>CM052886.1:17464454-17587742 GCA_028534135.1 Potos flavus
AGAGAGCGAGAGCATGAAAAGGGGGAGGGTCAGAGGGAGAAGTAGAGTTCCTACTGAGCAGGGAGTCCAATGTGGAACTAGATCCTGGAACTCCAGGTTCATGACCTGAGCTGAAGGTAGTTGCTCAACCAAATGAGCCACCCAGGCACCCCTACACTGGTCATTTCGAAATTATTAGTGCAGCAAGTAATGCAGCCTTTTCCATGTTGACTACTTTCATTATACAATGTTAAAAAAAAATCACATATGATAGGATTGCCATTGTTTTCATTAGAGAAGAGTTTAGGGTTATGTATTTCAGACGCTAACAAGCTAATGGTGGCAGATACATATTTTCTACTATGCTAAATTTTTCTTGGAAGCTTGAAATTTATCATTGATACAAATACTATCAGTTGTTTTTTGTGAAGTGACGGGCTTACTTGGTTGATTGCAGAGAAAATAATCTGCCAAGCGCCCAATCCTGAAGAAGCAAAGGCTGGCCCTATGTAATTCTTTCCAGTAAATATGGCATTCCTAAGGATGTTAGTTCCTGGATAAGATGGAATAACAGGAAGTGGATTTACCTACCTGCCTGATTTTTAAAAAATGAGCAAAGTGTAGAAACCACAGTTTTGAAGATATTGGGAAATGATCCTTGAGAGGTGGAAAACAAATGATGTGTCTCTATTAATGCTCCAACTTACAACATTAGAGAGTTTCCAGGTCATGGTGCACAGAGGGATAACCAGGACAGAGCCTATCAGATTACCCAAGTGAAGAAGGTGGAGCTGAGAGTCTGGGCAGAACAGAGCAGGTAGAATTAATGGGATCAAGTACTGGAAAGGGAAGAACTGACAGAGAAACCTACAGGTTTTCAGAGTGCCCCAAAGAATACTCAACTGCTACTAATCAGCATATGCTTATAACAAAGCATGCCTGACCTCAGGGAAAGAATCACCCAAACAATTAGAGGTTACAGTGATCTGATCCTTCTTGTGTGTGTCTTTTGGTGAGTATACATATACATTTCTGTTGGGTAAAAGCCTAGGAGTGAAACTGGATTGATAGGGTATGTGTTTGTTCACCTTCAGTAGATGCACCAACTTACACTCCCACCAGTGGTGCTGGTTTTCTCTGTCCTTTTTAATGCTTGTATTGTTTATTGTTTTTATTTTTGTCATTCTGGTGGGTATAAAATATTATCTCATTCAATTTTAATTTGCATTTTCCTGATTACAATGGAATCAAGTTCCCTTTTATATGTTCATTGGCTTTGTTCATATAACCATTATGGTATAACTAGTCATTAAAATAACTTTGTAATAAAAACCAATTTCTTGTTTTATTGAGTAAACAGTTTTTCTCCCCCTCTCTAGAAATAATATACTCAGACCTCAAAGCTTAAAGGAAATTCTTTGTCAGAGTTGTTTGACCAACTTGCAAACAGTCCACTGAAAATCTGAAATTTAGAAAAAACACTATTTAGTAAGTAGCTTTGGAAAAACTTCATTGATTGCACCGGCTGGAAATATTTTACCAAACTGTAAGTCTGCTCAAATTTTAATTAGTCAGTGGGTGATGATAAGATCTCAAAATAAGCTGCATAACAAAGCCTTTCCCTCATGGGCTTGTGGGGGAGGCTTGCTATTTCCAACCTTCATGTTAGAGCAACTCACTTCACAAAGTATGAGACATGGGTACATGGGGCAGAAGATGTTATCATGTGATACTGGCAAATTTTCTCTCAACAAAATTAGAACAAATTGACAGATCTCTGTCAACTTTAGAAATAACCTTATTATGTAAATAAAAATAAGACTATATTGAAGGGGGCATCTGGTGGTTCAAAAATAGACTGCACATGGCCCAGTGAAAATTAGCTATCAAGAAAGTGTTTGCTAATTATTTTTTCTTTGGTGTTGTCATTCCTGAAATACCTCTACCACCTGAAGCCTTATGCTTAGCTTTTCTCAAATCACTTGACTTGAATGTTTAAAAAAATTGTAGTGGGTTTCTAAATATGCCAGAAGCATAATCCCAATTAATATAAAGAATCTGTAAGTCACAGTAGCCCTGACAAAGGTGCTAATGGGTATCATTAGACATTCTACATCACCCCTTAGGTAAGGGCAAAGCCTGCGAAACCTCCCACATAAGACAAAATGTCGCAAAGTCAATAGATATGAAATAGCTCCCTGACCCTAATGTTTCTGCTTCTTACATTTTGTACTATTCATTTTGATGAGACCCAGATTTTTTCATTACAATTTTCATGGCACTCATAATAACTCATGATTTCAACAGCTAAGGGAATGTTTTGAAAAAAATGGGAGAGACTCTTTGTCTGAATTATGTATCCTTAGTGAAAGTACAATGAGACAAATCATCTGTTAAGTTGCAAATTTTTGTCCTATGTATATCTCCGTGTTTTCATTTTTCTATTAAGTAAATAAGATAAACGGTGATTCAAAGAGCAAGTATCTTAACTACCATTGGTGATTAGAAATTTGGCTTATGGTCTAGTTATAGATTTGGTTGCTTAAGCACAAAATTATAGTTTTAGGTGAAACAAAAACAGCAATATTTAGGAGAATTTACTAAACATCAGGCATCATGCTAATAGGTCTGTTTGCATTGGTCTTTTCTTCTCCTTGATTGTACGAATTAAATACATTATTTCTCTTCTGCAGAAAAGGACACCGAGGCTTCAAACACTTACATCCTTTCCTTTTTCCTTTTTAATATTCTGACTCCTTATAAGACTTTTTTGCTAGTCTCTTCTATCCTGCCCTTCAGAGCAGTTTCCCAAATCTTGTTGTCTCTTTTCCTCTGTAGTCTCCATGGAAAGTTTGACTTACATTATGGTTTTCTGTAAGTTTGGATAATGATATAGAAAGTGTTAAATACACCACTAATTAAGTGTGGAAGCCAATGACAGATGAAGGAATACTTCATTAGGGCAATCTTAAATGTTTTGCATATTTCAAATAAATAATTTTTAAGTAAAAATGTCATAGAAAATAATCACAACACAGTGTTTGCTTCAATTAGTCAATTAGGTGGAATCACTACTCTCTGTGCCCGTTGAGAGAGAGAGCACAACTATATCTTATACATATTTATGTCATGAAGAATTAGACAGCCATTGACATGGAGCAGGCAGTAAGTATTCAAGAAATAAAATAATAGTAATATGATTTCAATGCTTTAATTCTAATAGTCCATGAAGCATAAGAAGTCCTATCAGTTTAATGTAATATAAGTCTTTTCAGATGTATTAAAAAGTAGATATGAATGCCACTGCTTGCCAACCAACCACAGCATGCATTTATATAGAATATTTATATCCCACTTTCTTCTTAAGTCTAATCCTTAATATATTCAGTCCAATCCTCATTCCTCTGAGTCATTTTGGGCTCTCAAGAGTATGCATAAAATCATGGTGATATGCTTATGATCTTGGAGTTTCAGAGACTTTAGTATAAATATTCTGGTAATTTCAAGGTTTGTTAAAAAGTCCTTGTTTTGTCATTGCAAGACATTTTCAAGTTCCTTGTATTTTATGAAAATAAAAGTTCAGTATTTACCCTTGTAGATTGTGTTGAGCCATTGATATTTTTAAACATTTTTAAGGCCCTGAAATACAATAAGATTTGTATTTGAGAAAAATACTGAAAACACTATGTAAGGGAAAGATATAATGAAGGGAAGGAAAACTAGAGGTAAGGTATATATATAAGGTGATATATACACATATATATATATTACCTCTTCTTTATCCATTCATCTATCAACGGATACTTGGGCTGCTTCCATAATTTGGCTATTGGAAATAATGCTGTCATAAACATAAAGATGCATGTATCCCTTTGAATTAGTGTTTTTGTATTCTTTGGGTAAATACCCAGTATGGTGATTAATGAATCTTAGGGTAATTCTATTTTTAATTTTTTGAGGAACCTCTATACTCTTTTCCGCAGTGGCTATACCAGTTTGCATTCCCACCAACAGTGCATGAGGGTTCCTTTATTCTCCATATCCTTGCCAACACTTGTTTCTCGTGTTGTTGATTTCAGCCATTCTGACTAGTGGGAGGTGATATCTTATTGTAGTTTTGATTTGCATTTTTCTGATGATAAGTGATGTTGAGTGTCTTTTCATGTTGGCCATTTGTATGTCTTCTTTGGAGAAACAACTGTTCATGTCTTCTGCCCATTTCTAAGTTGGATTATTTGTTTTTTGGGTGTTGAATTGTATCAGTTCTTTATTTTGGATACTAACCTTTTATCAGATATGTCATTTGTAAATATCGTCTTCCATTCGATAGGTTGCCTTTTAGTTTTGTTGATTGTTTCCTTTGTTGTGCAGAAATTTTTATTTTGATGTAGTCCTAATAGTTTATTTTTGCTTTTATTTCCTTTATCTCAGGAGACATATCTAGAAAAATGTTGCTATGGCTAATGTCAGAGGCCTTACTGCCCATGCTCTTCCTGTGATTTTTATGGTTTCAGGTCTCGCACTTTGGTCTTTAATCCATTTTGAATTTATTTTTGTGTATGGTATAAGGAAGTGGTCCAGTTTCATTCTTTTGCATGTAGCTGACCAGTTTTCCCAACACCATTTTTTGAAGAGACTGTCTTTTCTCCATTGGATATTCTTTCTGTCTCTGTCAAAGATTAATTGACCATATAACTGTGGGCTTATTTCTAGGTTTTATATTCTGTTTGACCTATATGTCTATTTTTGTGCCAGCATTATACTGTTTTGATTACTACAGCTTTGTAATATAGCTTGAAATCTGGAATTGTGATGCCTCCATCTTTGTTTTTCTTTTTCAAAATTGCTTTGGCAATGTAGAGTCTTTTGTGGTTTCATACATATTTTAGAATTTTTTGTTCTAGGTCTGTGAAAACTACTCATGGTACTTTGATAGGGATTGCATTAAATGTATAGATTGCTTTGGGTAGTATATGCATTTTAACAATATTTGTTCTTCCAATCCATGAGAACAGAATGTCTTTCTATTTTGTTGTGTCATCTTCGGTTTCTTTCATAACTGTTTGTCTGTTTGTTTTTAAAGATTTATTTATTTATTTATTTATTTTGACAGAGAGAGAGAGAGACAGCAAGAGAGGGAACACAAGCAGGGGGAGTGGGAGAGGTAGAAGCAGGCTCTCTGCTGACTGGGGAGCCTGATGCGGGGCTCAATCCCAGGACCCCAGAATTGTGACCTGAGCTGAGGGCAGACGCTTAATGACTGAGTTACCCAGGTGCCCCTCTTTCATACGTGTTTTATGGTTTTCAGAATATAGGATTTTCACCTCTTTGGTTAGGGTTTTTCCTTAAGTATTTTATTATTTTCGGTGAAATTTTTTTAAAAATTTCTCTTTCTGCTGCTTTTTATCAGTATATAGAAATGCAAGCGATATCTGCACATTGATTTTGTTTCTTGTGACTTTAATGAATTCATTTATCAGTTCTAGTAGTTTTTTGGTGGAGTCTTCAGCATTTTCTATACAGAATATCATGTCATCTGCAAATAGTGAAAATTTTACTTCTTCTTTACCAATTTGGATGCCTTTTATTTCTTTTTGTTGTCTAATTGCTGTGACCAGGAGTTCCAGGACCATGTTGAATAAAAGTGGTAAGAGTGGACAGTCTTGTCTTGTTCCTGACCTTGGGGGAAAGCTGCCAGGTCTTTCTCATTGAGAATGATGTTTGCTATGATTTTTTCACATGTGGCCTTCATTATGTTGCGATATGTTCCCTCTAAGCCTACCTCGTTGAGGGTTTTTATCATAAATGCATGTTGTACTTTGTCATATGTTTTTTCTGCATCTATTGAAATGATCATATGGTTCTTATCCTTTCCTTATTGATGTAATGTATCACACTGGTTGATTTGCAAATATTGAACCACCTTGCAACCCAGTAATAAATCCCACTTGATTGTGACCAATGTTTTTTTTTTAATGTATTCTGTTTGCTTGTATTTTGTTGAGGATTTTTGGATTTATATTCATCAGAGATATTGGCCTGTAGTTTTCTTTTTCTGAGGTGTCTTTATCAGTTCTGTATCAGGGCAATGCTATCCTCATAGAATGAATTTGGAAGTTTTCCTTCCTCTTCTATTTTTTGGAACAGTTTGAGAAGAATAAGTATTAGCTCTTCATTAAACGTTTGATAGAATTTGCCTGTAAAGACATCTGGTCCTGGACTTTTGTTCCTTGGAGTTTTTTTGATTGCTGATTCAATCTCCTTGCTGGTAATGGATCTGTTCAAATTTTCTCTTTCCTTTTGCTTCAGTTTTGGTGGGTTATATGTTTCTAGGAACTTATCCATTCCTTCAAGGTTGTTCAATTTGTTGGCACATAGTTTTTCATAATATTCTCTTAGAATTGTTTGGATATTTGTGGTTTTGGTTGTTATCTCTCCTCTTCCATTTGTAATTTTATTTATTTGAGTCCTTTCTCTTTGTTTTTGGATGAGTCTGTTTAGAGGTTTATGATTTTTTTTTATCTTTTCAAAGAACCAGCTCCTGATTTATTTTATCTGTTATAGTGTTTTAAGGTTTTTTGTCTTTTTAAATTTCTATTGCATTTATTTATGCTCTAATTATTATTATTATTATTATTTTAAAGATTTTATTTATTTATTTATTTGACAGAGAGAGAGATCACAAGTAGGCAGAGAGGCAGGCAGAGAGAGAGGGGGAAGCAGGCTCCCCGCTGAGCAGAGAGCCTGATGCGGGGCTTGATCCCAGGTCCCTGAGATCATGACCCAAGCCGAAGGCAGAGGCTTTAACCCACTGAGCCACCCAGGTGCCCCTTATGCTCTAATTATTATTATTTCCTTCCTTCTGCTGGTTTAGGGTTTTGTTGTATTTTCTTTCCTAGAGCCTTTAGTTGTAATATTTGAGATTTTTCTTGCTTCTTGAGGTATTGCAGTAAACTTCCCTCAGTGCCCTCCCCAGTACCCTCTAGGCTATCCCTGAGCCACACCCACTAACTTTTAAAACTCTAGGCTTTAATCCTCACTGCTTACAAGAATTCATAGAATTTGGCCTCTCTTGCTTTCCAAACCAATTGCTATGGGGAATTATCTTCCCTACATGGTCCACTGTGTGTTAGTCTGTCTCTCTTCCTTCTCTGAAACTGATGCTCTCTCCCCACCATGCGGCCACAATGTCCCTCTCCCAAATTGTGTCTCCATACTTCTTCTTACCTTCCTCTCTGTGGCCTCTTCTCTACTTTGAGAAGTAGAGTCTTCAGGTCAATTTCTGAGGTATTTAGGATGATTTGATGGTTATCAGTTGTATTTGTGGGATCAGGTTGCCTAGGGTCCTCCTACTCCACCACCATTTTGTCTCCTCAGTGTCTGTCTTCTAATAAAAAATTACACAGAATGTTGCAAACACGACCAAAATGAGAAGCAAGAGAAAAAATAGACAATAAAAACAGGTCTACAGATGATCTAGATATCATAGTGTGATAGTTATTTTTGCATACTGTGGTATCCCAAAACTTGGTGGTATCAAATATATTGATGATTTTGAGAATCAAGAATTTGGGAAGAGGTTGGCAGTTTTTATGCGGGGTCTTTCATATAGTTGCAGTTAGATGTTGGTTAGGGCTGTAGTCATCTGCAGGCTTTACTGAGCTGTATATCCAAGGTGACTCTTCACATGTCTGGCAGTTGATGCTGACTTTTGGCTGGGAACTCAGTTTCGGCTAAATGGGGGCAACAAAGCACAGCCTCTCTAGCACTGTGGTCTCAGTGTAGTTGGACTTCTAAAATGGGAACTGGTTCACCTCAGTATTATCATCCCCAAAGAGTCAGGCAGAAACTGTAAGGCCCTTTTTAACACATCATCGGAAATTACGTGGCATCACTTATGTGGGCTTTTTGGCTCAAATAAATATAAAAGCTGTGCAGATTCAAGGAGAAGGGACATAGATCCTACCCTCTCAACAAGAAGAGTGCTTAAGAATTTGTAAGCTTTTTTAAAAATTGCTAAATGGAGATATAAAATATAGGCTTTAAATAATTATGATTAGAACTATGTCATGAAAATGGTGGAGTAAGGAACTCTGAAAGTTTACTCCTCCATAAAAGAAAATTTAAAAATCGGCCCAAACTGTCAGAATCAACTTTTTAATAACTTTGGATATTAACCAAAGGCTTGCTGGCCTGGGGGGCATTTATTTAAGAAAAATGTTCAATGTAAGTAAGCACAATGAGCTCTGTGGCATTTTAAGTTTCCCAATCCCATGTGCCCTTTCTCAGTTCAGCAGTATGTCTAAAAACAACAGCCCAGGTTCTCAATACTGGAAAGAGCAGGATGGACTTGATTTACAAAGAATTATAATTTGTTTTGGTTGGCCTGATGGCTCCCCTGGCAGACTGGGTCAAAAGGCTTATCTTTATTTCACCTGACTAAAACCAGCCCAGTTTTAGTCTAAGGCTGCTAGTTAGGGGTCATTTACAAGCAAATATTTTAGCTATTGCTAAGGTGATAAATATCAGTGGGGCAAACAATAAACAAAAAACTTGGGAGAAAAGGCAGGTGCAAAACACGTACATAAGGTTTTTGAAAAGCTCTGACATATTCTTAAAAGCATAGTCTAGAAGAACACATACATACCTGGGGCTATACTCAGGAAAACCTGAAAAGGCCCTAAGCTTTTACCCCTGGCTGATCTTGAGGTTAAGGAAGCAGGAAGAGAAGGTAAAGGCAGAGTTGTAAACTCCCTATGCACACACAGAGCCCTTGGGTAGAGATTGGGAAATGTTTTGGCTCTAGGCATTTAAAGAAATTTTAATCTAATCATTACCTGACTACTAAGCTAATGGAACAGAGATACTTTAATAGTCATATACAATAAAGGATAAATATTTTAGAGAATTAGTTTAGAAAATTCACGAAATAAATAGACAACAAGTATAATAAGCATAAGAATAGCAAACCCAGGTGAGGGAAGGGCATTTTATTTCCAGAGTTGCCACATTTGTAATATTAAAAATGTCCAGTTTTCAACAAAAAATTATGAGACATGCAAAGAAACAAGAAAGTATGGTTTATGTATAGGAAAGGAACAATAATAGTAGTTTTTTCTAAGGAAGCCCATTGGATTTTCTAGAAAAAAAAATAAAAAATAACTTTAAATTAGCTATTTTAAATATATCAAAGAACTTAAGAAACCCAAAGAAATAAAGAATTAAAGGAATCCTGAAGAACTCAAGGAAAGTGTGAAAACACTCCAAAGAAAGAGTATCAATAATGAGGTAGAAAGTATAAAGAGAAACCAAATAGAAACTCTGGAGTTGGAAAGTAAACTGAAATGAAAATTCACTTGAAGGGCTCAATGATAGGTCTGAGCAGGCAGAAAAATGCATCAGTGAATCTGAAGATAGGTCAATTGAGATTACCCACTTCGAGGAACAGAAATAAAAGTGAATACAAATGAACAAGTAAAGATAAACAATTCAATTTAAAAATGGGCAATTGATTTGAATAGCCAGTTCTCCAAAGAGTCTATACAAATAGCCAATAAACACATGAAAAAATGGTCAACACCTTTAGCTATTATGTAAATACAAATCAAAACCACAAAGAAGTAGCATTGTATACCCATGAGGATGGCTATAATCAAAAGGAAATCCAGTAGCAAGTGAATGAGGATGTGCAGAAACAGCAACTCTAATATATTGCTGGTAGCAATGTAAAATGGTGTAGCCACTGTTGAAAAGTTTGGGCATTCCTCGAAAAGTTAAGCAGAGCATTACCATAAGACCTAATATATCCCCAAGGGAATGGAAAACAATATGTTCACACAAAATGTGTCCATGAATGTTCACAGTAACACTATTTGTAATAGTGAAAAAATGAATAAACAAAAGAGGCATATTCATAAAATGCAATATCATTTGGCCTTAAAAAAGAACATTCTACAATGTGCAATAAACTTGAGACACAAAAAGACAGGTATTGTATGATTTACTTATATGAAATATCTAGAATAGGCAAATCCATAGACACTGGATAGATTAGAGGTTGAGAGGGGAGAGGCCAGGAAAATTAGGATGAATGCTAGAAGGAATGGAGTTTCTTTTGAGGATGGAATTGGACTATTTAACTTGGAGTTAGACACTGGTGATGTTTGGACAACATAGCTAGAATACTAACAACCACTGAATTGTACACTTTATGTTGGTGATTTTTATGTCATATGAATTATTTCAATTTAAAAAATAACTATGATTAGTATTTTCAAGCCAGTAGGTAAAAAGATGGATATTTAATTAGAAAACTAGATCCTATTTTTAAAAATCAAATGGAAATCCCAGAAATAAATATGATTACTTAAATTAAAAATTTGCTATAAGGTATATAACAGATTAGACAGAGTAGAAAAGGTTGGTGAAGTATAAAATAAATGGTAAGAAACATTCAGATTCAAGAGCAGAGGGAAAAAATAGAAAATACAGAAAAGAGGTCAATGGAAAATGGTGGAAAGATCTAACCTGCATATATTTTGTATCCCAGAAAAAGAGGAGAGAGTAGAACAGAAAAAAAATTTCTTTAAAGAGATATTGATAGAGAATTTTCCAAAAATGACAAAAACTCTCAAGGCACAGATTTAATTTAATTTAATATTTTCAAAGAAGAAATGCAATAAAAGAAATACTACAGTGTGTTCTTCAGGTAGAACGGATATGATCCCAGTTGAAACCACATACATAGAGAAACAGTATATATGTGGTTAAATGTGCAGGAACATTCACTGTTTAAAACAACAAAAGTAAGGTTTTGTGAGGTTTAAAATACATGAATAATTAGATATATAAAAAAAATCTAAGCCTTAGGATAATCATTTTAAAAACAATTTAAATATATGTAACCAACAAGCTAATAAGTAGGTGGAGGGAAGGTGGAATGATTAGGAAAAAACCTGATTAATCTAAAAGAAGACAAGAAAGGAGAAAACAGAAAAAACAAAAGAAAGTATAAGTTAAGAAAAGAAAATGTAGGACAAATAAAAAAAAATCGTGATAAGTTTAAACTCCCAAATATCATAATTGCATTATATATGAATAGACTAAGTATTGTAAATAAATGAAAAAACCTGTCAGACTAGGTTAAAAAAAAACCCAACTCTATTCTGCTTATAAAGAACACATTTTAAGAACAAAGAAAGATTGAAAGTAGAAAAATGGAAATATATAATTCATGAACACACTAAACAAAAAAACTGATACATCAAAACAAAGTGCATCTTTTGAATATAGCATAAAATTAGAATTTTTGGGTGAGCCAATCTAAAATTAAGTTTCTTTTAATGAATAGATTAAAGGCCATTTGCATTTAAATTAGTGATTTATCAAATGTGTTTTGTTTCAGCTAAGTCAAATAGCTTAAATTATATTTTCTGCATGCATTGCTGTAGTTACTGTATGTCTTACATTGTGTGCTCTGTTAATGGTTGTGTTTTTATATTTCTTTTCCTATTTAGAAAGACTTGTATTCATGTTCTAATAGTTTTCTCTATATTAATACCTATAAATAATGACCTTAGTTTTTTTTCATGGTTGTTGTTTATCAACTTTATGTACTATCCTTTGACTCTTATTTAGTACCTCTGAGGCAATGAAATAATTGATACTTCTTTCCACTTGTTCTTTCCCTTCTCCCTTTTTCTCTCTTCTCCCTTTTTTTGTTCTATTATTTGTATGTTATCTGAGCATATAACGTATATATGTTATTCTTCCAGCTTCATCTAGATCTCACTTTAATATTATGTTTACAATTAAGTATAATCAATCCTTAACACAATTCTTCAGTTGAAATTCCCCCAATCTTATCATTAGATAAACTCACTCTTTAGTAATTTTCTCATAAGGGCTGATGAGCAAAATATTATCTCATATCTTACATGCTTAACACTATTTTTCTATATGCTTGACATTAAAGGAAATTTGGCTGGATATAAAAACCTTAGCTCATACTTTTTTTGCATGAATTCTTGAAAATTTTTATTTTATTTACTGTCTAAAAGTCTAATACCTCCTGATTTCTTTTCTTTGTAAGTAATTTGGTATTTTGCCTGAAAACCAAGAGATTTATATTTTTCTTTAACTTTAAAGTTTAATCATTTTACTGGGATATGCCTTGGAGTTGACCATTATGCATCAGGTTTGTCAGCTACATAGTAGGCCTTTTCAATATGGAGTTCTTTAATTTTATAAAAAGGTATATGCATAATTTATATTATTATTATTATTTCCGCCCCATTTTTTTGCTTTTCTTCTTTCTCTAATCATATGTATGTTAGATCATTATTGTCTAAATTCCAAAACTATCAATTTCACTCTAATCCACTTTGCTTTTTTTTTTTCCTTTGGTTTTCTAAATTATTTCAATTTAAAAAAAATCTATCTACCTTAACTGTGTTCTCAGTCAGGGTATAAGTGAATCTTAATTTCAAGATTAATTTGTCTTCTCTCTCCCCCTAGTTTGGTTAACCCCTGTTTGACATTGTCCTATTGTTTGTCCATATCTAATCCTCCATATTGGAATTTTAGTTAATGGTATTTTTTCATATATGCAACTACTTATTAATACCATTTATATGAATGAGTGAATTGCCTTACAGTTTTTTATTTTTCATCCTATTTTTGGGGTTTTTATATACTTGAAACTTTTCATTCTCATTTCCTGTTTCATTTTTAAAGTTACTTTGTATACATGTTGAGAATTTTGTTTATTTGTTCATTATTAGCTGCATTGTGTTTTCCTGGACAAGAAATAAAAGGTGATTCTCTAGACTAGGGAAGCTGGGTCTGGACCGAGGAAAATGTGGTGTACTTGGTTTCCACCAGTAGGGGGAGCGGCAGAGGGAGAGGGTGAAGCGGACTCCCTGTTGAGCGGGGAGCCTGACATGGGGCTCCATCCCAGGCTCCTGAAATCATGGCCTACACCGTGGTCAGACGCTTACCCGAGCCACCCAGGAATCCTTACTTAGCGTCTTAGTTCAAGAGTGCTATTGTCTATGAAGAACAAATTCTTTAATAAAGGGTGCATTTTGGGGAGGGTCTTTCTTCCTCTGATTCTTTGACAATATTCTGTTTCTATAAAGGCATTATCTTTAGACACTTCCTTCTTTGTTATCAGCACCGAGCCTCTGGGAACCATTTTCACGACAAAGCTGTCCTGCTCTTCCCAGAAGCAGTGCCTTCCTCAGGGTGTCTCTGCTGGCCCTGTGCACTTTCTAAAATGCTCTCTTTTTACTCCCTACTGTCAGTGCTCTCATCTACTGGGTTTTAGATCTTTTCGTGGTATTCTCCAAGACATAAACCTTCCCTCCTGGGGGCAAACCTTAATCACTATTCTACTACAACTAGGATCCTAGTGGATTCTGTTCTCTTCTGCATCATCCCTATCTGACTCTCTACCCTGGTTTGTAATCCAGATAATGTTTACTTACATGTAAATAAAAATTTTCAATATCCTCTGCCTTCTTGGTGTTGTCATAGGGTACGGGTGATGTCATTTGCTGCTGCTGTTGATATAAAAGTTTTGGGGGGAATATATGTGGGAGAATTTGAAGTTAGGTGGCCACAATGAGCCTATGGGAAACCATGAACTCTATTTTTCTTTAAACTCTGACGTTTGAAATTAGGAAGACTGGTAACCTACCTGGAAAAGCCTCAGATTGTATAAATCATTATTTTAGCATTCATGTTTTGTATGATAATTTTATATTTTGCTAAAAAAATTTCTGTCTGAAGTTGAAACTAAATATTTTTTTCAGCATTTTTCTGAGCCTAGATTTAGTTCCTTAGCACCAGTTAATTTGGCAGTAATTTTGGTAGTTCATTTTTCATATTCATCTTTAATTGAAGACAAGCAAATTCACTGCTTTTAAAATATCTAATCTAAGATATCAGACAGATGGAGATGGGAAAAGAAGAAATTTCATTCCACTTATCTTCTGTTGTATATTATTACTAAGTTTTGCCTTATATGCTATGATTTTTTTTTATACTTTCAGTTTTCCTACTGAAAGATGTTGATACCATTGTCCTTTTTGACCTTTGGGGATTATTTGTTTCTTTTGTTTTCCCTCAAATATTTTTTTAACCTATGTCAAAGAATTCTACTAGTTACACAGAGCAGTTTTTAGGGTATTTGACTTTCAATCAAATCAAAATATTACAATCATGTATGCTTTTTACTTAAAAAACAAATCTATCAACTCTTTTATAGAAAAGGGTTAAAAATATGTTCCCGTTTTACAAAAAGTCATCAGTAATATTTATACAAGACATTCATTTTTTTCTGCAATGATGTGCATATATCATTCCTTAAAATATATTAAAATCTTATATTTTCATTTTTACCATCTTAAAGATAGTTAAGGGGAATAAATAATTCTAAGTTCTGCAAATGTTTAAAATTCTAGTATATTTGATCTCATAATTTTATTTTTCCTAGGTATATGATGATAAAATTAAAGTTTTAAATTCAAACTATTGTAGTATTCTCTATATTTTGAGAAATATACATTAAGTATCTAGTATATATCCCAAGACTTGCTGTAGGTGCATAGAATATGGAATCAAATAATATAAAAAGATCTTTGCTTTCAATAGGGAAACAGACAGTCAAAAAAGTGGATTGAGGGACAGATTAAAATATGTCAGACTATGGTAAATGTTTTACTTAACAACTAAAATAAGATGTAATGTGATAACTAATGGCTAGTTTAGATTGGATGGATAAGGTGAATAACATTTTAGGAAATGAAAACAGCTTAATAAAAACAGAAAGATAGCCAATATTAACAGAAAAAGCCTAGGGCTTAAGAGAGGGTTTTTTTTTTTTCTTTACAAAATTTTGGCTTTTTATCGAAACTATCAAATTACTGTGAATTAACATTTGTGTAGATAGTATTTGAGAAGAATTTGAGAATCTAGTGATCTAAGAGTTCATTGATTGAACTGTTTCTATATGGAAAACCCAATGGAAAAACTCAGTTTTGATTATGAACTCTCCTGTACTATCTGGAAATGTGGTTTTAAGGAAACTCCGCTCCCTTCGAAAGCAATACTTCCCTAAGGATAGCTTTTCAACACTAACAGCTGGGTAACTCTCTAGTTTAATGAAAGGAAGTACCGGAGCAAAGAAAATATGGTGTCTGCCTCTGCAGTCTTCCAAATGGTTCTTGAGGCTCTTAATGTGCAATGAAGATGAGATATCAGTGTTGTATGTGAATGTCAAGGTCTTCTGAAGTACCTTGTCTTCCTCACTGTGTTAACAAAACAACATGTAAAACTGTCAGCCACGGCAAGGGAAGAAAAACCGTTTTTCCTCAAATAAAGCCCAAAGATGCATAATAAAATATGTATGTGAGAGTGTGTATGCATTATAAATTATAATCAAGAAGAATTATGTAATTTTGTGTGATGTGGATAATTATACTCTTTTCTAAAAATTAGGCTGATTCTCCCACCATGAAGAATAGCTAATGTATATTGAAAGAGAGAGAGATACATCTGGATATTCAATGCTATTCAAAGTAATAGATTAACAAGTTCACGGGAAGGAAGGGGTCTGTTGTACAAAGAATGAGATGGGTATGGATGAAACGTGTTCAGAGTGGGGAAGACAAGTGAAGGTTAAGTACCTGAGCATGTGAAAAAAGGGAACGCTGGTTCAAAATCACGGAGAGATAACGTGAAAACTAAGGAAGGATGATATAAGATGAAAGGAAGAAGGAAATAGTCATTAATTTAAATACATTTTTTTTTGGTTATTGAAGAAAATGCAAATTCAAATATGTGTATTATAATTTTGAGGGCTGCCACATGCAACAGTGGGATTAAGATGCATAACATTTGGACCTCCAAAGGATATGAAGGAATGAAACAGCAAAAAGAAACAAAAACTATCAATGCAAAAAGTCAGAAAAAAAGAAGAAAGCCAAAGAAAACAAGAAAACATAATAAACAGAAAGTACAAGATAAAATAGTAAAAAAAAAAATTTAAATATTCACATTTAAATAAATATAAATAAATAGATATAGTCTTAGATTGGGTAAGTAAAGATTGATCTCTTCCCTGGATTAAGAAAACACAGTTAACAAAGTGTCATTTAAAGTTGAGACTAAAGTATTGGAAAAAGAGATTTCCAGCAAATACTTAGAATGAGGAAGTAGATGTGGACATTTAATAAAATTGAGTAAATGAAAATTCAAGTCAAAGGCTTTGAATTGAAGAGGACAAAGAGGCGTGTTTTATATTGAAAAATACAATCTGCTGGGAAGACATCCGCCATTTTTTTGGCCTGTATTACTTCAGCAGTGTCCCAATTGGTCTTCATTCTTTCACCCTTGTCCCTGTATATCTTCTTTTTAATAGAAAAGTCAGAATTGAAAGTATCATTCCTCAGTTTACCCCTCCACTGGCTCTCAGATTCACTGAGACCAGAAGCCGATTCTTTATGAGGGCCTTGAAACTCTATCTCCTTTACCCCATTACCTCCTGACAACCTCTTCTGCTACGCTCTTCCATGACTTACTTTGCTCAAGCAAAGTAAGATGTGTCCCCAGCACCCTCCTGCCTATGGCCTTCCCACCAGCTGTTCTCTCTGCCTGTTACACTCCGTCCCTAGAAAAAGACTTCTTCAGAATTTGCCACTCTATTTAACATTGCTACTCTCCCTTTCAAGCTCCACGGGCCTGATTCTCTTCACCTCATCTCTCATTCACTGGTCTTATAGAAACAATATTGTATTAGCTCTGGGAGAGGTGGGAACATAATGCTGGGTCTCTAAGGTTGCCAGAGGCAGCAGGATGAAATTCATTTAAACAATGCTAAGTCAGGAATACTTCTGTGCTCTGTGGAAGAAAATTTCTTTGAACTCCATGAATGATTATACAAAGCAAAAATTGCCACCAAGTATAAAGGAAAACGTTGCTTCTCTTTTCGAAGCTTGATATTATTCAGAATAAAATGTATATTTGCACACTTAAATTGAAGAAGAGAATCTTTTTGATCAGTAAGGTCATCTTTGAGTGCATTTTGAGAATGATCCAGGAATTTTTGGAAGATGTAAACAGATATTAAATAAAATATAGTCTCGTTTAAGTCAATTAGGAAAATGGATGAAAGCAAGGGAATACAAATGGGTATTAAAAATTGAAATGTCACGTGTAAAATATTTAAAAGATTTTTAAAAATATTAAATTTCATTTCAGTTGTTGGCCTCTCCTAATTTTTCAATTTAATGCTGAAGAAACTCCGGAGTAAAAGAAATTGATGTTCAAATTTTTATATAGTGTCCTTGTAAAAGAGAAAAATCTGTGTGTAAGTGTGTGTGTGTATTTTCCTTCCTAGGTGATCTCAAGAATGCATAGTTGTGTTTGTTTTTGCATTGTTTTTCCTCTACATATTTAACACTTCGCTCTACTGTCTCACCTCTAGAAATGATATTAATCCATTCAAATATTTAGAATAATGTGTGCTACAATGTTAATTGTGGAAATTAAGACATTTCAACACGAATCTGGTTTTGAGAGATTGTACTGCCAGAGGAGAAAGCTATCTATTCACAGTATGGATGATTACATGCAAAGGGAACAGTGTGAAGACTGCCCTGATTCTAATCGAAAGAATAGAGTGAAATAAGGAGGAAAAAACAATGGCTCCAACTCTGTCCCTTCTGTGAACTTAAGCCAATACTGAATTATTTCCTGAAAGGATGGGGATTGCTGCTTGATGCCTAGAATATCAACCGTAGAAAAATTCAGTGGAAGCTCCTGGGGGTAGCATATAGTAAATATTGCTACGTTCTCTACAAAGCTTATTCACAATTATTTTTCATTTTATTATTATTTTTTACATTTGAATTCCTACATAGGCTTTTATATACAAAATTTAAAGTATCTAAGTTAATAAATTTTAGTTGAAGAGAAAGCACTAATCTTCATGAGCCTCATGCAATTGATAGTATTTGAGACTTAGTGGGGAAAGTACTTAATAATGATACTTTAGTTACAGTCTATTTAAGTGGGAAGGCATATCTTTGAGCGTGGCCAACCAAAGATGACATGAAGGAAACATGCAGTGCTACCTTCCAGCTAGTGTCTGGGTGTCTTTCTTTGTAGAGAGCAAATATCTTAGAAGAAAAAAACAATCCCCCCGAAATCCAGCTTTCCCAACAGTGAAAGTATAAATGACAACAAATGGCATTCTTGACTGGTATGGCCTTATTCTTTTCTATATCATTTCCAAATATCTGGCTATTTTACAAGAATAAACTGGTTTAGATAAACAAAGTATAGCTGGGTTGGCAAACTATCTCATGAATCTTTAAAGTGTTTATTCCCAATGTAATTTTACTTCCATAAAATATTGTAAAATTCAGAAAATGACTTATATAGAAAGTTTTTAATTGAAATTTTACATATGAGAAAACACACAAGCTTATCTACATAGTCTATGTACTATCCTGGACCATATATAGCTATATAACTATATTAGATAAATAAGTAGATCTACTATAGTATACTACTGTATCTACTGCAATAGTAGACCTATATGTATCTATATCTGTATTCAGTAGAGGGACCACACATAATTATAATACTTCTAAGAATACAGGGTGCCTATTGCGAATTATATATTCACACTGTGGTGTAGACTGTAAACTCCTACACTTCTGTATGCTTTACTTATTTTTCTATAACTAATCTATTTTTTCTGAATAGAACATACCCTGCTAGGCATTAGGGTATAAATAACTTGAGTTTAAAATTTTCCAATTCTTGCTATTTCTCTCTGTCCCAGTTTAGTAATTTCCTTTAGTTTAAAACAAGCTCTCTCAGACAAGTATGTAGTCAATCCAAAGCTACAATCACCATCAGGCTTTCCCTATTCTGCGTCTTCCTGCCTGATAAGATATTTGGAGTTAAGGGAAAGTTTATTGTCCTGAAGAGGTGGACAGGGTGCAGGCTTTTTGCTGGTTTTAGTTGTAGGGCAGCTGGTGGCTGGTTGGTGTTCACCAAGGTGTGAAAGGGCTGGTCCTACTGTGTGCTTCTTGCTGGAAGCTGCCCCTGCAGACCACGGCTGGTGTAATGGGTGCTGTGCTCACTCACTCAGGCAGTGCTCTGGGGAGTGCAGCCATTTCTGACCCCTGCCGGAATGTTCTCGCTTTTCCTGATGGCCAGTAGCTTCCTGAGGAGGGTAAACTGGCTCAAATTTAAGTGACATGGAGCAGTTTGAATAACATTTCTGGTTTCCAATGACATAAAGATGACCAATTTTTTATAGCTTTTGCACGAAAATTGACAGAAATATATGACGCATCTGTAAGGAGAAATTCTTTGACTTATAAACAATGTTAGAAAATAGAGAAAAAATAAAGTATCCTAACTATGAAAAGTTTAAAATTGCTATTTTCAGGTATTTTAAACTAATCTCTAATCACACACACACACACACACATATTTTATCTACTATAAAAATAGTAGGTTATATAGAATATATGTCCACAAAAGTACAGATTCAATTTACCTGTTAAAAATAGTAAATTAAACAGAAAAATATATATATATATGTTATTAAATCTATACTTTTGTAGATTTGTTAAATCTTTGTAATTCTATTGGTTTTCACTTAAGTAGTTTGAAGGTACGGCTTTTTATTTATTTTTATTATTTATTTATTTATTTCACAGAAACAGCAAGAGAGGGAACACAAGCAGTGGGAGTGGGAGAGGGAGAAGTAGGCTCCCCACCGAGCAGGGAACCCAGTGTAGGGCTCAATTCCAGGACTCTGGGATCGTGATCTGAGCCGAAGGCAGATGCTTAACCGACTGAGCCACCCAGGGGCCTCAAAGATACGGCTTTTTAGAAAAATCATAGTGTAGGGATGCGTGGCTGGCTTAGTCTGTAGAGCATGTGACTCTTGATCTTGGGGTTGTGAGTTTGAGCCCCATGATGGGGGCAGGTTTATTAGAAAAGAAAAAAGTAAAAAAAGGGGCAACTGGGTCAGTTAAGTATCCAACTCTTATATCCACTCAGGTCATGAGCTCATGCTTCATCGGATCTACTGAGTTGGGCTCTGTGTTTAGTGCAGTGTCTTCTTGGGATTTTCTCTCCCTCTCTGTCTTCCCCTCACCCACACTTGCAAGTGTACACGTGCATGTGCATGATCCAAGCATGGGCTCCGTCTCTTTCTCAAATAAATAAAGAATTCTTTAAAAAAAAAAAGAACAGAAAAAAAATCATAGTGTAGCATTTCCTATTATTTTTTTTTGGTAACTTTTTCTTCTTAAATTACTCTTTTATCTGATAGTAATGTTATTTTGTCTAGTATTTGTCAGCTGTATCTTTTTTGGTTATCTTGTTTTAAACCTGTCTTTTGCTTCAGATGTATTTCTCTCACATATCTCTTTATTTTTAATCCAAATCTGATATTATCTACATTTAAAAGCTTATCCATTTATATTTGTTGTCATCACTAGCACATTTGAACTTTATACCGTCTTTTTTTTTTAAAGATTTTATTTATTTGTTTGACAGAGAGAGATCACAAGTAGGCAGAGAAGCAGGCAGAGAGAGAGGAGGAAGCAGGCTCCCTGCTGAGCAGAGAGCCCAATGTGGGGCTCGATCCCAGGACCCTGAGATCATGACCTGAGCTGAAGGCAGAGGCTTAACCCACTGAGCCACCCAGGCGCCCCTGAACTTTATACCGTCTTATTTCAGTTTTTTGTTTACCCTTTTCTTTATTTTCTGCTTTTTTTCTTACCTCCAACTGAAATGTAAAAGCTTTTTACAAATTCTCTTAAATGGTTATCTTTGAATTTTTTAAATAAACATTTCTCTAATTTTCCCCACAACCTCCCATAGCAATTAAAATTGCCCTGCAATGCTTTTTTCCCTAGAGTCCTTAAAAAATTATACAAATGCATAAACATGATGGTAAAAAACACCCTCCATCACTTCCCCAAAATTATACAATAATTTTGTACACAATTTTGTAAACAAATTTGTATACACAGAAAAATCTTTTGTTATCCAATGCTGAGCAAAAAGCAAGATGTAAAATTTGAGTGCATCATGTATGAAACTATGTAATATAATGTTCTCACAAAAAGTATCATGCTTCTCCTTTGGCATTGTCCATTTACAGCATGTTATATATTGTATTTTATCCCCCATTGGTAAAATAGTGAATGAAACTTGCAAAACAAACTGAGCGATACAACTCTGACATAAGCTAGAGTGCTATCAAGCATCAGGTCTCACAAAGATTTGCTTAGGTAAGATACAGTTAAATGGTATAATTATGATCATAAATTACACACTCCATTGTCCTCCTGCCAATGTAATTATTGTTGAAATAATTAGAAGTTTCCTAAGTGGATGTTCACTGCCATGGTAAGGAACTAGTTAGATTCATGATTAGCTCTTAACTTTTAATTACCTCATTTCTTTGAACGAATGTTTCTTACCTGTTATATAAAAAGAACTTATAAAAGGTATACGAAGAGCAATGAAGAGGATGAAGTTATAATTATATGCATGCACCAGCCTCTGAAATTATCGATGTAGCAAGGATAAAACATAATTTTAAAAGTTCCAGTAGGAACATATGGTGAACAGTTTGCAGAAATTGCAGAACATCATAAGCATATGGGTCTATTCCATATGATCCTAAGCAATTTTAGGGGCAGAGAATATCAAAGAGCATGCTCTTTTAAGTGTCAAAATAGAGCAATTATTGTTGGACTGAATACTATGTGGGTGGTGTATATGTGTGTGAGAGTGTAAAAGTGAAAGAGAATAGAAAAATGACTGATGACTTAATTAAAGTATATTCATTATAAATAATTAATTGGACTCTTAGAGTCGATCACGTCAAAGCTGACTGGCAGTCAGAGACTATGATTTTGATTTCAGTGTTCTTAACATTTCTCCATTGAAAGAAGCCAACAATGCAGAACAGAAATGATGACTCTTATTAAAATATATTTTAAATATTTATTTAGATATTTCTTTAACATTTAATTATTCAATGTTTAATTTTAGCTCATTAATGTATGTTTGATTTGTTTGAACTATTTTCCTTTTGTATCATTCACATTTGTTACAGGTTTCAATAATGAAAAACAAATTATTCAGAAAGTTTTGGTACCATGTTCTTTTAGAATAGTAGCATTCAGTTAGACTTCTCAAAAATGTTTTCTTTTTGACATTGGATGCTAGTTTTTTAATGAGCGTATGGATGGTCTTAATATTTAATGCAGTAGAAATTTTCTAAACACAGAGTGTGTTAAAGAAACACCAAGGAATTTTTTCAAGCTAAGTAGTTTTTTCACAAAATTGAAGCCCTCTGCACTGGGGATTTAAAATATGAAGACTCTCATTGAGTCCTAATGAATATATTTGCTACAAGTTTTATCATTGTACTTAAAGCAATTCACATCAAAACCTTTCACAACTATTCCTCCGATTTTTAAGATTTGATTCCTGTTTCTATTCCTAGACCTCCATCTGCTTTTGGTTTAAATTTTCTTTCATAACCTGTCTAAACAGTTGTATTTCTGAAAAAGTATTTCTATCGGCTCAAAGGGTGTCAGACCTAGAAGGGCCTTTGGAAATATACTAGTCCAGCAGAGTATTTTCCACCCAACACATTTGAGGGATAGAACACAATTCTGTTGGTAACGGAGGCTCAGTGGACTTTAATTGCCATTGGTAAGGCAATGCATGGGAGCGGTGATGACAACGGAGAGGCTTTTGACAGAATTTGCATGGGGAATGAATGTGTATGGTTTTAAAAACCCACCTGAGAAATCTGGATATGCCTTCTCCAGGTGAGAGTCTCATTCTGCAGCTATTAGTAGTGGAACTGGAACGAGAGCCAAGGTTTTGTCTCTTGACCCAATGCTTTTCTTCGAAATCATATTACCTTCACTCATTCAAGTGGCATAAAAATGAGATTTCTTTGCAAAAAATGTAAACCGATTTGGGGTAATTTAATTCAGAAAGACATTTTTTGACGTACATAGGATAGCTCAATGGAATTGAAAGGAAAATGAAAGAACCAGGGCTGGACATTTGTCTCCAGAAACAGTCATTCTTTTACTGGAGCATGAATCAGATCGCCAGTTCATATTCCATTCTGCTAATGAATCAGCCAACCTGGGGTCATTTGCCCATCCCTTGGCAGGAGTCGAGTGGGGTATCTTGATCAGGAGTCCCACCAAATCTTCAGAAGGGTTGATTTCCTAAAGAAAAAAATAGGGTAAGTTCTCTCTTACCCAAGGAAGGAAGAACCGGTAGTAGACAGCCAGAACATCTGTCCGCTCCAGCGCCTTCTTGAGAGAAGTCTCATTCTAGCAAAGCCTGCTTTTTTGTGACAGTCAGTCCTGGTGTGATTTCTGGATGCCTTTGTAGTGGTCACAAGCAGAGAATCTCTTCCCGAGCTCATGCCTTTCTCCCATGGGAATCTTCCTTCCCCTGAGCCTCCACCCAACAGATGGGACGAAACACACAAGTGGAGGAAGCATTCCTGGAAAGAAGCTTTATGGAAGGCAATAAAATAAGAGTGAACAAAAGCTGAACAAAAACCATTCAGCATGGGAGGGAAAGAATTTGTGGGAATTCATGCCAGATCTTTTCTGTTTTCTCACGTAGGGCATTTACCGAGGAGAAAGTGAGGAGAGTTGGAGCGAGTGTGCAGATTAGAGGCGATTTCGAGGTTACTAAATAGCCTGGAACACCCAGAGGAAAGTCAGAAGTTTGCAAGGGCCAGGCTGGGTGGCCAAACAATTGTCTCCTAGCTCTGCTCTTCTTCCCATGAAGCTGAAGGACGAGAACAAAATCTGGGATGGAGAAGCAGGGGACTAAGTAGGAGTAGTGAACTATCAAGGATCGTGGTGTGGATGTAGTTCACATTTTGATTGTGGGGTCTGGCTGGAAGGCAGCCCCTGACGTTGCTGAAGGAGGCTGGGGCATGGGATGACTCGGTGACTAGAAGCTGTCACGTCAAAAGGCCACCGTCCTGGTGTGTGGGATGGAGCTGTGAGCGGCCACAGGGTTGTGGCCACAGGGTTTTGACCACAGGGAGGACTTTCGATGTGCAACATTCAGATGTGGAGTCTGGGTGCAGCTGATTTGTGAGTGTGGCTGAGGTGAAATGGGTGCAAAGTGATGGGACAGGGGCAAAGTCTACACTGAGAAAAAAAGTCACTCGGGTTTAAGAAAATATCGGAGAAATATGAATATAAAGCTGAGTGATGAGAATTGATAAGTGATTGCCTTGAGTTGTATTTAGAGTCAAATTATATTGGAGCCTCAGCTAGAAAACCCATCTTACAGTTCTCTTCTGGGAAGGTTACCTGCATATATGAACGCGCTATACTAGGAAAAACACACTCATGGGAGAGAATTTAGCCCCCGAGCCTGACTAAATCAGTACTCCATTTTCTAAAAGCTATAAAATGCAAGAAAAGTGACAGACCCACTGCTTGGAACGCTGAAGGGTCAAGGCATTTCTGAGACTGATGGTTTTTAGAGTCCTATTCCATGGCATGAGATGCAAAAGTATGTTTTTCTATGTGCGGCACAGCAATACAGTTTTATAGACTACTCTAGGATTTGATACTATTGAAAACCAGGATAGTAACACAAGCTCGAAATGCTAAGTAGGAGCCAGCTAAGGAGAAAGCCAAATTGAAATAAGTGAAGAGCAACTAAAACCTCTGGGAAATCTTATCTAAACTCCAGACTGCGCACCCCCTCCGACGAGCTTCCTAAGCTTGGTTGGAAATGCCAACCCAGTCTTAAAATTGCCTCAGCCAACAGGCAGCCTGCTTAGCTAGGAGAGCGATTTCAGCCTTTAGGGCAAGAGGCTCAATTCCTCAACAGGGGGAATTTTCCTGTCCTCTAAACACCCTGTAGAACTCTTCTTATAGATTTTTTTTTTTTTTATTGTTTTACCTTCCTTTGAAAAAAATGTACTTAACTCTGGTGTTGGTTTACAACCTTGGGAATTTCCTGGGTGAAATCCGAAATTCCTCCCCATTCAAGGAGGGCAGGGAGAGACTGAAGAGAGAAGCAGGCCACTCCAGATTTGCCGGTGGCAGTTTCAATAAGCAAGGGAACTTACAGACGAGGCTTGTCTTGGGTGGCAATAAAATGAGTAGATCTCCATGTCCACCCTCCAGAACCTTAAAATTTATAATTTTATAAATTTTATAATTTTATAATTAAAATTTATAATTAAATTAAATTTCTAATTAAAATTTATGGAGAGGCCTTAGTGGGGTTTAGTCACGTATACCATCTCGATGATCACAACAACATCTTACTCTCTCAAGGCTGTGTCCTTGGGCAGCTCTCACTGTGGGAATGATAGAGGGTACATTCTGAGGACAGGGGAAGAAGTGAGGAGCCTCTAACTGCCCGGGTCCAGTTTGAGGGTCAACTTGTGATCGCATTGTCTTAATGACCAGTGGTTACAATCTTATATGCCCTTCTCTTTTGTCATGTGCCCTGAGCCATCTGCAGGGAGTTTACCAGCATGGAGGTGGCTTGTTTGGTGGTTATCTGGATGCCTCGGAGGCAGAAACAATAGCAACAATATAGGCACAGGTAAGAGAAGCAGATTAAGGTGATCCTCAAAATAACAATTTTTTCCACCGAGAGCCATTGATTGACTAAGTCCCTTAGGCTGAGGTTGGATCCCTCAGGGCATTCACTTGTGTTTTTATGTGATTTATTAAAGAAGATACATTAGACTTATTAGGTATGAACATATAATTTTTTGGGGGGGTGTTAATGGTACAGGAGCCTCCTTGCAAGGCAATAATAATATCCCAGGCCATCCTATTTTAGTGGACAACATTTTTCATTAGAGACATTTCAGTGTTCAATAAGGACAGGCCTTGCCAGCTATCATTTAGGGTTACTGGGTAGATTTAGTAAGGGCTTCTATATATATTATAATGTTTTCCAGACCAATGGATGAGATAAAGATGGCAGCTAAATTAATTGTACCAGTGGAAAATAGAGCATGTCCACCTGGCCTTGAGGAAAAGGAGATTGGCAGCTTTAGGAACTTGACTTGGTTCTGTATTCCATGCATGTTGGCCTGGCCAGGGGAAGCAGCACTGTCAGGTATGAAGAGATGGAATGGGGGCGAGATATGCCAGACCAAGACCCAAATCCTTTCCCCTCTTTCCATGTTATGTGTTCTAGTCCAGCTATAGTGCATTTCAACAGTTACAGCTTGTAGCAAGACAATAGAATCCCAGTAGAGACTGAGTAGTTCCCTGTCACCCAGGGGTACAAAGTAACTCATCCATCCCTGTGGGACATCTTGTAAATTCCAATAGATAATGCCTTTCCTGGTCATGATGGGGTTTGGTGCCATCGGCAGCACAGCATGTTGGGAGCAAGGGTTGGGACAATGGCTGTTTCCCTTGACTTCCATACCTTTGCATCATTGGGTATCTTGGGAGGGGTCCCCAGTCTGGCAAATGAGGCAATAGGCCCTACTGGTTGATCATTTAAATGTATTAAAACCTGGCATAGTATTTTAATCCACCTGGCCAAGGTGAGTTTACCTGTTAGTAATTTAACTTGTTGCTTTATTTTTAAAAATCTCTTGCTTTAATATTCTCCCTTTATTTTTTCCATTAACCCTGCTGCTTGCAGGTTTTAGAGGAGATGAAGCCTTCATTCACTGTCATGTTCTTTTGTTCGGTCTTGCACATCATGACCTTTGAAATGTGACCCCTATCACTGTTTATTCTACAAGGGTATTCATGTATGGTACTCAGCTTCTTTAGTCTCCTAATAGTGGCAGCCTGACTTGCACAGTGACAGGCGGAAGCTTGAGTGAGGCCAGATGCAGAGTCCACACGAGCCATGACACATTTAGAATCCTCACTTGCAGGAAGGGGGCCAATATAATTATCAGTTGGCAACTCTAGTGGATGGTCCCAGGCTCCTTTGGCAGTTGCCTTGGGCGTGGTTTAGAACACACAGGGCATGCTATTACTGCATGAACCAAGTCACTGTATTTTAAGGGTAATCAGGCATCCTTGGAAATATGCTATCTCATCCATGCACTGTGGTGGCCACTCTTTCTCTGTATCCAATCTGCTGTATCTGATGATGGGTCTGTTGCTCGGGCTCATACCCAGTGAGGGCATCAGCTTTCTGATTGCCAGGGAGAGTTCAGACCTTATGATCGGGGACATGGAAGACAGTGAGGACTGCCTCGGGGTCTTGTAGATGGAACCAAATGCCTTTTTACATATTCTGACCCGACAAGAGCTTATTTATGATCATCTGTCTTCTGGCTTCCCATTGTCTGAGTCATACGGCTAATGCCTTTAGAATAGCCCAAACGTTAGTGTGAAGGGTTAATGGCCAGGGCTCACGAATGGCCACCAATCAAGCTGCTCTGAGTTTAGCCCACTGGCTGTGTCGGGTTGTTCCTGTTTCCATCCAGATGGTGCTGAATAACAACTGCAGTTCATGCGGACAGATCGCCTCAATCTGTAGATCAGGCATCAGTGGGAATTTCTTGTGTTCCTTCTTGACAGGCCACACGGGCCACCAGAGGAATAGGAGCATGTAGAAGATCTACATGATCTATAGGGCTTAGTAGTATCTGTGGTTTTAGAGACAGTGGGGTGATGGACAGGGAGCTCCTCTGTTGCAAGTAAGTGTGGGATTTGAACCATGGCAGAGGTTGGTCCGCTGGACGTCGTTTTAATCCACCCCTTGATAGAAAAGGAAGTTTTTACCATGGTATACCATTCTTTTGTAAGAAGCTGTACATGGAGGAGCACTGTGCACAATGTTAGGAGCTATTGCTCTGTGGGGGTATGTTGGGTTTCTGCTTCCTTCTAGAACTGGGACCAAAATTCTGGGGGTATTCTCTTTTTCTGTTTTCTCTGTCATAGTGCCCAACGTATACCTGTCAGAGTTATAGATGCATCTAACTCCAATGGTAGCCCTGCTTGGGAGATGCTCGGAGTTTTAATCTGTTTCACCAGTATTTCTGCCCTTGCAGAGGTGGCTTGCTGCTCTGATACCCAGTCCCACACATGCCCTTTCTTTACCAGACTGTAAGGGATGGAGGCAAAGTGTCAAGTGGGAAATAAAAATCTTTCAAACACCCAAATCCCTATAAAGGTTTGCACCCCTTTAATGTTTTTAGGGGTTGGGTAGGCTTGTACCTCAACAATTACAGCCTCTGGGACAATGTGCATCTTGCTTGACCAAACAACTCTTCAAAACTCTCAAGGCCTGACCTTGAATTTTCTGTGTGTTCACTGTCCATTCTCATTTCTTACACATGTTCCAGCAAAGTCTGCAGTGTCTTGTAGCAGAGGCAAGTCTTCACATGTTAACGTCTTTTTTTTTTTTTTTTAATCAGTGTAATGGACCCATTTTATTGATGTGGGGAAGAAGAAGGACAGGTCTCTGGTTACTATCCCATGACATATGGTTGGGCTGTGTAGGTAACCTTGGGGAGCACTTGAAAGGTCCATTGTTGCCTCTCCCACATGAAGGCAAACTGATTTTATGGCTTAGTGGCCAGAATTATATTGAAAAAGGCATTTGCTAAGTCCAACTCAGCCTGATACACTCTTAGGACCATAGCCAAAGTATTTAAGATGGTGGCAATGTTGGGTGCAGCCACATGGATGGGTGCATTACCTTGTTTAATTCTTGGTAGTCCACTGTTATCTGCCATGAGCCATCTGGCTTTCTACTAGCTATAATGGCCTATTGAAAACACTGTAGGTAAAGCATAAAATACCCATTGGATGTGGTTCTTGGATAGTTTCTCTTATCTCCTTTATACCTCCTGGGCAATTTTTATTGTTTGACAAGTACAGTTCTTTGCAGGGATGGCATGCTTATTGTTTTCCAGCTGGCATTTCCCTTCAGCACTGGTTTTATTATTCTAACCTGGAGGTGGAATTCACCAATAGAGGTTTGCAGAGTTCGACCTTGTAGAATATCAAGGCCCAATATGTTCTCTAATATTAGAGAAATAAAATCTTCATGTTATTGGGAATGGTGGGAAGAATGCCCAATTTGCTGTGTCAAAAGGGCCTTCCTGACCATAATAGTTTTTCCTCATAACCATCAATGGTGCCGAGAGGGCCAGAAAACTTGTGAGGTTTGCCACGTATTAGAGGTCCTTTGGCTCAGATATCCACCAGAATCGCCACTTTTTCTTTGTTTCTGGAGGACCAGTGAATAGTGAGTTCCACCTGAGGGCTCTGATTGCCTCCAATGACCTTCATGTTGAGGCAGTTTTGACTTACATCTTACCCCTAGGGCATGGGAAGCATCCACTCTGAATAGAAATTATCCCTGAGCTTTCTACTGGAGCAGACAGGGGATCAGGGATGGTAGGAGCAGATGGGGCTGGTCTGAACTATTGTTCACATTTTTAAGGCTTTCCATGGACCAGCCAACACAGTGTTGGGTTGTTGATCTATCTGGTCAAGCGAGGTCCCCATAGCAATGAGATCAAACCACATTTGCTTCCAGGTTATCTTTACTGGCTTATTTTTACAGCCAGTTGGGAAACCTTTTGGTTTTCTGAGTTCCCTCTTTGTTTGGGGTCTTTCCCACTGCCCATACATCTCTCTGGGATTTATCAGTTTCCTCCAGATTGGCAACAGATTGCCCAACATCAGAAATAACTTGTTCCATGGCTGTGCTCGGCATGGATATCAGCATCCCATATTAGGTGCTGGGGAAGAATGGAGAATCTTGGTTTTCATTCCTGCAAGGAATGTGGCCGGATCTGGACCTTCAAAGACAGGGGTGTAGATCGCCTGTCTCATTCCCAACTCCCTAAGAATTTGTTGTAACTCCTCCGTAGATTTCCAGGGATTCGCATGTCCAGGGAGGTCCCCCTCATTGGGCCAAGGCTCCCTGTAGGCTAGAATGATCCAATCTATAAGAGAATAAGTACCTTGAACCACCCAAGCGCCACGCAGAAGCAGTCAGAGGGCATTGTGTGTGGTGATGTTGCTCATTTTCTTTGCCTCCTACCAGGTCAGAGAAACGCCTCCCTCCTCCCCTTGGCCCTCCCATAGCCACACCCCCCACACCTGGACACTCTTCGTAGCCTTTTGGGAACTAGGCAGCCGTGTCAATAAGCTTAGCAGGAATATATTCTCTTATCATGAACATCGGAATGTGGAGCTGCCACACTGGCTGGGATTGCTGTTGCTGTGCTTTTGCTTTCCTTTGCATTAAGTGCCAGACAGTACAGCACAGGGCATTTCACCCACTTCGCTGTCACCACGACATCCTTCCTCTCCGCTCTCCCCACTTGCCTAGGGATCCTGCCTTTGCAACCCAAGCAGGCTCAGTCACAAGTGCTTGGAATTTCATCTGCAGCAACTTGTGCCCTTCTAGCTTTGCAAAACAGCACATGAAGGTCTCCAAGTGATGATCCTGCTCTCCCATCTTGTCTGCCAGCCCGAAGCCAGCAGAGTAGTGGACACCCACCCATCCTTCCCTAACCTCAGCTCTTCCTCCAACTTTCTAACTCCAGCATTAGCCTCTGGTTGGGCAGCAGTGTCCAGTGGAACGGCCCATATAGAAGCCAGGCCACTGTGCAGCCAGACAAGTCCCTTCTCTGCCATCATGTGCTCTGTGCAGTGCTTCAAACAAGTGCATAAGACAGGCTGGGGTTTTCACGGCATCCCCATACTCATGGCATGGTCCATAAGCATCTAACATATGGGCCACTCCTTCCCACATAAAGGTCGATGGCCGACTTGGGATTGCCCTGGCAGATGCCTCTCCCAAGGCCCATTTCTTTGGTCTCCTGGCTGACTTACTACTTGTTAGTTTGCAACCTCAGGAGCTTCCCAGGTAGAATCTGAAAGTGGCCCACGTGCAAAGATGGCAGAGAGCCACTGAAGAAAAAGGCAGTCCACTCTAGATGGGTAGGTGGCAGGTTTAATAAGCAAAGGAACTTACTCATGAGACTTGTCTTGGGCAACCCCAGGACGAGTAGATCTCCACACTCCTCCACCAGAATCTTAAAAGTTTATGAAGAGGCCTTAACTGGGTTCAGTGATATACACAGTCCAGACGGTCTCAACAACACCTTACTCTCTCAAGCTTGTGTCCTTGGGCAGCTCCCACTGTGGGAACAGAGGGCAGAGGGCGCATTCTAAGGACAGAGGAGGGGACGAGGAGTCTCTAATTGCCCAGAACCAGCTCTCAGGTCAACTAGTGACATCTTATTTATCTTCTCCAATATCTGGGAATAGAATGAAAATAAAAAAAAAAAAAAAGAAGAAGAAACAACTAGTTTATATTTCCTAGAACCCTTAAACATAAATCACCTTCATACTGTTATTGGTTTGCCTGTTTTGTAACAAGTCACGTATATTTTAATAACAAGAATAAAAGCACATTCTGTGATGCTCTAAACTTGTAAGTAAAAGCATTCAAAACCGTTTTCCCTCAGGAAATATGCGACAACCTACTCTAAAATAGAAACACCCTTGTCTAGGCTAAAGACAGGCCGTGTGCAAACTCTTCCTGGAGCAGCAACACTCAACTGTCTGTGATCTCCCAACATTATCCGCATCTTTCAGGCTTTCTGCCATCTCTGTATTTATCTGCTGGGCTTTTAATTCCTGCAAGTCATTGGCACTCCTATTGCTCAATATGTTCTACTTCTGAGTAATCAGAAGAATTCATGAAAACTGGAGCTGTTTTTATAACCCTTTATAAAACAAAAGCTAGATAGTAGGTGTCAAGTCTTCATGAGAAAAAGCATTGAGGAAACTCCAAGTTATGGGATTGGGCATCATCTTACATTGTCCTGATGGTCACGCTTAAATATTATCACAAATGTTGGAAAATCGACTTCCTTTTTTGCTAACATCAAATCTACATCAATAACAACAACTGTAGACCTTCAGAATGATGGGCTTACATCACTGAGGGTACCATGTCCTAGAATCATGTTTTCATGTGGGAAGAAAATAGCAACTCATGTAGGGTCTCTAAGCTGGGGGTATTAGATTACTCTGTTGGCAATTACACTGATGGCCACCCTCCCTCAGGGATCAGGGTCAAGACTGATTTCAAGATCTGCAGCTGGGATTGGGTGGCGATGGCACTTGACTACAGGGCACAGAGCAAAGCGGAACCAAAGTCTGTGTTCTGGAGTAAGGCAGGCCTGAGAGGGAGAGGGTGGAGAGCAAGAATGGGAATCAAATCAACAGCTTTGCATTTAGGGTCAGGGAAGCATGAATAAATAGGCTTAGGAGGCTGGAGATTTATCTGAGCAACAGAACTCAGGGGGTGTAACTTTCTGTGGAGAACAGAGCTGGTGGGAGACAGGGCAGCTATTATGGGCTCTGAGAGGTTCAGTCACAAATAGAATAGTCATAATCATCACAGGTGCATTTTTGGAATCAAATAAGATAATGTACACAACTATTTTATAAAGTGCGACACAAATGAGAGGTATGATTATTGTTATTAACATCATTATCGTCATCACAAAGCCCTGAACGTCTTAATAATTCTGTATGCTGGAAAAGAATGAAAAGAGATGGTAAGAACCTGATGGTAGATCCTCTATGCAGGAACTATAGGGGGGGTGAGGAGTGGGGGAAAGGCAAGGGAGAAAATCGAGGGATATGTAGGAGGTTGACGTTACAAAGACGGCAGACTGGTTTTGGAGAAGTTTCTTCAGAAGCAGCTGATTGAGCGCCATGACGTCTTTTGCCCCTCCATTCCTACCACGGTTTGTGAAGTACAGAGACTGGTCCCAGTCCCACATCCAAAAGCCAAAAGACAAGACTGTGGCTGGCCAGCGGTTCAGGACAGCAGAGCAGAACGGCCAGGTTTGGGAGTAGCTGTGCTTGTGTGGAAGGTATAATCATGGACGGTGTTATCCTGGAGTTATTTTGACCCAAGAGTCTCTCCTGGAGGGCTGATGGAATTCAGGCAGGGTCAAGCTCAGATTACGTCAGTGCCATACCCATCAAGGAAACCTTTCCTGGTTTTCCAGTCCTCTCCCCCACTCAATCCACTTCCAGGGAGAAGGGAAAAGCTACCAGAGAAGGGTTCCTATAAGGAAAGGAAATAAAGGGCTGCCTAAGCAACCCACCACCCCTGTCCCTTTCCCACCACAGACCCAGGAGAACAAATAAGTGGGGCAGTCCAGTAGTGACAAGTTTTTCATCTGAAAAATAGGCCACAAAGCCTTATAACTATGGTCAAAAGATAGAAGTTACAGGAACAATATTTGTTTCAATATAAGGAAGGAAATTTTTAAAATTTGAATATATTTGGCATATAACATTATATAAATTTAAAGTGTACAATGTGTTAATTTGATACATTTATGTGCTGTAATATGATTTCCACTGTAATGAAATTCAGCACCTCTATCATATTATGCAATTATTTCTTTTTAGAGGATGGGATAATAACATTTTAGTCTTTTAGCAAGTTTGATAATGTTATATTGATATTTGATAATATTGATATATTGATATATTTGATAATTGATAATATTGTTGTCTATATTCATTATACTGTGCATTAGATCTTTATGGCGTATTTACTATTTTGTTTTTTTAAACAACATCGACCTTCTCCCTCCACCTCCTCATATGTTGGTAATCACTATTTTACTCTTTTCACAGTTTGACTTTTTTTAGATTCCACAAAAAAGTGATTAATATCACACAGTACTTGTCTTTCTTAATAAAATATCAAAATCAGAATTCACCACTGAATTTTACCTCCTGAGGAGTTCCTCAGCATCATGACAAGAACATATTTCTAGAATGGTTGCAGTATCACAGAGTGCTTAAAGGGGCTGATACTGTGGAGATAGGTATACTGTAGAGATGATTCTAGCATGGGGTAGATGTTGGACCCCATGTCTTTGAGGTCTCTTTAATTTATTTACTATTAAGATTGTATGAGTACACTTCCTAAGACTTTATTCCTGCCTTCCTTTAAGTGCTGGATTTAACTTTACAGAGAATGGCGGTAACTTCAAACTGCATAATTAAAATTTAAATTTTCATTATATAAAGTTGTCATAAACCATTAATGGCCCCCACCAATGCTTTTGAAAATAATTTGGCTGGCTCTTTGCCCTCGGCTGGGAGTCATGCTCTGAAATACAGCCAGGTGGCTAAGTCTTCACGAGGTTTTCTCCTTGACTTCCAAGGTCTTTCTCCAGACGTTCTCTGTTTTTAGCAGCATCATTGCCCTGAACTCATCCAGCGTAATGACCTTCAAACTGAGAAATATTCATCTCTGATGTGCTGCATTGTTCTAATGCTATTCCTTCTTCTCAGTCACTGTCGATTTCATCAACCTTAGGAAAACAGAAAATTGATAAGACATAAAGAGCAAACCCTGGCATTTGTCTGCATACTTAAATTACCACAGAATCCTACGTGTCTGCTAAGGTGGAAGCAACTGGTGGAGTCAAAAAAACCATCCCAGGGGAGCCAGGCAGCGCAAGACCCTAGATGGCTTCCCTTCCTTCTGTTGCCTTAGCAACAGTCACAGGCAAATCTCAGGGCCTATTGTGAAAACACATTTCCCTGCATCCTATAATTATGACAAGTACAACAGGATGCTCATTTATTTAACATGACAATTCTGACAGAAGTTATATGCTTCTCTCTACTGGCAACAGAGTGGATGAGAAATGAACAAGACTCCAAGACTCAATCAACTTGTTGAATTCCTCAGCAAATATATCCTGAGTTCTGATTATGTCCTGAGTAGAGTTATGAGTATAGTTATGAGTATAGTCCTGAGTATATATGTCCTGAGTATAGGAAGAGGCAAAACAGAAATCAGACAATCATACCCTATGCTTTCAAAGGTAATAATCTAATTAAGGGATCAAAATCAAACTAGTATTCAAGAACAATGCTAAGGGTTATTGGGATTCAGTAAAAGGAAACAATTCCGTTTTTTAATCTACAGAATCAGTTGACATGTTGCATATTCTACTTACTGACTCTCTTTTTTCTTTTCCTCATTGATATCCTTGCTTTTGACTCAGCAAGCTTTGTAAGATGATTATAATATTTCAGATCCATCTATTAAGGATATTTGTCAGGATTGTGTGTATATTATGTGTATTTTGATTTTCAATTCTGTACTGATTCAAAATTATGTTTATTCTATGTATAATCTAAATAATATATGTATACCAGCATTGCCAAGGTGAGGATAACATTTTTTACTAGACCAACAGTATCTCTGGGAAGGTGTTTTTGGAGGTTGCATCATCTCCTTGTTCTACATCTACTGTCACAGAGAGAGCCAAGACGTTTAAGTTGCCCAGATATGAATTCAAACCCCAACTTTACTATCTACTAATTGTATATTCTTGGCCAAAGTTTGTACTCTGAGTATTAATATAAAGTAACAAATAAAATACCTGGCATTTGTGGGTCAGTGATTTTTGTAACTGGGTGATGGTATAAGGGGTTTCATTATACCATTGTTTATGATGGAAATTTTCTTACTGAAATGTTTTAAAATGCCTGGCATGTGAAGTATTACATGTTCCAATGTTTTTTGAACACTCTCACATCCCATCTCTTTCCCCTTCCAAAATTAATTGGTTTCCTCTTACAATCTCCATTACACTGACCAACTGTACCAACATTATAAAACTGATCATATTTTGCCTGTGAGTGGCATTTGAACCATTTCAAGTATTTATGGCACAGCTCTTTGTATAATCAGATACTTAGTGAATATGTTTTGATAATGATTGTTTTTATCTTTAAATCAATCGAGTCATGATGCCAGGAGCAGTACCAAGGAAAACGGGTTATATTTGTATTTTTCATATATCAGTTCAAAAATGAACTTATTAAGAATGTATATTGTCATCACAGAAAGATCTGGGATCTTTTATACTCATGAGACCAGAGTACTGGTCGCTAACTGATAAGTAACTCTGGTCAAGTTGCAGTAGCCCTTTTGGCCTGAGGGCAGAATTGGCCATCACCAGTATCCATGTTGATGAGTCATAGCATGTGTTTTCAGAGGAAATGTAAACAATTGTCATGACCTCACCAGTTCATAAAATAGTTAAAAAATTCCACATGTTTCCCCGTTGTTAGTTAGGCTGCCATTTATCTGACTATTGAGTTTCAATTGTGAGGTCGCTAGAGAGAGCTGGTCAGTGTTTGCAGGAATTGTGTGTAATATGCTATTCATAACAAGATTATATATTGTGGACCAGCTTCTTTCTAAAAAATTAGGAGCGTGGCTAGAGAGAGTCACAGATGATAGCAAATGCAATTGTGACATATCCTTTTTTATTTGCTTTGTGTTCCATCTCAGACCCATTCTGTCTAATCACAGATCCAAGCCCTCCAAAACTAACTTCTCTGGTTTTCACCATTAGCACCCTCATTCTTTAGAGTATTTGAGTTCGAAGACATGGGGTCAACAATGGTTGTCCTCAGACATTTTCCAACACTAACCGTTGTTCATTCCAAAATGTCCCTGCCAGCACATCACTTCTAATTGCCAGCAATAACTTAGTCTGGGTCTTTATCCCTTTAAATTTAAATAATTCCAATGGTTTCCTTACTATCTTACTCTAATACATTTTTTACTACCAGCTTAATTTTTATGGTGTTAATTTTGTTATGTCAGTTGCATGCTTTTCTATTACCTGCAAGGATTAAATCCCAGTTCCCGAATTGCCCCTCACTTATGTTCCAATTTGCCACCATTCATCTTTAGAAAGACTCAGACACATTATACTCAGTCATCCTTGCTTTGTTTCACTGTCCAAAAGAGCTCTTTTTGTTCACACTTTCTTTCCTCCCCACATTTACAAGTCCTGCCATTCTAAACCTGCACCACTTCATCCTTTAGGCCTTCTCTACAATTCCAAAACATACTTATCTTCCCTCTTATGACTCTTCTGTAGCATTGTCTCATAATAGGCCCCATTTGGTTAGCCAGTCACATTATTTATGAGGTAACAATTATCCAAGATATCTCCCAATATCTATACTCCTATGTGTTCAACTTTTATATTGAATTAGAGCTGGTCTTTGTGACTAAGGGTATGGCAGAAGTGACATTGTTTGACCCCCAGACTAGGTCATAAAAGGTATGGCAACTCCAAACTTGCTCTCTTGGATCACCTACTTGGGAGAAATGTCATAAGGCTGCTCAGGCAACCCTGTAGAGAGGCCAACGTGGGTAGAAACAGATTTACTAGTATCAACTTGCCAGCCTTATGAGTGAGCCACCTGAGAAATGGCCCCTCCAGCCATAGTTTAGACAAGATGAATGACCACATGAGAGGTCCAAGTCATAAACTGTCCAGTCAAGCCACTTCCAAACTCCTGACTCACAGAAATCGAGAAATAGTTATAAATGATTATTATTTTTAAGCCATGGAGTTTTGAGGTGATGCTTTAAATAATAAAAGGAAAAATAATAGTGTATTACTTACCTCCCAACTGCAATGCAAGCTCCTCCAGTATAGAACATTTGTTTGAAATTTTAAAATCTGGGCTATTCTTTAGATACCATTCAACACTATAGCAAAATTAGATATTGCATTTGGAATTAGAGAAGGGAGCCATCATTTACTGAATGTCTACTAAGGGGATTTACATATGCATGAGCTTTATATACATGGAAATGGCTACATACATAGATATAGAACAAGATGTTCTCTAAAGACATAAAACACTGTACTCAAGCTCCAAAGTTATGAAGTCAATTTTTTTCTTTCTTTTATCATCATTTCCCAGACTTTTTAAAAAGTGAGATGATGTTTGTGAGAACATTTAATAAGCTACAAAGTGTTCTGTAGACATAAGGCATTATGGCTTGCATCTATTTCTTTCTCTATTGAGTGCTTTAAAGGAATGCTTTAATACTTCTACTTTGGTATTTATTTTGCTTTGCCAAGACTAGAATTAGACATGTCGCTGTGATACAAAAACCTCAGGTAAATGGCAAAAGAAAGTGCTTTGGAATTGCATTATCTCTTTTGTTGTTACGTGCCCAGCAGATGTCCGGCAAAAATTGCATCAGTCATGGTCTCTGAAGGGAAGAGCTGGCCCACTGAAATGGGTAATGGATGAGAGTTTGACAGGGTTAAGGGAAATGAAAGGGAAGGAGACACAACAGTTAATTGAACCCAGAGAGCATAATGAACCTGCAGGAGAAGGCTAACCAAAAAGTAGGGTTTTGGTAAAGAATGAAGCCAACTGGACTTAACCTCGTAGGGAGGGACAGAGGGAATCGGTTCTTGGACTTTTCTCTCCTTGCACATTTTGCTCTCCTGTCCATGCCTTCACACTGGCTGACTGCACACCAAAACCAGAATAAAAAAGCTGGGGTCCTTTATAGAGGTCAGGTTCCTGGGGCACTGAGCAGGATGCAGATGAGTACAGAATTAATTGAGGTGCAATGGAAAATATCCAACACAAAGTGTAGCATTGTTTATATAATAGCAAAATAACCCCAGTCTCCAACTAGACATGGTAGGAACAAAAACCAGATACATATTCGAAGGGACATCTAGACAGAAAGCCTTATATCAGGCAGGGTCTCAGATTTAAGTTAAAAGGAGAAGTAAGGGATTATGTCCTCAACTAGCATGAGAGTGAGGAAGCTGGTGGGGTTTTTTTGTTAATGATGAAAAAGTCCTTTAAGTTTGAAAAGGAATATTGAATGGCATTGCCATTGAAACTGGTTAGATATAACTTCCTAGCTACTTAGCTATGTAAACATGTGACCTACCTACAAAATACTGAAAAATCACCTAGAATCAAGCTTCAGTCACACTGACAGTATTCTTTCTGTATCCATTTATAACTTCTTCACTTGAGGGCAACTTCTTTTAGAATAATTTTAATAGTATTAGTCCCCGCCCGATATGAATAAAGGTTCATATTCTAGCAACCAACTTAACTCTAAAACATCTTTCAATTTGAACTATAAAGTTTATTTAATGCTAGTAAAGGGAAATTCAGACTCATAACTTGAAAAAATCTGCTAAATGGCATTTTATTTTAATTCATGTGGTACTTCCATAATTTTAAATTCTGATAATCCCTCACAAATTATAAAAAGCTGGTCATTTTCTCATATTTTGCATAGGTGTGCAGAACTTTCCATATATATGCATTTATGCTGTAGCTTTCCTTTGATTTGCTCTCATTATGTCAATGTGACATGATAAGTCTATAAAATATTCCTAAATTATGTGGCTGATTTTAGAGACTCTTTCGGGATTATATAGCCTCTGACAGGAGTCTCTTAGCTGCATGCTCGGAGATCATATTTTACCTAAGACGGGTACTTTGCTCAATTTATTGTAAATGCCTAAGATTGCCTAGATTAAAGCAAATGTTTTAAGGAATTTTAGTGCATGTCAATTGTCTCAACGTACCAGGGCCAGGTTTATGAATATAGTTTCACCAGGAACAAGTGTCAAATGTTCTTTATCATCTGTATAGCAGTTTTTTCCCCCCTTGATTTGGGAAGCTTTACTGGTTAAACCAGTGGCTAATGGAAGGTAGCGCTGGGGTCAGCCACAGAGCCTCCAGTTAGGCTCTGCACATTTTGCATTGCCACGGGACATGAGTCCACGTTGCCCAGCACTTTCCTAGCTCCTTTCCGATGCAGCGTCCAATCAAGTCTCCATTCCCTCCTTGACAACTGCTTCTAGACGAGTGGTTTTCAAACTTGAGTGTGCAGCAGAATCACCCAGAGGGATTGTTAAGAGAAATCTATACCCCAGAGTTTCTGATTCCATAAGTTTGGAATGTGGTCCAAGAATTTGCATTTTTGATAAAAAGCAATTCCTCGGTATGTGTAGGTAGGTATTCATAGAATATTTTATCAGACATCATTCTTACTACCACTCTCACATGTAATAGTTGTCTCCTTAAGGTGGAAATTCAATGATTATGGAGCAGGTAGTTTTGGTAGCAGCCCCCTTATTCTTGAAGCAGTGCCACCAGAACCACAGATCTAGCATTATGTTAAATGTTCCTCTGAGAAAACAAAAGGGTTATTTCAGGCTTCTGGTGAATAATGCCAGATCATTTAAAAACTTGCGTGTTCACCTTGCCACACCTACTATCCTATTATGGAAGAAATGAAAAACAGTAACTTTAGTTCATTTTCAAACTAATCAAATTAAGAAATATATCCTTTGGTTGTACAAAAAGCGATAGCCTTTGGCAGCAGCAGCCTTTGGTTTCTGACTATGAACGTTATTTCGACAGTAAAGAAACCTACATTAATCATCTGAAAAGAGGGGCACCTGAGTGGCTCAGTCGGTTAAGTGTCTGCCTTTAGCTCAGATCACAATCCAAGGGTCCTGGGATCCAGCCCCGCATCAGGCTCCCTGCTGAGCGGGGAAGCCTGCGTCTCCCTCTCCCTCCGCCTGCTGCTCCCTGTGCTTGTGCTCTCTCCCTCTCTCTCTGTGTCAAATAAATAAATAAAACCTTTAAAAAAATAATAATAATCTAAAAAGAAAGAAAATGATTTGCATATTTCATGGTGTTGAAGAAATATAAACAGAGTTTAAATAATATACAGTGATCTGAGTGTGTGTTGGGGGAGCATAGGAGTACCTTTGTTATTAAATATTTTCCTTAAAAGTTTTTAAGAAGAAATTAATATTCATGAATAGTCAATTCCAAATTATATTGAAGGAATAATTAAATCGGGGGAAAGTAATAAAGTGGGTATAACCACTCGTGCAGCTTATAATAAAATAAAATTAGCACCAAAAAAATGGTAGTATACTAGAAAACGACTTTTTGACAGTTTGCAGAATGACTATTTCTGACCTGAAGACTCTATAATCTAGTTCTCTCATTCAGTTATAGCCCCAAGTCGTAAGTTGATATTAAATTCAAAACTTCTTTCAGAGGCAGTCTAAGTAAAATAATAGCCCTGATTCTTATTCTTTGTATTAAAGAAAGAATTTCCGGTCCTTTATTTTTAAGATTTAGGAAGGAGAATTCAAAACGGATTTTGAAAGAATGGTCTGCAGGTGGGACACCCTCATGTCTGCACTTGAGGAGACCCTGAAAGGGCCCTCTATTCAGCTCCAGCCCCTCCAGCCCTTGTTAGGGACAGCCGAGCCCACCCAGGGACCTGGCAAGAGACGAGCCTATTCTTACTTCCAGAACCCGGTCTGCCGAACTCAATCTCGGCTGGAGAACCTGAAACAGCTCTGGGGCTTGGTTCCAGACCCTCTCAGCCATGGCCCAGGGCCATTCCTGCCCACACACGGACCCAATCGAGTGAGCAGATGGCAGTTCTCCCAGGAATCTGGCAGGAACTACACTTCCCAAGTACCTGGTAATAGGCCTGCTGTCTGAGAACCCAACTGTGGACTCTGAAGTGGACCTATGTCTCAGTGCCACTCTACTGAACCAGGTAGTGGATGCAATTCTATCCACACAGGGACTGGACAGGATCCATGTCCACCCAAACCTCTGATAGTAAGCTCACCAACCATGTACCCCACTGTGCCCAGGGAAGGCCTCATAACCAGCACTAACCCAGTATGACTTCAATTCCGGAGGTAATCCCATCAGCTGAGGAATCAGACAGGAGAAGGTCTTTATCAACTGAAACCAGTCTGTAAAGACTGGAAGAGGAGATGGCTCCTTCAAATGCACAGACATAAATGCAAGGTTGTGTGGATGATAAAGAATCAGGCGAGTATGATAGGACCAATGGAAATTTATAAAGCTCCACCCATATGCAGCCTACAGGACTTTCACGTTATTTTTTTTTAAGATTTTATTTATTTATTTATTTATTTATTTATTTATTTATTTATTTATCTATTTATTTATTTTAAAGAGACAGAGCATGCGAGCAGGGGAGGGGCAGAAGGAGAGGGAAAGAAAGAACCCCAAGCAGACCCTCGCTGAGTGTGGAGGCCGACGTGGGGCTCGATCTCACAACCCTGAAATCAGGACTTGAGCCAAAACCAAGAGTCAGATGCTTAACAGACTGAGCCACCCCAGGGCCCTGATACTCACTTTATCTTTGAGGACACACATAGGTTGAAAGTGAAGGGATGGAAAAAGAATTCCATGCAGATGGTAAGTAAAAGAGAGCAGGAGTGGCTATTTTTATATTAGATAAGATAGACCTTCAGTCAGAGTTGGTCACGAGGGACAATGAAGTTCATTTTATAGTGATAAAAGTGAAAACTCATCAACAGGGTATAACAATTATAAATATATATGCACCCAGCCTTGGGGCACAGAAATATTTAAAGCATATTAACAGAACTGAAGGGAGAAATAGATAGCAATACAGTAGCAGTAGGGGATTTTAATAGTACACTTTTAACATTGGATAGATCCTCTAGAGAGAAATTAATAAGACAACAACAGATCTGAATAACACTACAGACCAAATAGACCCCACAGACAAATACAGAACCTTCCATCCAATAGCATCAAAATATATATTCTTCTCAAGTACACATAGAACGTTTTCAAGGATAGATCATACACTGGGCTATGAAGCAAGCCTTAACAAATTTAAGAAGTTTGAAATAATATCTAGTATGTTTTCTGACCACAGTGCTATGAAACTAGAAATCAATAATAGAAGGAAGCCTGAAAAATTTACAAATTGTTAGAACTTAACACACTCTTGAACAACCAATGGGTCGAAGAAGAAATCAAAAAGGAACTCAGAAAGTTATCTTGAGGCAAATGAAAACACAACCTATCAAAACCTCTAGTCAACAAATTGGATAATCTAAAAGAAATGGATAAATTCCTAAAAGTATACAACCTACCAAGCCTGAATCACAAAGAAATAGAAAATCTGAACAGACTATTAATATCAAGGAAATCGAATCAGTAATCAAAACCCTCCCAAATCAAAGAAAAGCCCAGTACCAGAAGGTTTTACCAGTTATCCTACCAAACATTTAAAGAATTAATCCCAATCCATCTCAAACTCTTCCAAAAACTGAAGAGAAAGGAATACTCTCAAACTCATTTTACAAGGCCAGCATTACCCTGATACCAAAGCCAGCTAAGGACACTGCAAGAAAACTACAGGCTGCCAGTTACTGAATGTGTAAATCATGGGGAAGAAAGATACAGCACAAGGAATATAATCAATGGTTTTGTAATAATGTTGTATGGTGATAGGTGGTAGCTACATTTGTGGTGAGCATAGCATAATGTATAGAGCTTTAAATCACTATGCTGTACACCTAAATTAATACAATGTTGTGTGCGAACTATATTTCAATAAAAAAAGAAAAGAACAGTCCAAATCCCTGATGAATATAGATGGAAAATTTCTTAACAAAATTCAAATAAACTAAATTCACTAACACACTAAAAGGATCACACACCAAGATCAAGTGGGATGTATCCCTGGGATGCAAGGTTGCTATGTAAATTGATAAATGTGATACACCACATTAAGAGACTGAAGAATAAAAATCACACTATCCTCTCGATAGATACAGAAAAAGCATTTGACAAGATTTGACACCCTTTCACTATAAAATCTCTCAACAGATTGGGTATAGAAGGAACATCGTTCAACATAAAAAAAAAACCCGTATGAAAAACTCACAGCCAATATCATCTTCAATTGTTTTTCACCATTGAAAAATTTAAAAATTTTCTTTTTTTTTTCCCCAATTACTTTTACTTTACTTTTTCAGTGTTCCAAGATTCATTGTTCATGTACCACACAGAGTGCTCCATGCAGTACGTGCCCTCCTCAATACCCACCACCGGGCTCGCCCACCCACCCATCCCCCTCCCCTCCAAAACCTTTAGTTTGTTGCTCAGAGTCCACAGTCTGCCATGGTTCATCTTCCCCTCCGATTTCCCCTAATTCACCCACTGGAAGAGATTATGCTGAGTGAAATAAGTCAAGCAGAGAGAGTCAATTATCATATGGTTTCACTTACGGGTGGAGCATAAGGAAAAACATGGAGGACATTGTGAGAAGGAAAGGAAGGGTGAAAAATTTTCTTTTAAAATCAGGAATAAGACAAGGATGCCCACCCTAACCATTGCTACTCAGCCTGGTACTGAAAATCCTAACCAGATCAATTAGGCAAGAAATAAAAAGCATCCAAATTAGAAAGGAAGAAAGAAAATTGTCTCCGTTTGCAGATAACATGATCCTACATATAGAAAAACCTAAAGATGCCACCAAAAAGTAAGACTCATAAATGAATTCATTAAAGTTGCAGGATACAAAATTAACCTACAAAAATTAGTTGCATTTCTATACACTAACAACAAAACATCTCAAATAGAAATAAAAACAATCACATTCACAATAGCATCATAAACAATAAAACACTTGGGAATAAATTTAACCAAGGAGCTACAAAATCTATACATAGCAAACTATAAGACATTGATGAAAGCAATTGGAGAAGACACAAATAAATGGAAAAAATATCCATGTTCTTGATTGGAAAAATTAATATTGTTAAAATGCTCATACTACCTAAAGCCATCTATAGATTGGATGCAGTCCCTATCAAAATTCCAATGGCATTTTTTTTCTATGAATAAGAAAAAGAGTCCTAAAATTCATATGGAACCACAAGATATCCTGAATAGCTAAAAGCAATTGGCTTTCTTTCTCAAGTTAGAGACAATACATTTTCTGATTTTAAGCTATGCTACAAAGCTGTAGTAATGAAAACGGTATGGTACTGCCCAGACATCTAAACCAATGAAACAGAATCAAGAACCTAGAAATAAAATCACACACATATGGTCAACTAACCTTTTTTAAAAAAGATTTTATTTGTCAGAGAGAAAGGGAGCACAAGCAGAGGGAGCAGAAGGCCCTCTGATGAGCAAGGAGCCTGATTCAGGACTTGATCCCAGGACCCTGAGATTGACCTGAGCCAAATGCAGATGCTTAACCAACTGAGCCACCCAGACATCCCAGTGGTCAACTCACATTTGCCAAGGGAGCCAAGAATCCTCAGTGGGGAAAAGATAAGCTCTTCAATAGGTGGCTTTGGTTAAACTGGATATTATGAAATTGGCTCCCTATCTAATACTACTCAAATTAACTCTAAATGGAATAAAGACTTAAAGGTAAGACCTGAAATGATAAAAATCTTAGAAGAAAACACAGGACAAAAGCTCCTTGACATTGCTTTTAACAATGATTTTTTTGGATATGATACTGAAAGCACAAACAACAAAGCGAAATAAATAGGACTACATTAAACTAAAAAGCTTCTACACAGCAAAAGAAACAAACAGGATGAAAAGACAACTTATGGAATGGGAGAAAATATTTGCAAACAATATATCTGATAAGGGGTTAATATTTTAAAAACTATAAGGAATTCATACATTTAAAAACAAGAATGCAAACAATCTGATTTAAATGTGGGTGTGTGTCAATTATATCTCAATTACACTAGAAAAAAAAATGACAGAGAGCTTGTACAGACATTTTTCTAAAGAAGACATACAAACATCCAAGGGGTACATGAAAAGATGTTCGACATCATTAATCATTATGGAAAATGGCAATCAAAATCACAATAAATAGCATCTCATAACTGTTAGAATGGCTATTATCAAAATTAGACAAGAAATAGTAAGTGTCAGTGAGGATGTGGGGTAAAGGGAACCCTATTGCACTGTTGGTGGGGATATAAAATGGTACAGCCACTATGGAAGACAGGTTCCTTCAAAATTAAAAATAAAACTACCTTATGATCCAGCAATTTCACTTCTGGGTATTTATTTGGAGGAAATGAAATCATTATCTCAAAGAGATATCTGGAGGGGCACCTGATGGCTCAGTCATGATGGCTCAAACGCCTGGATGGTTAAGCGTCTGCCTTGGCTCAGGTCATGATCCCAGGGTCCTGGGATTGAGCCCCACATTGGGTTCCCTGCTCAGCGGGGAGCCTGCTTCTCCCTCTCCTTTTGCTCCCCCACCTGCTTTCTTGCTTACTTGCTCTCCCTCTATCTCAAATAAATAAATAAAATCTTAAAAAAAAAAGAAGAGAGATCTACACCCCCATGTTCACTGCAGCATTATTCACAAAAGTCAAGAAATAGAAACAACCTAAGTATATTCATTGATAGATAAGTGCATAAAGAAAATATGGTATGTGTATATAATGGTATATAGTCAGACACGTATATTCAGACATAAAAAGAAGGAAATCCATTGTGAAATCCATGCCATTTGTGACAGCACGGATGGAACTTGAGGGCATTATGCTAAGTGAATTAAGTCAGAGAAAGAAAAATACCGTATGATCTCACTTATCTGTGGAATTAAAAAAAAAAACCAAACTCATAGAAGCAGAGAGTAGAATGGTAGTCCTAGGACCTGGAGCATGGAAGTGAGGGGAGATCTTGGTCAAAGGGTATAAACTTCCAGTTATGAGTAAGTTCTAGAGTTCTAATATTCTATATGGTGACTATAGTTACCAAAACTGTGTTATACATTGAAAGTTGTAAAGAGCGTAGAATACATGTTCTCACCACACACACATAATTTGTAAGTATATGAGGTAATGGATGTGTTAACTAACCTTATTGTGGTAATGTATATCAAATCATGTTGTACACCTTGAGTGTATCAATGTCATAGGTCAATTATATCTCAATACAGCTGAAAAAAATTTTTTTAAAGATTTAAAAAAAAAAAAAGACTAGAATGATCTGCGTAAGACAGTGTTCTATCAAGGGAACTTTACTGCAGTCATTTCTGTTTCTGGAATGAACTTTATCTTTTTTTAGTTTCATAATTAACTCGTTCTCATTCAATACTCGCGGTCACTGGTAGAAAGCCTTGCCTTAGGATGAAAATGGCCATCTGGCAATTACATGATGTAACTAGAAGTCACTGTGGGCAAACAGATATGGAACTTGGTTCAGGAAAAAGACTATTGTCATCAGAACATAGGCCATAAAATTGACAATGAGACACTGTTTGTTTGTCCAACCACCGAATCAAACTGCACTTCTGAAAGAGGGCTATGATGAGTGAATTTGACTGATTATACATAAAAATTCAAATCCACCATGTTAGGTGGCTTTCGTGTAAGCCCACTTTTTCTAATACTGTCAGCAGCTTTTCTATTCACCGCAGCAGCGATCCAATTAAAATGGCCAGCGGAGCAGAGCTGAACTGCATTAAATGGTTCCCATTAATGTCATATTTAATTTAGAAGTACAGTGTTGAGGATGTTCATTACGGTCCTCTGCAAATCTTCATTCAGTTTGTAGACATCAAGTTTTCTAAATTATATTTTCATCTCTTAGCAAAGATGAGGATCAACTTGCTTGTATTCCAAAACAACTCTGCCAGGTTTTTTATGTCCCTTGAAATCGGAAATATTCCTAGTCACCAGGTTTAAACCAGTTTTCTGTAGTAATCTTTCATGAGGTGTGAGAAGGAGGGACACACACTTTAAAGCAAATCCCAAAGTAAACTGCAACCCGCTAGGAGCCTTATTTAAACATGCCTTCCAGGAGGTGACAGATAGAATCAGAACTGAAATATTCTATCTAATTCCAAGATTGACAATGTTATTGAGCCTATTTTACCACATAATTTAGAATCAGGAAATAGGAAGATTTAATGATAATTAAAAAAAAATCTGAGCAGTGCTATTATTGACATACAATAAGGTCTAACTGGTGCCATGTGACCGTGGTGATACTTTAGTCCTCCTCTGAGCCTTCATCCTATACAGCACATGGTGAGCTTTAACTGATTTCTTCAACCTACACACCCTTATTCTGATCTTCAAATGTAATTTTTATTTTATTTATTTATTTTTAAAAAAGATTTTATTTATTTATTTGACAGAGAGAGAGGGATCACAGGTAGGCAGAGAGAGAGGGGGAAGCAGGCTCCCTGCTGAGCAGAGAGCGCAATGCGGGGCTTGATCCCGGGATCCTGAGGTCATGACCTGAGCCGAAGGCAGAGGCTTTAACCCACTGAGCTACCCAGGCGCCCCCAAAAGTAATTTTTAGATAAGCATGTGCGTACACTTTAAAAAACAATGTATGTAGTAAAGATTAGTGTATAAAGAAATATACGTCAATAATAATAAGAGAAAAATAACATTAAGAATGGGCAAAATATATGGATAATCCATAGAGAAAAAATACTAGAGTGTCTACAAACACGTGAAAATATATTCAAGCATAAGAGTAACCAGAAAAGTACAAATCAAATAACAAAATACAATTTCATACTTATCAGACTGGTAAACATTTCAGTGTAATAGTGTCAGGTTTAAGAAAAGTTATGGAAGTTTGGGAACTCTACACTACTGAAGTGTAAACTGATGAAACAACTCTGAAGAGTAATTTGACATTAAAATAGAAAATCCACATATCCTTGGAATAGAAGTCTCCAATCTAGGCTTATACCATTGAAAATAACTGAAACATGTATATGGGTATAAAGTAGGTTTGACTCTATGATAAAATATTTTTTCCTCTTAGTTTTATACTTTGACTTAAGTTCAAACTTACAGAGAAGCTTCCAGAATAATACAAATAATTCACCCAGATATTCCAAATGTTAACCCATTTGCATGTTTTCATATTCTTTACCTATAGTAAATTACTTTTCTGACCATTTGAGAAAAACTTGCAAACATGATGTTCCATCACTCTTTAGATATACCAGCCTGGGTTTCCTAAGAATAAGAACACATTCTTACTTACCCAGAATATAATTATCAGGATTGGGAAATTAATATTGATTCCATAGTATTTCCTAATCTGCAAATCTATTCAAATTTCATTAATTGTCCCAATTTTACTCTTTATAGCATAAGAAAATGCCAGATCATATACTGCATTCTAATATCATGTCTTTGGTTTCCTTTAATCTGGGAGATTTCTTTAGTTTTCTTTTGTCTTTCATGACCTCTGATACTTTCAAAGGCTGATGAGCCAGTTATTTTTGAAAATCCCCTTCATTTGGATTTATCCAGTGTTTCCTTCTGATTATGTTCAGTTTGTGTGTTTTAGGCAGGAATAATGCAGAGGTAATACTGTCTCCTTAGTGCTTCTATCTGTAGATGCATGATGTTGATCTGTTCCATTATAGTGTCATTTTTTTTGATCACTTGGATAAAAAACATTTACCTACCAGTTTTCTCCATTTACAAGCTACTATCTTTCTGTTTTGTCATTAAGAAGCAATTTGGAGGGAGATGCAAAATTTTTATTTTTCCTTGGAAAGATACATTGATATGGGAGGGATGCTCTTTGCCATTGTGGTCACAGATCTTAAAAGGGAGATCAAAGATCTTGATAAAGTTAGGGCAACTTCAACTGAAAAGCTCAGGAAAATAAGATATTATGCACACACACGTACCCCATGGGTAGAAGTATGTGCATAAATGCTCCATAAATGATAAATGCTTTCATTTTCCCATTAATTTATTACTTAATTTTTTTTTTTTCATATTGGACCTTATATGTGCTCTTTGCTACCTATTTTCATAGGCTTGACTGCTGTCAAAAAAGACTAATGAAACTTAATAATAATAGAAATGTCTTTTTTATTAAGTTGCTGGTGCATTATTACAAATATTGTATTAAGTACCATATTAAGTGCTGTATTAAATTATTAAACCCTTTAGCCAAGTCAAAAGTACTTTATTAGAGATTTCGTAGTTTAACAGTGTTCTTTCTGCAGAAACACTTTTTTCTTAGGAAATTTAGACTACTTTCAACAAGCAGATAGCAAGCCACATATCACCGGTCCTTCTGGTCAGAGACAAATAGACAATTAGCCAAATACAACTGGACAGCTTGACCAAGTTGAACTAACTGACTGCTTTCTAGGACTAGTGTATTGAGATACAAAGAATATAGAAAGTTAGCTACAGACAAGGACATCCGAAGTTGAGGCTGGCCAGTCGCCTTGTATATTGAGGGGCAAGCAGAGAAATCTGGTCTCAAGGGAAAAAAAAAGATGATGTACAAATGTTACAAACTTGAGCAAAACCAAGACAACAATAGTCAGAGTAAAAACCGAGAGTAAGAGATTAAAAAAAACAAACCTAAAAGAGAGAAAGTACAAAAGAAAGAGAAAAGAAAAAGAAAGCAACATAGGGATAAATACATATGGAAAGAGAATGAATCCTTTTGCGTATCTGAGAAAAAGGTATTCTTGTTTAACTTATTGGGAGAGTTGGGCCATAAAGCCAACAGCATATGGTTTAGAAAGTTTATGCCACAAAGGACACCTTCCATAACTTGTAACAAGGTGTGAGGATTAATTTTGTAGCTCATCTTGACTCGGCAATGGTGTCCAAATACTTGGTTAAATGTTATTCTGTATATTTCTCTCATGGGATTTTAGGATGAGATAACATTTAAATTGGTAGATTTCGAGTGAAACAGATTATTCTTCATTATTTGAGTGGGCCTCACTCAATCACTTGAAGGCCTTACTAACACAAAATTGATTTCCTCTGAGCAAGAAGGAATTTGACCAACCAACTTCTTTTGGATTCAAATTGTAAGTCTCCTCTTCCCAGGCTGCTGGCCTACCCTATATATTGTGGATTATCAAACCTCCACATTGCATAGGACAATTTCTTAAAATGACATAGTCTATGTCTCTCTCTCTCTTTTTATCCCCTCTCCCTTCCTGCCTCCTACCTCCCACACCTGTTTATTTGGTTTCTCTGGAGAACCCTGATGAATGCACAAGGTAGAAAAACAGAATTTTTAATTCTTTATATTTTGTTCTGCCATGAGAATATTTGCATGTTTGATATTTTCTAATATTTTTACAAGTTCTTCTCTCAACGCCCAATTGACAAAGAAAAGTAAAGTGGATGTCATCCCTGACAGTAATGTTAGTAATAGATTTCTAAGGGAGGATGGTCTAGGTTGTGACCCAAAATCTTGAGGACAGAAGAATTACTCTTTGTACACTCTTGAAAAATAGAGGGTAGGGGACCTTCACTGCTTATCAAGGAAGGAAGCTTTACAGACTAAGGTTGAGAAATCATGTATTCATTCACCCACTAAATATTTGTGGAATACAATTGTGTCAGGTACTGTTCTAGGCACTATTCTACCTTACCCCATGGAGCTTACATTCAAGGGTGGGGGCAGAGAGAGAATAAAAATAAATATGTGAAGTATATGCATGTTAAAAAGTGATAACCGCTTTGGGAAAAAAGTCAAAAGCCAGAGAAGGGTTAATTTTGCATTTTCAGTTATAGATATCAAGGTAGGCCTAATTGAGAACGTAATTTTTTTAAGGAATTAAAGGAGATAAGGTCGTTGGCCAGCATTGTGTGTGGGAAAGACACAGGAACAGAGAGAGTGAGCAACCACTACACAGACATAACTTGGGCATATGACTGGCACCTTCAAGGAATAGCCTGGAGTGGCCATTGTTAATGGCTCAGTGGCATGAGTGAGGAACAGATTAATAAAGAACGAGGTCAAGAAGGATAACAAAGGGGCCCAGTTCTTATGGAGCCCGCTGAAGCTTTATAAGCTGTTATAAGGACAAGGCTTTTGTTTTTAGTGGGATGGGGAGACTTTGGAGGGTTTTAAACAAAGTGACATAATTTGATTTTTTTTTAAAAAACTTTTTATTATGGAAAGTTTTAAGACACAAGAGAGTAATATATCCAATCCCCAAACACTCACCACCAAGCTGCAATAACTACTAATGTTCTGCCATCTTTGTTTTAATTATCCCCCCTCTATTGTTTTTGACTTACTTGTGAAACACACAAATCTCAAAATCAAAGTCTGACAAGGTGGGAAAAATGTATACATCTGTGTAGCTGACAGCCAAATAAAGATATAGTAGATTTCTATTACCTTGAAAGTTCCCTTGTTCTCCTTTCTGGTCAAATCCATTCAACCAGAAAGGAAACCACTATTCAAGTGTCTGTCATCATAGATAGTCTCTCTCAATCCTCTGTCTGCTTTACCCAGACTATGCACCTGTCTCCAGGAATGAAATTATTGCGACCCTTAGCTCACCTATGGTGACTTCATCCACGCCTGGAATTTTTGAATCCACATTTTTTTCAAAGCCTTATAAAAGTATATATATAATTTTGGTTTATCCTTTTTTCCCCTCCTTGTTGTTACCATGGGAGCAGAAGTCCTTCTCACACCTTCTACCACATACGGAACCACCTGACCTTATGAGGCCTTCAGACCATGGGAATAGAAAGATGAAGACCAAACACTAAGCCATGGGGTCCTCTCCTCTGGGATCTGTCAAAAATAGGATAAAAAACTTAGGAAATTGTCCCACAAGACAGACAATAAATATTAGGGAAGAAGGAAGGGTGGTCTCTGAAGCTTCCCCTTTGTTTTGGTGGAAGGAAGGCAATCTGAAGAAAATTGGCTTTAGTCCCCACGTGTGGGCCACCAACCTGATCCCTGTTGAGAAAATCTGGGGAGGCTCCATGATATTCCTGTTACAAAGAACTCTCTTGTCCCCAAAGATCAGAGGGTAGAAAGTTTGGAGAAAAAAAGTCTTTGTCCCAGTGGGTATATGTTCTCTTGAGAATATTGTTGATTTTATAATACTATTCTGAGAAGATAATAAAGTGATTCCTGTTGAAAAACTCCTGGGACAACTGTCTATTTCTTACAGTTCTAAATCGCTGACTCTCTGTAAAAGGAAACAGTTACTTCATTTGTGGTTTAGTTAAAAAGGGGGTACTTCTGCTGTGTTTTGGCCAAGAATTCCCACAAACCAACTAGGTACCTGATAACTTTTCTGTTCCTGCTTCTAGCCCTCTGTGAGGCTCAAGGACACTACCTGCTTTTGGATGCCCTAAAGTATTTGAGTAGTCTAAGGAAGTGTCCTTTTTTTTAAAAAAATTTGGGTTACTTTAAGCAGGTTTCTGTTACTGGCACTCCAAAGATCCTAATTAATACAAGGAAAAAGTCTCTGATTATGACAGATGATGAAAATTGGTGTAAGATTCCTTGCTCCATACCTGGCTTGTACTTCTAGATTCCAGTCTTCATCTTTCTAACCATCCCTAAATCCCCCTACTTGCAATGACACAACATAACTGGATATGGTCTTTTAATTTCCTTTTTGCTAGGGCACATATTTAGGTCAGACAAATGGCTATACTTAAGACTTATTAAGTGTTCTAAATTTGGTTATTAAATGTAGAGAACTTAAAAAAAATACGAAAACTTCGCATTTTTTTTTCTATTTATAACAACACAATTTTAACAGGCCATAGTCTCAGTAAAATATCTAGCAAAGCCTCTGTTACATGATTGAAACTCAATTTCAAAGGTTTTAGAACTATTTTTAAAAATAATTGCTAAATTTCCTAAATACAGGAAAACTTAAATAATTCGGATTACTTAGAGTATCCTTTTGTGTTAGACAAAAGGCTTTTTATTTGTTTTAAATGCAGTTTTGTTACAAAATAGCACAGACTAAAAATCAGTAGTGTTCATAAGTAGGAGTAGTAGCAGGAACTGCTTTAATGAACTCATTTATTTGTTCAACATAGCTTTTGAGTGGGTGCTCTGTGCAAAATGCTGAGCTAAACACTATGATTATATTAATTATAACTACCTTGGATTTTTTGCTATTTTGTAATTGAATATAGCTTGCTATAGATCAAACCTTTCCCTTAAATCTTGTTTATATTTTCAAGAATCTGCTATTGAATGTAGTACTAATGTAGGTCATTAATTTAGTAACCAATAAAATAGTAGAAATTGGAAAGCATTAGGGATCTAAATGAAGTTTCCCTGGGGTATAGTTCTGTTTACAAGAGTCTGAACTTTACACTAAATTTTAAATCCTTGATTGCAAGCTAAAAGGAGACTGAGAGAATATAAAGAAATATTGAATGAGAAAAATTAATGGGCAAGAAACAGTGTATGATATGGAATAATGAAAAGGAGAAAAAAGGAAACAGATTCACATATGGCAAACAATGGGTTATTACAGAGAAAAAGGGGAAAATTCACACTATTTATGTTCTAAATATTATCAAGTTTTATAAGACTGGAAAGTCTGAGTACAGAAAGTCCATCATTTTGATTTTTTTTTTATTATGCTCAATTCTTGCCTGAAAAAAAGTTTTGAAATAGGAAAATATTGCATCCAATGTCATGGAAATCAAGTGCAGCCTGTGTGAGCTTGGTGATATTTGCAGTGTAACATAAAAACAAAATCAATCCCACCCACTTGATAACTTTGTTTGAATGTTTATATAAAACAAAACTTGAATAAATGGCCTGAATACAATGTTATCATCAGAATATTCTAAAGGTTTTCCCATTTATGAAGGAACTTTTCTTTCTTTAAGGCAGAGCTAAATTATAAAATCCCAAACCAAATATACAATCTGAGTTATTCAGTCGAAAAACTGGTCATCTTGGGGCCCCTGGGTGGCTTAGGTGGTTAAGTATCTGCCTTCAGCTTAGGTCATGATTCTGGGGTTTTGGGATTGAGCCTGGAATTGAGTTCCCTGCTCAAGGAAGAGTCTGCCTCTCCCCCTGCCCCTTTCCCTGCTCACACATACACACTCTCTCTATTCTCTCTCTCAAATAAATAAATAAAATCTTTAAAAACAAAAAACAAAAACCCTGGTCATCTTATTAGACAGGAAGTTACTCAAAAGCAAGGACCTCTCTATCCTTAGCAACTCCCTAAAAACATGATATCATTTGTTCTTGAAGTCATACACCACTTCCTAGTGATTTTTACATTTTTTTTTCCAAATGGGGATAAGTGATTTTCAAAGCCATTGCCATTCTGCAATTCTTTAACAAAAAGCTCTTGCCATTTTGTAGGACTCTAAATTAATTGTTTGTTTCACTTAAAAACTTTGAAAACATTTATTAATAAGGTATCAATTATATTTTTCTCAATACTTAAAAGATTATTAATAGTGGTTCAGTACTCCTGTCTGTGTGTTCTTAATTCCTCCAGATAAGATTTATGTTTCTATGGAGACCTAGTTGTTCCCTTATCTCTTCATCTTTTTCTTCAAGAAGTATACTCTAAACTTTCTGTTTTGGACTGAATATTTGTGACCCCTCTACCCCCTCCTATACACACAACCCAAAATTAATATGTTGAAATCTTACCCCCCACATGATAGTATTAGAAGTTTGGGCCTTTGGGAGATAATTACATCATGAAGATGGAGCCCTCAAGGGTGGGTTTCGTGCCTTTATAAAGGGACCCCAGAGAGCTCTCTTGCTCTCTTTCCACCATGTGATGATACAATGAAAAGATACAATGAAAAGATATAATCCAGAAGAGTCTATACTGCGCCGGCCCTCTGACCTCAGACTTCTTGCCTCCAGAACTGTGAGAAATACATATCTATTGTTTGTATATCACCCTATGCGTTCTTTGTTATTGCAGCCCAAACTAGGACACTTTCCAATGTGAAGATCCTTCCTCTAATTAAGGGGGACAAAAAGTGGTAGCTAGAACTATCCTTTTTGCCTCTGTTAATTATGGTGGGTACTATGAAGCACTACCAAAAGCTCTCTTCAGGATCAAAAGACATTCCCCAACAGCTGGGAGTGCTGTTAGCTAACAACATTTCCCTGGGATTGTTCTCTGTTGAAGAGCTACTTCCGCCACGTTTTCTGCGGCAGCCTGCCTCCCATGCCTGGTCAGTGAGGGAATATGAAGACCAGCCTCCTTGCCCCAACTGATAACTCCACAGACTGTTTGCTGTGAAGTCAGTTTATGCCTTTATTGACATGGAATCCTAAGCCAATTTTCCCTTTGCCCAATCCTGCTTACTTCTATTCTCCAGCAAGTGTTGATTCAAAATTACTCTCCAAGAAACCGACTTCCATCTCAGAGACTGCTTTCCCAGGATTCGAATCTACAACAGTGATCTTTCTAAAGAAGTGTTATACTTCTTTCTCGAAATACTCTTAACACAGATTTTACTTGCCCTCATTAGTGCTTACATGTTTGCAAGCCATACATAACTGAAAGAAGAAGATTCAGGCTTTATAATTTTCCCTTGTGAACTTGATACTTAGGAGTCATTGACTGCCTAATGTCTCGTACAGACATATGGGAAAATAATCTCAGGACTCTCTCTTTTTTTTTGTCCACACAAAATACTAGGAGGAGGAAGACAATGGGCAAGGACAGACATAGAGGGAGGAACAGTGCTATGGCTCTTATGAACACCAATCTCAGTCCCTCGTCAGCACTCAAGAATCAAAAAAAACTGGATGCTCGAGATAAGAAGTCCTTGAGACAGAATGATTATTTAAATGACTCTAGAACATAGAAAAATACGGAAAAATTTCTCTAGTATAAATATACCTTAGAAAAATATGTTTCTTCCAAATATAAATAGAATATTAATAAATCAGATCTAGTTTACCGAAAGAAAAATACACTATGTGTTAATAAGACTTCTCCCAGGAATACAAAAGATGTGTCAGTGTTAAGAATCTGTCAACATAATTTATTACATCAATATATTAAAGGAGGAAAAAATATGTGGATAGTATCAATAGTAACTGAAAGGCATTTACAGAAATTCAGCATTCCTAATAGAAATTCTAGGGATAAAAATTAACCAAATATGATAAAGACCACCAAAAAAGGAATAGTAGATATCATAATAACTAAAACACTGAAGGCTTTTACATTGATGTCAGGGATACCCCCTTGTAAAGCATTATTTTAACAATGACTTTCATTAGTAAGAAAATTTTAAAAATCCATACAAAAATTGAGGAAAAAAGATCAAGTTATTATTTTTTTAAAGATTTACTTATTTATTTTAGAAAGAGAGAGAGCATGAGCACATGGGGGCAGGGCAGAAGAAGAGGGAGAGAGAATCTTAAACAGACTCCATGCTCAGCATGGAGCCTGCAGCTGGCCTCGATCTCATGACTAAGATCATAACCTAAGTTGAAACCAAGAGTCTGGTGCTCAGCGCCCCCAAATTATTTGTAATTGCAAATGATAGTCTTCTATACCTAGAGCATTCACTACTAAAATCAATAATTTGATCAATATTCAGTTATAAATGGAAATTGAAAAAAATTACCTTTATAATTGTGCCAGACTAAAAAATATTTCAAAATAAATTTTTCAAGAATTATGTGAGATCTCTATGATGAAAACTATAAACCTTTATTGAAATAAATTAATCATGTCCCAAAATATTTTAAGAAAGCTTAGTATCATAAAAATGTGAATTCTTCCCTAATTAATAGGTATATTTAAAGAAAGTTCAATCAATAATCACATTTTTGGAAAAGCACTAAGTAATTAAATTTCATATTGAAAAAGTTTGAAAGTAGTCAGGAAATTATGCAATTTTAAAAATATAATTGCATATTTGCCTGACATGATATACTGCAAATCACATCAGTAACCATAAATCAGTATGAATACTTGAAACTTTAATAAATTACAAGGTTTGTATTTTGTTTCAATGGAAAATGTTGAAAATATGGTGCTCAAATAATTTATCATCATTATAGTAGAAAAAAATTTCATACCTCTTCCAAAAAGATACTTCTGTAGATTTTAAATACAAATATATATATTCGGGGTGCCTGGATGGTAATCAGTTAAGTATCTGGCTCTTGTTTTTGGCTCAGGTCATGATCTCAGGGTTGGGGGACTGAGCCCCTGGGGGAGGGGGCTCCACACTCAGTGGGGAGTCTGCTTGAGGATTCTCTCTCTCTGTCCCTCCCCCAACTCATGCCTGCATGTGCTTTTGTGCTGTCTCTCAAATAAATCTTTAAAACAAAACCCAAAACAAATATATATCTTTTATTATTTATTTATTATATTTATTAATATTTTTTATAACCTTAGACTTAGGAGAAACCACAGAGGTCATAAAGGAAAGATGGATATTTCTGACTAAACAAAACTTAAGACCCTTTGTTTCATGTTTTTAATGATAGACTGGATTAAATGTTTATAAGACACAGGAAAGAGAAGACTTTATGACCCTTATTAATAAAAAGCACCTACAAATTTATCAGAAAATTAATCCCAATGGAAAAATGAGAGAAGTACATGCATAGGCAATTCTAGAAAAAAGTTCAAATGGCCAGTAAATATGGGAAAATATGCTCAATAGCTCTACTAGTCAGGGAAATGAAAACCAGAGCAACAATGTGCTACCATTCCCATCTACTGTATCAGCAAAAATCGTGAAGAGTGACACCATGCTGCTGGTGATGATGCAGGGAAGCAGGTAACCTCACTCACAACTGCTAGGCAGGCAGATTTCTCCATTTGGAAAAGAAAAGAAATCTGGCAATATTTGTGAAAATTATAAAGACACAAACATACCTTTGATTTAGCAGTTTCATTTTTCGAAATGGCATCCTACAGAAATAAGGTGGGATTTTTTTGTTTGTTTTTCAATGCTCAGTTCTCTGTGGTGGCAAAAACAACAAAACTAAATGGTCATTAGTTAAGGAATAGCTGGATTCATTATAGTGTATTCAAATTATGGAGTGATATGTAGCTATTGAAAACAATGATTAGTGCTACATCTATTGAACTGGACAAATATATCTATTCAGGATGAATTAGTGAGAAAAGCATGTTGATAAACAGTGTATAATATATTTCATTTCTTAATAACAGAAACACAAAGGTGTGTGTGTATATATGTATATGTATATATATGTGTATATATATATGTATATATGTATACACACACACAAATATTAAAAAACAAATATATACATATACACATAAAATATATGTATATGTAAAATATGTACATAGACACATACATATACAAGCATGTATACATGTACATACATCATGCATGTGTGCACATACATTACAGGCATGTGCACATATACGTGTACATGCATTTCATGTAGGCATACACATGCGTGTGTAGTACATAGGTGTGTCCACACATTGCATATATGAATGTACACATTACATACACGTGTGCATGTACATATATTATGTGTGTATACATGTTCGTATATCTGTATATGTATATCATATACAATAATACATGCATACATACATACAATCACACACACATTTGCATAAGCATGGAGAAAGTTGTAAAAGGATAGATCGCAGGTGTAAGCAGGCAATGTGTATTCCCCGCTTAGATGCTTTTTTTCACAGCTCTGTCCTACCCACCCCAGCTTTGGGATGCTTTGCTGTTAAGACTTCATCTGTGACATTGAGAAAACTGCTTTGGGCACTGGAGCTAACTCATTCTTAAGAGTACTGGGAATACTTGAGTGTTATATGTCCCCCCTGGGCTTTTATGCTGAGCTGAGTATAAAGCCTTTGCTTCCAGGCATAATTTTATACTCCAAAGATTTCTGAGAGAAGGTGGAGTTTGGGACTTCCCCTGAAATTACAGAAGCCCTTACCTGGCTTCTTCCCCATTCCTATCCCATCTCCCCCTTTTCTTACTGGTTTCTCATGGGAGTAAATCTTTAATAAATCACTTCCACCTGAATTGTCTCAGGATTTGCTTCTGGCAGAATTTGACCTTAAGACACTAAACCTAAATTTGGTTACTTCAGAAGGAGAAGGAGTGTATCAATTATTATTTATGCATGCATTGTTGCATTAATTACAATAAATATGTCTTACTTTTTAATTTGAAAAACAATAAAATGGGGCATCTGGTTGGCTTAGTCAGTAGGGCCTGCAACTCTTGATCTTGGGGTCATGAGTTTGAGCGCCAAGTTGGGGGTGTAGATTGTACTTAAAAAACATTTTTTTAAAAATATACCTGTTGATATCATTTACTTTATATACTTTATTTAGGTTAGTTAAGAGAGTATTTCTTAGTTGTGCCTTCTTATTCATCACATAGAGAAATAAATACGTATAACCCTATTTCTCAAGTAGTACCTGATGTTACCTTGCCGTATTATTGCTTATGATTTTAGGACACAATACATCAGAATAAAGCAAGACATTCTGTACCTGGCTTCATTTGTTCCTGCTTTTAACCACACTGGGGAGTCAGAATGAGTTCCAAAGTTTGCTTTACTTCAATGTCCTTTATCACTTTTAAGACAGCAATTCAAAAACACTTCTGTTTTGTCGTTTTTCCCATTCTTCAACCTCCGATTCCATTTCCCCCTATTATTATCAATATGTGACTTATAGAAATATTTTGTAAGTGGGAATGGTTTTTAACAAAAATTGTAAAACCTCTCATACATGCACATCTATTTCCCAGTGGTTTTCTTTTGAAAAGTGTTCTGAGATACTCTTCCTTGCCAAAGAAAACTAGTCCTCTTTGCAGACGGCAGCTAAATTCAAGCTCTACTCAAATATTTATGTTAAAAAGAAGTAGCCTCTTAGGTAAATTGCTGCCTCAAAAAAGTAACCTCCTAGATTGTATCAAAGAAAATCTATTTTAAAAATGTATTTTTGGTGTTTTCATCCTCTTTTAGGTTTAAACATGAATAATTCTTAATCCAAGTTATGTACCCACTGAGGCAGGCATAAAGCAAAAGACATCACAGATTTATTTTGTTAATTATCCTTTGTGATGTAAACTGCTACTGAATTATGTCCCATATCATCACACGATATTTTATATGACACGATTTTAAGGAAAAAAGTGTACTTTGGTGTACTATTTTGCAGGACAGAGAGTTTCTTTCCGATAATATCTACACGGTATTTTCATTCAACTCGATAAAAGCATTCTTATCTAGGAGAAAATATTTTATAAGTGAAAAAAACCTGAACAGACACGACATACATAATAAAGTCTCTTCAAGTGAAATGAAAGCCAATAAATTGAGCAAATTGCCAGCACATTTATAGGTAATTTTGCAAATGAAGGAAAATGCCCTTTACTTTTTTTCTTTTTGCATCTAAATACATGTACTCTATTATGATGAACACTTTTGAACTGATGAGTGCCATTTATTTGAGCATAGTTCCAATGAACATGATTCAGTGGCACATAAATGTTGAAAGTCTAATAAGTGTACATATTTGTAGATGGATTCAGTGTTTACAAAAGAATTTTTTTTAATAATGGATTTAGAATCTCAGTTTATTTTATTGAGATACACTTTACGTGGAGTAAAATACACATAATCTTAAGGGTCCAGTTCAATGAGTTTTGGCAATTGCATGGACCTGTGTAATTAGCAAACCAGAACACAATGCAGAACATTGCAATCACCCCAGGAATTGACCTCATTCCGTTTTCCAAACATTTTACCCCAACAGAGCCATATTCTGACTTTCATCCCCATAAATAAATTTTATATTTTCTTAGACATTATATATATAAAAAGAATCATCCAATAAGTAATCCTTGGTATCTGCCTTTTTTGGTCAAATCTGTGTTTAGACAATGGTCACTGCTGCTGTATCAGTAAGGCTTTTCATTTTTCAGTAGTGTTGTTCTGAATGAATGTACTACAGTTTGCTTATCCCATCTTCTTTTGATGGACATTTAGACTGTTTTTGGCTATTGTGAATTAAGCTGCTGTGAACATTTGTGTGCAAGTCTTTACGTGTACATACAGTTTTGTTTCCCTTGGGTAAGTATCTGGAAGTGAAATTGTTGGGTCATGGGGTATATGTGTTTTTACATTTTTAAGACCTGCTACATGGTTCTCCAAATTAATTGCTTTATCTTACTACCCGCAATGAGCAAGAGTCTCAGTTTTCCATATTCTTGCCAACATTTGATATTGCTTAAAAGCATATGACAATGGACTAATCTAGGAAATTAAAACCATTTATTTCATTATTTATTAATCTCATTTGCATATTTTTGAGAACAATACTCAAGTGTTGTCTGTGTTGAGTGAAATAAGCACTCTCTTCTATCATTTTTTTTAGAAAACAATTTATAAATAAGTACCAGAAAATTTAAAAATATAAATACCTTCTGTTTTATACAATTAAGACTTTTATACAGAAATAATCAGAAAGACATCTAAAAACATGTGCATAAAACAGTAATAAAAATTGTTATATGATTTATACCTAAAAATACCCCAAATTCTTGATATTTGGGGAACTCATTTTGCATGGTCATATTGATGGGGTTTTGGAATATAGGTGAGGTTTGTTGGGGTGAGTTCTGGAGCCCACGACCAAGATAGAATTCTTGAAATGTCTTTGGTGCAAAATGGTGGTTTTATTAAAGCACAGGGACAGGACCCGTGGGCAGAAAGACATGCTGCACCGGGGTCTTGAGGGGTGGCCGATTATATAGTGTGGGGTTGGGGGAGATAGGAACAAGGGAGGTTTCAAAAGAACTTCCATATGCTAAAGAGGACCTACAAGATATCCTTTGCCATGGTCAAGTTAAGGTTTTTTTTCCCCTCTAGCAAGGCATTAACATTTAGTTGGGAGATTTCTGGAAGACCGTGTTCCACCCAGGAGAGGAGGGTGGGGGGAGGGTGCGGGGTGTGAGTTTATGCTTTGTCCTCACTGTGCCTTCTGCTCCCTCATCAATCTAATGGAATATTATGCCACCGTAAGGGCCAAGGGCCCTAAAATGGGCAATTATGTTGTGTGGCTTGAAGGCACTCAAGACCCTAAGGGTTCAAGAGAAACTTTTGCTCCTCCCTTAACTACATAGAAGAATCTAAATTTGAGGGTCTTTACAGAATAAGGAACTAGGTCTTAAATTCGATAAACAGAAGCCAGCTTAAAAAAAAAAAAAAAAAGCAAACAAAAAAACCAAACCAAAGAAACAACAACAACAACAACAAAAAACCCAGAAGCCAGCTGTCTTGGAATGCTCAGGATGCAGCTCAATTTGAGGTTTCTTGATAAATATTATTAATTTTTTTTTTATCATTCTTCCCCTGAAAATAGAATTTTTCAAGAAGAAGGAAACATGCTAAATTTAAAACTCTAAAGGAAGAGTATTTTTATTGTTGTAATTAAATGTAATCAAAAAGTTGGAAATTATGCACTCAGAGGTTGAGGGCTGATTTAATACTCATGAAACAAAGCTCAGGCTGTGATTTATGAATTAAGTAATTTTTTCTAGCGACAATAGTGTCTAAAAAAAGTAGAGCAGTGAGAGAATTCAAGTGTTTGGAAAAAAGAACTTTAAAGGGAAATATAGACAGGGCTGACGAGTTTTCTTCTCCAACCAGCACTGTGAGTGCCCCAGTCCCAACAGCCACTCAGTAGCTGGTTTCCTTGGACCAGGTTCTAAGCCTTTCTGGGCTTGAGTTTTCTCTTAAAATGTGTCTGTCGTAAATGTTGCCATTCGTTATCCAGTCCCTTTACTCCTTTTTAATTTACTTTTTAACAATTTAATACAATTCAGTCTTGACAGCTTTGAAAATGTGGTAGGATTGTACTTCCTTGCCTCCTTGGAGCTTGGTGGGACCACGTGACAAGTCCTGGCCAATCATTTGTGAGGAACAGAACATTATTACCCATGCAACGTAGCCCAGGGCTCTGTCTGCCTCTCTCAGGGCAAGAGGATCCTGAAATGCAGGCAAGGTGAAGCAAAGCCCCCGGCGATGAACACAATAGCCATGAAACATGACAAGAAAGAAACATTGTTTTAAAGCTGCTGCAATTCAGGAGTTTTTTGTTACCAGAGAAAAAACCGGGTCTTAACTGAGATATCTTAACTGATTTCTAACATATTAAACATTACAGAATTGATTAAATGATTAATGATGTAACATAACTCGGAACGCTGCAGGGTCATTAAGAATTTTAATATCAGGTTATACTTTGAAGAGATAGTTATAACACTTATTGAAAAAAATGCTACATATGTAAGTGTATATATAGGATGGTCTTATTTTAAAATATTCAATGCAAATTAACATGCATGTATTTGCATAAACAAGGATTAGAATGTTTTCTACTAATATACAGCAAAATATCACACACCAGAATATTAGCCAGGATAACAGAGTGGTGTTTCCACAGGTGTTGTTTTTCTTTTCGCTTATTTCCATACTCTGCTGTTTTCTAGAATGAAAATATAAAACATCGATGAAATAATGGAAGTTTTTAAATAAGAGCAGAAAACTGTGGGACTGGGCCGCAGTGTGGCAAGTACTTTCTATATAATTATTTTAAAATACTTATTTTCCCACTGCCCAGTATCCAAATAAAACTGTGTAATAGACATTCTTGATAAAAATTGGAAGACACTTAACTCTAGTTAAATAAAAAGGCTGTTCCACTGACTGTTAAAATCAGCATACCCTGAAATATCTTGTCTTCAGTTGAAAGACAAAGGTTTCAATTATAGAGGAAAGTTCTGAACATGTGACTCCTTCCTGAGGTGACAATAAGACTTGACAAGTAGTATTTGCCCTTGAGCATTTGCTGATTTTTATTTTTCTCTTTAGAAATGGCTCAAAAGGGCTCTTTTAAGGAACCCCTACAGCAGACGTCTGACCTCCAGTGTTGGCTCTCAATCTCCATTATAATAAGAATTTCTGGGACTTGTCAAAAGGAAATAGCCTCCGGGTGTACATGTTGGTCACATTTTAAGGCAGCTTTCCTTAAGTAATGTTTGGAACCTTCTAGCAACACTGAGAGATTAGTTCGACTTCTGAACCCAGGACTAAAAATCTTTTGAGTTTATTTTACCTCTCAGTAAACTGGGCACAAACACTTCCGTGGGACTATTAACAGATATTGGAGGGTTTTCCTCAGACAGGCCTAAGGGCGCACATTTTATGAAGTTTAATGTAATCTTTTCATCAGTGAAGGGCATCCCCAAGGGGGAACTGCTTAAAGGCTTTCCTTTGATAGTTTATTTTTTAATTGATATGATAATGAAGCCAATGCACTTTCGCCTCCTTTGCACATGTCCAAAACCTTTCCAACAGAGCCAAAAAAGCAAGATCTGAAAACTCTTTAAAGATAAATCAGCTCCCAATGTTCAAAAGGTCAACGTAGCACTCTGTCTTTTAGGATATTGACCTATAAGTGCAGACAGAACCTCTATTTCTCTGAGTAAATGGGAGTTAGTTATATGACTTTACATAGTACTCACAAAATTTGTTGGCGGGTGTGCGTGGGAGGGAGGAGAAGGGGGTCCGATGGAGTTGTTTTGCTGTTTATCTAGTAACACGTCTTTTGAGAAATATCTTGAGATTGTCTTGCTGCAGCCATACAGCTGGACGCTACTGTGGTTTCCACTTCTCAGACTTGGCTGGTGGCCCGTAGATGCTGTTGCCACCATTGTCCTGTAGGCGACAATACTCGGACCTCTCACTGAAGCCTTGCCAACTGTCACTGCCGCATCTCGGTTGTATAGTTAGGATCAAAGAAAGGTGTCCTCCACCTGGAAGTGAAGCCAAATGGAGAGCGGTGTTTGCTTCCCTGTGGCAGGCATTGGCTAAGGCCAACTGAGTCCTTCGGAGCAGGGGTCTCACCAGGATCCCCTGTTGTGGGGCTCGAGAAGGAAGGACAAGATTTAGGTGGGAATGGAAAAGAACACAAAAACATGAGTGGTATTTTAGATTTAGTTTCTACATCCATTGTTACCTAATAGTATAATGGAGAAGTCAAATCTGCTTCCTAAGTTATTTTGGTATAGATCATTAATATGAAGCTATAAACTGAAGTAATCATCTAGAAGTGTTAATTTGAGGGGAAAATGAATTCCCTGGAAGAAAATTGAATTTCATGTCCCTTCAAGGATTTCCAGGCTATGGATGATGGAAAGAGGTAGTTTCCATTCCATAGTGTTATCGAGGCAACGTTGTCCTGACAATGAAGTGGATATAAAAAATCCTTAGAAGGAAAAATTAGAGATGACATTAAGGGTTGGGTCATAAAGTGGCACTATTGATGGCAATTACAGTGATAGAAAAAAAGAAGTAGTAAAAAGTATTGAAGAGAAAAGAGAAAACAGCTAATTGATATAGTAAGATCCTAAAGGAGGAGAGAGGGAGAAATCAAATGTAAGCAGGGAGGGAGGGGAGGTAAGTATTGGAAAGGAAGCTAGGTTTCCAGGAATGTGTTACGTCCCGATATTTTTACTGATGCCTTTATTCTGTGTGTGTGTGTGTGTGTGTGTGTAAGAATGTAAAAATGTAAGGTCCCTTTGCACACCCACCCAATCAGGGAGTTTGGGGACTCAGTATATATCAAATTGAGCAAGGGGCTTTATGTTCTGGTGCCGGGAGCTGATGGCAGCCACGAGGTGCAGGAGGACCGGAAGGGCAGTGGGTCTGGCTTTGATTGCCAGGCAAGAGGGGGAAAAAACTCAGCACACCATCTAGAGGCAGAGCAAGGGTAGGGAACAGAGGAAGCCATCCAAGACTCATCTCATTCGAAGAGCACAGGCAAAGGGCAAAAACTGGACCTCTGGGTAAAGGTCTGTTGTGGGCTCAAAAGACAGAATGAGCACAATCTGGAGCGGATACATGGTACCTGGCCTGGGGTGAGACCCCTGAGGAGCTTCTGTGTAGAATCGATCTCCTTCTACAGGTGCGGGGCAGTCATGCCCGTGGCCAGGCCAACCGACTGAAATGGAAGTATTAAAGTTGATCCTCAGGGTTTGGAGACATACAAATACATAGCACGTACCATTTGTGTTCAAGAGAGTGTCCAACTATGTGGTTGGGTTTTTAAGGCAAGTCAATATGTTTTTTTTTTTCCCAGTTAAATGGAAAATGATAATTAGGACCCATTCATTTATTTGCCCTTTTATTTAGTTCCAGCATACAATACATCGCAAATGCAGAGTAGTTTATAATTCCTTTAAAATTTATTTTCCAAGTCAAAATTTTAATTTTATAAGGCAGCCAACTCTGTTTCATTAGATAGAGTACCTCTTTAAATTCCCAAATACAAATTTACTTTTGACCTGCTGAGCTTTGATTTTTATGGCTCTGATAAACGAAGAGCAGAAGTCAAAAATGCCACCTCTTTAGAAGTGTGAAACTGATTTAAGAGATGAAACCAACGCTTATTCATTGCATGTCCTAAGTAATTGATCTTTCCATGAAAGATTTGATGGACAAATTGCTTTCATTAGTAAGATAGTCTCAGGAAGGCTGATTTAACATAAACTGGTCAAGTAGGTTCCTGCTTGACTTCTTTCCACATAAGCCACTTCTGCGGAGTAAGGAAGTCTGACAAATATTAAACTCTAAGTTTTTATGTCTTTCGAAATCGCCTACCTGTTTCATCAATGTATATCAACTCCCACCTACATATTTACATATTAATCATCAGTGCCTGTATGTTGAGCCTCTTTCCATGTAATCCTGTCTCCTCTCTTCTCCTCTCTTCTCCTCTCCTCTCCTCTCCTCTCCTCTCCTCCCCTCTCCTCTCTATTCCTCTTTTAACTAGGCTCCAGACCCAGTGTAGAGCCCAACACGGGGCTCCAACTCACCACCTTGAGATCAAGACCTGCGTCAAGATCAAGTATTGGACACTTAACTGACTAAAACACCCATGTGCCCCCAAATACTTGCCATTTTAAATGTCTTTCTAGGGTGTCGAAACTAGGGTTCCTGCTTTTTGTTTTGTTTTACTCTATTTTTAATCATTCCCTGTTGGTTACCTGGGCCATGTTAATTCTGTGTCTTGGGAAATGACACCTCCTAGGCGTGTATCTTAGCGTGTGTCTTACTGCGATCTGGGTGTGGCGACTCTCAGCAGCCCCCACGGGGGCAGAGAGAAAAGGGAAATGGAAGCCTGTGTCCATCCCCCCCGTGGCCTTGGAAGCCAGAGGAAAATGCAAATGCCAAGTCTGAGGAAAGGAACAGAGAGGAAGAGTAGAACCTAAGTGAAGGATCCCCTACAGGGAAGAGACAAAACAGGAAGCAGGCTGGGTGGTCTGGACGAAGAGTTGAGATGGAGCAGGAAGACCTGCGTCGGCTTCTCAGAGCTCCGTATGCTCTTCTACACGCGGAAGGGGCCTGGCTCTGAGCTCTCCAGAGAAGAAGAATGAAAAGGTCGTTACACAGCTTAAGAACGATGACCTTGATAGCAGCTTTACGCACAGCGGATGGGTCTTACACAGGCAACCATTTACAAATAATGGTTCTTTTTGAACATGGAGGACACAGTGTTATATGTTCTTATATAATCATTTCATTTATTGGTTCTTAATAAAAATGAGAATCTAATAAAGTTCTTTGAAGGGCTTTCTATCAGACAGTAAAGTTACATCATTGTAGTTTGCAGTTTTCGGGAGATCATTTTATAAATGAATATAGAAATAGAGCTCAGGACAAAATCTGGACTTCCTCCCTACCACTGTACCTGAACTGCTCTCACTGAGATTACCACGACTTTCACCTTGCTAATTTCTTTGGAAACATTTAGGCGAACCTCGTTTCACCTTTTGGCAATACTTAACACTTCTTCCTACTTAAACTACTGTCTCAATATTAATAGCTAATATTTAACATGCGTGATGCTAAGAATTTTACCTGCAGTTAACCATTGCAACCTTATTTACAGTTAAGGAAACTGGCTCAGAAAGTTTAAGTAGCTTGATGAAATCTTTATAACTGGCAGAATTCAAACCCTGTGTGTCCGATTCCGAAGCTGAGTTCTTAACCAGTATGGCATTCTGCCCACCACCGTCCTATATGGTCTTCTCTTCTCCCTTCCCTTCTTCCAGTTTATCTTATTTGGTTCAACAACAGAGTTTAGACTCAGCAGTAGTCCTCAGCCCAGGTCGTACACCAGTGTCACTCGGGAATTTCTGTTAAATGCAGATGCCTGCACCTTGCCTCAGATCATGAGCCAGAACTCTTAGGGATGGGCCTGCGTGGACATCTGTAGATTTAAGAAGTTCTCCACGTGACTCTAATGGCAGGAGTTGAGAACAATGGCAAGCCTAGAATAGCAGTTCCCAAACAGAATTCTTATTAGAATTAACTGAGAGTTTTAAAAATCTATTTGGAGGTAGGCAGGAAATCTGTTTCTTCAAGAACTCACAGGTGATTTCTATTACCAATCAGATTAAGAAACAACTTTGAGTTGCCCTCTCATTTATCCACTATATAACCAAATTTTTGTCCAGGGACTTTGTGGTGTAAATATTCTGTGTTGTTTTAAAGACCAAACCACTGCAAATAGGAAAATAGCAAATGAGATTTTGAAACGGAGAAAGTTTTTTCAAGCTCCTTTTTGTGACTGACAAGGGTGTCCACGGCGACGCGTGCTGGCTTCTGCATCATTTACTACCTCCTCCTTCAAATGCCATTGAATAGAAGCATTCCCAGAGCTGAATATTTTTTCCTGCCTTCATCCCTTATGTTCTTTCCTTCACCAGGAATTCCTACCTTTTACTTCTAGGGCTGACTCACTGACTGTCCTCGGAACCACTCAGGTCTTTGTGCATCCAAGAAGCCTTCTGCCAGCGGGGTTGGGATTAGGTGGCCTAGGCACGTGCTTCCCAGGACCCCGTGCATTTCTATCACTGCATTTATTACATTATATTGAACCTCTCTGTCCACGTGTCTGCTCCCCCACCAGCTTGTTAGTTCTGTGAGAACGCGGACCATGTGTCATCCATCTCCGTATTCTCAGGTTCTAACAAAGGTTCTGGCAACATGTGTTGTTTCATGAATGTTTGCCAAATGAATGCTAAAAGGACCTGATGGAGCTTCAGGTAATCCTTCCCCAAGTTATAAAGTAACTCCGGGGGAGAAAAATGGAAAGATGTCAGATGATTAATTAAAACAAACACTTCTTATGTAATTGTAAAAATAGAATGTTGTCTGTTGAAGAAAACTTAGAAAAAAAATTATAGCTAGAAAAATAAAAGTCCCCATCGTCCTAGAGACAACCACTGTTGAGGTTTGGTAGATTTCTCTCCTTTTATGCAGACTAATTACATAGGGAAAATATTTTGTCTATTGTATATGTGTATGTTTCCTGGTTTCCTGGACCACAGATTCAAAGTTTTGAGAGAAGTCCTAGCCCTGTCAAATTCCCTGCCCCTCCCCACCCTCTGAGAATCTGACTCCCTTAGTGTCCCTTCCCCACCATCCATCGTAGCCCCGTTGCTCTCCCCACCAGCCTAGTATCCATCCCATTTTTTGTATCCAATTCAATTCCAAAGATATCGAGTGATTGATTTCTTAACTCAAAGAAGTCGCTGTATTAAACATTATGGAGAATACAAAAATGAGAAAGACACAGATTCTGTCCTTAGGAGTCTATTAGGGAGAGTATAAAAGCCACCAAATAAAAGACAAAAGATGCTAAATATGGGGCTCTTGTGTAAAAGAAGTTTACTTAGAGGGGGAGTCAAGAACTGATGGAAAGTGGTGAATCTGAGCTGAGCCCCAAAAGTTGGCCAGGGAGGGCAGGGCACACGTGGAGTGGAAGCAGCAGTTTCAAAATCAGCATGAGGAGTGATAAGACCTTCTCAGGCTCACCTCCGTTGCTTGTTAAAATGGCAGGTTCCATACCTACGGGATTGTGGAAGGGTGGCAGCGACAGCAGGAATCTGCCGTTTCCCCGAGCTCTTGAGGTGAGCTCATGCAGCTGATATACAGACAGGCACTTGGAAAGATTAGAGTATGTTCAGTTTGTAGCCTGGGGTTTACGTCACAGACTATGCGATATGAGATAGGGCAACACAGATTTTTGGATGACATTGTGGGGAGCAAATAACACCCTAAGCAGTTAGTACCTTATTCCTGGGTCAGTAGGGAGCCATTGAAGGTGTTTGAGCAAAGGGAATGACGTCATCAGAGCTGTGAGTTGGAAAGAAGGAATCTTAGGGCTTAGTTCGTAGTCTTTGGTACCTATCAGAATCTAAACTGAGCTTTTCAAACATACAGGCCTGGGGCTTCCCTCGGGAATATGGAAGCTGTTGGTCAGGATTTCTGTGGGTGGTTTGAGTGCAGACTGAAAGCCCGGAGGCACTGTGCTAATGGCAGAGATCGTTATGACTGAAACTAAGTCACTGCCCTAGAATATGTTAGAATATGTTCCATTCACATTCACAAATGGGTGTTACAAACTTTCTAGCCTATCTGCAAAGTAGTTGTTATGTAAAAAATTTACATGAATGTCTTTAGGAAATACATGAGCACAGTATCATGTTATGTTTAAATTGTAAAAGCAAGTTTCTCAGACCTAATGTGTAATAGAAAGACTATTATCTGGTAAACAATGAACATTCTTTACTCACAGGTGATATCCTCACATGTGTAAACTTCATATGCATTTACAAATTCCAAAAAACTTAGAGGTAAGTATGATTAACCAACTAACCTCTTTTTTTTCTGATGCGAAAACTGAGGCTTAGTTGTGGAGACAATACTTGAACCCATGTTTGTCTGAATCCATGACATTCTGCTGTCACTTTGGTTAGGATCCTAGCTCTGACATCAACTTGCTGGAAAACGTTATGAGACACTTCTCCCAACTTTAATTTATCTGTAATATAGATATTACATATAATTTATCTGTAATATAGATATATAAATTTGTTCTTTAAAATCCCTGTGAGGTACTGAAATTCTACAACCTTGACTTTCACTAGTTGTCTACTTTCTTTTTTTTTTTTTAAGATTTTATTTATTTATTTGACACAGAGAGAGAGAAATCGCCAGTAGGCAGAGAGGCAGGCAGAGAGAGAGTGGGGGAAGCAGGCTCCCTGCGGAGCAGAAAGCTTGATGCGGGGCTTGATCCCAGGACCCTGAGATCATGACCTGAGCCAAAGGCAGAGGCTTTAACCACTGAGCCACCCAGGAGCCCCAGTTGTCTACTTTCTAAAATAACTTATACATGTAACTAAAGTCAAATTATTTCGATGCTCCAGATTTCCTAAGCTACATGGATCATTGTTCAATCATTTCTGTTATAATATTTAAGATCATTACACAACTTATATTTTTCATGGTACAAAGAGGAAATTCTGATGTTCTTATTGACTTGAAATAATTTTGTCTTGCATTCAAAATTAATAGACAAGCTCATTCAATGCTAAGCCTTTCCCATTTTAAGATTTTTCTGTATTATGAATTATTTGGAATTGTTTTAAATTTGCGTATGTATGGAGATTTTCTTTTTGTTTTTGACTTCTAACTTAATTGTATCATATTGAATACTTTAAAATTGTATTGTATTGAATACTTCAAAGGGAATTTCTTTGAAATTACTGAGATCTGTTTAGTGGAATTAGTAGAACTTTCCTTCATTTGTTCCATTTCACTTAGGAAGGCAGTAGCAATTGGACGCTGACCTATATATCTACAACATTAAATCAGGCTGTCCAAATTGCTTATATCTTTACTAATTTTACCTATTAGGAATAGAAGATTGTTTTGAAATCTCCCAGTATGTTGATAAACTTTTTCAAATCTCTCTTTCTATATTGTGAGGATAATTTATGTGTACCTAGGTTTAGAACGTTTATATTCTGATCAGTTGAACATTTTCTCTATACGCAGTGATTCTCTTCATCCCTAATGGCATCCTAATAGTATTTTTTCTGTCTTAAAGTCTGTTTATCCAAGCTCTCTTTGGTTAGTATTCACCTGATATCTGTGTATCAATATATTTGTTTCTTTGTATTCTTAGTTATGTCTCTTGGAAAATGTATGTACCATTAGGTACATAACTTTTGTTATGCATTTGACATAGAATTTTAAATATAGGTTCTTAATTTTTTTCTGTCTTTTTACTCAGAAGCTTCAAACCATACACTAAGTTCTTGTCTTGCTTTTTTTTTTTTTTTAACACTACACCTTGGAGAGCTTTCTATGGTGATCCATAGAGCACTTCCTTATTGTTCATCACTCTCTGCATTATGTCCCTTTTGAAACAGTGCTCTACTGGTGTACATTTGGGTTATTTCCAATGTTTTTCTTACACGTACCAAGCTTCGGTATCATTTCACATGTGAAAATATATCTGTAGGATAGATTTACAGAAGTGCAATTCCTGGCTCAAAGTGTCTGTGTATTTGTAATTTTGCAACATGTTACCAAATTGCCCTCTAAAGAAGATTGGACAAATTTGAACTCCCAAGAGCCACATATGAGAAGTCATAGACTCAAAGGGAAAACATTATCCCGCTTTTAGATGTTTATCAATCTGCTTGGTGAAAATGGAGTTGAAATTACATTTCTCTTGTGATTAACATTAAGAACATTTTATGAGGTTTAGGGGCATCTGTGAACTGTCCATAACTTTTACTTATTTTTCTATTGCAGTATTGGTCCTTTTCTGACCTATAACAGGTACTGTAAGTGTTATATTAGTCCTACATCATGAGTTACAAATGGTTTTCCAGTTTGTCATTTATTTTGACTTTGTTTTCAAGTTCTTTCCTTTTTTTGCCATGTATGAATTATTTATTTTATGTAGTTAAATAAGTCTAGCTCGCCTTTTATAATTTATAGATTTTTGATGCCTAAACCATCCTTTGGAAAGGAATCTCTCTTGTTCTAGTACTTTTATGATTTTAATTTTTTTATATATAATCTCTGATCTATTTGAAATTTTTTCTAGTGAGTCGTGTGAGGTGTGGGTCTAACGACATCATGTTTTCTTTTAGAAGCTTATATATTTATTTCATTTATTCATTTGTTAACTGGTCCATAATTTCCACGCAATTTGAAAATGCCACCTTTCACATACTACATTCCCATGTATATTTAGATCTGTTTCAGAACTCTATCTTCTATACCATGACTTTATCTCTGTTTCATGCAGCAAGACCACCTTGTTCATTATTGAGGCATTATAATATATACTAATATATGGTAGTTCCTATTGTTCCCTTCAATGATTTTAGTGTTCCCTTCAATGATTTAGTTTATTTTAGCCACATAGTGGCTATGTGTATATGGATTTTTTTCCCCATATAAATGTATGGTCAACTTATGTATATGTGAAGCCCATCTCCCACCGTTTGTTTATATGTTGGGAGATTATAACCTTCATAATTTGGGAAAGATTAACATATTTCTGATGCTGAGTTTTGCTAGCTGAGAACACAGTGTTTTGTTCAAGATGTTATTGGTGATTCTTAAGAATGTTGTTAAATCTTACTCATGTGGGAATTGCACACTTTTTAAAGTTTATTCCTGGAATTTTTCTCTTTAATGCCATTATAAATGGGGTCTTTTTCCCTTTTTTTTCAAATTGGTATTGTTTATACATATTATACATTTCTATACATTACTGTGTACCTTGAGATCTCACTGAATTTTATTATTACTTGCAGGAATTTTTCTAATTGGTTTTCTTGACTTTTTCAGTTAAGATCTGTATGTGATGAAGGAATTTTACCTCCTCCTTCCCAATTTTTATCCATTCAATTTCTTCTGTCTGATTACACTGGTTAGTGCTACCCATAAAATGCCAAATAACAGTAATAAAATTAGGCAGGCTTATTTTGTTTCTGACTTAAGTGGGTCTTATATTTCGAATTAAGCATGATGATGATTTGGTATATCACATAAATATATTGTATTATGTGGAGGAAAATGTCCATCTATTCTTTTTTTTTTTTTTTTTTATAGAAGTCCATCTATTCTTGAATTGAATATCTGTGTAACAAATTGAAGAGAAAGAGAATTGAAGACACTGGTCAAATAAAATTTCAGTATCTGTGGAAATAATCATAGGACTTTTTAGAGCCATTAATATGGTGAATTTATATTAACAGATTTACTAATGTTAAACCATCCTCGTTCATAAAATAACTCAAGATGTGTATTCTCTTATTATCCTGCCAGATATTTGCTAATATTTTATTTACAAATTTCATACTGATGAGCTTTTCTTTTCAATAGAAAACTTTTTGGGTTTTGAATTCAATATTAGAATCACATTTAACAAAAGCATTTGAAATTTTTCTCCTTGAGTATATGTTTAGAAAGAATATTGTGAGCATTGAAAATATCATATTTTTCTGTATTTATTAAAATTCTTCTGTAAAATCATTTGTGCTACGTTCTTCTGACAATAGTTGTTTTACCAGTTTTGCTATTGATTGTTTTTTTGAGTGTTCTATGGTTCCTTAAAGAGAAAATGTATATATTCTTAATTTTCTCAGTGTAGAATTCATAATTATCAATCTGACATTACTTATTAAATATGTTACTAGAACTTTTATGCTTATTATTTTTCTACTTCTTAATCACAGACCAAGAGAAATGGTTAAGTTTGTTGTGATTAGTCTGTTCCTATTAATTCTTCCTTATGTTATCTGATATTTTTACTCACAAATCTTGCTGCTTTGTTACTTGGTGCATAAATATGCAAAAGTATTAGGTCTTTATTCGAATTGTAGTGCTAATATTATTATCTGTTTTTTTATGGGTGTGTAATTTAATGCTGTTTGGTTGAAATTCCATCTTTTCTTAAACATTCTTTTATTTTTTTACTTGCTATTCTATGAAATCTCTTTATCTTATGTAGCTCTTATAAACACAGATTTGAATTTCCTTTTTGATACAATCTTAAAATGCTTTTTTAAAGTAGGTGATTGTTTTAATCATAGTTCAGGGGGGAAAAAGTGCTATTTTAAGCACATCGATTAGAAAAAGCAGGTATTAGAGGTTTACACAACCACTGCAAAAACTGGGAAAGAAAATCTCAGGAGGCTACTGTAAGGAAATATGGAAGCACTGGGATCACAGGGGAGGGTCCATCAGTGATTCTAGCTGCCTGTAACACCACGGTGGGCGTGGTTCTCCAGAGTAACCCCCCAAAGAATTCACCACCAGTTTTCTGAGGTACATTCAGAAAGTATAATCTCGGCTGACTCCCCCCAGGAGATGTTTTTTGGGAGAACCCAGAAAGTACCCCTAATGATCTGGTCAGTCTGCCCAAAGCTGCTGCCTATGGCTTCGTAGGGCATCTAGTAAGGTTCTGTAGCAAGACTCCATCAATGATTTGGGCCTGCAGGTGGTCCTGAGAGCAAGGTGATCAAAGAAAATGAAAAATATGATCCCATTACCTTTCAACTGTAATTGCTCAAGCTAATATATTTTAAAGATTTTATTTATTTATTTACTTATTTGAGAGAGAGAGAGAACATGAGTGGGGGTAGGGGCGGAGGGAGAGGGAGAAGCAGGCTCCCTGCTGAGTAGGGAACCTGACAGGACCCTGAGATCATGACCTGTACCAAAGGCAGGCATTTAACTGGGTCACCCAGGCGCCGCCCCTCGTATTCTACAGTTGTTTTTTTAAATTTTTTTTATTTTTAAATTAACACGTAATGTATTATTTGCCCCAGGGTACATGTCTGTGAATCATCAGGCTTACACATTTCATAGCACTTACCATAGCACATACCCTCCTCAATGTCCATAACCCAGCCACCCTGTTCTACAGTTTTAATAAAATGTTTCTTGTCACAGATTTATTTTTGGTTCATCCTGCTTGGGATACATCGGAATTTCTGAATTACAGTGACACTCTGAATACTTGACTCAGGAAAATTAAGTCTTTCCAATCTCTTTTGTGTTCATTGTTTCAAGTTCTGGATTCAGCTTGCTAATATATATATTTTTTTTCAGGGAAAGAGAGGAAATCTTCAGAAACTTCTTTTTATTTCCTGAGAATCCAAAATCCACCAATAAGTTTATTATGTACAGTATATCATTCTATTCTAGTGGAAGAGGACTTCAGAATGCTTCCAATTGAAAATATTCAATCCAGATTATCTACCATAAATTCCATGTCCAAAATAACTTCAATTGTTGAAATAATGGGATGGCGTAAATTGATTTTTAAAGTGATCAAAGTACTTGGTATTTTAAAAAAGGAAATTCTGTACTCACATTAAAAATAAATTCATAGTTTGGAGTATTAAAAGTCTTTCCTCCCTTTAATTACTATTTTGGAGATGATTCTGAATCTTCCTGCTTTGCTTCTCAATGTTAGAAAGGTTCTGAAGGATTTACTTTTGTTTATTATTTATATATTCATGCTCTTTTCCTGAAGGCAATATATATATTCATAGTGAATTATTTAGCATCAATCATGGGTAACCTTGATGCTGCTCTTCCCATAGGTAGGCAATGAAACATGGCTTTGAGAGTCTTAAGAAAACAGTGTATTACCAGCTTTTTAAAGTGTAAGTGAAATGGTTCTTTTCCCACCATTAACATTAATGTAATGAGATTTTTATTTCTGGACTGGCCAATACCCACAGTAATAAAAATTTTAGTAACACTCTTTAATTCTCTTTGCCAATTTTCTCAAACATTTTCAAAAGATAATGCATTATGGTTTTCTTCTTGAGAACAACAGAGGCAACAATCTGTCTTGTATCCAAAATAAGGGGGGCTCATCTTCTATAAAATCAATCATATATTATTAATGAATGATGCAACCTAGAATTCCTACTACACATTTTATTCCAGATGCTAAATGCTTCACGAACCATCTTCACCTATACATCATTCTCGCTGGGAAAGCAGATGCAGTTTTTATTAATTCCCATTTTCCACATGGCAGTCACAAAGCACAGAGTGATCAATGGTCCTATTCAAGTGATTTAGTTGCAAAGCCAGAGTCAGAACTTAAGACTCTCCTTATTTTTATCTAAGAGTTAGTTCTTTAAAGCCTCTTAAAATAAAACCAAGCCCGAGAAGCAAAAGTAGTCTAAAGACCATGTTTTCTGCCTCCAAGAAATCAAGGATCCCTATCACAATCCCTGTTGTATCAACTCCTGGTGGTAATTTCAGGTTGCAATTCTTCTCTATCTTTTTTGGGGATTTCAGCAAGTTTCATGCCAAGCGTGTGGGTCAGTGAAAATAAAAATGTATTTAATTTTTCTTTTCCCACCAGAGTCTAGGGAATGGCCAAGCTCATGCAATGAGCCATCATGCCATCGCGTCCCCTCCGTGTGTGCTTACTCCTCTCTCCATCCTCCCCTGGACCAGACCCTCCTTCCACCTGGGCTTCCTATCAGATGGGACGCTGGGTAGCTTTGCTTCAGCGGCCCCGTGGCCCTGCCTCCGCCCTGCTTCTCCAGGCTATGAAACACTGCCGTCTGTCCACACATCCCTATTTCTTCTCTGCCTTGCATTCTAGTCTAAGAGTTTGGGGTTATGTTGTATCCAGAATTTCATGCAGTACCTGCTGTTATTGTTATTTCTATTGTATAGAGGAAGGAACTAAAACTTAGGGAGATGAAGTCACGGGGCCCAAAGCAACAGAATTTGCACCAGATTGGTTTGATTTTGCAGGCTCCTTTCTTTACCACCAGCCACACACATACACGTGCAGGACCGTCACCTGACCTTGGTGCACGGAGCTGAAGCACTACTCTGAGAAGCGTCTCTGAATGTTCCTCCCTCGGTGCTTCTCTGCTAACCTTCACCTGCCCCGAGGCAGGGCCAGCTTCCCTCCGACCTTGGAGCTATTAGTACTTCCAGGGCATCGGCCCCCAGAGGGCCAGTATTTTCTCTACCCAGGGGTGTTCGGACCCCAGGGGATGCGCGTGTGTGGGGTGTGGCTAGGTATGTACCTGCCTGACTGCCGCTTTGCCTGTTTGTAACGGGATGAGATAGAAAGCAGGGTAAGTCCTTTTCATAAAACTTTCTCTGAAAGACTTAGAAAGCCTTATACAACAGATGTGTCCACGAAAGACAATTAGAAGACTCTGTCTAGGACCTTAAAATACTGAGTAAATAAAACACCAAAAGTGCCCCCTGGCTTTCACTCGATAGGTTACGCATCCACTGGAAGCTTCTTCAGGGAAGAATCCCTAATTGTTGAATATTCTCCATGTATCATATGCAGCATAAGATGCTTTCTCTGCCATTTGCACACAATGTAGACGTGCCATCTGTCTTCATTTTCCCAGTTCGGCCTTTAACCCCCATCAGGTACCTTTCTCTTATCCATTCCAGGCAGTTTCAGAGGCAGCCAGCTGAGGGCCCGGGGACAGGAATGGTCTGAGAAGTCTATGCGTTGCATGTATATGTTCCTTGAATAAATGGCCAACAAATGAAATTAGGAGCTTTCATATAAACCTCCAGATCTCGGACACTCATACAATATCAGGAGACCTGACAGCACTGCGCTGGAGTGAGAAGCAATCATCCCAGAAGGAGGGCGTAGGCTTTCTGTGTTCCTAACCCTCCCTGCGAAATTCCAATCTCTGAGAGGAGCATCGCCTACAACTGTCCCACACCGCTGGTTTTGTTAGAGCGGAGTTAAAAGGCAGCTAGAACAATTCACATAGTCTTTTCTCTATCCAAAGTGGGAAAATAAAAGTATGCGTTTCAAGAAAAGAATGTGTGAACATATTTTGTTGCTAAAGTGAAGACTACCCCTGTGGATTTTAAATAAAGAAAGTTTGTGATAACAGAAAAAAAAACTTGAGACACTATGAAAAATAGTCTATGGCAAAAACTATAAAGTATGAGAAATATGCTTGATTTCAAAATGAGAAAAACTACAATATCTAAAATACTTTGCTTTTCAAAGTGATGTTGCTGCAATACGCAACTATGATTTAAGAAGTCTAGTTTGCTATTCAGCTTGAGACTCCTGGTCTAGAATGTTGGACTTACTTAGTCTGCTTGGAAAATAAAGCATTAATTACTTAATTTTATTGCAATAATAATGCCTGCTGTACAAAAGAAGCTCTTTTAGGGGCTATAGCTTGTGATATAAAGTTGTATAGGTTGCAGCCCCCGCCCTCAAGGAACTATCTAAAGGTTGTCCTTCATCATTTTAACATTTATTAAGTTCCCCCGAGGGTCAAACACTATGCTGGACTGGTGATATCAAGATGAATAATAGTCTCATGAGAAGTTTATAGTCAAAAAAAAAAAAAGAAGTTTATAGTCAAGTTGGAGAAGCACTTAACTAAGCAAGCAGGTACAGTGCAGAGCGGTCAGTGGGGAGGAGAAGGTGGGCACAGTGAGAGCCTAATGCATCAGACAGTAAGGACAGGGCAGGGGGCATAATGAAGGTAGTGAGAAACAGAAGCAGGAAATCTGTTGGAAGGTGATTATCCATGGAGTCTCAGGTGTGTCTTGCACGTGGAGACACACAGTATCTTTTACTGTAAGCTATCTTTTCAAGGATGTCTCTACAGCAAGGGGCCTTAGAAGACAGGGATAGCTCCCTCCCGAGCAAAGGGCAGGCATGCTAACTGTCCATTATAATAAAGGCAACCCACTGAGTATGCAGGTGTCATCTGGGCCCACGCACTTTGCCCCCGTGGCACTTGAGGGCAAAGAGGACTGATGCAAATCTGCCAGTTATCCCGCTGCTTGCTGTGCCATGAGCAATAACATCTCCAGTCTCCGACCCGGGAACCTCGTGCTGCTGCCGGCATGCATGAATCGAGCAAACCAACTTGTTAAGATTTTAAGTAGGATAAAGTCTCACTCTTTACAGTTCTTGGTATAGCTTGCTGGCAGAATTTTGTCCTCTATCCTGTTCATCCAAAAGCTTATGTTTTGGTGGCATCTCGATTGGAAAGGGGATTTATTTGTTAATTAGAGATAAAAAAAATAGAACGGGAGGAGTGCCCTGAGAAAAGAAGAGATTCTCCTCATCACAGCTCACATTTCTGTGCAGGCGCAATGCAGACATGGCAGATATTAAGGACAATTTTGAATGAAATAGAAGTCAGGGGAGGGGGGTTTCATAAAACAGCAGCATGTGGCCGAAGATAGCTGTGGAGTATTGGAGACACTGGAGTGTGTGGAGTATTATTGCTTCTCACCATCTGGGGCCATCAAGTTAAATATAAACTTCAAACCTCTGACTGTCTGTCTGTCTGTTTCTCTCTATCATCATCATCTATCTATCATCTCTATCTAGTGTAGATAGTTAGGGGGGTACATTAGCTGTCTGGTTCCCACAGTATTTTCTCATCCCTTCACATCTACATCTGTCTTCCAGCTAGATCGAACCCCAGCTCCTCATCTGTCGTAACCTCTGAATGATACTCTACAAGGTCACCCAGGGACCACGCTTACCTCTGGGCTTGGGTGAGCTCTTTTCCTACATCATGTGGTCATGTCTGGGGCTTCTGAGTCTGTTAGCCTCTTTCTGGCAAGATGTGTCAGCATCCTGGAAAACATTAAAGAACCCAAAATAAGTTCTATTCTGAAGCTGGTTTAGGTTTCCTCTAACTTCTGTGACTCTGCTCTCTCCTCCTTAAAGCCCTGAAGCCCTCAAACGTGTCTGTTTCTGTCTCAAACTTTTTCTGTTCATAAACATGTAGTTATTTTGATTGGATTTGCATTTGTCCTTTCTGTCACACAGAAGCCCAACGCCATCCCTGAGGTGTGATGCTCGATTCACAGTCCGACGCATACGGGCTTCTTCTGTGTAAGCAAGTCACCAGTCACTAGAATATTAGCATAGGGAGGGCAGCCATACACTTCACAGAAATGGTTTAAAATAAACAAATTAAAATAAGGCAGGAGAAGGTTGTGATAAGGTTATTGAGGAAAAGCTCACTTTCCGCAAAGCAAGGGAAAATGTAAGACTCTCATCCTAGGGCTCGGCATGGACGAGGACCACGTAGCAGAGGACGGCTGTGAAACCTGGCCGTATTTTTCTCAACCTTCCTGTCGCTGCTTGCTCATGTATGCTTTGTTCAGTCAACAGTCCATAAAACAGGTTTCCTTTGGTCCGTTTGTGCTTTTTTTGGGTGAGAATGTGGGTGTGGTGGTAGAGGTGGGGGACTGTATTCGTTAAGGAAAAGAGACTGGAGAGGTATGAGGGTGGAGTGTACCGAAAACGGCAAAAACAAACAAAGTAAAAAATGGAGAGTTTGTGTGTAACTGGAACAACAGTGACAGAGGATGGTGGTCTCTGCCCAAGACGCCACGCCGGGCTTGGAAGCCCGAGCTTTGCAGCGTGATGTCGAATGTCAGCCCTGTGCAAGACACCCTTTCAAATCTCTTTTTCTCTCTATTTCTGGAAGGCTGGGTTTTGTTCTACTCTGGCAGGGCTTTGAAACTCCACTCGACTACAGATCCTTTGCCATTTTTTTCCCTTTCCCTCGTTGCTGCGTTAACACCAAGCTCACAGGCTCAAATTCTCTTTGCCTAAAGGAAGGCAGTGCTCGGGTGCTCTGTAAGATGACAGTTTATCAGCCCAATTGAAATGCAGTCTGTTAGGATTTGCGCTGTTTCTCTCACTCTGTGCGAATCCTCCTGTAATCATCTCTGTCAGATTTGTTGACTACAATCAGTTTGACACTCAAGGTAAGCATCTCTGAAGACAAGTCACTAAGCCTACATCTCAGGGCTCACGTCTGCAAAGGCTAAACCTAATAAAGTTTTAAACTGTGAATCACCTATTATTAAATACAAACAAAAGTCGTCTGTCACCTTCCTTCTCTGTATTTGCCAATTTATATGCACAAACTACTGACAGACTTTAGTTTCATAAGCAAGAGAACGCAAGTCCAGGAGTCCTGGTGCTTTGTTTACTGGTTGGTGCTGTAGCCAGGATTGGAGTCATGCACTCAGTGTATTGTCTACAGGGAAAGACGCTAAGCAGTTGGAAATGTCTTTGCCTCGAAGTTCACCCACAGGCACATGTCTACACATGCACACTCTGACTCCACTAATCTTGAATTTTAACAGAAGAGATCTAGATCTAGATGAAGAAGATTGTAGACATTAACACAACAAGCTAGGGAAAACTATATTTGATTCCTTCTAGAAAGAGCTATTTTGGAATAAAACACTTTGGTGGATAAAAGTAAAGAATTGGATTCTAAAGTCTGCTCAAGCTTCAAATGATGATTTCTAAGTGTTGGGCATTAAACAAAAAGGGAACTTTGTCATGCCTCTTAGGGGAGAGAAGAAGGGGGGGAAGAGGGAGATGTTTGGCAATGACATTGTAGATGGCTGTGGTTTGAAGGAAGAGAACTTTCCTATGACTCTCACTATTTGGTAATTTTAGTCAAACTCAAATTTGTGTCAACAGAATTTTGTTGAAAGTGAGGTGTTTAATGTGTGTTTGTCCAGGCTGATCTACAGTAAAGGTTGCTGCTCTCATTGAGCTTATACTCAAGGGGGGATAGAGGCAAATAAATTAACAAATATATAAACAATATAATTTAATAAAATGATAAGTGTAATAAGGAAAATAAATCAGGGCATTGAAAAACAGATGACTGGGGCTGGGCTGGGTACTGATGATGAGGAAAGGGCTCACAAATGGGATGACATTTAAGCTGACTGCAAAGGCAAGATGCCCTTCTTTCTTTGGAAATAATTCATGTTCAAATGTTTTACTAGTTGATTATAGGGAATACAAAGTTATTATCAGAAATAGTTCTGATCTGTAAGGAACTTAAGGTCTAAGAGGAGGAACAGGATACAAACAAAAGTATAAGGCGTTTAATAAAGTTTTATACACTCTTTTGGAAATAGCTCTTTAACATACATCCAGCTGGAATTAATCTCTGCGAGAACCAAGAGAATGACTGGCTAGCTCCATGTTGAAAAAGTCTTCCTAGACAAGGAAGAGCAAACCAGTAAAGTCTTTTGGTTGCAAACTTCAGAATCTAACTCAGGCTAACTTAATAAAAATGGAGAATTATTGAGTGTGTGTAGAGGGGATCTCAAGAGAGGTGGAAAAACTGGGAGAATAGTCTTGGCAAACAGGCAGGAAACAAGATGCTGCCTAAAATTTTACAGCAGCAAAAATCTGGCCAACATTCTATCATGTCACTACTTCTTTTTGCCATAACTGTTGCCGTGGGCATTGTCTCCATGATGGAATCCAGTCCTGACACAGCCATTCATAGACTGCACCACATCAAACAAATTGTGACTGTCTTATGCACTTGAATCACTTCTACAAGGTTCAAAGTTCCAGGCAAGTGCATCTAGTTTGCTGAGACAACATATCATTCCCTTTCCAGGTTCAGGGGGTAGGGTTCCATTTGGCTTCCTTAATGAGAGATAAGGTTCTGTGTTTTAATAAGACTCGCACAATAGGGATTCCCCTGAAATAGGAAAGAGGATTGGGTTCTGAGCAGGAAAAATGATAAGTATGCAATATACTTCACCATTTTTGGCTGCTTGCCCAACATCCATATACATCTTTATCCTCATTCTTTTTTTCCCAAAATAAAAAGCTCTTGACTAATATAACTAATATTTGTATTGTCTAAAATTGTACTTATCCTAACCCAAGACTAGAATCTCTCCTATCCCCTCCATTTAAATTAAATTCTCCTATCTCCAGATTTGTCACAATCCCACTTCGGCAGTTTCCGAGGAAGAGCCTATATCACTATTCACCATGGACCAATAGCATTATCATCACCTGGGAACTTGTTAGAAATGCAAATTCTTGAATCATAACCCACGTCTATTAAATTAGCACCCTTGGCCACAGTGTTTAGCAATCTGAGTTTTAACAAACCCTCCAGTTGATGCTAAGAGCCATTGGTTTCTAGAACTTTCTGTGATGATGGAAATATTCTATATCTGTATCATTCAGTATGGTAGTCACTAATTACGTGTGGCTATTGAGCAAATGTTAGTATGGTGTAGAAGTTCAATTTTTATTTAATTTAATTTTAATTTTAATAGCCACATGTAGCTAGTGATTATCATATTAGGCAGTATAGGGCTATAATATTACCATTGCTGACTCACAATAGTAGGAAAAAAGGATAGAAAAAATATAAGTTGTTAAAATATATAAATTATGCATGACATGACAAGAAAGAAAATATTGATAGGAGCTTTAGTTTTGTTTAAGAGGGACTTTAGCTCTGTAACTAACCTGTGTAGTCTGCTTACAAGAAGGGGTTATGAGTGTAAATTGTGTTTATAACCCACATGATTTATATTGCTTTTGTTTTCAGCCAGCACCTCTACTGCTCAGAGCCCGTTAGGTGGTTCAATGACCTGAAGTTTATTCTGGAGGGATCTTGATCCTTGTTAGACCTGCCAGTTTTGTGTAACTGGTTATCTTCCATTAACACCTCCCCCTGGACAGGGTAATAGAAGGAAGTACCTCAGGAGCTTCCTCAGTCCCGTCAATCCACCCTTCTTCCATCTTGGTGAAATAGCAATAGTTGGCCATATTTATAGTGTTAATTCATATCCTATCCAACACCCTAAATTTCTCTGTCACTGTTTTACCAATAGCATGAGCTACTGGGAAGCAGACTGTCTGTGGTGGACTCTGATGCACAGCTCCATCTCCTGAATCCCCTTCTGCTATGTAGGTCCTACTCCTCCAACTGCTAAAAGGGCTGTTGGCAGACAGCTTCAGCTGTCATCCCCTTTTGGGGATTGTCTGAGTTGGATAGGGCCATCTCACTGAAGTCCACACTCTTCTTTGGGGTAGACTCTTCTTCTTTACTTGCATCCATGGACTGAGAGACTCAGGGGTGTAAAGACCTGGTCTTCTTACCCAATTTCAGATAATTCTAAAGGACTATCTATATTAGCTACCCATAGGGTCCACTGAATTTTCTTGAGATCACAGCACAACTTGAGTTCACCCTTCACCAAGTCCTGCTTCCACAGCTCTTCCCTTTCACAGGTGTAGATCTCTAGAGCGCTCCCTGAAAAATCTGTATGCTAATCTCCATCTCAGAATCTACTTCCTGAGGAAATCCACCTGCAAAATTATTTTGTTTCAATACTGATGAACAATTGTGCCCAATATGTGAAGCAAATTCTTCTCTGGGCATTTAACCCAACAGCCCAGAAATCCAGAGTTGCGGGAATAGAAAGCAGACATTTTGTGAGTGGATCATTATTTTTCTAAATGCATGTATTCTGACATGAAAGTAACTACTCTATATATTGTTTGCTGGTTCAGAGCATCTATTATCTCCAACAGCTCTGCATAACAATCTCTCATGGCATTGTCTCTAAGCTGGCAGGAACCATAACTAACTTGTCAATCATCCTTTCTTCTATTTTTCCAAGGCCAGCTGCTTCTGGGTGCAGGATAAAACCATTGACTCTCTTTGGGATCATGATGGAAGCAGGGCATTTCTCTCCACCAAATGCATATCAAGAGAGATTCCCTTCAAATCGGGAGATTTGAATACACACAACTGAAATGTTGACATATTGGAATGGAGACTTTAAACTGGAGGGCAAGAAATTATGTAGGATAGGGTAAATACACTCTAAATGAGAAGAACAAGATGGATATGCATGTAGCTGAGTAAATACAAGACAGTTTCATGAAATAGAAAGTAGTCTGATTTATCACAAAATTGAAGGTAAATATTCATATTTAAAAATAAATATTATAAATACTGTCAATAATTAAACACATCCATTTAAAGACAAATAAATATTTGATACCCCAGTTAATTATTCTCACATGTTTTCAAATGGGGTCTTGGACATTAAATCTCTAGTGAACATAATATGAATTAATTTACATGCCCTAAGGTAAAAAAAATAATTTGAAATATTAGATAAGTCTGACTTATAATTGAGATGAATCTTTTTGCCATTTAGTGTGACAAGTGAATTTTCTGTACATGTTACATTTCATGAGATATGAGTGACCATCTGGACCTCATCCAATTTAGGATGATCAGGGTCATTCAAAATTATTCCATGAACTGAATTTTTAAAATGTGCGTTGGAATGCAAATGCCAACTTATGTCTGGCAGCTTATTAGAATAATTTGAACTATTTGAATAGCTGTGAAACTTCATTTTGAAAACTGAAAATTAGCAGTAGTTGGATAAACCAATCTCCCATACAGACAGAATTTTATTTGTTGCGCTTGTTGACTTATTATGAACCAAAAACACCCTTAAAATTTTTTAACTTACATGTGAATTTCATATCCTCATATGTATATACACATACAATCATAAAAGTAAGATCAGGGAAGTCTTCCCAGAGTACATGATACTTAAGTCTTATTACAAAGTAAGATTTCTCCACCTGGAGAACACTGCATTAAATACCAGTGTATGGAGGTAAAAGAGAGCATCATGTGTTATAAAACTATAAGAGATTTAGTGTGTCTGGATAATGGCATATATATTAAAATGGCAGTCTCCAACTGCCTCCAATACTACATCTTCACTCATTATTCCTCTCATTCTTCTAAGGCCAACTGCTTCTGGGGACACTTTCAATACCCGTATTTAGCCAAAAAAAGCTAAATATTTCAAAGGGTGTAAATAATAAGAAAGATTAAAAAATTAATTTTGTACTGAATTATAACATTCACATGCTAAAGTATACAATTCATAAAATACACATTGCAGGTTGTGAAATGATAGAAAATATATGTATTGGTCTCTGCCCCTGGTTCCTGGCACAGAGCTCTTAAAACCCATGTAATTTTCTAAGTGATAAGAGCACTAGGAAAGCAATAGGAGCATCTTATTTTAATACTTGTTCTTTGATTCTGGTTCCAGACACGAGAACTCCTGAATCCCTTGGAGTTTCCTGAGTGATAGGAATATCTTCATTCTAATGAGGCAACTTCTAGTGGGCTATAGAGAGACCAAGCCACAATTAGAGGCTTGGAACTTTTGGCCTTACCCCCATCCTCCAACAAGGGAAGAGGGCCTGGAGATTAAGTTCATAATCCAACACGCCTATGTGCTGAAGCTTCTATAAGAATCCCCAAAATAGGAGACTTGGAGAGCTTCCTGGTTGGTGGACACATGTCCATGCTGGGAGGGCGGTGTACCCCAAGTCCACAGCGAGAGATGCCCCTGCATTCAGGACACTTCCAGACCTCAATCTATGTATCTTTTCATTTGGCTGTTCATTTGTATCCTTTATCATATTCTTTATTACATAATAAACAGGTAAACTTACTACCTTAATTCTGTGAGCTCTTGATGATTGAATTAAATGATTGAATTGAAGAGAAGGTCATGTAAATCTCTGATTTGTAGTCAAGTCAAACAGAAGTTATAGGTAACTTGGGGGACCACCATTTGTGGGTGGTGTCTGAAGTGGGGGATAGTCTTGTGGCACTGAGCCTTTAACCTATGGGGTCTGCTGTTAACACCAGCCAGTAAGCATTAGAATTGCTTTGTGTGGAAAACCCAACATGTGGGTCAGAAATGTTGTGAATAGGGTGGTAGTGTAAGAGTGAAGAAGAACATGGTGTATTTTTCCTACAGACAATTTGGTGAATTATCACAAGCAGAACATACAATGTAACATTTACTCAGATCAAGAAATAGAACAATAGAACTTAAAGCATCTCAAAAGTCTTCCTTATGCCTCCCCAAAGGTAACCATCCACCCAGTTGATTTCTAACAGCATAGGCTAATTTTGCTTGTTTTCTATAAATAGGATCATACAATGTGTATTCTTTTGTATCTGATTTCTTTTGCTCAATAGTTTGGGGGAGGAAGAAGGAGAGAGAGATTCAGTAATATTGTTGTGTACGGAAGTATTTTGTCCATTTTCACTGCTGAACAGTATCAATTTTGTGAATACATACGATAATTTATTTATTCGTTCTACTGTGGATAAACATCAAAGTTGCTCCCATTTTACAGTGATGATGACTAGTGTTGCTATTAGGATTTTTGCACACAACTTCTGTTGCATATAGCTACACATGTCTGTTGTATATATAACTGAGTCAAAGTGCTAGTTCATTGTATAGGTATGCTTAGCTTTAGTAAAATTCAGCCAAACAGTTTTCCAAAGTGATATATATTAGTTTACATTTCTACAAGAGTATATATAAATTCCAGTTGCCCTACATCCTTGCTAACACTTGATAGTATTAGATTTTTGAAATTTTAACCATTTCACCAAATGTTCTGTTCAATCCCACATTAAGCATATACTTTGTGCTGGAATTTGGCCAGTCTTTCCTAAGATGCAAATATGAATTAGACAGGACCCACCATATTCCAAGACCTTCTTACCATTCATTTGAAATAATTTCATAACTTAATTATTCCTTTTCCTCAAAGTCAACGATGCTATACAAAAAATTATCTGAGAAGGACAATTCCAGAGCTTTTTAAAATCCCAGGAAATTACTTTGGAATACCAGATCCATAGATAGGTAAATAGATCCAAACTTTTGGTGTAATTACTTAATTACTTTGAGGAAAAGCCTAGAGGCAGTTCACATATTAACAAGACTCTCATTAGCAATATGCCTATAAACTGCTGCAACCATAACAAGACATTAAACATTTCACCTATATCAACTAGTAAGGAATTTTACTGTAAATAGAAGTGAAATTAAAAAAAAATAAGATTATTGCTTGAGTAAGGATTTCAGGTTGGATGCTTATCGGAAGTAATATCGGAGTGCAATTATAAAGTAATTATGATGGGATATCTTTTCTAAATGATGACTTATTTCAAGCCATTTGTCAAAATGAATAACATACTGAATAAGAAAGGGAAAAAGTGAGCAACATTTTATAAAATAGACCTTTTTATACCCAACTTTGGGAGCGAGGTGTTTTTTATTCTCTGGACTTAATAAATATAACATTAGAAATACCAAAGTGCCACCTTCTGAGAGTAGGACAAAGAAAGATGAGAAAAAAGAAAGCAAAGATAATTTTTAGGTAGCCAAAGAGTCATTGGAGTGACTCCAGCCTGACCCACTGGCCCATGGGGTACCAGCTCAGAAGTCAGTGGATGGACAACAACCTTTCTGTGTCCTGGGTCATATGCTGCTTCCTGTGGTGAACTTCTGGAACACCTAGTCTAGGATACTTTTGCATCCATGATTGAGGAGAGCACAGCCAGAGGTGGAATCCTTCAGAAATAGACTTCCCATACTGCTGAATGTGTCCATTAAGTTCATTCATGTAACAAGCTTTGATTGAGGGTGCACATGCTGTGCAAGTTGATGGCTACATCATGGTGAAAAGACAGACACAAGCCGGGCGCCTACTATGTCATTATTGGGCCTTGGCCACTCTGTCCCTCCCAACTTGCCCAGTCAACTCTGGGAAAGCCATTATTTCCCCAGAAATGCTGTCCTAACTGCTTATCCATAAGGTGTGAAATTCTACACGTATTAATGCTCTCCTTCATGGAAAACATTTTCTGCCCATGGTATTTTCAGAGTCTCAAAATATGCCTGGAAGATTAACTGTTTTGTCCTATAACAAAAGAGATTGGAACTGTGTGTGTGCTTACAGCAAGGAGGAATAAGAGAAATACATTCTTTTTTTTAAAAAAAGATTTATTTATTTATTTGAGAAAGGTAGGGTTTGGGGAGGGGCAGAGGGAGAGGGAGAGTCTAAAGCAGATTCCTTGCTAAGCTGAAGCCCCACCTGGGGCTTGATCTCATGACCCTGAGATCTTGACCTTGAGATCATGACCTGAGCTGAAACCAAGAGTTGGAGGCTTAACCGACTGAGCCACCCAGGTGTCCCGAGAAATACATCCTTAAGGGAGGAGAAAATATGGAAAGGAAACATTTTGGAAACGTCTAAAGAAAATGTTGATCTCCTTCACCATATTGCCTGTGACTGACATCGCATAATTATCTCATGAGTGTAGAACCCTTGCTGATGAAAAGCGGAAAAAAAAAAAAAAAGAGGAGAAAAGGACAAAGTGGATTAAATTTACCCCAGGCACATGGATTCTCATTAGGCTTTAAATAGTTTCTTTAGGACCTGGGGCTCATGGGCTAGTGATTATTTTCATGACTGCTATATGCCAACAATTACCTTCCTCCTCCCTGGATTTTGCTTTGGTTTTCAGACAGTATTAGGAGGAATCCGAAATGGATACTGGAATATACTGGGGTAACATGCTTATTACATCTGTTGCTATAATTTGATTACCCTAATTATTCTCACAGAAAACATAGTATTCTTAACAATCAAAATAACAGAAAAATAAAGTTAGAAAAAAAATCACTGTTTACAAATATAGGCTGTTCCCAAAGAATGTGTTTCAAGTGGGTGCAAATATACAGCTACTCACATGCCAAGCTTGCTCCATAAGATGTGTTATGCAGGGTAAATTAAGAAAATGACATCTTTAATGAGATAAGCTCTTGTGAAAATATTCCCTGACCTTAGAGTTTTCACTGGGAAGTTTTTGCTAGTAACATTTTCATTGATGTTGCTTATATGACTTAACCAGGTCAAATTAGATGATATTCACATCCTTAACAGTTTAGAATGATTGCTCTGTCATTGGGTCTTGAGTTATTATTAGACAATGATAGAAAATGCAGAGACGACTTGATGTAATCATAAATTTTCTGTGTCCCTCTCCTCTCTGTTGAGGTATAGAACTGAAAACCATTTTCCTCGCATAATTTAATTAACTTGTCACTTTATTTTGGAGGCTTGCTAATTCATGATCCAAAAGGACTGATTTATGGAGCATTATGAGGACAAAAGCTAGATGCTGACTAGAATTAAGAAGCATAAGTATAATGTAAGAGTAGAATTATTTTTGAATTAACATCAATTATAAAATGAGTTCAAAAGATTATTTACTGCTTAAGCTGGACAGTCTGCACTCTTTTGGCCCGATTTTTTTTTTATGTGACTAGAATTTCCTGTTATTTCTTACTGAAGATTTAAAAGAATATTGAAGGATAGTAATAGCAACTTTTAATGGTGCTGGTTATTGAACACATATTATGCTAGTTTCTATTGATATGTACAATTTCTATTCACAGAAAAAGTTGCTAGGTAAAAATTATTCTTGATGATTATCAGACTATGTTTGGTGAGTACTATTATTCCAACTTAGTTTACAAAACTTATTGTGATGTCAAAAGTAAAATTAGAGTGTATGAAAAATGGGAAAACAGCCACATTTGAATTTGGAAGACTCTGTTCCTCAAAAATTTTTAAGTATTAAGAATCAATAAAAAGACATATTATTTCCTGAACAATATATAAGATATTCTCTTCCAGAAGATCAGGAAGCTATCTTGGAAAATATAAAAGCACATATCCTTTAATGGCTGAGAGCATTTATAAATAAAAGGAGGTGACTGAATGATACCAGAACAGTTAGCTAGGAGGGAATGAAGATACCACTCTGAATGTTAGTCCTTTCCTTGTTAGGGGCTTGGAGCGGGGCTATGTAGAGTGGAAGCCTAGCATGTGCACAGTAGGTAAGGGAGGGTTTTAACTGCAGGGTAGGAGTTGGGTGGGTTCCTTTGGCATCTCGGGAAAGTTCCAGTTATTCTTCTGTATTCTTGCCAGAGGTCATTATGAGTGGAGCCAGGGAGTGAGTTACAGGTAGGTGGTCTACATAGTATATGAGGGGAATTATTGGGGCGGATAGCCTCTAGTTATAGGCAGCAGTTCTTACCCTTAGACCTTGGTAACAAGGACACCCTCCTTGCCTCCACCCAACCAGCACGTTATAGAGGGCTCCTCTTTTTTTTTTTTTTTTTTTTTAAAGATTCTATTTATTTACTTGACAGAGAGAGAGAGAGAGAGATCACGAGCAGGCAGAGAGGCAGGCAGAGAGAGAGAGGGTAAGCAGGCTCCCTGCTGAGCAGAGAGCCCAATGCGGGGCTCGATCCCAGAACCCTGAGATCATGACCTGAGCTGAAGGCAGAGGCCTTAACCCACTGAGCCACCCAGCATCCCTAGTGGGCTCCTCTTGACCCTCTTCTGGTTGTGCCTTACACCCTGGAGTTGGACTAATGCAACATGGAACTAATGCAACTAATGCAACATGGCCTGGGACTAATGCAACATGGCCACCTGGAGCCCAAACCTCTCTCCTTCTAATCATGCACGGTACCTGGGGTCTCAGAATTCCCTGCCCAATGGCCTTGAGCCTGCTTCCAGGCTCTGTGAGACTCTTTCAGGGTCTGATTTCCTCTGAGGATGGGCCACATCACACATGTGATCACTCCTATATTTAAGAGATAGTCAAAGGGAAACTGTTGGCCAGCATGTAGACAGAGTCTGTACTTGATGAATGTGGGGCACCTCCTGATGTAGGATAAAGCCAAAGATGGCAAAAGAGGTGACCCAGCTAGGGATTAAGTGCTAGGACATGCTCTTTCCTCACCTTTTGTTCCAGCACAGAATTCCAAGGAGCCCAAGAGTTCTAATTAAGAGCCTGTCTTTCCAGAACGTTATGAAAGTATATTTGTTAAAGTAGGAGAATAGAATATATTTTGTTTAACAGACTGTGAGCTTGACTTATAATATTTAAACATTCAGACAACAGCAGGTACCATTTGTACTCCTGGCCCAGGCAGGTCCTGCTGATGTTGGGTATACCAAATATTCTAGATAAAACTATTTAAGCTTATATTTCCTAAGAACATAGACTCTTTCATCCTTAGCACCTAGCACAATGCCTGATATGTCTAGTAAGTACTCAATTCATATTTGTGGAACAAAGGACTAAATTGGAGTTCTTGTAAGCTGAGTCATGAAAATTCACATCTCTGGCGCAGACACTTCTAGTGTGGGAGGAGGTAAGAGCCAATATTTTCTACAACAACAGAGAGCATATTACTTGTGTAAATCACTTAGCAATATTTCTGTCACTTAGTAGATCCACAGTAAATGTTACCTACCATTATTAATTATGCAGTCTATGAATTATGATTTCCAGAGATTTCATCAGTTGAGGCTCAGTAAGCATAGTTTGTGTAGGCGCTTTAAAAAATGTGATCAATTTTTTCAAATCATAAAAGTTTCTATGAAACGATTTCTTGCCACCTGAATAATTTAGCATCTACCCTAATTGGTAGGTTCCAACACTTGTCAAACTATTTACTCGATTAACTCTACAGCTATGACATCCTCAGAGTAGATATAAATTTTATTTCAAACTATCTTTTAAGTGGCAGAATTTTGTTGCCCTCAAATACTAATCTGCCTGTTAGTTCAAAATTTTCATATTTGATGTTTTTCGCAGGATTCTTGGTCCATACCCAGCCTGTGATTTCAAAAACGCCCATGTGGGTTCTCAGGCATATTGCATGCTGGAGCCAGCAAAGGGTTTAAGTTTGAAGAGGAAATACTATATATATTTGGTAAGTGACTGGGGGAATGAATCTCATTTCTTAAGAGAATCTGTCTGAAGGATATAGCATCTATCCATTAGTTTGTCCAAGTTTACCCTGTATGTAGTTTGCCCGAGTTTATTCTTAGTTTACCCCTGGAAGTGCTGAGCCATAATTATTTCAAGTCTCTACAAAAAACAAACAAAAATACCTTGACTGAGTTCAATTCATATATATTCTACCTTTTAAAAACTTCAGTACCATATTTGCCTGTTTGAACAGTGTTTCTCTAATAAAATAAGGATTACAATGGCTCTTCTAAGTTTAGTTACAGATAAACCCTTGCCTTTCCAGAAAAATTTGTATGGCAGTGGTGAGGGAGAGTAGTTTATTGGAATATTTGACTATGTAACATGAAGTGGGTCTCTGTCTTTAGTAGCTGACATAATTCATTCCAATCCAGTTCCAAAGAATAGTGATTAGCTCATTATAGGAGACAAGTAAAACCTACTAATGTGTTTTTCTTATACTGGGGGGCGGGGGTGGGCTCTCTTTCATTTTTATTTTTAACTCTCTCTCCTTTTTTTTTGACTTTAGTTTCAATTGTATGTACTACTCAAAATCCTTTGGGGAGTAAGCAAGATATAAATACTATACACTCTATAGTATAAACTCACAGAAATCAGGGTTGCACATTTTCAGTACCTGTCTCAATGCCTGCATCCAGTATACTTATAATATAGATGGAGCCAATAAGTGAATGAGAGTAGGTAGAAGCTCAGAATATTTCAGAAAGATCCGAAATTCTAATAACGGGCTTCAAAAATTCACATGAAGCTATAATTTTTCAGGATGAAATTTTATCCTGGGCAAGAGACCAAATTTTAGTCTCCTAAACTCATGCCACCTAATAGCATTACTGACAAATCCACCCAGCGACTGGCGGGTACAAGCACAGGGGATTGCCGATTTTCTGAAAAATCTTTTGTTCTATAACCCTCTCTTTTACCAAAGAGACATACAACTTAAGAGAATTCAGTTTTGGTTATTGCAATAACAATTTAAGCTCTGTGGGGAAAAGCACATTTGTCTTCATCTTTCCAGATGTTTTTCCCCAGCATTCCTAGAAAAACATCCATTTTCTCCATATATGTTTGCCTGTTATTCACACAAATGAGCTGCATTCTTTCTGCTCTGTTGAGGCGTGGCCTCACCACATGTGAGTTTGGCACCAGTAGACTTGGAAGAGTTAATCATGGGCCATTGTACCATGATTGACAAGGGCAATAAGCCAACATGTTGTCCACTAGCCATTGTAGTCTCATGAGACTCTAATAATATGCCAGTGGTCCTCCCAGAATTATGAATGTGTGTGGCCAGAAGAAGCAACTGTAGCAGTATTTATTATATATAATATATATTGTGTATGTATTATATATATATTATACATACACAATGTATATTATACACACAATGCTGTATTTATAGCTGTATATAGATGTATATATGTATGTATGATGTATGTGTATATATGTATAATACTGTATATGTATGTTTGATACTGTATTTATAGCTTTCACATTATCTCGTTTGAGCCTCACAATATCCCTGTGAATTAGAGAAAATTCTTATTAGTATACTCATTAGTCCTTAGTATAAATAGTAGCCAAGGCTTTCCCCAATCACATAGTGTTGGAATTTGAAAATTTACTTCAAAATGGATTCAATACATATACAATATTGAGCCAGCACTGCCATAGATTAGATGAATATTTTCATCTTCAAAAAGTGACTCCATTTCAATTTAAGTAAAATTAATTTTTTCTTTTCCCCAAAAATGTGATGTTCTCATTTTAAGTAACAAATGGCTAAGCTAAGTCTATTTACTACATGTGAGGTAGTCTTCTAAATAACATTATATATTTTAACTCATTGAATCTTCATAGTAGCCCTAGGAATTTATTATAATAATTGTGCCCATTTTATGGATGAAGAAATTGAGATATAAATTGGTTAATAAATTTCCTGAGGTCACACAGCTTATAACTAGCAGAGACAGAGTTTGAATCTGTACCACAACTTTTACTTTTAACACTAGGTTCTGGTGTCTTAAATAAACAGTGGACCTATATTTCTCTGGTAGAACATCATAAGCAATAACATTTCTTAATGAAGAGCTTTCTCTCACAAAAATTACGGCCAAGTATAAAATACATTTTATTTTGCATGCTTCCTACTCCACGATAATAAACCTGATACTTGTAGTCATTGTGATATCAGGATCAAATAAAATAGAGCAACACCAAAGAATCTATTCTCACTTGAACTTCTGGGCATTCCAGATGCTAGTGCTTGTTGGGCTCTCATGTATTTTTTAATGGAATCTTTAGGAGGAGACAAAACAATGATGAGATCATATGACCACCTGGGGATCAGGTGAAGTATGTCATGGTTTGCTAAATCCCTTGAAAATAGAAATTAAATTACTTACATTGAAAATCACCACTCTCATCTTGAGACTGTCCCTCAGAATTATTCCTTGGGAAAACACACACAGAAGCAGTATGATCTTAATTGTAAAAATAAAAGGTCTAAAAAGAAATACACCAATATAAAATGGTAATTACCTCTACATGGTAGACTGATAATGGATTTTTTAATATCTATGTTGCTTAAAAATTTTCTAGAGTAAATGTATGTTGCTTTAAAAATGATATGGAAAGTAATTTGTATTGCCTTAAAATTACAGAAAATACATAGGAAAATTAATTATTAAGATAATTGCTAAGAAAGTAGATCATAAATATTCTTAGTATAAAAAAAGAAATGTTAATTATGTGATGTGATGCTAGTGTTAACTAACGCTCTTGTGGTAATCATTTTGCAATATGTAATTATGTCGAATCAACATGTATACTTTAATCTTACACAATGGTGTGTGTCAATTATATCTCAATGATGCTGGAAAAAATAAACAAATAAAAATAATTTTGTTTGTCACAAAGTGGTAGTCTTATAACATGTTTACCTTAAATTTCAATATTATGATTTGCCTTTGATTATTAATCAATGATTATACACAGAGAATTGACTATTATAAACTTCTATACCAGGGGTCGGTAAACTTTTTCTGCAAGGGGCCAGATAACAAATATGCAAGCCAAAAGATCTCCATCACAACTATGCAACTCAGACATTGTTGCATGAAAGTAGCCATTGATTATATGGACTCCAATGAGCATGGCTGTGTTCCCGTAAAGCTTTATTTACAAAAGAGGTAGTAGGCTGGGGCGCCTGGGTGGCTCAGTGGGTTAAAGCCTCTGCCTTCGGCTCAGGTCATGATCTCAGGGTCCTGAGATCGAGCCTGCGTCGGACTCTCTGCTCAGCAGGGAGCCTGCTTCCCCTTCTCTCTCTGCCTGCCTCTCTGCCTACTTGTGATTTCTCTCTCTCTCTCTCTGTAAAATAAATAAATAAAATCTTAAAAAAAAAAAAAAAAGAGGTAGTAGGCTAGATTTGACCTGCAGACTTTAATTTGTTGATCCCTGTATAAAATATTATGTTCCAAGTTATAGAGTTAAGGAATATTAAAGATAAAGGAAAGTAAAAGATTATCTAAGCCAAACTCCCTCAATTTATAGATGTCCTCTGAAGAGACAGAAGCAATATTATAGAGTGGTAATAAATAAGAACTTAAGTTTTAAGGAGACCATGGTTTAAGTTCCAAATTACTGAACCTTTCTAAGCTTTAATTTTCTCATTGGTAAAGTGAAGATATTAATAATTCTTCATTGAGTTATTGTATATTAGGTAACAATTTAAGTTAACAGCTTAGTTCAAAATCTGGCATACAGAAAGTACTCCTTAATTGTTAGCTAGTATTAATATCTGTGGTCATGTGCTGACTGGTGGCCAAGTCAAGCATCTACTTCAGTGTTGCTGGAGCCTCCTGACAGTGCTTTAACTGTAACTACTAATTTCAGCACTGGGAAAAGTTGTGAACAAGACAGATGAGGTCCCTGCTCTCACTGCTCTGACTTTGTGCTGAGGAGGGTGATAGAATATAACCATATAAATCAACAAATGAATAAGATAATTTCAGATAGTAAAAAAATGCTCTGAATAAAATGAAATAATGCAATGAGATATATAGTTACTGGGTAGGGTACAGATAGAGTGGGGCTTACTCTGGATTTGTGCTGACCAATAAGGTAGCCACTGGCTATATGTAGCTATTTGAATTTAAAGAGATTAAAAGTAAATGTGAAAAAGATCAGTTCTTCAGTTGTCCCACATATTTCAAGATTTCAAGTGCTGTGGTCATATAGAGCTAGTGCCATTATATTGGATGGCACAGAACACTTCCATCATTACAGGAAATTCTATTAGTTCCAGATGGAGATATGGTGATAGAAAGGTAGGAAGGAAGGGAAGGCAGGCAGAAAGTAAAAGAAAAAAAGGAAGGGAGGAAGGAAGGAAGGAAGGACGGAAGGGAGGGAGGAATGGAGGAAGGAAATGGGCAGATAGAAACATGGAAGTGATAAAGATAGAGGCAAAGATAAAGATAGGTATACATGGTGATTGCCGCTCTGAGGAGGTGATATTTGATGGGAGAAGGTGAGAAGTGAGAAGACACTAACGTGAAAATCTCAAGGCAGAGTGTTCCGGGGAGAAGGAAGAACAAGTATGAAGGATATTTGATTTGAATAGTGAGAAGACACTACATGAAAATGTCAAGGCGGAGTGTTCCAGGGAGAAGGAAGTACAAGTATGAAGGCTGAGACTGGAACAAGCTTAGTGTGCTGGAAGGATAGCCATAGTGAAGGAGAAGAAGAGTTGGGGAGATAGGGAGCAGGTCATATAAGTTCTTACACAGGACTTGGGGTCAGTGGGGATATTTTAAGTAAGGCAGATACTGATGTGATTTACATATTTAGAGATTAGTTTGGTACCTATGTGCAGAATGGACTGTTAGGTGACACAATGGAAGTGTGGGATCTTATAAGAGACCACTGTAGGTGAGGAGATAATGGCGGCTCGAGATGGAGGTAGAAACGATGAGAAAACATTTAGATTATATTTTGAAGGTATGGTTCACTAGATATACTGTTGAATTGGATGAGTTAGAGGGAGAAAATTGGAATATGAAGGATTATTTATAGCTTATTTTTTGAAAATGGAAGTAGTAATTATGAATAGAAGAGCAGAATTGGGGCAGAAAATCCTGAGGCTGCCCTAATTAATTAATAAATTAATTGCCTGTTAGATATATGTATTAGTTTCCTATGGCTGCAGTTAGCAAAGTACCACAAACATGGTGGCTTAAAAAACAGAAATTTATTCTCTCATAGCTCTGGAGGCTAAAAGTCCAAAATCCATTTCAGCGGCTGAATTCCAGGTGTCAGCAGGCCCACATATCCTTCGGAGGCTCGGATCCATTTCTTGCCACTTCCAGCTTCTAGTGGCTGCTGGCATTACCTGGTTCCATGGTCACATTGCCTTCTCTTCTTCTATGTATCTTCTCTTCTGCCTATGTGTAATTTGTTCCTGTCTCTTTCTTATAAGGACAGATATAACTGCATTTAAGTTCCACCCAGATAATTCAGGGTAATTTCCCCATCTCAAGATCCTTAGTGACGTCAGCAAAGACTTTTTTTTTTCTTTCCAAATAAGGTCACAATCATAGGTTTCAGGGATTAGCATGTGGATATCTTTAGGGGTAGGGGACAGTTTTCAGCCTACCATAACATCAGAAAGGAGTATTGAGCTGAATACGTGCTTCTAAACCTGACAAGGTTTTAGGAGCTAAAGATATGAATTGAGGAGTTGTCAGTATATAGATGCTTGTGAAGCCACGGGACAGGTGTGATCGTTTAGATGGAAGAGGATGGCTGAGGATGGGCCCCGAACTTGGAAGTCTGATAGAAGAGGAGGTTCCTGAGACAAGAAAGGGATAGAGATAGAAAAAGGAAGATGTGGTGTCCCAGAATCTAAAGTAGAAAAATATTTTAAGGAATAAGTCACCCAATGCATCAAATGCAGAGAAGAGGTCAGTTAAGATGGGATCGAGAATCAGCCATTGCTTTTGGTAAAGAGGAGTTAGCGAGTGAGGAACATAAAATTCCAAGTAAAATTGGTGAAGAGGAAATGGGAGTTCTATTTCTGGCAGTATGGTGTTCTCAATAATCTGACAACCTCACAGTTTAAAAAAAGAACTTGAAATGTTTGATAAAATATAGCAAACATCCTCTCAACTATATGGCAGAACTTTCAAAGAAAAAAAATAGTAGAACTCCTCAGAGCTCCAAAGAAAGAGGGAGCTGAGCAGAGGGTAAGCCATTATAAGAGTTCCGCTGGTTTGAAAGTATTTGTCCATCTGAAATACAGTCTTTAATGGCTACAAGGTTTTGGTATTGAGACACATACCTAAACCTGCCTTGAAATGTGATTTATAACAATATTTGTCCAGAAAGAAAGATGACAACAAATTTTGTCAAATTCGATCTGGGATCTGGATTTTAAAAAATCTCCTGGACAATTTTAACCACAGTCCAATTTACAAGGATTGGGTTTTGAATTTATAATATTGTCCAGGGCAGTAAATTCGAAGCCAAGAAATTAATAAAAATGGTCCTGGTTCACAACAACCCAGGATAGTGAAACAGGCCTAAGAAAATCTCCTCTGGACAATAATGGTGTGTCATCAACCCAGACAATGTAGAATTTCTAACCCTAAATGCAAGACTATAAACACAAGAGGAAACAAGCCACCATCACTGAGCTGCAGAGAGAAAATCAAGAACAGAGTTGGACTCCTAAGACTTTCAGATAATGAAAGCTGATTTCACATATTATTTTCTTTGATGATTTAGCTTTAAAGAACTAGTATTAAAAAGTATAAAGAAATAAAAAGTTGAATCGAATACAAGAGAAACCCACTGCTAACCAAAAACAAGCAGACTTGAACAAAGCACCCAACAGAAATTTAGAAATTAAATATATAATAATTGAGATTTAAAACTTTTTGGATGGTGAAAGAACATGTTAAACAAGCAGAAAAAAAATAAGTATTAGAAATCAGAGCTGAAGAAATCACAGCTAAGGAAACAAAGACACAAGAGGATGGAAACTCTGAAAGAAAGGTCAGGAGATGGACAAGATGGAATGATGTGTCAGTTATCTACTGCTGCGTAACAAACTATCTAAAAACAGTGGCTTATAACAACACTGGCTTTTTTCCTCCTTCTCTGAGTCGTTGGGCAGTTCTGTTGCTAGTTCCACCTGGACTCATACTCACGAATCTGGGAATATCCCAAGTGTTGATTAGGCTCAGTGGGGAAAACTGGGATAGCTGGACCTTTCTCCTCATGAAATCTCCATCCCCAAGAAGGCTAGATCACCTTCTTCACATGGTGGTGCAGTGTTCCAAGGGACCAAGCTCTCATACACAAGTGCATTATCAAGTCTTCTTGTGTCACATTTGCTAATATCTCAACAGGCAAAGGAAATACCTCTGAACTGGACAAGTTCAGAGTCAATGTGGTAAGGAATAATCTTGGAATACCAAGAAGCGATATGGTAGTATTTATTACAAATGAGAAAACCTAATATGTATCAGTGGAATTCCAGAAAGAATGGAAAGGATTAACAATTAAGAGAAATGGAGAGGGGCAATATTCTAAGAGTTAGTGGCTAAGACTTTTCCAGAATTGATTTTATATAGATATTTTTAATCTCTTTCTCTCTCTCTCTCTCTCTCCCAACTTGGAATATTCAACTAATCCAAAGTAAGCTCCATCTTAACCCATAGTATAAGATATCGGAGAGCCAAAGTGAATATCTTAAAAGCAGTTACAGAAAAAAGGTTATCCACAAAGAAATAAAAAAATTAGGTTAATAGTTAACCTCTTAACTCTAATGCTGGTGTCAGAAAATAAGATAATATTTTTATTTTATTTTATTTTTTAAAAGATTTTATTTATTTGTTTGAAAGAGAGAGAGGAGAGAGAGAAGAGAGAGAGCACAAACAGGGGGGGGGAGAGGTCAGCTCCCTGCTGACCAGGGAGCCCGATGTGGGATGTGGGGGCTTGATCCCAGAACCCCAAGATCATGAACAGAGCCGAAGACAGACGCTTAACCAACTGAGCCACCCAGGTGTCCCTAAGATAGTATTTTTAAAAGTTGAGCCCAAATAACTGTCAACATAGAAATCTATTCATCTAATAGACCATTTTTCAGAATAAAACTAAGAGATTTTCAGAAAATTGAAAACTGGCAGAGTTTGCATATAAGTGATTATCAATAAAGGAAAATTTAAAGAATAAATTTCAGGAAAAAGGAAGTGACTCCAGAAAGAAGTTTGAGATGCAGAAATCCATGATAAGAAAAGAAATTGAGAAATGCAGGCACATCTAATCTAACGTTGGCTGTATAAACAATAATAATAATGTCTAATCTGGAAGGTATAAATAGTGAAACTAAAATACTAGGAAATATAACAGTAAGTTGAGACATGCAATGTTAAAGAATATGAATGTTCTTATGTTTGTCAGATGAAGAACAAAAATGTTGATATGTATTTTAGGATTTATTAGGTTTGAGTATTAATAATTTAGAAATAACATTAGTAAAATAGAAATAGAATTAAATTAAAAAGGCAAAGATTGAAAGAAAGCAAGAGAAGAAAAAACAATCATAGAAGAGGCAAGGTAAATGCGAAACACAAATGTGTATGTATCAGTAACTTAAAGAAATATAAATGGTGTAAAGTCCCATTTCAATATAGAGATAAAGGGAAAAGAAGGCGGGAAGGGAAGAAGGGAGGGAAACAAGAAGGAAGGCAGGCAGGCTGTCCCTTTATGTTATCTAGCATAGGCCCTCCTAAATATAAGAATGCAGAAAGGTTAAAAACAAAGGTATAAAAGGTATAGGCCAGAAAATATTAACAAAAATAAAGATGGCAGAGGAATATTAATACCAGATTATAGCCTTGTTTTAAAAGGCCTTTATCTTTAGAGATAGGGAGGGAAGTTTCGGAATAAGTGACACGATTCATAAAGAAAACAAAAGAAGATTCCAGGTTGGGGACATGTGGAGGTGCTGAGACAGTGGCCTGAAGAGAGGACAGAGAAGCCCCGAACCCCTTCCCACAAATCTCCCCCTATGTATCTCCGTCTGGCTGGTCATCCACTTTAAGATTTGCCATCACTCACTCATAGGAAGAAAAGATATGAAGCTTCATAGTGCCATATGCAAGGAAGTCCCTTCTTAAACCCTCCAGCCTTTCAGCTTTTTATTTAGGGTGAACATTATACACCTAGAGATGAAAATGCAGATATAGGGAGTGACCTCGGCAAAATGACAGCATGGGAATTTCTAGCACCCATCCCCTCTCAGAAACAAATTTGAACAGCAACGAAAATATCTCATGAGAGCTCGATTCCAGGTGAGAAATGACAGCACCTGAGTCAAGCACAGAAATAAGAAAAGATGTAGTGGGCAGCATAGAGAAAATAGATTCATATTACCTTCCTCCCCTCTCTCCCAAGCCTGGGAAGGGCAGCAGAGAGACTCCTTCCCTGTGGAGGAGGAAGAGAGGAAAGTGAGGGCCCGACTTTACCACAGTCCCCAGGGTTGGTTTACTCCAGCACTAGGCCAAGTCCTGCAGGAGGCTTCCATAGCATCAGGCTCCCAAAGAGCTCCCATGAGCCCAGGCCTCTGGCTCACCTCAGTACTGACAGGCTCCCATGGCCCCAGATAACTACTGGGACATTAGGCAGCTCCTGTGACCCGAGGCTCCCAGCAGGCTCCCACGAACCCATGCTGTTGGCATATCCCAGTGCTGTCCAATTCCAGAGGCCCTGGGTAACGCCAGGATCCCAATCAGCCCCCATGAACTCAGCCTCCAGGTGGGCCCCAGAACGCAGGCTCCCAGCCATGCCCACTACTACTACTGTGGACTTGGGCTTTTGACATCCCTCTAGCACCAGGCAGACTCCTGCAGCCCTAGGCCCCCAGCCTACTCAGTAACAGTTCAGCTCCTGTGAACCTAGGCTCTAGACCGGCTCTTAAGGACCCAGGCTCCTGACCCGCCCCAGTGCTAGATCAGCCCCTGCAGACCTAACTTTAAGGTTGGCCTCCAAAACCCCAGGTTACAGGTCAACTCCTATAGCCCAAGCTCCAGTCTAACTTTAGCACCAGGTGCTATTATCCCAGAGTCCTGAGATGAAGCCCCATATCCACCTCCCTGCTCAGCTCAGCAGGGAGCCTGCTTCTCTCTTTCCCTCTCCCCTCCCCCTGCTCGTGTTCTCTCTCACTTGCTTGCGTGCGCTCTCTCTCAAATAAATAAATGAAATTAAAAAATAAAGAATAACAAGAAGAAATTAACAAATAAACTATAATTAGGGAAAATTTTATACTATTCTCTGTAATGAGTAGATAAAGCAGAAGAAGAGTCAGTAATTCTATGTAAGATTTAATAAGCTTGCCCTACAGATATAGAGAATCCTGCATCTCAGGTTAGAGATTACGCATTCTTTTGGGGCACATTTGAAACATTTAGGGAAAAAAAATGACCATAGGGTATACCGTAAAACATTTTAACAAATTTTGTAGAATTAATATCAGAGCATCCACATACTCTGACCACAATACAATTAAGGTAGGCATTTTTTACAAAATTACTAAAACAATAAATAGATCTGAAAATTAAAAACATACTTCTAAATAATTCACAGGTTAAAAAATCATAAAAGAAATGTAAAAATACTTAGAACTCTTCAGTAACAAACAAAAAATCTAGCAAAACTTTGAGTAACTGCTCTAGCAGTCAGTACAAGAATGTTTTAAATTAATGTGCTATTACAAAAAAGAAAATGAGAATGATCCTGAGGAAAGTAGAATGGATAAAGCAATAAAGATAAGTGGAAATAAATGAAATTGAAAATAAGCATTTACAGAGAAGGTCAACAAAACTAAACACATGTTCTTTGGAAAGGTTAAAGAAGCACTAAACCTTTGAGAAGGTTAATGAAGAGAAAAGAGTGAAGCCACAAACACGTATTTGGACCAGAAAGGGGTATATAACCACAACTAAAGGAGAGATTAAAAAGATTATAGGGAATGCTAATTCTTTTTGCATTTGCATATTTGAAACTCGCCAAGAGCATAGATCCTAAAAAGTTCTCATCACCAGAAAAAAAAAAAAAAATGCTATGACTATGTATGCTGATGGTTAACTAGTATTAATGTGGTAATTATTTTGCAATACATAGATAATATTGAATCATAATGTATACCTGACATTAATATAGCATTATATGTCAATTATTCCTCAATATAAATAAACAAATAAATAAATAAATAGCATCTGTATTGGATTACTGAACCAGTTAAAAGGAAGGAAGGGAGGGAGGGAAGAAGAAAGGAAGGATGAATGACATTGAGAGAGTAAGAACAAATTGTCTTTTATGATAAGCAAATTGAAAGAGCAAAGGGAAGACTTTCAACTAACTTACATAGCACCTGTCAAAGTCCAGAGTTGAATCTATCTAAAGAAAACAATATGGTCAGTTTCTACATTAAAGAGCTTCAGTAAAGTCATTTGAAACACTAAAAAAAAAAAAAAAAGTAAAACAACTTCAGGACAATAATTTTGGAAACTAAGAGGAAGTAAGTTATTTTCTAAGGAAAACATGATTTGTAAAAGTGAATTCCAAATTAAGTTGAAAATCTAAGAAGCCTCATAACCATTAAAGATTTTGAAAGACAGTTATAAATCTACCCATAAAACCACACCACACTATGGCTATTTTATTGGTGATACCTAGCAACCATTCAGGTTAGAGGTATTTCTAATCTGTACAAATTCTTGCAGGAAATAGAAAAAGAACACTCACTCTGGAACTCATTTTATGGGGACCGTGAATCTGGCTTTCTCATGCACACATAGGAAAGGGGTATACATAAAGAAAAGGAAAATCACAGGTGATCTCACTTAAGAATAGAGAAAAAACATTTTAGCAAATAAAATATGCAACGTTTATTGAAAAAATAATTCAATATAGCCGCTATGCTATATGCCCTGAATGTTTGTGCCCTTCCCCAAAATTGTTATGTTGAAACCTAAGCCCCAGTAGGACAGGGGTTGGAGGTGGGTCTCTGGGGGGTGATTAGGTTTTGAAGGCAAAACCCTCATGCATAAAATTAGTGTCCTTATAAAAGAGGCTGCAGAGCAGTCCTGTACTGCTTCTACCATATGAGAACACAGTAAAGAAGATGGCTTTCTATGAACAAGGAAGTGGGCTCTCAGCAGACACTGAATCTGCTGGCACCCTCATCTCAGATGCCCAGCCTGTAGAACTATAAGAAATCGATTTTTTGTTTATAGGCCACCCACTCTATGGTATTCTGCCTGAATAGATTAAGACAATGGCAAACTTTGGTTTATTCTTGAAGTTCTACAATCATTAAACAGAAGATTACACAGTGTGATGCAATATAAATTAAAGAACCCATATGATCAATATTGTTTTTAGTGGGGAAAAAACAAACTTCACTATAACAACTGACAACATAATGCCCACTATCAGAAGAATAAATAAACAAATTGTGACATATATATTCTATGGGATAATGTACCATAAATGAAAATGGTGGAATTGGGAGTCCATGTACCAACACAAGTGAATTTCACAAAAATAATTTTAAGTAACAAAGGCAATTGATAAAATATACATAGTATATGGACGCTTGGGTGGCTCAGTGGGTTAAGCCGCTTCCTTTGGCTCAGGTCATGATCTCGGGGTCCTGAGATCGAGCCCCGCATCGGGCTCTCTGCTCAGCAGGGAGCCTGCTTCCCTCTCTCTCTCTGCCTGCCTCTCTGCCTGCTTGTGATCTCTCTCCTCTCCGTCAAATAAATGAAGTCTTTAAAAAAAAATACATATACATATAGTATAATACAATTGTTGCAAAATCTAAAAACATGCTAAACAATTTTGTGTATCTTTAGGGATGTATACATATATATTAAAAGTAGAAGTATAGGTAGGAAATGATTTTCAAAAAATAATTTAAACATTAAAAAAACGCTCTGTATTATGGTTACTTCAGAGGCCCTGAAGGTAGGAATGAGATCAGGAGTTTCATATTTTAAGTAGGAGAGAGGATAAATGGGTTTTCGCTACATTAATCATTAGTTATATTTTATGTGTGAGTATTATTAGTGTTAAAATAAAATAAAATAAAATAAATAAAATGGAGACCAGGCTTAAAGATCTCCAGGCAGACAAAACCACCAGTTACGCCATGTAAGTAAAACAGTTTATCTTTTTTCATGAAGGTACGTTATATCTTGGAAATACCTCTTATAATCAAAAACAAAACTTGAGCCATCTTCCTAAAATAGTATAAGATAGTCATTTTAACCAATCTCCTGCTGTCTGGACATTCTCATGATAATAACCAAACACAAAAGTTGAACAACTTCCTCACTTTCACTTAGTAAGCCATCCTGTAATGTCGTGCCTGTGAACTTTACACCAGTGTCAGGTTTGAAGTACTCCTGTTTGTGAACAATTTCTTACCCATTCAATAAAATACTTATATCAAGTAAAGCTCTCTGAATTTTCTTTTGACATCAGTGTATAAATTCTTTTATGAGCAAGGCAAGGTAAGGAAGAGTAAGGAGAATAAATTTGATCGTCAACAGACTGTATGTCCTAATAAGTTTGAAAGTTCACTGGAATGGAAATACTAGAAAAAAGGATCTGGAAAGATGAAAGATGGAAGTTGAAAGCCAGATGCCTGAAACCGAGTTTCAGAAATGCAAGATTTAGGGTCATGAAATCTGTAATACATCTGTGGAGTGGATGTTTGTGATATGGAGAAAAAGATCATTGCTGTTGAGGAGGTCGCAAAACCACAGAGTCACTGTGTTAGATAAATCCTCTACCTGGAATTTGAACTTGGCCAGAATTATAGCACAACCATGGACAAGAAGAGGGGGGGTCCAGTTTTAATGTATTCCTGGGTAAAGTCTGTAAGTCTCAGCTGACAATATGGTAGTGTCAGATTTTCAAAAGACCGGTGTTTTTGTCTTGTTTTTGTCTTTTGTTCTAATAAACAAGGGAGAGAAAAGATTTTAGAGAGTATATAAAAAGCAAGGAGACCATAAACACTTGGAACACGCGGTGGGGAGCCTTTGCTTGTTGGGACTCCAAGAGAGGCAGTGTCCTCACGGGGTCACTAAGTTCAGTTACAGCTGGACCTTGAAGCAGTGTCCAGAAAAGACACAGAGGCTCGCTAGAGGCAAATGCGGTTGAGTTACCGTGTTCTACAGAGGGCACAACCCAAGTGTGTGGGAAGGTGAGGGAAAGTGAGGTGGGCTGGAAATCACACCAGGTCAGGTAATACAGTCAAGCAGATATATACTGGGATGATGAAGAGTCATCTGGGAATCTTGAGCATCTAACAGTTACTGTGCGGCGCGGTGGAAATAGTCCTGGAGGCGTCTACGGAAAGGGAGGCAATGGTTGAAGTTAAACACCAGCGTAGTTAGAGGCAAAAGACAAGCTTTGTCAGCTCGGAATTCAAATTTCTCTCCCTTCCTTGACTACCTGTCGTCACTCCTCCACAGTCACCTCCACTCAGCTCAATCCCTCTCCTCTGTGTCCTCTGATTCAACTATTGCTGTGGCACGCTTTTTCCTTCCTCATGAAACTGTGATGGTCTTGCAGAGCTTGGTTTTTCTTTTGAACTCCTGACAGCGGCTTGCAAAGTGCTGAATGCACAGTGGATATTCAATAAATATTTGATTGATTGAGCTATAAATTTTACTTGTCTAAGTTATAACCGGCACTCAGACACTTGAGATATGGGTATAAATTGGAAAGCAAAGGATCTGAGCTTTTATTAGAAACTTTTTCATGTTTGAAAGAAAATCTTGGCTTGTAAAGGTTTCACCATTACTCTTGCTTCCTCCCCAGCTCATCGCCATCTAAGATTTATAAAAACATAAGTAGTTGCCGTGGAGACAATTGCCGGGCACTAGAGGAGCCATTTGGGAATAAAAGCAAGAACTGCTGTAATATTCAGCAGCTAGATTTTACATTAATCTTTTTGCTTTCAATAGTAAAACTGAAAATAAAATACTGAAAAAAATATTGAGTACTGGGAATTTGCTCTCTTTGCTACAAAGCTGATCACCATCTGGTACCTAGCAATAGACACTCCCCTTTGTGAGGATATTGAAATAATCCTACACTGGTTGGAAAAGAGCCAGTGCTCCTTGCTCCTGACAGCAAGGAGCACTGGCTACTACTGTAGTACTAGTACTACAGCACTAGTACTCAGTACTAGGAGTACTGAGTACTGAGTACAGCACTGAGTACTACTGCATGACCTCAGCTACCCTGTCCCTGTCCCAGTGTCCTCTGCAACTCCTCATGATCCAGTGACTCAACGTGACACCTGGTCAAGCAGGAGCTCAGCACCACGGCTGTCACTCGCATGCTGGATATCAATCATGGTGAATCAACCGGCTATAAAATACAGTAAATATCATTTTTTACTGTATTTATTGGTGTTATAAACTAGCGCCCTACAGACATGATTTGTGTGGCCTTCCCAAGGTTTTATATTCTTCCAAAATTATTAAGTAGCATTTAAAACTCTAGGGGCTTCACATAAAAATCCACATTTTTAGCTCTTGAAAAATTGGAGGTACCGATAACATTGGGCTTTTATTCCACCCCCCCCAAAAAGACCCAAATCTGTGGAATACAGCAGGGAGTGTCCCCTTGAAACACTGTATATTCTCTCTATTGGAGGTGCCACCATCTCTCCTGTTCATTCAGTGGACTGCACCTTTTTCTGTTACTAGTTACCCCTGGGGTGTTCACGTTTCCTGCCCTGTTCTGCAATCACCCCAAATCAAATTGCTAGGAGCTGTGCTTGCTTCCGGACTTGGGGGTCATTTGGGGTGAGATCAGCTCGGTTCAGTGCACTGCTGCATTGTCTCCACCTCTCCTGTGTGCCTTTGCTTCTAGTAATTATAATCCAGCAACTCAGCTCCCTTCAATTCTAATTCAAGACGGCACGTCCAAACTTTGCGGACAAGACAACCTTGTCTACGGTGCCTGTTTCCTAAATGTTCACAGAGAAATTTCTAGAACTGGGGAGAATCATGCACATTAGTCATGGTGTTTACCACTAAGAAAAGATAGGAATGAAATTTTGTGACCTCTGCCATATATCTTTGCTCAGTAAATGAAAAGTTAAATCTTCCAGAGGAAAACTGCTGCTAGCAATTATGTTGCTATTTCTGGAAAGGATGTGCCCCAGCAGGGACAGGCCCAAGATTTCTACCTGCTCACCTGCTATTTCCTCCCTTAACTGTGACTACCACCCGCCAGCGTGTGAATTCACATCTACACCTAACAGTAAACAAGAGGGAATATTCTGACCCCACATTTAATCAGAATCTTTGCCTTGGTTTTCTGTTGCTGTGTAACATACAATCCCAAACTTACTTGCTTTAAGTAAGTGCTATTGATTTGCTCATGCTTCTGTGGTTTAGCAACTTGGGCTGGCTGGCCAGGATCATTCGTGCCATTGCACTCACTCAGCAGCTTGATTATGGTCTGAGATGGCCCCTTGCACATCTCTGGCAATTAGTGGGGAGTGCAGGAGGGGCATTGGGTTCTCTGCCACATGCCTGGGCCAGGCCTCTTGACATGGTGAGCTCAGAGCAACATTCCGGGAGGGTGAGAACAGAAGCTTCCGAATGCTCACAATGTCACCTCTGCCACATTGTACTGCCCAAAGCAAGTCGCAAGGCCACCCAGACTCAAAGGGTGGGAAAGTAGACTCCAGCTCTTGAGGGCAGGAGCTGCAAAGTTATAGGCATGCATTCAGGAGTGAGAAAAGATAAGACTACCCTGTGTGCACTCTACCACATTCCACATGATAACAGAAGAGAAGAATGATAGCAGAAAAACCTTGAAAATGTATCAGAATCACATAACATGCAATGGAAGTCTCTAGTGAAATGGAGAATGTAAAGAGAAGGGAGACCGGGGAGCAGTTCTGGTTTGGAATTCATCAGAAAAATCACGAGCGTGGAAAAGGAGCAAGAAGGGAGAAGGGAGGACAGAGAATGGAGGATGGAGGGTGAGAACCGGAGGATCTGAGTAGGAGAAGCCCCATCAAGGAGCTGCTTCCTGAAGGAGCCATCCACCAGCTGCCACAGCTCAGCTCGACCTCCCTCCCTCCCTTATCCAGGGCTCAACGTACGGACTGTGTTTTCCGATCCATCCATCTCCTAACAAGCGACAGAACCTGTGTCAGACACAGGCTGACTTTGTAAGCCCATGCTCTCCACTGTGGCACTGGTGAGCTCTCCCATCAGGGCTCCTCATCGGCCCTGCACACAGAAAAGTTAGAAATAGCATTTTCTCCCAACTATCAAAACTGGTAAATTGATCTTGATTAGCAAGGGGGAAGCATAGACCGGTACTTCTTGTCTTAAAAAAAAAAAAAAAAAATACTTAGAAGCAGCCAGCTTTGTCTCTGTCACAGAAATAAGAAGTTATGGGAATCAGACACAGAACGCTGCTCATTCAAAGACACAGAGTCATACCCGTACACCTTGTCATGCCAATAAAGCCACCGAAATTGAAAGTAGAATTGAAAATTGGATGTGACCTGCATCTATCAGCATCCCAGGAATCAGTATGGAAGGTGGAAGGGGAGAGGGGGCTTTGGGAAGTGGGTGATTGGCACCCAAGGAGGAAGGAAGGTCCCCTGGCTTCTGCCGCCATGTCTAGCCTCCTTACTTGAAAATTTGCCTTGGATGAGAGAACTCTTCTATTTGTGCTTCATCAACTCCACTGAGAAAAGAGACATAGGAAGAAGCAGGACCATTTAGTTTCAAAATCTCAAACCCACAGCCTTTGGGTAATGCATCTTGCTATATTTATGCTATAAACAGTACAGTGAGGTATGCATGCTTGTGTCTGATAATGCAGCATTTACTGGCATGTGCATTTTGCCCATAGAATATTTACTTGCAGCACCTTCCACAGTGTATACCTGTAAAGGCCTGCTGAGTCTTAGACACTGGAGTTGAGAAACAGGAAGGTCATTCTGCCCACTGGACTGTTCCTAGGCCCATCCCATAGTGAGGCAGACTTATTTAAAGCTAGACTTTTCAGCTGTTCTTTACTCTGCTAAACTACTGTAACTCCTTTCCATTTATCACACAATGCCATCTTGCCCAAAAGGTTGTGTGTATATTTCTGGCCATTTGTAGCTATTCTGTAGTAAGAGACATCTGTACCCAAAAGGATAAGTTTCCCCCCACTTTTTGGAGAAGTGATGTGGGCAATTTCTGACACTAGCTTTTAAACAGCCATTTAAGCTACCCAGACTAGTGGGAGGTAGATGGATCTTCCCGTTGCTTGATGAAGAGAATGTCCTCTAGCCAGTATGACCAATAAAACATTAATTCTCAAAGCTGAAGTTTGAGTCCTTTTCCTCTTGTCAGATTTTCTTTTCTTTTATTGTCTCCCTTCCCTTGAATTTCATAAATAGACCACTAGGGAAGCAAGTCCTCCAAGGACACTTCGGTGAAGTTAATGGGTCAAGAGGAGAAAAGTAGGAATGCTTTTTCTCACACATTATACAAAATCCTTGTGATTCAACCACAAAAATTACTTACCTGAACAGCGAAGTTCTTCCCCCATTAAAATGGGTAAAGGGAAGGACATAAAAGTCAATGAGATTGCATTTTACCATAAGTGGCTGTCTCAAGTCTCAAAAATACAGACCATGCATCTTCATAAATAATTTTTCCACTGCATATGATCTAATTTTCCAGAAAAGATATTTCCAGAAGATTTGTAAAGTATAATTTGCATTTTTAGGTATAAAATGTAGTACAAATTATCTGCTACTTTATATATTATGTCTGAAAAATACAATTTTACACTGCTTTCTTCACTCTGTGGGGGTGTGTTTGTAAGGGGGAGAGAGAGAGAGAGAGAGAGAAGTAAGAGGGAGGGTGAAGACCTAAGATTTCTGTTTGCATTCCAGAGACAGAAATATACCTTTTGTGTCTTTAGCAATTACAGTGTGACCGGGGAAAGCAAAATCATGACCCCCAGAGCCTCCGCTCCAGTGATAGGACCACCAAGGCAAAGGCAGACGGGTCCTAGAACCAGGTTCTTCAAAATGAGGGACTCATCTCAAACTCTAGATAATTAAATATGAATGATACCTTTCTGTATTCTATCTTGCAATGCTATAGTGGCCTTTGCCTTACGACACACTTTTAGTTTATAGTGACTCAACAGTAAGCAAACATCTCAAATAAAATATCATTTGCATGAGGGAAGGTAGGGGTGAGAAAGCCCCCAGGCCCAGTTCCTGCCTCTCCCATTCCTCCTTCACAAACCTGCATCTGAAGCAGGTGACAGAGATGAACACAATCTTATGAGTCATTCTCGGTGTGCAGTACCAGAAAGTAGACCCATTTATAATCAAATCACTGAAGTCACTGGAGGATCGGGTGTAGTCTTTCACAGACTAACTAGGCAGTAATGGTGAGAGAGCAATAATGACCCCTTTTCTCTTCATTCTTTCTAGTGAGACCTCTGTGATTGCTGTAAAGAAAATCTTGGTGTCTGTCACAAAAGAGACAAGAGTACAAAGGGCTTGCTCTGAATAGGTCATTAATCGGTATCAATACCTGCCACACAAATCCATCGGGTAAGTCCTGACCGATTTGCCAAAATATATATATATTATTTTCTCTGACATCTTCAACTCATGTACCAGGTCTGAAAACACTAAAGTCTTCAGACAAGCAGAAAAATGAAGTGCGTTCTGAAACTCTGGGAGAAGTACCCTATTTGTCTCTATTATCTCAGCAAAATCCCCCCACCTCTCCTCTACTCACAGCTCCTTTCTGGAACCATAGTCTGGAATCATTGTCCAAAGTCAATGCTCACATCACATGAGAGATGTTGTTTAAAGATTTATTCTGGAATCCGGATTCCAAGTACACATTTAAAACAAGGCTTGTTATTTACCAGCACACTTCCCAAAGGGGGCTTCTGTTTTTGTACAGGAATGACAAACTAGACACATACCTAACTCATTTCTCTGGCTGTGATTAATTATGGGGAAAGTTGGTTGCTTGACACAATCCGCAATGCTGTGAGATCAGTCAAGAAATGTTTATGGTTTATCTACTATAATTAAGGCAGTGGAAAGTCTGTATGGGTATCTAAGCCTCACTCTGATTCCGAGTAAAAGAGAAAATTTGAAAATGAAAATATCCTGAAAAATCTGGGTGCTGTGATCTTTGCAGGCCCACGCTGTGTGCCAGCAAATGTTAAAACATGTCATTATAAGTAAAGGAGTGAAGAAAAAAAAATTAGTGCAAAATGTATGCAACACCATTGCCATTCAAATAAGTGTTTGCTTTAAAAAGCAAATGATATGAAATACATACTGAGAGTCAATGCCGGGTACTACCCCCAATGTGGCCATCTGCGCACCGACCGACTTGGGCAAATTCCCCTCCAGGTGTGTGTTTTGGTTTCCTCATCTGTAAAGCCAGGCAGCTGGAAAAGGATGATCTATTACATCTACTGCGGTATGAAAATCCTATGATTTTGTGATTTGACCTGAGTTCCTCTTCCATTAACACTGAATTACTTTCAGTGGAAAATAGATAATAAGCATCATGATAGCAAAACACATATTTAGCTTTTTATCATTAATACACATATCTGAAGACTGAAATCCACAGTACACAGGATTGTATTACATGATTACCATGCAACATCTTCTGGTATTAACTACAAATGCTCTATTTTGTTAAGAGTCAGTTTCTCAGAATAATTAAAAATTCTGAAGACTGAATTCTTTACAAAGTGCACTCATCAACCACTAATGCTCATTTTAATTTTCCTGTGATTAATTTACCTCTTGCCTTATTATCATAACTGGTTGTAATCCCCTTGGTCTTCCCTCACTGTATAATTTTCAATGAATATTTGGGGGAACATTAAAGGAACTGGTATTTTCATAATGTAAGTAGAGGCTGAGATATAGTTAATAATTGCTTTCTGGAATATGAAGCAACAGATGATGATTAGCTGTTTTTCATTTCCACAAAGAACAAAGAAAGACTAAAGCAGCAACAAGAAAGCTTGTGATTACCAAAAGAATACATTCTGATCATTGTTACTTTGTAGAATTTGATACTAAGAAACTTGGCAAGCTTATTGTTCTGGATATATTTGAAAATATGGCAGATATATTTGGGGTCACTGAATTGAAGAACCTCTTGAAAACAAGACAGAAAATCAACTTTACTCCTAGTCCTATTCGAGAAGTGGTTGAAAGAACACTAATACCTTACCTGTTCTGCTGTAGGTATTCCAGGATCCTACTCCTAATTCCAGAAGACCTCAGTATATTTCACAGACAACAAAAAAAATCTTTCTACTTACTTCTGACTCTATTCCTGAGTTTGTATCCTAAATAACAGTGCTAAGCATAGTTTCTATAAACTATATATAAGCTCAGCCACATCAATTACACAAATATGTCCCCCAAGGAAATCTGTAACAGACCTATCTTGCTTCAACATTTCCACGGAAAGATTTCTGAAGCATTTTGGCCACTCCTTTGGAGTCTCATAAGCAAAAGAGGAATGGTGGCATTATCCACCAACCAGATGGCCACTGCAGGGGAGAAAGTGGAAGGATGAGCTAATGCAGGACTCACTAATAAGAATTAAACAATGAATTACTCTTAACCACTGCTATATTTTACTGAATTTTATGTATTCTCTCTTTTAATCCTTGGAACAAACCTAAAGCCATATTCTCAGAAATGCTCACTCAGAGTTGCACAACTAGTAAATGGAAGAGTAAGAATTTGAATCTAGATAAATGTCTTTATTTCAAAAGTGTTAATGAGAGGAACGATCATGGGCAACATTTTCAAATAGATGATTTCTGGTTTGGAGTCTTTATCTACACATTTCAATCACATCCATTTATCTCACACAATTAATCTGGGATTCATAATTATTAGAATTTCAAAGTAGTGAAGAAAAAGTAGATTGATTAAAAAATGATATTGGGTAGCCATCTCCTATAAGGAAAAAAAAACTAAATTGGATCCTTTCTTTTGCATTTAAATTGTTAAAGGATTTTAATATAAGTAAAAAATGAAACCGTAAAAGTAACTTAAGAAATGGGGAGGGGGGAATTTAATAATCTGAGTAGGGAAGTTCTTTCTAAGAATAATATAAAACTCAGAAGACATAATGAAAAGTGCGCTAAATTATGCTAAAAATAAATTAAACATGGCAAGACATGATAAGCAATGTCAAAAGAATGCCAACACCTGGGAAAAAATTGTAATTTGTATTATAATGAAAATTTTCTAAACTATGAAGAATGTTCACAAATGAATATACAAAACACCCCACGACAGGATGCTGATAATGGGGAGGCTATGTATGTATGGGGGTAGAGGGTGGATGGAAATCTCTGTGCCTTCTGCTCATTTTTTTTTTCCTTCCAAGCAATTTTGCTGTGAATCTCAAACTGCTGTAAAAAATAAAGTCTCTTAAAAAAAAACCCACAACCATCCAATAGAAAAATGGGCACAGGATATAAAAAGATCGTTAAAATGAAAAAATTTAAAATACCTCTTAAATATATGAAAATATATTTAATCTGACTTATAATAAGAGAAAAAATAACATCATAAAGATATCATGTTTTGTGTATTAAACTGGCAAAAGTTAAAAGGTCTTATTCATACATCATGTTGAAAAGGTGGAGAAAAAGGTGTTATACCAATCCCTCACACATTTCTGAGTGGATTGGTATACTCTCCATATAGGGCAACTTGATAATATCACAAAAATTTTCATGCACATACTCATTTTCTCAAGGAATTCATCATTCCGATATAAACCCATATGTGTAAAACTTCATATGTACAATGTTATTCATTTTCCAATATTCATATTAATTACATTTTTTTCCAAGAGCAGAAGATTGAAGATTCATATTCATTAAATTTAGTTAATAAGAAAAGTTTGGAAGCATCTTTGGTGTTTCTCAGTAGGAGACTCGTCAAATCAATTACTGTTCATGCCTAATGTTTGGTTTGTAGGAGGATGTTCCTGCCACATTTTTTTGGTTTCCATCAAAAAGAGTTTTTCCTTAAACATTCTAATTTCTTGTTGCATCATTTACTGAAGTGAGTTGCCTGGATAGGGAGTCTGAGTGAGAGACTGGGCCAATGGAACTTAGTCCGTCCATCTTTCCTTTTGGGATCTGCCAGTTCCACATTCAGATCTGCTTCGGCAGGTCAGGAGAACTTCAGGGAAGGAGCCGTGGAGGGCCTGTGGCTCTCTGAACTGCCTCTGACTGGACGGTAAGTCTGTCTAATATGGGGTTTCTGTATCGGGAAATTGTTGTTGTGTCTCTGAGCTGCATTCTCTAATATCAGTTTATCAGTAATAAACGTATTTTGCTCTCCATTTGCTTTGTGCTTTCTCTTATTTTCTCAAAAAATAGGAACTCCAAACTCAGATAAGAGGACAGCTGTCATTTACTGTGCCTCTCTTAAACAATACCTACCTTTGAATCTTGTCCTCTCCCCCAAATGAGAAATCTTTCGTGGTGCAGGTAGGAGATCATCTCCAAGTTAAATGGAGGGAGAAAAAGCAAGATGTAGAACGGGATGTGCAGAATGCTACCATTTGGGTAAAGAGAGTGGAGGAGAGAACATATGTTTGTTTGTATCTGCGTGACATAGCTCTGAAAGGGGACCATGGAAGCTGATAGCTTTGCTGCATCCACACAACAGAACAGAGCTGAGAGGGGGCCGGGGGACAGAGACATGGGGAGATTTTCCACAGTGTTTATTTTTGTACCTTTTAGAGTTTGAATACACAAGGGCACATGAGCACATGAACTCATTTCTTCCACAGTATGTTTCCAAAACTATCTTTCTCTTCCCCTCTCTTTCTTGCTCCTCTGAGAGCTAAGAAGACCTCTCCCTGACCTTCTTCCTTCAAGAAAGACTTTTTCCACAGGGTGACTGGGGCTCTGTGATGCAGAATCAGGAGAAAGGGATGGGGTGGTAACAAGTTCAACCAGAAAGGAAGCCGGAGGGGAGCTGAGGTTGTTTGAAAGAGATTGATACAAGATGAACTGGGATTTTAAGAAAAGTAAGTGGGAGAGAAGCAAGGAATTGTAGGAAATATCTCTGTGAATTTGCATAAATTCCATGCGTTTTGGTTTCTGACAGGACTGTGTGGGTCACAGCTCCAATAGAATTATAAATATTATGACTTGGAATTGAAAACAGTCATGATGCCTTGGATGGTCCCCAATATCACATTCCAAAAGACACATGAAACAGCTTATGAGAATTAAAACCTTCCCATTGATAGACTTCTACTGATTCATTTATCATGGAGACGCATAGCCTACAATCTAAGCCACTAATGAGTCATCAAATCACATATCTATTATCTGTTTTCTTTTCTTCCTAAAGAATATAATAGGGGTACCAATAGCCTTAGTGACCTGGGAGATCCCAATGATCAGTTTTGTTCATCACCAAATATCAGATATCAACACTGGGCAGTCACTCTGGACAGAGAGCTAATTTAACCAGCACCTCCCTGCCCGAAGGCTCTGCTGGAGGATTCCCTCCTGCAGTGAGGAGAGCTCACCTTAGACCCTTTTCCCAAGACCACCGACCCTACAGTCCACCTTTTTCCCACCCTGCCTACTTTTCTTTTCCCCAGTTTAATCTCCAAAACGCTCAGTTTGGCCATTCATATAAGACTTATATTTTCTTTTTTTTATTTAATTTTATTTTTTCAGTGTTCTAAGATTCATTGTTTATGCACCACACCCAGTAAGATTTATATTTTCATTGATGGGACAGGCTTACCATTTCTATGTAAAATGCAACACTCCACAATTCTTTTTTTTTTTTTAACACTCCACAATTCTTATGCAGATCATTAAGAAGTATCACATTGTCTTTGTTACAAATATTCTTTCACCTCAACATGAAATCCTGTTCACATATTGTCAGTTTTCACAGTTTGTTGCTCACATAGCTCATAACCTGGAACTACACACACACAGGGAACCTTGGGCTTAAATGAGATTTAGTGACACTGGTCCTCTCTGCTAAGATTTGTTCAGGAGTTTGTTAGAGTCCTTGGGTTTCCGGCATTATCATTTGTTTCTATGACAATGGTAGTGATGGGAAATAATCACCAGCAAGAACTCTTATCCTCTAGTCAGAGAGATTTGGGGTATGAAGAGAAAGCAGTGTAGAAATTTAATTTAAAACTCCAGGGAAAAAAAAATTGGCACAATAAATGTTGACTGTCATTCAGATAACTAAGCAGAAGCAGAATTCCCTATAGAATAGAGACTACTCTGAAATGCACTACAATAAGGAATCCTTTCTTAAACTTTTTATTATTATCTATGAGAGCAAGAAGAACAAAGACAGCTAAGAAATGACATGCTTTGGATGTCTTTCAATGCTCTGATTTTATTTTTGGCTATCTCCCCTACTCATGGAAGTCAAATTATCCTAACTAGATACTGTTTTCATTTGGAAATGCTGCTTACAACAGGAAGGCAACCACATTTCTATTATACACATGCTTTTAAACCTTATTGCAATTTTTCTGTATTTCTAAATTCACAATATTTCTTGCTCAAAGGAATCACTAATTCATTGAATCGCTTATGGATTAATGAATTGAAGTCACTTTGTCTGCTTATATAGAACTGTGTTCCATTTCATAAGACATCCCCAGTGATCTACCCCATCTCCCCTAAACTTCAGTGAATTAGGATGAATGATGGCAAATGAACACCTCTTCCCTTTTTGCAAGGAAAGCTGCTAATACCAAGCCACACATCAGACAATGCGTGTCAGTACTCCTTCCCCAGATGCAAGGAAGGACAGGGAGCCTTCACCTGGACAGAGCCCTGCAGCCGGGGAGAGCTCCACAGTCAGTGGAAGCATTGGTTAAATTACTCAGAACAAGAATGTTCCAGACTTGTGGCCAGAAAGGCAACTTGGGGCAAGGAATTCTGCAGCTCTGAACTATTGCCATCAAATACTCTTCTGCCCAGATTCTATCCAGAGCCTCCCATGTCTTTTTGTTTTTCTTCCTTGGGCTAGTTCCTACTTTCACAGTATCTTTGCAGCCCTCGCATTTCAGATCCTGACTTCATTTTGGAGCTCTACTAAGCCCAGCATGTAAAGGGCTAGGCAACACGTGGTCTGATGCCGGGTACGACACAGAAAAGGGAAGGAGTGTGTGCTAGTGGCAAATATGATAAGGAGATAGCAGCTATAATCTTGCTTTGTTCTATTTTCTATTGTGATGAGAAATTAGAGCTACGAGAATCATGACTTATCTTCTCAATTTATCCATCTGATTACAGAATGTTTGAAGGTTCTTTTGCATTCCCCATTGTGATGCATTTTGTTTTTCCTCTTTGGGATTTGGGCATTATGTTGGGTGGAAAGGAAAGCTACAGACACCTTCTCATGCCACTGGTATGGTTACGAGTTCGATGATGCTTAAAGGCTATTTTGTTGCTATAAAATTGCATGCCTGAATGATCTGGCAATGAAGTCTTAAACTTAAAGGATAAACAGCTACTACATCTTGGTTGGAAGACAGCAGCCGGAATCAGTCTCTGCTCAATTTGCCTGCAAATGACTAATGATTAGAGCAAGGTTATATTACTCCAATTGCAGGTCACTTCTTAAGGTTATGGTCTTGATTAATAGAAAACTGCCTTGCACTATACTTTAAAGAACAAGATTGTAGTCCTACTAATTAAGGTGATGGTAGAAATGCTCTGTGATTTGCCAGTTCAGCTTATAAGCAGAATGAGGAGTTTGAAAGGGAAGCCACACAGCTTCTTGGCTGATCTGTCTTTATATGAGTCAGGACACCAGAGCAGCTTTTAGGTGTCCCTGAGAATCTGGAAATAAATTTGCCCTTGACAGTTTGACATGTAAAATCCACGTATGGTATCCATTACCCGTGGGAGCAAATTCTAAGGGATTACCAATAGGCGACTACAAAATTTCAAAAGATGTGATGAGACAGTAATATCAGAATTATGAATCAGACTCTTTCAAGATGGCGAGAAGCAAAGACCCACTCAGGTTGCCCCACATAATGGACGACTATTATAGAGCCACAGGAAAGTGAAGGATACAGGAGACCTTCTCAAGAGCCTCATAACCAGGGACTGTAGAGCCTGAAAGTCTGCTTAGGAGTTAACAGGAGCTAATAGACTCTCTCTCTTCAAAACTGCCATCCCCTGCTTCCCTTCCACACTTGGCCATTGTGATGAGCCCTCAGTTCCGTGTTTCTGCTCTTCTACAACTGCTGACTCTGTTCTCTCCTTATGCGGTGGTTTCTCCTTATTTAAAGCTTCACTGCCTCATGGCTTGCTGCCCCTCTTGATTCCTTCTACTGCCTTTTTATTTAAAAAGTATTTTTTGCTTCCACTGACCAACTGCCAGTCTCCATCACGTGCCTCTCCCTCGGGCGCATCACTCCTCAAGCGAGAGGATTTAAATAGGTTGGCCAAATCACTGGTGCACAGCAACCTGCTGGACAGGAGTCTCGTATCAAGCTGCCTTGCAGACCTCTGGCCACACTGAAATCTCTGCCTCTGGGTCACTAGCCTTGTCCTAATCAGCTGTAGCCAAGGGAGCAGGAACATAGCGTACAAAAATGACCCACAGTGTGTAAGGGGCATCTCAGAAAGGGGTGGCAGGTATTCTGAGGACAACTAGACGACCTCCTTCCATGGCTGACCCCATTCCTCAAGAAAACAGAGTAACGGTTTTTCCTGACTGTAGCTCAGTCTGTTGTGTTGTGCTGTGTGAACGGACAAATTTCCAGAGGATGAAAAGCAAAATTCTGGATCACAGTGGTAGTTAAATCACTGCCCAGCAGGGAGTGTATCCAGACAGGCAAGCTCAGGGGTCACCTGAAAATTGCATTTATTGCAGAGATACGCTGTTTCCTTTGAAGCCATGTATTAACCCTCCTTGTTCTGAGCCCAGGCATGCCAAGTAGCTTTTAGATAAAGCCAACTTGATGTAGTCTGCATACAGGACAAGTGTGAATGGCTTTGTCAGCATGAGTATGCAAGTCTACTTGACAGTCGATCGTATTTCTCATTGTAAATAGGCATTCTGGGTGTGTGTGTGAGTGTGTGTGAATGTATATGTGTGTGTGTGTGTGTGTGTGTATAACATGTAGATGTTTCTAAACAATATGGATAGATTTATATAACACATACTATATAATAAAGTATTATATTATATATAATATATAGTCTATCAATAAATTCTATTATGTATGATAGAAATACATATATTATACATGATAGATGTAGACAGTTATATAATTATATATTTGTATAATATATATCATATATTCTATTATGTACATTCTATTATATTTATATATACATATATTTTTAAATAATACTTGCTGATGTGAATATATCCCTGAAAGATAGAGAAACTCACCAAAATTAAGATTCTGGGCCTGTAAAGTTGAGGACGAGCCCTGACATATGATAAATGCCTCCGAGGTGATTCTCTTCTTGAGGGGCTCTAGCTCAGGTTCAATGCCCCTTCCCTATACTCTGTACCTCTGCCCCATTATGACCAATAAACTTGCTATTTGAAACTTCAATACAAAGTACTTTTTCTCAAGAGAATCCCGTTAGTATCTGTTCAATAATTAATGAGCATCATTTTAATTTAAGCAGACTGTTGGCCATTACATTGCACACTGGTTTCACAAATAAGATTTTCCAAACTGAGTCATAGAACATAGTCAAATGGAAGAAAAAAATGTTTATAGATATCCTTAAGAACAATCTGAAATTGAGATAAATATACTGTTATTGAAGATTATGGGCTCACACTGGGCTATTCAAGATCATAGTCCTCAATCTCTACTCCTGCCTCCTGTTCAGGGGCACATGCGCTTTCGTAACTGATCTCTCTCATGCATACACAGACCGAGGTTCAATAGGGTGGTGTGTAGGTGACAACCATTCTTCCACTATTCCATCTTATTGAGAATTTCAGGGGCACTGGTCCCATTGCAGTGTAAGTGAGTGCAATCTGGAGTTTCAGTGTGCAGCCTGCATTGTTGTGCCCAGATTTCGGGACCCCCACGGACGACCACCAGAGTCCAGAGTCAAAGCCAAACAGCAAAGATCATTTATTGCGG
>CM052886.1:17588242-17629275 GCA_028534135.1 Potos flavus
ATAATTATCTTAAATTTCTGCATCAAATGCTGTTGAGCAAAGACTCTTTAACGTGAAGGATAACATAAGTATTATTGAAGAGAACAAATTGAGTATTAAAATAGATGACAAGAAATTTTATGTTTTGAGAACCCTATCAATGAGTTGTTTAGAAGTAAAAGATAAACTTTGGGGAAGAATGTGAGGGTATGCACATTATTCCGATAAACCTCATAGCATATATTTTTGCTTTCAAGTGGGAAAGAAGGGGTAAAATTGATGGATTCAGATCCAAGTGGGATTGAATATTTAAGTATTTTAACAATCATTAATCACTAAAACAGTAACTTAGATATGGTTAATTTCCTTTGTCTTTCTTCACTAACTTCTTGAAGCTACTGTAACTCAGAGCCATCATGTACCTGTTTATAAGAAGCTTTACCATTTTACTTTCTTTCCTTTTATTTGATTTATATAGAGTCCCAGTTTAAACTACTGTTGTCTCTTCACTTTTTCTTTTGAATTCTTAGAAAATGTGAAAGAATCATAATTACAGACAATTAGGGACCAAAAGACCTCCCTGTACACACATTTACTAAAAGCAATCAGTGATGAAATGTTTAATGTTAGAGCTCAGAAAGAACCACAGTTGTTGACATCATTCTTTAAGGTTCTGAAAGAAGTAAACTGCATAAAGAGGAAGTATTGCTTTGTGTCTGGGGCCAAGGCTTGAGAGATGAATGGTAAATATAAGAATTGCTCAGGGTGGGTTTACCTGTGGTCAGTAATTTCAGAAAGCACACTATATCTTCATTGTCTGGAAATTGGCTCTATGAGGTTCCTCTGTGTGTGTGTGTGTGTGTGTGTGTGTGAGAGAGAGAGAGAGAGAGAGAGAAAGAGAGATAGGAGTTAGGGAGGGGGAGAGAGAGAGAGGAAGTCTAGTTATATGCAAAAATGTCTCACTTCAATCAGAAAAAATCATTTTGAATATAAATTGTTTGATTGTGGGGTGGTTATGAGATTCTTTCTGCTTAAAAGTAGCAATTCTCCACCCCATTAATTCCTTATTCAAAGTTCTTTGTTTAAACACTGATGTTTGTCTTCTGCTCAGAGTTGCTGATTTGGAAAGAATCCTGCCACATTCATTAACCACCCAAGCATCCAGGGTTCTTTTTGCATTATCTTATTAAATGAGTGGTTATTTTTATGATGCATTATAAAAAAAGCACAAGATCTACTTCCTGTCGTGAAATAACCACAGTGATTAAAAAACAAATCCTGCAAAATGGCCTCAAAATTTGTTTTTGCCAAATTGGCAATGACTATGAAAACTTTTATTTCTGCAAAATAGCTTTAAAATGAAATCCCACCAACAACTATTATTGCAAGGTAGAATGGCACGAAAATAACCAGTGTGAGGAGATTCTGGCAAGGCAGAATGGTCTGCATCATATGCTAAAAATGCTTAGAAGCATTTAAGGTGAGCGTGAATCAGAACGAAGGAACATGATGTGAGCAAATCGAGCGTGTCTCTTCTCGCTGGCCTTGTTCCCTCCCCCTTCCTCCACTGTCTCTCTTCCAGTACAATCTCCATGGGGCCACCGAAATGTGCTTCCTTAGATTATAGGCAGTTAAAACTCCTAGATGTTCCCTTCCTGTTTACAGAGGAAATCCAAGCTTGTTGGCATTGTAAACAGTGCCCTCTGAGTTTTGATTTCTGTCTCTCCAGATGATGACCCTCTCCTAGCCTCACAGGTCCCCTAACACCTGCAAGTCTTTTCTCTATCTCTGAATTTTATGTTGAAGGTCTTTCCTACCTGGTCAGCATTTCATTCTTGGTCCTTCAAATTCAAGCTCAGAGATAATTTCTGCAGGGATTCCTCCTCGGACTCCTTTTCCTCCTGCAAACATATCATTGCATCATCCTGTAATGGGAGGCGTCATTTGGGAAGGTATTTGCTGGGTATGGGTATTTGGGATCGGGGTTATTGCCCTTAAGTTGTAGTAGCTTAAGCAAACACATTGATTGTGTAGATTGGATGCTCATTTGGGTGATTTAAGTATGCTGATGGAGATGATGTGGTTGGTAGGGGGCACTAAAGCACTCTAGGTCTATCTGGGCTGCAGCAACTTTATAGAGCATTTGTATACATCTTCTAGTCACACCTGCATTTGAACCCCTTTGGGGCAGAAGCTTTCTCATTTCTGTGTCCCACTGGCTAGTGGGTCAGACACTCTGAAGTTCTCAGGAAATGCTTGCTGAATTGGATATTTTGGTTAATCAGAATAAGCATTTTTTGAATATTTTAGTCTTAACAAACAAAGACCAACTTTCCTGAGAAAATGATAGCGATTAGTAAGTGAACCAGTCTTTAGGATTCCTAAGGAACCTGATGCATGCTTCATTTCAACCTCATATGTAACTCCATGAACACAAATTATGGCACAACAGAAGCCACCGTCAGAGGAACACAAGAGATTATTAGTTTTTGCCTTGCCCCCTCTCCCTGAGTCTGGCTTCACTCCTTCACCCCTCCCCCACCATGCTGCCACCAGGCAAGTTTTGTGTCACAATCAAGACAGGCTGTATGGCTGGCAGCCAAGAAATCTCACAAAGTGACTTTTACTACAGTAAATTTGCCATGGTCCAAGGCTTAGCCCTCAGTCTTGAAAATTTCAAAATTCAGTTACAATGACTGTCAGGATCTTAATATCCCCCCTCAAGGAAACTTTCTCTCAATTCAAAAAACATGGATTAGGCATTCTTTCTAAATGGTCCCATAGGATTCTGTATTTACCTCTGTCCAAGCCCTTAACTCTTTGTTGTTAATACCCATGTCTCTCTCCCTTATCAGAGTATTGACTTCTTGAAGTCAGGGCTGGTCCTGTCTATTATCTATATCTCCCTGTAAGGAGGATGTCAATACATGTTTGATAAATAATGAATGAGTGTATGTATTCAGTTTGAAAATGCTTAATCTTGAGCAAATGTCACAAGATTCTGAAGTCTAAAACTATATTGTCATTTTAATAGTTTCTAAGGTACAGCAGCTTCACTTCTTTGATCACAGGCATGTGGCATCTGATGTGTACATTTCCAAGATGACTGACTTGTAATCGGGGCCACATTTTAGTCCTGTGACTCTTCAGTTCTGTGCTTTAGTAGCTGACCAAACTTCTGTTCTCCTGGGCATATTCTTCTCTTGGTACATGTGCACCTCCAGCCAAATTTCTGTTGATTTTTTTCAACAGGAAGGAGTCACTCTAGCTTCTCAAGACGGCCTTACATATTTCTTCCTGATCCATTATGTGCTGAATTATAATTTAACTCTCAAGGGGGAAATCTCAGGGAGCAGACGGGTTTTAATTATTCATTGCCACCATATAGCAGATATTATGACTTCCCTATTTTACAGATGAATAAAACAAAACCTAGAAAGGTCAGGTTAATTGAACAAGATGATACCACTCTAAAGGGGCAAAATTTGGATGAAAATCAATGTCTTTTGCTTCCTAGTCTGTGCTGCCTCTGTCATTTAAAAAAATTTATCGAAGTATAATGCACATGAGAAAACTGTACACCTCAATGAATTTCTGTAAATTGAACAAAACTGTGTAACCAGCAACCAGACCAAACATCATCATATTCTCAACAACCTGGAAACCCCAGTCACACTCCCTTCCAGTCACTATTTCACCCCCTACCTGAGGCATATCCAGTCTCCAGGTCTGGGCACAGGTTGGTTTTCTCCAATTTTAGACTTTACATTAACAGGATTACACAGTATGCATACGTTCTGCATCTGTCTTCTTTTACTTAACATTATGTTTATGACATTTATCCACATAGTTTTATTTACTCATTCGCATGGCTATATAGAATTCTATTTTATAAAAAAATCACTATTTGTTTATCCATCTGCTCTTGATGGGTGTTTGAGTTGTTCATAGTCTGGAACTATTATGAATAGGGCTGCTGGGTATTCCCTTCCCTTAAAATTCTGACCATACATCTCACGTTTTAGAGAGAATGAATCAAGCTGGTTGTTCTTAAAATGTTGGTTTTTACCCTAGAACATCAAGGGTGGCATAATATTAAAAATCAATTAATATAGCTAGCAAAAAGGCTAAGTGAGAAAAGGTATAATCCTCTAAAGAGATATAATTTTTTTTGATAAAATTCATTATTGATTTTCAATAAAAACTTTCAATAAACTAAGAACCAAAGGAAGTTTTCTTAACACATTAAAAAGCTAGAAAAATCCTATAGCAAACATATTTTTTCGAAGTGGGGAAAAGCATTGTCTTTGAGATCTGGAACAAGACAGTTGTGTTTTTTCTCACCACTATTCATTATGCTGAAGGTGCCAGTAAACACAATAAGACGTGAAAAACAAAAGTCAAGTTAATGAAGAAGAACAAAAGTCTCATTACTCATAGATGATATGCTAACACAAAAAATCAAAAACTATACACATAAAATATTAGAAATAATGGATGTGGAGAAAGGGAACCCTTGTACATTTGTTGGAGGGAATGCAAACTGGTACAGCCACTGTGGAAAACAGTAGGGAGGTTTCTCAAAAGATCAAAAATAGAATTACTATATGATCCAGCAGTTCCACTTCTGGGTACTTATCTGTAGTAAACATAAACAATAACTCAAGAAGATACATGCACCCCCATGTTCACTGCAGCATTATTTACAATAGCCATGATACAGAAATAACCTAAATTTCCATCAATGGATGAATGAATAAAGAAATTGTGGAGTGGAGTATTATTCAACCATAAAAAAGAATGAAATCTTGCTACTGTGACAACATGGATGGACCTTGAGAGTATTATGCTAAGTGAAATAAGTCAGACAGAGAAAGAGAATATTGTATCTCTCTTATATGTGGGGTCTAAACAAACAAACAAATACAAGCTCACAGATGCAGAGAACAGATTGGTGGTTGCCAGAGGTGGGGATGGGGGAGCAGTTGTTGGCTTTTTTTTTTCTTTAGTTTAAATAAATGGAATAAAAATTTTAAAAATAAAATAAGTAATAAAAAGAAATAAGAATTGAGCAAGTTTGGTAGTTGTAATATAAATTTTTAAAAATTTGAATTTCAATATCTGAACAAAAACAGGTAGAATATATATATATTTTAAAAACATAGAATTTAAAGAGCACTAAAAATATATCATCAAAAGTAACTTTAAGAAAAGAACTCCTACAAATAAATAAGAAAATGATATGAAAATATTGACAACAGGCTTGAAGGAGGCATTTCATTGAGGAAATCTCTGTAGCACAGAAATACACATGAAAACATGCTCAGTCTCATGAGTAAGCAAGGAAATGCGTGCAAATTCACAGGAGTTTATTTTCTTTCTAGTGCATTCACAAAAACTGTGTTGTCAAGGATATGGAACAGCTAGTAAACTTTTGCACTGCTGGTCATATATGATGACATCAGAAAACAATTTAGCATTATCTGGTAAAGTTGATTTTGTGCAGTGAATATAACTCAACTATTCCACTCCTGAATATATACCTTAGAGAAAAACTTTGATGTATATAAATGTCTACAGTAGAATGGAAAAAAATTGGAATCATCATATGAGAGATTACTATATACCAGGGGAAATAACTACATTTCAACTGCCTGCAAGAACAGATAAAGATCAAGAACATAACATTGAACAAAAAAGCAAAGTTGAAGGTTAATATAGACAGTATGACTCCATTTATATGAAGTTTAAAAGACAGAAACGACTGCACACTATATTAGGAAAACATTGGTGCATATTTGGTAAGTCTATAATGCAAAGCAAGGAAATGGTAAACACAAAGATAGAATGATCATTTTAAGAAGGGAGGAAAGAACGGGATGATTTGAGAAGGGTGCACAGAGAATCTGAAAGGTAAGGAACAACAATGGCCTTTACATTTTTCATCAACCTGGTCCCAACCTAGGCAGGTCTCATATACAGCTGGTACAAACCGGCAGAGCTGGACTATTACGACCTTACTAGTTGTACAGAGTTGCTTCAAAGAGACCTCTCAGTCCCCTCCAAGCACTTGCAATTCTCTCATCTCTTAATTCACTTACATGCAATTTAATTACCGATATTTTGAGTTTCGACAAACGGACTATGTTACTATTTTCTCTTTGTCTCACCTCTTTGTCTCATCTGTTTAATGCTCCTTTGTTCCTCTCTTTCTGCCTTCTTTTGGTAGCCTTTATTATTCCATTTTATATTGTCTTTTATCTTTTAGGTTTACATTCTTGTGTATTTTTATTAGTGGCTACTCTAGAGATCAAACCATGCATCCTCACCTCCCCACGATCTACCTGGTATTGACACTTTACCACCCTTGCAGACATGCTGAGAATCTCCCAACAGCTTAATTCCTCTTTCCCAACTCCCGATTTTGTACTATTGCTGTAATGTATTTTGTTCTATATAGACTGTAAACTCCACAAGACATTGTTGTCATTTTTTTTTTAAATTTACCATTTTTAATTACCCAAATTTTTACCCATTCTGCTGCTCTTCATTCTTCTTGTAGTCTTTTGTGTCTATGCAGGATCCCTTTCCCTTCAGCCTGGAAAAAGTGCTTTAGTATTTCTTACAGTGCAGATCTTTTATCTGCTGAAAAGTATTTCTTTTACTGTAATTTTCAAAGCAAATTTTTCTGGGCAGAGGACCTGAATAGACATTTTTCCATACAAGGCATACAGATGGCCAAAAGACATATTAAAAGATGCTCAACATCACTCATCATGAGGGAAATGCAAATCAAAACCACAATGAGAATATCACTTCAGACCCATCAGAATGACTAGTATTAAAAAAGCAAGAACTAATAAGTATTGGCAAGGATGTAGAGAAAGGGGAACTCTCGTACTCTGTTGGGGGGAAGGGAAATTGGTGCAGCCACTGTAGAAAACAGTATGGGGGTTCTTCAAAAAATTAAAAATAGAACTACCATATGATCCAGCAATTCCACTTCTGGGTATTTACCTGGGGAAACCAAAACACTAATTCAGGGGCACCTGGGTGGCTCAGTGGGTTAAAGCCTCTGCCTTTGGCTCAGGTCAAGATCTCAGGATCCTGGAATCGAGCCCCGCATCGGGCTCTCTGCTCGGCGGAAAGCCTGCTTCCTCCTCTCTCTCTGTCTGCCTCTCTGCCTACTTGTGATCTCTCTCTCTCTCTCTCTGTCAAATAAATAAATAAAATCTTAAAAAACAAAACACTAATTCAAAAAGATATATGCACCCCTGTGTTTGTAGCAGCATTATTTACAATAGTCAAATTATTAAAGCAACCCGAGTGTCCATCGGTATAAATGAATGGATAAAGAAGGTGTGGTATACATACACATGGAATATTGTTCAGCCGTATAAAAGAATGAAATCTTGCCATTCTCAGCAACATGGATGGACCTAGAGGGTATTATGCTAAGTGAAATACGTTAGACAAAGAAAGATAAATACCATATTATTTTACTTATATGTAGAACCTAAAAAACAAAACAAATAACAACAACAAAAAAGAAAGAGACTCATAAATATAGAGAACAAACTAGTGGTTGCTGGAGAGGAGGGGAGTGGAGAGATAGGCAAAATAGGGGATGAAAAGGTACAAACTTCAAGTTGTGAAGTAAATAAGTTACAGGGATGAAAAGTACAGCATGAGAATATAGTCAATAATATTGTAGTAACATTACATTGTTGTAATAAATTGTGGTGGCAGATGATAATTACATTTAAGGTGGTGAGCGTTTTGTGATATATGTAGTTGTCCAATCATTATGTGGTACATCTGAAATGTAATATTGTATGTCAACTATACCTCAATAAAAAAAACGAATGAATGAATGAATAAATAAATAATATATTTCACTTGTTATAGAATTCTAGGTTGAAAGTTTTTTCTTTCAGCATTTCAAGATGTCATTCCATTGCCTCTTGTTTCCATAACACCTATCCAACAGTCAGACAAAACTTATTATTGATCCTTTGAACTTAATGTGTCCCTTCTTTTAGTCTCTTTTAATACCTCTATCAGTTACTATATTTATCAGTTATATAATTTTTGTTCGATTATTTTTTTACAGCCTTCAACTCTCTGATGAAAATTTCCCACCTTCAATAATTTCAGCTCCCAGTTTCAATCTTTTTCTTCAATATATTACTTTCAGTGTATATGCTGTAATTTCTCTGATTAACTAAAATATTTAACTACACAGTTCCTGAGAAATTAGCAATCTTTTATAAAGTCTGGAGGTAAAGTTCCTCAATGGCTTCTTTCTCACTCTAAATCTAACTTAAGATTCTTGTTCCCTAAAAATTCTTTAAGTTTTCAATTATATGAATGGGAGGAGGTTTCTTTGCATAAGGGAAATCCAAAAGTTTCCTTTAATTGCTTAGACCGATGGTATTATTTCAATATCATATGTACCTTCAGTTCCCTTTGCAACTTTATTCCTAACTTCCTTAACTTTAGAGTTATATTCCTAGCCTGCTGCTGAGATTATAGTTTGATGGCAAACTACATGTTAAATACATTATGATTGAATCAAAACACAGCAAAGGCAATTGGATACTTTGTAAAAGGTTCATTCCCTAGTTAAATGTGAATAAATGTTATAGATCCCCTGTTTCATATGGGCATTTCTCATTGGTCCGGCAAGCTGGTAGATTCCTTGAGAGCAAGGTCGGGGCCTTAAATTCCCTTCAACTCTCTTGGCAATACCTAATACAGCTTTCGGTATATATGATAAGTGTTCAATTGATGTCTGTTATAACTATTCAAAATTTGATGCAACATGAAGGTATTTCTACGCCACGTCAGAACTTAAGATCGAGAATTAATTTTTATTATTTACTAATTTAAATCAGCAAAAAAATCTCAAGAATGAGATTATACCACATGCACTTTTAAAGAGAGATATTTCCAAAAAAATAAAAAATAAAAAAATAAAAAAATAAAATAAAGAGAGATATTTCCAATGACATCAGGTAAAGCTGTTGAAAATAATTAAGTAGCCTCTTACTATATAAGTAAGTCTGATGCCTGTGCCCTTCTACAAGAAAACTCCAAGAAAGTATGATTTGGACACATCACACACTAAATATAGTGTTAAGAGCAGTCATCACAAAAGAGTTTCAGTTTTCAAAACACATTGTATTATAGTATATGGTGGGAGAAAGAACACATATAAAGTAATTATAAATAGCTGATGTAAGAGGTGAACTCAAATTGCAGAGGCTTAGTATAATAAAGATTTTTTATCTCAGTCAGTCAAAAGACAGTGCAAGCATAGTAGCTCACTGCATCATGAGGCTATGCAGCCTTGAACATGTGACATCAAGGTTACCAGGGCACAGCAGATAGCGGTGGAGGAACTGGGAAATACTTTTAAGCACTGGAATTGCTTGACTCATTTTCCATTGGCCAGAACCCAGTCATGAAGCCTCAGCAACTACAGAGGGGGCCCAGAAATGTAGAGGACTAGGGCTATGTGGTGACATAAGAGTCTCTGTCACAGGAATGATAGGAGAGAATAGCAAAACAATGTCAAATTGATTGGCCTGGATTTTTAACTCTTCTGTTATTAGATGGGTATAGAAACAGAAATCTGACAGTGGTTTTGAAAACAGACATTTCCCTTTATTCATTTAATAAGCATTTATTACTAGACTACTGTAAGCACACAACCATTTTAACACAACGAAATAGAAATAAGATAAATTGATCAAAACATTTTTCTTCAAGGAACATAGAGTCTAAGAGTGAAGATAAAGACAAGTTGTAGAATGTTTACTCAATTGTCATTTCTTTCATCCATTTTCACGGACTACTGGTTTTTGCATTTGTTAACAAAAGGAAGCCCGATTCTACTTCTGGGAATATGCCCAAAAGAAATGAAAATAGGATATCCAAAAGATATCTGTACTCCCCTATTTATTGCATCATTATTCACAATAGCCAAGATGCGGAAACAACCTAAGTACCTTTTGATGGATGGATAGATGAAGATATGGTGCATATATTCAATGCAATATTATTCAGCCATGAGAAAGAAGGATATCCTGTCATTTGCAACAACATAAAATGGATCTTGAGGACATGCTAAGTGAAATAAGTCAGACAGAAAAGACAAATACTGCATGGTCTCACTTATATGTGGAATCTGAAAAAGCCAAATTCATAAAAATAGAGAGGAAGATGGTGGTTACAGGGGCTGGAAGGTAGGGGGAAAGGAAAGATGTTGTTTAAGTTTAGATGTTGCAACAAGTTTAAATAAGTTCTGCAGATCTAATGGAGTTTCACAGTATAGTGAAAGAGACAATGATGTTATATGATGATCATCAAACTTGCTAAGAGACTAGATCTTAATTATTCCAACCCCTAAAAAGAAATGATAATTAGGTGGCATGGTAGAGGTGCTAATTATCCCTACAATGCCAATTACATAAATGAATCACATCAACATGTTGTGCACCTTAAATTTACACAGGGTTATACGTCAAATGTATTTCAATTAAAAAACCTACTTACACACTATTTCCAGTGCTTCATTTTTTATTTAAAGTAGGAATTGTATTCTTATCAGCTTCCACAGACTAAATGGTCTGCTGTCAAGTTAGTATTAAAAAAACTGGATATAGACAAGTGTAATATTTTTGTTTTTATGTGATGGGAAGAGTATTCTTCTAGAAGTCAAAACACCAGGGCTTTATTTTCCTCCTGCCACTGACTATCCCTGTGACCTTCTGAGGCCAGTCATTCCCTAAGGTCTTTGGTTTCCCCACATTCAAAGATATTCTCTAAGGTCTCTTCTTAGTGTGGATTCCAAATTTTTTCCTTTTCGGCTTGTCTTCACTGTTTGTCTCACTCTTCTTCCCTTCCTATTCAAATAACCTTCCTCGCCTTGTGCCTGGGCATCCTATCCTTGTGCCCCAGATGGTGTGACATCCCCCAAAGAGGCTCAGTCTCCAGAATCTGGACCCTCCTGAATCTCTTCTTACTCTGCTGTAATAGGCTCTTGTCCTGTGGGCCATTCTTTCAAGCCCTGTGTTTGTTCCTAAGGACTTAGCAACTCAGATAAACTAACAAGTACCAATGGGTTCTTGAACCTGTTCTTCATTCTTATCTCAAATAACACAAGTGCTAGACAGGTGTAGTTTTGTGGAGGAAATTTCTTCCCACAAAGAACATTGCTATAAAGGCAAATATGAGGTTGCTTGGCTGGCAGAAAGACAGGAGAAGCCCTGCATCTCTTAGCCAATTGATTTTCTGCTCCTCTGACAAAATTAAAGAAAGAAGGAAAGAAAGAAAGAAAGAAAGAAAGAAAGAAAGAAAGAAAGAAAGAAAGAAAGAAAGAAAGAAAAGAAAGAAAGAAAGAAAGAAAGAAAGAAAGAAAGAAAGAAAGAAAGAAAGAAAGAAAGAAAGGAAGGAAGGAAGGAAGGAGGAAAGAAAGGTGAGAGAGAGAGAGGAAGAGAGGAAAAGAGGAAGAGAGAAAAAGAGGACGAGAGAAAGAAGGAAGGAAGGAAGGAAAGAAGGAGAAAGTAGGAGAGAAAGAAAGAAAGAAAAAGGAAGGAAGGAAGGAAAGAAGGAAGAAAGAAAGAAAGAAAGAAAGAAAGAAAGAAAGAAAGAAAGAAAGAAAGAAAGAAAGAAAGAAAGAAAGAAAGAAAGAAAGAAAGAAAGAATGGGAGGAAGGGAGGGAAAAGAAGAAAGGGATAGAAGGAACATGTCTCTAAACTATCTTGCTATGGATAATTTCACAAGAAAATACTTCCTATGATATCCCCTCTTAAATAACACCTCTCCATTTAGACAAATTTAATACCCTCCTGCAATTACATTGGTTATACAACAGTGTGTAATGAAAAGGTGTTGAAATATTATGAAATACTTTTTCACATGTAATGAGCTGATCTTCTGGTTCCCTCCTTTATTTCATAACTGTGCTGAATTGTGTCAACTGATTTCTGAAAGTTAAGCCAAACTTGCATTCTGGGAATAAATCCAACCTTTTATATGTTTCCTTTTTTACATATTCCTAAATTTGATTTGCTAATATTTGGATTAAGATTTTTGCATTTATAATTTTCCTTTCTTGCAATGTTTTTGTAAGTTTTTGTATTAAGATTATGCTGTACTCATAAATAGAGCTGGGAAATATTTCTTCCTTTTTTATTCTTTAGACGAGTTCACATGCATTTAGAATCATTTCTTAATGAAAAGTTTGTAGAATTCGTTGCTAACGCCAGCTGAGCCTGGAACTTTAATTTATTGAATGGTTTTTAATTACATATTTATTTTATTATTTATCTGAGTAGTAAGATTTTCTATTCTTTGCATCAATATTAATAAGCTATATTTTTTCAAGGAATTTAAAATTTTCATTTAAATTTCTAAATTGATTAGCATAAATTGTTTATATTTTTCTTATTCTTGTGATGGATAACATATCTGTAATGCTTCCCTTTTCATCTCTGGTGTATGCAATTCACAACATTGTTCTTTTTCTCTTCATTAGTCTTCCCATGAGTGTTTCATTTTTATTACATCTTTTAAAGAAGTAATTTTTGGCTATGTTGATTTTTTCTCTTGGATGGGGTTGTGTTTTTTTACTTTTATTATTTTGAGCTTAATTTGTTGTTATTTTTCTGATTTATGTACATGAATACTTAGGGTGCTGATTTTCAACCTTTCTTTTTTTCTAACACATGCATTTAGAGAGAGGAATTTCTCTCTAAGTGTGGCTTTAGTGGCATCACGGAAGTTGATGCATTGTATTTTCATCATCATTTAATTAAACATATGTTCTAATTCCCATTGTAAAGTCTTTGATCCATTACGTGTAGAAATGAGTGAACACACCAAACCTTACTGCTATCTATTGAAAGTCCTGCTAAAAGGTTGGCTATTGATTGACATCTGGGAACTTGGATTTGGGGAGAGTTCTCATCATCCCCCCACAACTGATAAGAGTGGTTTACTATGCCTGAACTATACAAATAACATAGTTTATACTGAACACCTGCTTTCCTTCTGGGAGTCTGGAATTTTGGTACACAGCAAGCAGAGGCTACCTTCATTCCCAGACCCCAGTAAAAATTCTGGGCTTGAAGTCTCTGTGATTCTATGGTTAGCAGCAGTTCACACATATTTCCACAACTTGTAGTTGGGAAATTTAAGGACATCCTGTGCGACTCCACTGGGAGAGGATTCTGGAAACTTGCACCTGATTTCCCCTACTTTTTACCTCTTGTACTTTTCCCTTTGGTGATTTTGCTCTGGATCCTTTCATGTAATACATCATAGCTGTTAGTATGACTGTATACTGAATCCTGTGACTCCTCACAGTGAATCATTGAACCCATGACCCTAGAGAACTTCAACACACAAGCATTTAAGCATTTGGGAATTTCTCCCTTTTCTGTACATTCATTCAGCTTAATTGCACTGTTGCCAGAAAACATATGTTGAATGATTTCAGTCTTTTGAAATTTGTTGAAACCGGCTGTATGAAAAGTTAATTTTGTAAATTTTCCACACGCGCTTGTAAAGAATATGTATTTTGAACTTGTTGTATACAGTGTTTATATATGTCCATTAGGTCAAGTTCATTAATTGCACCTTTCAAATTTATTTATTTATTTATTTATTTATTCTTCCGAGGTTTTATTTAAATTCAAGTTAGTTAACATACAATGCAGTATTGGTTTCAGGAGTAGAATTCAGTGATTCATCACTTACATTTAATGCCTCCTTAATGCCCATCACCCATTTAGCCCATCCCCCTACTCACCACATTTTTCAAGTATTTTAAATATCTAATGATTTTGTTTGCTTGTTCTATCAGTTACTGAGAGAAATGTATAAAAAATACCTACTACGATGCTGAACTGGTGCATTTTTCTTGCTAATTGCATCCAATTTTGCTTTATATATTTTGAGACTAGGTTATTGCTTGCACCAAATTTAGAATTGATACATCTCCCTGAAGATTGATAATTATATTATAATGAAACATCTCTTCTTATCACTAATAATATATCTTGCCTTAAAATCTACTTTGACTGAGAGTGTGACATTACCTTGTGTGTGTGTGTCTGTTTTGCTTAGCTTTGCACAGTCTGTATCTTTTCTTTTCTGTGAATTTTATCTTTCTGTGTCTTTGTATTTAGGCATGTCTCTTATAAACAACATATACTTAGGTTTTGATATTTTTATCCAGTCTGGCAATTACATTCAATGTAAGTACTAATATTTTTAAATTTAAGCCTACTATCTTGCTCTTTGGAATATACTTGACCCACCTCTTCTGGGAAATAATTATAATGCCACTTCTTACTCTAGAATCAATTGCTTGGATCTTTATTGGTGTTCCACATGGTTCTTACATTCTTTTACATATTTTTGCTTTTTGTTCTCTTTGTCTTCAGTCTTAATATGTTTTATTGACTTGTTTCCTAATTCATTAATCTTCTATGTATCTAATCTACATTTAAACCTATCTATTATAGGTTCTTCTATTTTTTGCTTATACATTTTACATTTGATGTTTTTATAGATTCCAATTCTTTGGTAGGGTTATATATCTTCTCATCCTCTTCCTTTGGCATATTAATCATAGTTATGTTAAAGTCCAAGTCTATTAACTCCAATATCTAAATTCCCATGGTTCTATTTTTATTTTTATTTTATTTTTTTATTTTATTTATTTATATTTATATTTATATTTATTATATAAATAATCATATAAATTATAATTATATATAATTATAATATATATAATTATAAATTAAATAATCATATAAATAATAAATATATATTTATATTTATATTTATTATATAAATATAATATATTTATATTTATTTATTTATATTTATATTTTTTATTTTTTATTTTATTTTTATTTTATTTTATTTATTTATTTATTTATTTATTTTTTATTTATTTATTTATTTATTTTATTTTTATTTTATTTTATTTTATTTTTATTATCTTTTTTCTCTTGGTTTTCAGTCATTTGTTACCATCTTCTAGTCTACCTAATAGACCAATAATTGTGTATGAACTATTGTAGGAAGAATTTGAGGTTCTTGCTAATGCTATTTTTTTTTTCCAGATAGAATTAACTTTTGTTTTCTTGCAGACCTTCAGAATAGGATATGCCATTTTAATACAAACTGGGACAGAGCTAGTTTGCAGATAAGCTCTTTCCTGTACACTGGTTAACTTCTTTTTTAATCTTAATCTTAGAGTGTTGATCTTATAGCGTTCTTACTGGAAGACCAGAGGCATCTCTTCTGCCTACAGGTTCGATTCCAAGTGTAGTGTTCCCACCTTTGTGAAACTATTGACAACTCAGCTGAATTTCCCAACCTCTTAGTCAAATCTTCCTGCTCTGCTTTGTAGCCCTTTGTTTCTGTACTGTTTATGAATTGGCAGATAACTCAAGGGGAGAAGCAGTGCAGACTATTGGGATCACTACAATATGTTTTTCCCTTTTTCCAACATCTTCATTTTTCTGAAACCTTGACTGCTATAGCAGCTCTGCTTTGGAGTCTTAGTGAGACTGTCGAAAGCTTAACTCAGGATCCCAAATCCTCACCTGCCACTGATTCTCAGCTTCTTAGACTTTGCTGAAATACCACAAGAGACAAATTTCTACAGAAATCCAGACCTATATCAATACATTTCACTTGTTTCTCGGATCCTGGTATCTCAAATCATGGCTACATAGTGAAACTTCTAATGTCTTCGAACATGTGTGTGTGCCTGAACACACATACATATACTGTTTGTTATTTCTTTTTATTTTAAGGTTAGTCTGTAACAAGATATACCACCTAAAAAAGGCAATCCTAAAATATTCTTTATAAGTCTGAGATTTTACATGTGACCACTTCAAATTACAATGTGAGCTTTGTTTCCAGTGATTAGAATTTTTTTTTGTAAAGTCTACATTTATATTATTTTGAAAACCTTGCCACTCTGTCTACTTACATTGACTTTATAGTAGAAAGCTCCTACATATTTTTCGTACAAGTAGCTATTAAGCAGTGCTTTTACTAGTAGAATTTATTTAACTTAAATGCAGGATTTACTTTGACATTATATCTCGTTAATTTAAATCATTCTTTATAGTAAAAAAAAGGAACTAAAGTAAGAATGGAAAAGTTATCATTTCTCAGTTTTATATTTTCAATAAATCACTAATAAAACCTTGATAAAGCCGTGAGCTCTTCTACTTTTGATTTTTTTTTTTGCCCTTAAAAGAGATTTAGAAACACATTTAATTCCCTTAGCAACTGATTGAAAATTTATTGAGAGCTAAGAGCATGACTAACTCAGTCTTGAATCCCTTTGTACCTAATGGGCAATGTTTTTCATGTAGTAGATCTACTGTATTTTTGGAAGGTTCTATTGATTCTGGGTGTTCAGCTTTTTCTAATGCCATTTGTATAGCTTCCATGATGCTCTTCTATAATTATTAATGGTTATATAACTTTTTCTCCATTATTGGAAGTGTTCTTTAAAACCACAAAAAATTTTGGAACCACTATAAATGGTTGTCTGTCTTTTTCTTCCTTGGACTATTTGTGCCTAGATTGCGAACTTCTCTTTTTGAAAGATTTTCAGCAGTCTTGAGCTAATTTCTTCCCCAGATTTGGTCACTGTATTATATTTCCTGAACTTGTAGAAACCTGCTTGTTTATGCTTTAGTTTGCATGTCTGTCTAGGCTCATCATTCCCTTTTTTGGATATAAAAGTGCTCAGATGGCGAGTACTTTCTTTTGTGTCTTTCCTTACCAAAGTACCAAAAAGATATTATGGTTGATTAAAATTAAGTACAAAATAGTCTTTCTAGTCGTTTACCCTTTCTTAGGAGAGAGCAAACTGTCAAAAGAGTAAGTCAAAAATTTATCAGATGTGCTGCTTTTAGCAAAAAGAGATTTTCAGCAGATGCACAGCTTGTTGAATTACACATAGTCCTTACTAAATCTTGCTTTTCTGATAGTTTCGTGATTTGTATTAGATCACAAAGTCTCAGTCCATGAAACAAACATAAGGGGAAAATGCCAAAATAGAAAATCAGATCTGGGAAAAAAATGCAATGAAAAATAATTTTACATACAAATGAGTAAATGGAGGAAAAACATAAACATATGTGAGTTCTGATTAAATGTTGATTTATTTCTAGATTGCAAATATAGGATCAATTATTTGTATAGAAAAGTGAAAATATTTAATATAAAACATATTTAAAGGACACAGTATAGGATTTCAAGTAGAAGTTTACTTTGACTTTGGCACAAAGACTGCCGTGTCTGGAGGGGAAGCAGGAGAAAGGACTGGAAACTTAGCCAAGCCAACTTCTTCCAAAAGGTGCACCAAATGCTGGTACATAAGTGCTTCCTCCAGGCCAGTGAGATCTGTACCTGCAGTTAGTCAACATCGAGGAACAAAGAGATCGAACTTCGGTGGAGCCGTTGCATGCAGGAGTTGGCGAGCTACCTTCAAAACACATTTAGATGGAACTTAGACATTAATGGATTTGGCAGTTAGTGTAGAATTTTCAAATGGATCTTTCAGTTTAGCTTGAACTCCAAGGGCCAGATCTCCTAACGTGGCTGCAAGCTGTGCTGCCTTCCATTTGCCTCAGGATACAATTGAACAAGCCATCCTCAAGCTGGCCAGACCCTCCTCTCTGACTCCCTACAGACTTGTTCTCATTCTGTTTTTTTTGTTTTGTTTTGTTTTCCCCCAAGCCAGGAACCAGGCTGAAATCCAGTATCAAATAAAGATGGCTAGTTTTTCTGATTTAACAGGCATTTTTCACACATGATTCTGTGTGGCAATGATAGCTGTTCCCCAACTACTTGTGCTCCCCTTCCACAAAGTGGTTGTGGCTGGGAATGGGCTGCTCCCTCTGTGATTCTGTCCCCAACACCCCCATTTGCCTCTATGTAGTGCCATGGGACTGGTGCTCACCAATGGAACATAAACAGAACGGTGTCACTTCTAACCTGATGTGGCTATAAAGTACATACACATATTCTACCCTCTCCTCCTATCTTCAGCTGAATTTTGTTGCCCAGGGAAACTTGAGAAGCTACTTCTTTAATATCCTCAGGGAGAGTTTCTAAACAGGTACCAAAAAAAGAATGTAGGGGTGTCTGGGTGGCTCAGTTGTTAAGCGTCTGCCTTCGGCTCGGGTCATGATTCCAGGGTCCTGGGATGGAGCCGGCATCTCGCTCCCTGCTCGGCAGGAAGCCTGCTTCTCCCTCTCCCACTCCCCCTGCTTGTGTTCTTGCTCTCACTATCTTGTCTCTCTGTCAAATAAATAAATAAAAAATCTTGAAAAAAAAAAAAAAGAATATGTTCTCTCCCTATCAAGCAAGAATACAAGTACCAGAATTTAAAAAGCAAGAAAAAAATACCTATTGTGTTAAATTGCTAAGTTTGTTTTAAAGATCTTTTGGTTGCAGTAGCTAGCATTATACTAATCAATAGTGCCTTTATGTCAGTCATTTTCATGGTCCTTGGTGCACTCGCACACACACACACTCACACACACACACACACAGAAAGATCAGCACTCTTCGGCAATTTACCTCTAACGTCTCTCAGACTAGCTGTATCAATCAGGGTTCAATCAGAGAAGTGCCACCATTATATACATACATGTCTACATATTTACATAGGTATGGGATGTGCATGGGCACAGGCATGCGTGTAAGGGTATTTACTGCAAGGATTCGACCTTACACAGTTGTGAGAGTTAAGCAGACTTGGTAAGGCTGTAGACTTTGCATCCGATCCTGTAGCTTCAAGTCAACAAGCAAGCCGTCTGAAGGCAAGATGGGTGGGGAGTGAGGGGAAACAGGGGCAAGCTGGACCTCACAGGGACAAACTGAAATGAGTTCTCAAATCTCAATGCTCCCAAGCTTGAAGATGTGAGTGTTCCACAGGACCCACTAGCACCCTTCATCAGGGAGCTGAGCACGCATGTGACATTTGAGTTAAAGAAACTCCAGAAGGCTGTGGGGACAGGTGAAGCAGGTTCAGGTCCAGCTGCTATCCCATGCTGAGAAAGTGAGTCAGCAAACAGTCAACAGTGTGAGCTACAAAAACATCTGATGACCTTGCTTCAACCTTTGAGCAGTAAAAACAAGACGGTTGCTGCTTCGCTTCCACCTTCCAAATCTTATGCAAAAGTCTCTCATGGATCATCTTAAAAGAAAAATTTCAGAAAAAAGGAATTTTGTGAACAGTTCACCCTAGCCAAGTCAACACACTGCAAAGTCCTGACACCTGTCCACTGATGGAATTACCAGCCAACTTTTGTTCTTTAAAAGGTTACTACTGACTTATTCTACAAAGGTGCATTCAGTGCCACCTATTTTCTGGTATTTGGGAAATACTGGAGTTAAAAATATGAGTAATATATACTCCCAACTTCAAGAAATCACTTTCTAGTTGAAGAAACAAAGCTATTAACAAAATCATAATGTAATGTTGTCATTGCATGGGATTGTTGTTCATAGGGCATTGTATGAACTCAGACAGGAAACAATGTAGGATACTGATTACACTAGATCGCCTTTCCCATACCTACAGTTACAAATATCTTGGGAAACATCACACTGCCCCAATACCAGCAACTTCCAATCTGCATTTTGAAGTCAGCAACATCCCCTACTGTCTTTACAAGGTGCTAGATTGAGTCATAAGTATAGAAAAAAACAGTGAACCCCAACTTAAATTTGGAACCAGGGTAAAAGCAGTCACTAGTCAACTGCTTTATTTTGAATTGAACATAATAGAACAAAGACTTGGAAAGAGTGAACAAAGATTTGGAGACACGTGTAAAGTCATTTTTCATATACTAATCACTTGACCAGTAGTATGACTTAGTAATATAACAAACACACAACTGACAAGAAATAGGAATTCATTTTTCTTCTAACCTTGCACAGTAAATTCTATAGAGGTCCATCATCAAGGCAGAGAACATACAAAGTGTTCTTCAAATTGTTCAGACATTTTACCAGGATTCCTTAATTAACCAACAAACATCAACAAAATTAAAAACCAATTATTATAGCCCTCATCTGCCAAATTGGAAAACAAAGATTTGCTCAAAGGAAGGATTTGTGACGAAGAGAGAAATAAAAGTCATATTTCTAATTCTTTTCCCAAATAGACACTGCTGGCCTCCACCTCCTTGAACAGTGGAATGGACTCTAGCACTCACGATACTCTTCCTGCTGCTTTTCACCTGACTTGCCATTTTCTTTCCTCTCCTCCTCCCTCCCTAATCCCAGGGGGTATGACTGGTGACTGGTGGTGTTTATTCTAACTGGTTTAAGCAAGTTAGAACATTATTTTCTAAGGAGAGTGACCCAGGAAAGAGAGATGTAAATTTGTGAGTCGCAGAGTAAATGACATCTAAAGTAACCAAACCCCTGGAATCTTGAAACTTCAATTTATTGCATTGTTGGAGGAATTCTGACTGTGACACTAGACATAATTTTTTTTCAAATCAAAAATACAAAAGAAGAGAGGAAAACAAGACTTAAGTGACTCAACAATAGAGAGCAAACAGAGTTGATGGAGGGAGGTGGAGGGGGATGGGCTAATTGGGGGGATGGGCATTAAAGAGGGCACTTGTGACGAACACTGGGTGTTGTATGTAAGTGATGACTCACTGATTTCTACTCCTGAAAACAATATTATACTGTACATTAACTAGTGAAATGTAAGTTAAAAAATATTGAACACAAGTGGTAAAATTTTGTTTTTTTGCAAAGTGCTTAATAGGATACACACAGGTAGGGTAACCATAATTTAACATCCGAACTGGGATATTTTGAAAGTGAAAAGGAGCCTGTTAGTTATTATGCTCAGAAAATAAGCCGAAATGGGATTGCTTGGACAAACTGGGATGAACCTCACCAACCTACACAGTAACATGCCTTTTTGTTAACGAATACACAGAAACAGTCTCACCCTTGGCGCATGCGCATGTCATGTATTACTAGTTTGCCCTGTATGCTTGCTCGCTCACTGCCCCTCCCTCTGGAGATCTAAACTGAGGTCATGTATTGGTTTCCTAGGATTGCTGTCACCAAATACAACCAACTAGGTGACTAAACAATAGACATTTATTCTCCCTCAGTTCTGGAGGCAAGACATCTGAAATCGGGGTCATTCTCTCTCTGAAGGCGTGGTGGGAGAATCTTTCTGTGCTTTGCTTTTAGCTTCTGGTGTTGCTGGCAATTTTTGGCATTCCTTCGCTTATGGAGCCTCACTCCAATCTCTTCTGCCACCATCCCACGGTGTTCTTTCTGTGTATCTGAGGCTGGGTCCCTTTTCCTCTTCTTATAAGGATGCCAGTCATGTTGGATTAGGGCCCACCCCGAGGACCTTAGCTTAACTCGATTATATCTGCCAAGACTATTTCCAAATAAGGTCACATTTGCAGGGACCTCGGGTTAGGATTTTAGCATATCTTTTTAAGGGACACAATTTAACTCTTAACAAATAACGGCAGTACCAAAGAGCATATATTTAGATTTAGAATGAGAAGATAGTAATGGCCCAGCTGCTTCTGGAGTTCACTTTGCAGTCCTTACTATTACTGCTGTTTCTTGAACAAAGAGACCCCTACCAAGGCCAGACGCAGGTTACTAGAGGGCACAGGGGAATTACAGAGCACAGGGGAATTCATTTCACAGCAGGGTTCAAATCCATCGTGGAGGAGATAATCTTTAGGAATACAATATGCCTTCTTTATGACGTATTCTTTTTTTTTAAGATTTTACTTATTTATTTGTCAGAGAGAGAGTGAGAGAGAGAGCACAAGTAGGCAGAGTGGCAGGCAGAGGCAGAGGGAGAAGCAGTCTCCCCGCCAAGGAAGGAGCCGGATGTGGGACTCCATCCCAGAACCCTAGGATCATGACCTGAGCCGAAGGCAGCTGCTTAACCAACTGAGCCACCCAGGCATCCCTTTATGACGTATTCTTTTAGAAGAGATTTAGAAGAGATTTAGAAGATTCTTTAGAAGAGATTTCCCCCTTAGATAAAGTCTCTGTGAATTCAGGCAACATACCTTTCAAATATTTCTGGGTTATCATGCCAGAAAAAAATTGCCTATCTGTCTTAAAATACTCTTGGAAAGGCTAGGGATCCAACACACGTTGTATTGAGCTCCTATGATACCAGAGAAACACATGGCCCGGCGTTCACCTTCACGGCACACAGCTAAATATATTCACTGATGTTTTTGATAAATTATTCATGTTATTTCTTCCTAAAAGCAACACTGCCATTTAATGCTTATCAGATCCACTTCCTCCCGACCATATTCTTGTTTTTTTCTTCAGACACCTGAGAGAAATCATTATCATGTCTTCCTGAGGTAGTGTTAGCAGCTCTGTGCTGTCATTTTATAGGTTACATAATCCAGAAATGAGTTAATTATTAGCTGGAGTGATATAAAATCAGAGATGGATTGTTATCTAGAAAAGCAAAAATAAATGAAGGGGAAAATATTCATGCCTTCAGGCATTGAGTTTATGTTTATAGAGTATTGCACATTTTATTGTTCAAGCTCATTCCACTAAAGATGCTTTGGGTTTTTGTTCTTATAATTCATGGAGTAATGTATTTCAAGACCATTTGTTTATTCCCTAAAAGTGACATATAGACTCCTCTCTCTCTCAAATGCCAGAATCAAAACACCAGGGTACGAAATCATTGTAAATTCATCACCATTTATTGTTATTATTATAAGCTCTATGATATATATCACTATTATTCCATACTATTTTCAGACCTAATTAAAATGGAATCCTTTTACCTTTGTCCAGGAAACTTACACTGCATTGCTAACGGATTTGTTTACTTGACACAAATGTATACCGCACACTCTTCAGTAACATGAAAATTATGCGTGCCTCCAACCGTAGCGGTCATTTTGTGTTCTGTGTGTGTATTTTATCTTGCATTTTCATGTGTCTCTGTGCAGACATCCAAGAGATAGATTAAGTTTGTTTTGAATTAAGGAGTGGGGGGACATTTTAATCATTTGAAATTTGAAAAGGGAGGTTTGAAGGGAATCTGATCAATACCGGAGATAAGGATGTGGTTTTTGGTGCTGCCATGACAGGTAAACATGACAGCATTGACCTTATACTGGACTGGAATGCTTAAAACTGCAACAAGGTATCAATCTTTAAACACCATCAAATGTCGCATACTGTACTTAGTATTACAGTTCCTTTACTCCTAAATACCTTGGCAACTGTGGTAAAAGGTATATTTTACATTTATAAACATTTTGACTCATTTCCTCTCACAATGTTTTTGTTTGAATAGAGATAATGTGTGACAACTGGCTAACTGGTCAGTGTGTCTAGTTACGCATTTGTAGTATTAGTGCTTTTCCTTTCTATTGATTTGTAGTCGTATATTTGTTTTGCCCAAAGCCTCTTTAACTCTTAGAAAAATTTATGCCAAATAAGGCTAGCTTTGGAATATTCTTCTAGGACACCTGGGTTGTTCATCTGTTAGTGTAACAAGTCAGTAATGACCTCAGAAATTGTTCCAAATGGAGCCACTGAAAAGCAAACTTGCACATTTTATTATTTCTTTTTAACTAATACTTTGTAATGCCTTCTACTGGGGGCTTGGTCCGCTGAGCTATTATTGCACTGAGGTCTACTGATGGAGAAGATGAGGGAAGGAATGTGAGATCTACATCATGTGACAAAGTCATGGGGCTTGGTAAGGTGGTGCTATGGACTGAATATTTGTGCCTCCCCATTCATATGTTGAAAACCTAACCCCCACCCATGTGATGGTATTGGAGGGTAAGGCCTTTGGAAGGTAATTATGATTAGGGAGGTCATAAGGGTGGAGCCCTCATGAATGGGATTAGTACCCTTATGAGAGTCACAAGAAAGCTTGCTTGTCTCTCCCTGTTCTCTGCCATTTGAAGATGCAATGTTAAATCAGGCCTCTGCAATGTGGAAGATTTTTACAAAAATCCAGCCATGCTGGCACCGGATCTCAGAATTCCCATCTGTGAGAAATAAATTTCTGTTGCTTATGAGCCACCTAGTAGATGGTATTTTGTTATAGTAAGTTGGATTAAGACAGGTGGTTATAACCAGGCTTATATTTATCCACACTCTGTAACTTTATGGAAGAGATTCATTTGTACATTCTTTAAAATGCCTTACAGATGATTTTAAGCCTTGTCACCTCTTTCTTTTGGTTAAAGCTCTCATTGACTGCACCAGAGGATGGTTGCTCTATAAGGTGGGAACCCTCCCCTCAAAACAAAAACAACAACAACAACAACAAACAGATCCCAGTGGAATGTGGCTAGAACACCTGTCATGAACTCAGAGGGTTGCATGTGAGTAGTAGTAATAACAATAGAATATTAGCAGCCAATAGTCATTGTGCCTGGTACTATCCTAAGTATATTACATGTATTATCTCACCTCACTCTTTTAAGAACACCCTAAGAGAGGTTGTATCTGCCGCCATTTTGGAGATGAGTAAACTAAACTATAAGAGGCTAAAACCTAGTTAAGTAGCAAAACCAGAATTTGAACCCAGGAAGTCTTATTCTAAAATGTGTTATATTAAAGCTCTTCTGGACTGGGATAAGATTCACAGAGGAGCAAAGAGGAAGAGGGTCAGTGAATACAGATGTACCAGTCCACTCAGTGATGAGGGCTTCACAGTGTGATGGCTGAACCTCTCAGACCATAGAACAGCTGATGTCTACACCTGACACATTTGTCTGACCCATTTCTAGCCACCACATGTGTACAAGTCTTAACCCCACAGTCATAAATATGTGTTTCCTGCTTTAACCCAAAAGTACACAAAGCAAGAACAGTTGCCAAGGAGAGGGAATTTGAAGAATTGTAAAAATACAGGTAAGAAGCTGGGAGAGGCAGTAAGAGGAATTAATTTTGGTCTCAACTCAACTTTAAGCTGGAAAAGCCTTCTACAGTACAAGAAAAATGTAGATTTTCTTAGTATACAGCCGACAGAGAAGTTCTTCTTTTTCCATTCAAGGTGGAGTTAACATCTTCCAAGGCAGGTGGATGTTCTTTACTCTCAAGGGCCTCACATGATGTCTACTGGGAGCCTAAAGAATACCTTGACAACTGTGCAGAATCCAAAGCTATTCCCAAGAAACATAATTTGGTTCAATGTAGTGACTGGATTAATCCTCGACAGTGATGTCATCATTTGCAAGTCACTGAGAATGAGCGCAACCCAAACCCTTGCCCCAACCCCTTGAGCCACTTACTTTATACAACTCCCCATCAATCAAAAACCAGGAGTACAAGAAATAATACCAGGAATGATCAACATGTGACTTTTGCAAAGGAAAAATGAAAAGAAAAAAAAAAACTAAACCCAATAAAGTTCAAATCATGAAATGCATTTAAGGAAAGATGATTCTTCTCCTGAACATTGCCAGAATGAAAGAAAAAAGAGATGATGATGAGGGTGGTGTTGATGCTATTTACCAGTTGTTGAATATTTAATGTGCTAAGTATTACAATAGACATCGACACCACATAATTAGGGATCGTTGTCCACATTTTTTTTTTTTTGGATAAGAAAACTAAAGCTTAGGGAGGCAAAACATTTTGCCTGAAGTCCCACAGCCATTCTTTCAGTTGCAAAATTCAAACCTAGTTTTTTATTATTCCAAAACATGTGGTCTTCACTGCTTAGCTACACTACCTTTGCATAGATGATAAGAATCTAATTCTGTGTTTCATATTTTTGTAGACAGACGCCTCCACAATGCTGCATTTCCTGCTTGACTAGATTGATACAAGAATACACAAAGGAGCTATCAAGGAGAACCGCAGGGGCAATGTTCTTCTGGAGATTGTCCAAAGTGCAGTGGTCTCCTGTCCCCTGTCCACGAGGTTCCATAGAGGTCTGGTTATGCTGTGTATTTATGACCATGCCATCCAAGGGGATTCAGAAAACATTTATCCAAGCCTACTGAAAATCCTTTTTAGTTTTTCTTCAGAAATTAATCCAGTCCCTTGCTGAGCTGAGAATAAAGAATAAAGACAAAGACCACAACATCTGAGAAATTTAAACATTTATTAGGACTAGAGCAACCATTTTAAGTAAATCAGGTTTGAATTTCAGTTCCTTTGGAAAACAAGCAGCAAATCAAGGATTAGGTTTCTCTTCTAAAACTTCTTGAAGGCTATTGAAACTAGTTCTTCTAGAAATTATGAGGTGGTAGGCTCAATGATTTGGGGAAGTGGATTCCTGGGAGTTCCGTGCAGATTAGTGTTAGAATCTCCAGGTACCACCTCAGACAAAGGACTGATACATTGTTAAAATTACCCCTTTCCCAGTCTTTTTACTTCCATTATTTCTGTTCTTATTTGTAATAATAAAAACCTAGACTTTAGTCCTGGGATCCAATAATCTGAAATTATGTGTGTCTGCAGGCTTCCCAAGTGACTTTGGTCCACAGATTTGTTGACAAGGAGTCTTAGAGAGAACATTATAGGCAAAGGGAGGAATAACCACTTTACCTTGGCTGGGTGCATGTAGGGCCCACGCACTCTTCACCTACAGGGGGTAGAAGGAAAACTGTAGTAGGCATGGAGAGGAGAGGCGCTGCCCAGACAGACACGCCTCCATGAGAGCTCTTGCCTCACAGCCCTCGAGTGGTCGAGTGTGGTTGGTAAACACTGCCAGGCTTCAGCGTCTTCACAGTGCTTTCAACTGTAGAGAGCCACCTCACTCAAGTCCATAAGCTTCCCTGAGGCAGCCTACACCTGGTGAGTGACAAGTGGGGGTCAACAAAACAAGTCTGTCAGGCAATATTCACTTGAAAATTCGGCATTGCCAGAAGTTGAACTTCTTCTTCTGTCAAGCCCTGTCCCCTGCTTCCTTTCATTGGTGTGGATTCCCGATAAGTAAATAACTTTTAGCCAAGTTCTACCTTAGTATCTGTGGGAAACACTTGACATTTTTTGAGCATTTACTATGTGCCAAGGAATCCTCTAAGATTTATATGCATTATCTTATTTCCTTCTACCAACAATCTTATAAATTAGCTACTATTATTACCCCATTCTGTCAGGAAAGGAACAAACTTGGAAGTCATGGATTTAGGATTTAGGCTCGGGCTGTCCAAATTCAAAACGATATTTAGCCACTTATTACTTATGTTAGAGGCATTTTGGTGTTTTCAGGAAACTTGGTATACAGAGTATAGTTAGAGGGCTGAGAATATGAAGGAAGTTGATGAGAAAGAAAGGTTTGAAACTCAAGAAAAAAGGAATCTGGAGGAGGTGTAAAGATTAAATTAGCAAAAGGAATGGTATGAAGATGATCTATCGGCTATCTATAGGGGGAGAGCAAAGCTGTGGGGATTTCTGGGTTGAGAAAATAGGATAAAACCTTCAGCTCCCAAACCATCAATCTCAAGAAGTTCCTTGGGGAGAGGAGTTGAATTAGAAACTGCGAGACCAAAGGAGACCCTAGCAGACGTGAAGGTGAAATTGAATGGAACTAAGAAAAGAAAGTTTCCTGAAGATGGAACTCCTTAATGATGCTGTGCAGGGTCGATTGTTGCCTCCCTATATTCACTTTGTCAGCCCTAGGATTTCCCCACACTTTGTGGCCATCAGTGGGATAAGCTGGCCTTCAGCTAAGAATCAGAGAAAGGGACTCAGTTCTCAGCACTGAAATGCAAGAGCAAGTTAATTAAAGTCTGCAGTCTAGGGTTAAGGAAATCAATCCAGAACTCAGGGAGCAGACATAAACACAGCCAGTTTGCCGTATTGAAGCAGAAGGACTGAGATCCTTGGAATGAAACCTGCAAACAGAAATTGAAATCAGAAATCGAACCAGATGAGCCAAGCCAAAGGCAGAACACAGAAGATGGAGTTACATCGGAGTCGGTCAGCCAGAGCAGTGGTTCCACAACCCTGACTGCACATGAGAATCACCTGGGGAGCTTTTAGGGAAAAACATGGGCCCCACCTCCAACCAGGATGGGACAGGGCATCGGTGTTTTTCAGGTGAGCCTCATGCACAATGACATTTATGATTTAATGAGCTGGAGACACAGAATATCAAGAAGTGACCAGGATCCATACTTGGGCTAAGTGAATTGCCAGAAAAGGCCATCCCCAAGTTATGCTCAATCAAGATAGAGTCTCAGCTTTACTTTGACTCTGAGAAATCAGCCAGTCAGCTTGCTTCGCACACAGAGCATAAACAAGTGGAAAATGGAGCATGCCAGCATTCTCCTCATTATGGCCCTAAGGCAGCTCAGGGAGCAGAACTTCAGCACCTCTAGATTCTTTCGTTGCTAATGAGGAAAGTGGCCATCCTTGAACACAGGGTACAAGCCCTTCATCACAATCATCATATACCCACATATTTTAAAAACAATTTAAAGTAGATAATATAAATTCACACAAGATAACTAATTTTAATCGAAAAATCAGAGAAACATAGAAAAAGCAAAATTAATTCAGAATAAAGCTACTACATAAGGAAATATAAAATAAGTTTGTATGTAATAACTAAAGGCAATTTTGGGCCCAAACCAGTCTTTTGCCCCCATCCAACAACCTGCTTCATCTTTAACGCCAAAGTTTGGTTTAGGACAAAGACAGAGGTCGTTGAGTTTTGGAAAGTTGGGTCCTCCCCAGGCTTTCTTAGAGGAGGAATAAGAGGAATTCATCTGGGTTGCCTCTGAAAAATTTTTTTTTTCTATTTAGCTAAGAAGACGGAGACTGATGAATGGAAAGACGTGTGCCTTATGTCTCGCTTCTTGTCTAGAGTGGCAGGCACTAGAGTTCTCAAGCTTTGGTCGATATTAGAGTCACCTGAAGAACTTGGTGACCATGGGTCCAGACCCTGTTCTTCAAAGAGCCTGCATCTCTGCTTCATCAGTTATGTGATTTCGATGCACACCAAAGTTTGGGAACTCTAGCTAGAGCTGCAACATCCATCCTGTGTCTGAAGGAAATTCAGAGACACTGGTTCCCAGACGAGACACTGAACCCATCCCAGCACTCATCTTCAGGCATCTTGCTATGTACAAAGGTAGGAAAAAAACTGGCTTAAGTTATTGTAAGTCAATGTGGCTAAAAGCATTCTCAGTTGACACACAGCCAAAGAAAAAGCAAAGAATCACAACGAATTATAATATCCCCAATGCCCATAGAATCAAAATGTTCTAGTTGCTCAGAAAAAAAATTCAATTTAAGCCCTAAGGCCAAAGAAAAATTCTTCCCTAGGCCCGCATAAAGGAGACACTGCTTGCCATGATGAGTAACACTTTCAGCAATATTCTTACAGGAAATAAAAAGAGAATTTTTCATACAATCTCTCCATGGTGTCTCAATGCAAACTACCAAAGCATAGTCCAGTAAAAGTAATTCTGCTAAATAAGATGTAGATTGCAGGGGATCTGACTTAATCTCAGAATGAAATTTAAACTATCTGAATGACTAGTTGTTGCATAATGTAGAAAGATAAAAATCAAAAAGCAAATCTAAGAATTGATTGATTAGCATGGACCTCTCATAATTTGGTTTGACAAGCTCTTCTGACTTGGATACAAATATGAATTTCTCATTAATTCATATTTACCCAATATTTACCAAATAGTCCATACCAGCTCTACTTTCTTCTACTTTATCTTTGAAGTACAAACAAATTTCAAACTCAGCTTGTTCCAGTTGTATTTTATGTTTGTTTTGCAGCTCCAGGTATCTTCTCGGGTTGGACACTCACCCATCCCAACAGATTCTAAAAAGCGTTCAAGCATTATTGCCTTTTAAAAGAGCAACCATAGAAGACCGTGGTCAAGATTGCTCATGGAAAGTCAAGAGAGAGCAGCCAGGAATGGAAAAATGGGCCCAGGAATGCAGGGGCAGGGACAGGAAGGCTGCTCCAGTGCTAGTCTCACAATACATGCAAGCTTCAGATCTGGACCTGGTCATCAGGTCTCACTGTAGGGCAGAACTATTGCCTCGTGTAATAATAGAAATTACTGCTTGGTGCTGACTTGAGTTAATTATAATTCACAATAAACCCACAGTGTTATGAGCCAATAGCTTCTTCTGCCTGGGCTAAAGATGACCAAATACTGGGTGCATTTCCATGAGACCTCTTTGTTATCTTCCCCTTCGCCTCAGATATTCTCTGGATCGGGACCCATACTTTCTCTCTTTACTCCTGTATCAGAAGGAGAATTACTTTTGTCTTTTTGTAAAATAATTACTCCACTTGTTATCTTGATGCCTTTTGTCCATCCGTTCTCTTCGTCCATCAATCATCCCTGTTCTTCATCTTCAACCCTTCACTTTCCTTCTGTTTCTGTCCTTCCAACTACAAACATATCTCTATATTCCTGATCCTAAAACAAATCCCTCCCTTGGTCCTCCCTTCACATAAGCTACTGTCTAATGTCTTCCCCTTAAGAGAGAACTCCTGAAAATAATAGACTGTGCTGAAATACTTCACTTATAACATCCTTTACCCCCCACTTCAGTTTACTTTCCATTGCTTCGAAAAATAAGATCCTCACCTAATACTCCACTATATCTTGCTTTTTAGAATGACTTCAATAAACTAATTATCCAGATCTATTGCTTTTTTTTTTTACATTCTTATCTTCCCCTTTCCACACTATTTGACATTGTTGATCACTCTGAAATTTTCTCCACCTTTGGTGTCAATGATTACACTTTACTCTTCTAGTTCTTATTGTAACTTCTATTTCTTTGACAAATTATTGTTTCCCTACCTTCTTGTACATACACAGACACACAAATACACACATTTATATACACATGTGCACAAAAGCTGTTCATGGAAGAAGGATGCCATGTCTATTCTTGCCCTCAACTGAAAATGACTAGTCAGCAAGTGGCAGCTAAGTTAGGATGGTAAATAAAGGTGAGCCGGACATCCCATTAGAATATAGGCACCTCACTACCCCAATTTCTGTTTCTAGGTCCTTTCTCATCTCACTGTGGCTATTACATTAATCATAATTTCTACCTAAATGACATCCACATTCACTCACATTTAGCCCTGGTTTTTTTCTATCCAGACTCAAGCCAGAATAACCACCTGCCTGCCTCTAGTATATGACTATGCTGATGACCTTTCCAGTGCTTCATGTCCAAAGTCAAGTCTGTCAATTCACCCACAACACCCAGTACCTAGCATGATGCCTTGTAAAAAAAAAAGTTTGTTTAATTTTTATATGTATTTTTTAAAAGTCTAAACAATTATATACTTTTTTTTAATAAAACTAGGTTTTAAAGCATATTTGTTCATAAATGTTGTGACTGGCCCAATTTTTAAAGCCATAAGGAGGTTTTACTGCTGAGCTACATTGAGTGACAAGAGCCTAGGGCACTTCTGGTTCTTTCCATTATTTCTCAAATATACAATTTTCAGACCCCTTAGCAGCACATTTGTCCCTCTCTGGTCAAGGACTGTCTTGTTAATATTCTTTTAAAAAAATATGACTCCTAGAATTGTCAAAATGAGTTCAGCACTGTTGTGTAACTCCCTAAGTTTTGTAGACACAGCTAAACCTAATAACCATTTCAACCTGCTATGTGGCTGCTGGCTTCAGTTTCAAGTAATAGCTAAAGTAGCAGGGGCCGTGTGTGTGTGTGTGTGTGTGTAAGAGAAAGTGGTAGAGCAAGGGGTGGAATTGGCTTTTTGTATGTAACTTATCTCACAGTGCCCTTCCATCTTCAAATACAGCATCTGAAAATGGATCCATTGTTTTGTGAAAATAGTTTTGGGAGTAGAAATAGGTCTTTTAGCTGCATGGATGCTGTGATGTGATCCAGTGATCAGACAACAGATGGACAAACACATAAACACTAAATAAAAAATAGGTGCTAAATTCATGTCCCAGGATTTATTCATGAGCCTATGAAAACTTGAAGACTTATGTGCAGATATGCATATTTATGAAGCTGAAAACAATGGCACATTATTATTTCCTAACCTACAGGCCTCTTGATTTTATGTATGCATAAAATGACTAATTTTGAAATGCAATATTTTTTACCTGCATCTGTCTTCCTAGATGATGGGTGAAAGAGAAATCCCCAAAGTCATATAGATTCATTTGAAGTCATAAAGTTAAAACAGAATTCAAGACCTCATCTGACTATCGGATATTGCCCAATTCTTTGCTGTTTGCTTTATTAAAGAGTTTAATGACTTGGAGTGATCTAAGATCTCACTGAAAGCAACTAATGCCTTTATTAGCCACATAAAGAGCTGAGTCTACACAGATGCAGCAAGAATCGTGTCTTGTATTATTCCACAGTTATTTAGTAGGGTGAGGAAAAAGTGGAACTGATTTCTCATGTTGAACATCAGAAAGAAAAAAGCAAGAGCAATTAACATTTTTGAGTGTTCCTATGGGCCAGGCACTGTTAAAAGCACTTTACATGTATATTAATTCACTTTAATCTTGTAATAATCTATCAAAATGGATAATGGTAATATTCCCATTGCACAGATAAGGTAACTTGGACCCAGAGCAGTCCCACTGCTAGTTAATGGTGGACTCAGATTTCAATTAGGGAAAAAATTTCCAGAGTTAACATTTAACTCTTGTTACATAACTTTGTTATGTTCACTGTTTCCCAAATAAATACAAGTAGCATTTTAATTTGGTGGCAATGTTATATGTTTTTAATTCTGCCATCAATTCATTCAATTGTCTTCATAATTCTGCTTCAAACTTTAGCAATTTAGCATTCACTATGTGAAAAGTCCAAGATACAAAGCGCCAACATTTTGGGTTTTCCCAGTATCCACACAACCCACACATTTTTTTTAAGGAAAATACCTCAAATTTTTTGGAAACTGACCAGAACATACCAATCCATTGATCTGAAACTGAAGTGATTATTTTGCAGCATGACCCAGTCGGCTCAGTCACAGTTTATTTCTGGGAGGATACATGACTTATACTGAACCAGATAAACCCTGCCTTGGGAACTTGGGGACAGGGACTCTCCCTGGGTGCCCCAGTTACAACATATACAATGTGAACACTTTTTGAAAGTTACGCTGTGCTGTGTGGACCTGGGGGCAGCACAAGGAAAGAAAAATGTACCTCCATGGGGAAAAGCCAGACAGAACACACAAAGGAGTATCCCAAGCTTTTCATAAGAACCCCAACCTTGTGGCCCATTTCTGGAGCCCACCAGACTTTATGCCTTCTAGTTCCATAATACATTTTGGTATCCATAGACGCTTTTTCTGGTATCCTTTCTCTTTTTGTTTCAACCAGTTCAGGTTGTGCTTCTATTGCTTGCAACCACAAGAATCCTAACGAATTTCAAAAAGAAAACAAAACAAAACATTACATTAGAAAAGGTAATTTTATATACTCCGTATGTTTAATTAAATCTGCATGGAAAGCACTTAAAAAGTTTTTGCTGAAACATTCATCAAAAATTTTTACCAGCTACACCTGTCTTTGAAGGTTAGCCCTTTGAAAGGATAGATGAGAAAGAATAATCAAATTTTACTGGGCCAGGCTTTTCAGTAAAACTAGTCACTTAGAGTTCTAAGTGTAAGCCTGAGGATACATAGTTTTTGAATGTTTATTATCTAGGGTCATGAAATAAAGCTTCCAGCATGTCAAAAGAATGCTGAATATGCCATGTTTCTTTTGACCTCTATTTGCTGCTCTTGGGTCAGAATATTATCTGCTTTGGTCAACTTTGCAGCCAGGTTGTGGGTCTGTTAGCAGCAGAGGCACTGGGACACAGGATGGGAGCTAGGCTCCGTGTGGGCAGAATAATGGAACTTGAAGACAAATGAAAGTCTCCACCCACTTTAAAAATTTCCCTCAGATACTTTCCCTAGTGAGAATGCTTGAGTGAGGAAAAGGAAAAACAAAACCTTGAAACCATTCCCCCACTGTCCAACTATTTTAGTCAAATGCCAAGTCAAGAGTGGAGATAGGCATGGAATTGAAATGCTCTCACTAAAATGAGCAGTGGCGAACACGGTACATTGACTGGGTAGTAAAAAATTAAATCAGAATCAAAGCTGTGGCATTAGTACAGCCTGTATTTTATTTGGCTGGACTGTTCTCAAGTTAGGTGGTGCTTTATTACCAGAAGTCAGGTGGCTGGGGTATGATATTGGTGTTTCATTTAGTGAGAGTATTTACTCTGTGATAGCTAATGAGAGCATGGTTTTTGAGAGGAAAAAAGAATAGGGAAGAATTATCATGGATCATCTGAGTTAATTTTCAAAAGATATCATTTCGGTTATAGTTTGGCAGAACAGTAAATGGTTCTCTCAAATATTTGAGAAGAATCATTTGCTACCTGATTTTAGAGGTCCTCCTTGTTTTGTCAGGGCTCCTAATAGTCACTTCTCTACCTTGCATTTATAAGAAAAATATGATGGAAAGATCTCTGGAATCAGATGAGCTTTGTTGCAAATCACAGCTCATTCCCAGTTTGGTCCATGAAGATAATACATTGAAATTAATTTTCTCATTGTTGTTATAACACTGACTTCATTTCTTCATTCTTAACACCTTTGGTCCTGCAAGGCCAGTGTACCAGGCTGAGGGATTCTCAAGGGTTCCTGTGGACCAGAGGGAGAGAAAGGCTTTCAGATGTCAAAGGAGAGCTATTATTGGTCTATTCCAAATGACCGCAAAGGGGCAGAGAAATAAAAGCAGCCAGAACCTGGAAGTAAAGGCCAGATTCCCAGAGCTGAAAAGTATGTGCCAGAATACATTCCCCTGGTTGAGAAAGCTGCGGGACAGAGTGTGCAGAGGATGTCCTACGAGCCCAAAAAATGCCCCTAAGAGAATCAGCTATCCACTGGCCCCAAGAGCCCAAGTCTGCCTGGAACAAGTTCAAGCAATACTTGTCTTACGTACTTACTGCTCCTCTCTCCTCGACTCCAGGTGTTAGAAAGTGGGTGGCAGGTCAGGGCCAGGAAGTCAAGAGCAAAGTAGGAAAATAAGAAAAGGTATTATCATAATGACGTCTTCCATTGCTGCCTTCCAGCAGCAAGGGCTGGGGAGAAACCGAAGCTAAGAATTGTGGTTATGATCTGAGAGTAGCAACCTAATTTCTCTTTTCTTATTTTTTTTTTAAGATTTATTTATTTATTTGAGAGAGAGAGAGTGAGAGAGAAAGAACGAGTGGGAGAAGCGACAGAGGGAGAGGGAGAGACAGAATCTTAAGCAGAATCTCTGCTGAGCATGGAGCCCAACTTGGGGCTCCATCCCATGACCCTGAGATCATGACCTGAGCTGAAATTGAAGGTGGGACGCTTAATCAACTGAGCCAGCCAGGAGCCCCACAACCCAATTTCTGAATGAGAATATATTGCTCCATGCAGTGACCTAGGACTCAGTTACCTAAAAATGAACAGAAAAGACAGGAGAACTATGAGAAATTTCAGCTCGAGACGGAGATGAATACATTTCATGAAGTGGCAATGGGAGACAAAAACAAAACATTTATTTTAATTACATCCTGAGTTTTTCTTGTTCATTAACTTGGTAGAATAACTGAGCCATTATTATTTTCCAGGCATTATGCTACTAAGTGCTGTTCACGCATTATCTCATTTTATTTTAACTCTCACATCAAATACACAAATTAGATATAATTGTCTCTCTTTTGAAAATGAGAAAAATGGAGCTTGGAGAAGTTCAGTATTTCGCCCAAGGTCACTTATCTAGTAAGTGGAGGAGCGGAGAAAATAGCTAGGTCTGTCTGATTCATGAGTCCACATTTTGAATGACTCCGCTTTTAACCCCTACCCTGTGCTGCTGGCACAAAGAAACTATTCATAATTCAGTAAAAAAAGGTTTGAGAGAAAGTTCTTTTATGAAACAGCATGTAAAACATCCCGGTTTTGTAAGAAAAAAAATATTTCTGCATGTATTTAGAAGAATGTGTGTGATAACTCTATGTGAAATATTTTTAAAATCTAGATAAATACCATGATTTTTCTGCAGCTGGTTGTGGGTTTTTCCTTCAATTTACTTACCTTTGTTTCTGACTTCTCTACTACTCTTGCTTTTGTAAAAGGATCATAATCAATTATTTTTTTATTAATTAAAAAATATCTCTTCTGTGTCTTGTGTCTTATTTTCTTGGGTTTCATTATGTGACTGATGTTTCTTTGAGTTGATTTCAGCATTTCGATCACAAAATTTGGTTTAAATCAGTAAATTCTGCCCTCCTGAGCAATTGAGATCCTCCTGATCCCCGTGTATACCAATGGCACCAAGTGCTTCGAGGTAGGGGAGACCCCTCGGTTCCTCTTTCAGACAGGGACACAATACACTCACATTAATTACTTCCTATCAGCATATTCCTATTAAGAATACAATGAACCTGCATGACTCCATTTATAGGACATTCAGGGAAGGAGAAATGAGAAGAATGGAAACCAAATCACTGATTGCCAGGGTCTGAGGGTGGGGGAAGGGTTGGCTACAAATAGGCAAGGGGGTCACTTGGGGGGGTAAGAAAATTGTTCTAAAGTCATTGCATACTGTGTATGTTTGCTGAAACTTGCAGAACTGGACACTAAAGATAGGGAATTTTCCAGTAAGATATATTGTACCTTAGGAAAAAAAAACAACTGGAAAGAACTATAATATAAAACTTGACATGCCCTTATCAGTTTTCCTTCTTAGTCATATGAGAAAAATAATATTCAATACAAGATCTTATTGCTCAAACCCTCTTCTTATCAACACCACTACATTAATTGTCCTTCTCCTTTGGGTCTCCTTTCTCTTCTTACAGTTTAGTAAGTTCATTAAAGAAAACCACTGTGGCCTCATACAAATGAAGGCATTGTCTCCCCCTCCCCAGGCTCAATGTATTTTGGACCAATGGGTAACTTAACTTTATATTTTAAATAATTAACAATTTTTAAATTCTATTTGAGGAAAAACTTTTTCTTAAAAAATTCTTAAGAACATTATTTTATTTATTCTGGAAGACATCTAGAGCGGTGGTTTTTGACCATGACTGCACAATGGAATTACTTGAGGAGCTTTATAAAAATTACTGGATCTACCATTCCACTTACAGGGATTCAGACATATTATTTGAGTGCAGACTGTGAACAAGTATTTTAAAATCTTCCCAAATTATTCAACTATTTCTAATTCTTGTGGAAGTTGAGAGTCACAAGAGAAAGTTTTTAAAATTGACTCTTCTTTTTCTCAAAGAAACTTCCTGTTTCATAACTACTCTTTAAGAAGGAAATGCTTATTTTTAGTATATAAAATGTGGTTGTGCACTGAAAGGCATTATTGTGATTTCCTTTAGTTGCTGAAGTGATTTTGAGATCGTCTTAATGACTAATGATGGCTCATTGCATTTTCTGCACTTCCTTTCCAGGGAAATGAAGCTGCACAAAGGTCTCAGCAGCATCTTACCTTGGCATCCAGGCTGGTAGCAGAGATGACAGGGGTAGGAGAATCAGATCATCTAGTTTTTCAAATTGTAGTTGGTTGGTAGCTACCTACTCCATCTGTGCATAAGGAGAAACATCATGCTACATGAAGACAATTACAAAATCTATCTTAAAAGGGAAGGAGAATCAAGTCACAGTTGGGAATGAAAATGAAATGTGAATAGCCAGGACAGCTCAGATTCACAAGATAAGGGGAAAGACACCCAAATGCATTTTATTTAGAAAAGTATATTTTGCAGGTGGTGTCCGGTCCAGAATCATGTCTGGCCTTTCCTGACCAAACTCCCTGAGGGTACAGCAGGTACCCAATCCTTCCGGGTAAGTGAAACTGGTAAGAATGTATTACACACTTTTAATATTTACTGATTGTAGGTCTCTACTAGAAATGGTAAAATTCTGGACTGGCCATCAAAAGGTCTATGTAATGCTCCCACTCCAATCTCCTAGGTGAATTCAATGATTTAAATCATTTTTACCCTCTGCTTTCACATCTATTAAATGGCTGTAAGAAGTACAACCTATGTAGATAAGTATCCTTTGGATAAAATGGTATTATATCAGTGCTATAAAGTGAAGGCATTATCACCTAAATAGTGACCTCTTATTTTAATTCACAGAGGACATAATAAAGTCTAGGATCCACTGCATAACTCTATAACCTTCTTGTCTCCTTGTGCAGAAGCCCCATTCCCAACACTGGTGTTACTTAGCTTGGACCAGCTCATTCTAATCAGACAAGACTTGTTTTATTCACTATAAAACTAGACTTGTAGATTCTGCTATGCCCTGAACCTCAGCTCTCTAGCTTATCTCTGGCCTTTTCTCCCTATTCCTTAGTCCCTGTTCTCATATTTCAAATTCTAACCTAATTCCTTTTAAATGTCTGTACTGTTTTGCTCTCACTAGTTCTCCTAGTTTCTAAAGTCTTGGTCCTGAAACTGTGGGACCCATATCCTCGATTTCTGTCTGTCCTGTGACTGGAGCCTCCCAGCCTTCGTAGGCAAGGCTTCCCTGACTCTGAGCTGATCTGCCAAGACTCCCCATCTTACCTCAGACTCTGAGAACAGATACGGAGCACTGAGATTTTCAGTGGGCCGAGATCTGTGTGTGCCAAGCACTTTGGAAGGGAGATATTATTTGTCATTGTTATTTTGACAATGGAAACTGGGGCTTAGAAACCAATATTTATGTTTGACAATGGTTTGTTGGATGAATGTAACTCAGAAGAGTCCATGAGTTTTGTGATATTTCTAACCCAACCCAATACAATACAAAATAAGTCATTAAATATGAAATCCAGAATGTAAGTCCCTCTACCAAAGTGAAGTCAGTCTTTCTATTAGTTGCATAAAATCATTAGTCAGAATTAAATAAACTTTGGGGTTATCACAAGATTCTCATCCAACCTCTCTGAAGTATCACTGAAAGAAGGAATAATCAAGCAAAACTCAAAAACTCCTGGCACTAACTCAGTATTTTTAAAAGCATCTTTATGGAGAACTTGAGAGGTATTTAATTACTTTCTATTTAAAATCATCTTCCATTTTGACTGAGTTAACAATCATACTTAGGACCAACGAATTAACCTTAGTCATTTCTGTGTTCCCATGGCCCATTCAATTACTCATTTATTTAGTATATATTTATGGAATCCCTACAATGCAGCATGAACTGTTATGGTGGGGTGTGCAATCAGGAGGAAAAGTGACATGATTATAATCCTCATGGCACTTAAATCTAGTAAAAGAGAGATACAAAAATTAAAATAATTTTAAGTAAAGAAAAATGCCTATGAAAAACTAAATAGGTGCTGTGGCTCCTGACTGGCTCAGTCAGTAGAACATGCAACTCTTGATCAGGGTCATGAGTTCAAGCCCCACATTGGGTATGGAGCCTACTTAAAAAAATAAAAATAAATAAACAAGATGCTTTAATAAAAATACTGGGTTAGAAGTGTACCTTAAATGGAATTATCAAGGGAGGCATCTCCAAGGCAGAGGCATTTAAACTGAGACCAGAAAAGTGGGAAATACCCAGCTGTGCCACGTGAAATGTGTAGGTGCTGGGAGAAGAGTGACTCTGGCTTGAGAGATCAGCAAACATAAAAATAATACAGCAGAAAAGAGATTGGAATGTTTCAGCAATGGGCAGATGGCACTGTGATTAGAATAGAATAAACAAGTGGGAATTTGGCCTACTGTGAGGCTAGAGAATGAAAAGGACCAGGACATGTGGGACCTTGGAGGTCATGGAATGAGTTTGGATTTCATTATTTGTAAAGATTTATCTATTTATTTTAGAGAGAGAGGGAGAGAGAGAGCATGTTTATGAGTAGGGAGAGGGGCAGAAGGAGAGGGAGAGAAAGAATCCTCAAGTAGATTCCCCACCGAGCACAGAGCCTGATGTGGGGCTCAATCCCAGGACCCCGAGATCATGACCTGAGCCGAAATCAAGTATCAGTCTCTTATCTGACTAAGCCCCCCAGGTACCCTGAGTTTGGATTTCATTTTAAGCATGCTGGGAATCTGAGAATTCATTTATGATGGCCAATCGTATGTGTCGGCTGGAGTGGTTCATTGAATGCCCAGATATTTGGTTAAATATTATTCTGAGTGTTTCTGTGAGGGTGTTTTGGATGAGATTAACATTTAAATCAGTACTGTGAGTAAGCAGATTGCCCTCCTTAATGTGGGTGGGTCTCATCCAATCAGTTGAAGATCCGTATAGACCCCAAAGTCAGAGATCATTCTTCCTGCTTGACTGCCTTCAAACTGGGACATTGGCTTTTTTCCTGCCTTCGGTCTTGAACAGAAACATTGGCTCTTCCCAGGTTTCAAGTCCACTGGCATTTGGACAGGCGCTACACCTGCAGCTCTCCCGAGTCTCCAACTTGCTGACTCACCCTGCAGATCCTGGGACTTGCCAGCCTCCATAATCATATGAGCCAATTTCTTATAATAAATCTCTTTTACACACACACGCATCCTATTAGTTCTGTGTCCCTGAAGAACCCTGACAACAGAGCAGTGACCATTTTCTTAAGCAGAGGACTGACATAATCCAACTTTATTTTAAAGACGCTGCTGATTACAGTGTGGGGAGTGGTAGTAGATTGAAGGGAGATGGTGGCAAATATGTTTTTGTTTCTAAATATTCTTCAGTTCTCCCTGTAAAAGAATATACCTCCCTTCCCCTTGGAATCCTGACCTTATCACTTTCTTTGGCCAATAAAGTATGAGCAAAATAATCAATGCCACATGGGAGTAGAAGTTCTAAGAGCCATTGTGAAGTTTTTCCATTATTCTTTTCTCTTGGCCACGAGAGCAGTGTGTCCCAAATAGGAGTTTGTCCTTCAGCCTAGATCCTTGAGTAAAGAAGACACATGGAGCAGAGCCACAGCCAAGATGCTATGTGAGCCAGAAACAAACCCTTACCAATGTAAGCTCCTGCGAGTGGGGATTGCTTGGCGCTA
>CM052886.1:17629775-17670163 GCA_028534135.1 Potos flavus
AAAAAAAAAAAAAAAAAGGTAAAGATGAGTGGAGAGCCTTGAGGTAGTTTGCATATTATGATGGTTAATTCTACATGTCAACGTGGCTGGGCTATGGTGCCTGGTTGTTTGGTCTGAGGGATTTGTGAATGTGGTTAACATCTATAATCACTTGACTTTAAGTAAGTGATTAACCTTCAAAATGTGGGTGAGCCTCATGAAGTTGAAGGCCTCGAGAACAAATATGTGAGGTTTCTCAGAAAAGGAGGAATTCTGCCCTGAGACTGTTACAGAAATTCTGCCTGGATTTGTTTCCAGCCTGCTGATTTACCCTGTGAATTTTGGACTTGTCAGCCTCCAATATCATGTGAGCCAATTCCTTAGAATAAATCTGTTTCTCTCTCTCTCTTTCCCTCTTCCTGTCCTGTTCTCCTTCTCTCTCCCCCTCTCTCCATCTCTCCGTTTCTCTCTCCCTCCTTGTATACATGAAGAACCCAAGGCAGACAAATGACTGATAGGGATCCAGAGTTCATGGACTGGTTTGTGATGGAGCTATGAGGAGGTAGGCCCCTTAGGGTCTTACCTGTGCACCTGGATGGATGGGTACATCACACCTGACCTATGTCTCTGAATGGAGATTGCAATCAATAGTAGAACAAATTGAATCTCTAATTCAAAAAGAATCTCAAACATTTTTGGAGGTTTGGACATCCATTGGAATTTCATTGATAAAAATTTTAAAATCACAAAGTACTGTTGGTTTTGCTAGGCTTTATGGAAATAAAATAAATAAATAAAAATAAAAATAAAAAAATCTGTACTGGAACTGTGAACAGCCATCAAGAAAGTGCTGTGCAATTAAACAGCCCCTGAAAGGGGCTATTGATTTTCCATGCTGTTTAGTAATGCACTTCGAGAGCTATTCACTGGCATTCTAGTCACCTTAAAATGCTACGGTGAAAAACGGTAAAGGTGGAAGAAAGCTCCTAAAATGTGCTGAGTTTCAGAAATTGCATGCAGAACAGTTACTTTCCCCCTGTCCTGTGCACCATCAGCCAGGCGGGCCACAGACAGAGAAAGCCAAGACCCGCGAATATGATTTACAGCCCGTGGGGGCTGCAGGAATAAAATATTAAGAATTCCTCCCAGCGCTCCCATCGGGGTGATCCTTCATTTCAAACACAGACAGTATAAACCGGCAGCGCTTGCACAAGCAGCATGTGCAATGCTAAGGGTCTGGTCACAAAGCCAGACCAAGAGACCACCAGGAGGTCGCAAATGGAAAATCACAAGGCTCAAGAATTGGATCTACCCCTGCAGTTCTAGCTAGGAATCCCTTTTCTCTGCCCTGAAGACAGAGGTCCATATGCCCTAACTAGTTGGGGAGTTCACTCACTACAGTCCAGGGATCGCAGGGAAAGGAACCAACACACATTTTTCTCTTGAAAGGTCTACCTCTATTTACAATTTTAAGTATATAGAATAAAAAAAATCAGAGTCTAATTTTTCAAATTCACTCTCGGGTCTCCTGCTCATTTCTCCTTTTTGTTTGTTACCTTAAATCTTTTTAAGAGGTTAAGTTCCCTGTAGCATCCACCTGACCTTTTCTTTTCTTTCTTTCTTTTATTTTTTTAACTGAGTTGCAGTTTTATGTTTTTGTTTTGACTGTTCATCAGTTACCAGGAACCTTATCAGTAGAAAAGTATTAGGATTTTTTTCTCAGACATGTACTCACATCTGCTAGTGAAAAGTGTTATTTATGATTTTAAAGAGCAGAGATTTCATGCGTGACTTTTTTGAAAAACTGGAATGCCCAAGGATTCTAGGCTTATTGAAAAAGATGGTTTTTATAGCAGGAATTAGATACAGGTGGCCATGACCCTTCCTTGTGCCCCAACTTTTCTTTTCTCCCCAATTCCAATTTTGCATGCATTCTTTTCCCTCTTGCTGAGAGCTTCACAGTTCGTCCTGGGGGACTGGAGCTGTTGCTGATAATTTCAGGGTACAGAAGCATGGACAGAACAATGGTGACCAGGACAAGCGAAAACAGCACCCCATTTTTCATTTCCTTCCCTACATCTTCAAGATTCAATGGCGTAGACATGTTTAAACTAGCATTTAACTTCCCCCCAACTCCTGCTGCCCAACCACCCTAACAGCTGAAATAACTCTAGAAGTTTGAAAGTAGAAGCTGAGAATCACCGAGGAAGGACCATATCTGGGAATTTTGGATGCCGCTTTCCTCACCTCTGCTGGCCCCAGATCTTCCTAGTGATCTCTCTTAGATTCCTGGAAGATCGGACTCAGGCAAAACCCGAGTCAAAAGGTCACGTTTATGCAATGCTCATGCCCCACAAAATCTTTGAACATTTTCAACAGTCTGAAAGTAGAATCTTCGAAGCTTCAAAACTCTCTTTGTCCCAGTGCTTCATTCACTGTCTCCAACTGCACACCCACCGGACCCCCAACTCTTACTGAGCTAAGGAGCCCCACTCCCCTGAGGTGTTGTGTCCCCATGTGCCACCCAGGGGAGAAGCAAAAAAATGCATATGGGGAGGAATTCCTTTATTTTTCTGCTCCACTGCTCTCATTACTTTCCATCACCCAACTGAAGAGGGGCCTTCTGTTTTCCTGATGGTTTCTTCACTGAAGTGGTTACATGGCGGGGGCAGGGGGTGGGGTACTTTTTAAATCCTGTGCCCAACATCAGAGGGTCGAAGCCCAGCCCAATAGCTTGGGGGGTTAACTTTTATTCTCATCACGTTATAATCACCCATCCATAGTCTACACAAAGAAGGTGCTAGCAGGAATAGTCCCTTTTCCTGTCTTGTCTCTTTGCCCCAAGATAGTCATTTTGAGAATAAATTTGAACCTGGCAGCTCAGCCATCATGAACTTAGAGGTTTCAACCTATTTCTGTATTCTAGAGGAAATACTGAATTGATATGTAAAATGTTCAATGGTCACCAAGGCGGGTAGAAAGAGAATTCTAGAACATCGATTTGCTTTCAATTGTGCCACTCACCTTCATATATACTATCTCATTAATCTAAAACCTGTCCTGTAAATCAAGCATTACTATTCCATTTTTGTATTTGAGTAAATTTCGGCTGAATGGTTAAGTGACTTGCTTAAATTTAACTCAATGTCATGTGAATTATAAGATTTACTCCTAAATGTTTATTATTTCTGATTGAACACACTATCTTTCAAAAACAGGGCAAAGCAAAGAAGGATGGGAAATACATAAAAGTTAGGGAAATTAACATTCATTTTGTCAGTAATGTAGGCAACTCTGCAAGTGATTTTATTGGCTCTGGCAATATCTAGATGATACTCACTGACAAAAATCCCTCCACTTTGATATAATCTCTTTAGCTTAAACATGTTTCCTCTTAGAGAAATAATACAAAAAGAAAAGAATACAGTTGAACAATTCTTTATTATTTATACTTTTAGTGAAGAAGCTCTCAATCTTTTTGGAAAGAAGAGCTATTGTTATTTTCTTCCAAATATATATATCTTTATATATATTTCTCATATCTATATATATCTATATATATATAAGAAGTATATATATAGATATATAGATATTATATATAATTATATATATTATACATATAATTACATATATTATATATATAATATTATATATTATATATATTATATATATATTATATATATAATATATATAGATATATATAGATATATATATAGATATATAGCTATTTATTTATACTTCCGAAGTACCAGAAACCCGGAACATTTGGAACGCCTTTGCTAGAATTGTGTTCAAGGGCAATTTGTCGACCACATAAGGATATCTGTTTCCTTGCACACATTCACATTTTTTTTAACCCAATTTGTCTATCTACTTTTTTTATCGGGCTCTAAATAGCTTTTAAGTGATCGCCAAAAATGAAATTCAGCATTAAAGGATAAAGATTGGTTACTGCAGAAGATAGGCCACAAAATGTGTATTCAATCCTAAAGACAATTCTGGAAATATTTTGAACAAAGGCAGAGAAACTAGAGCAAGTCTATGACTTCCCAGGAGTTTATTTTTGAAGGGGCTCAAACTGCTCTGAATGTAAAATTTAGGGTATGTTTATTATCACTTTCATTACCTTCCTGTAGCATAAAAATTAAAGAAATAAATTTTAAAACCCTTTTCCTTCTTAGACTTAGGAATCCAGGGAGAACACTGCGTATGAACCCGTGTAATTCACAGAGGTACTTGCAGCATTGCTTTTTTGCATTATGAGTATGACCTTTGTCAGCGACATAAGATAAATGAATATATATACTCAGAGGAATCTTTAAAGAGTAGGGGAGAACACTGCATAATTTGTAAAAAATCCAAGGATAAAGCAAGCAGATGCTGCTAGAATCCCCACCTCCTGAGATCTGAAAAGCACAGACAATTTGGCTCATCGGTTGCAGTAGGCATTGGCAACAAATAAAAACTGGAATTGGGATGTTCTGCCAAGTAACACAGGACTAAGAAAGAGGAAAGGTAGTAAGAAAGAAAAAATAGCTTGTACAAATGTGGCACGTGCTGGAAAAACTGTTCAGGGTGTTAAGGATAGAACACAGAAGCAAGAGATTGATGCCTGTGTACCAGGGCTGATTTTTAAAAGAAGATGGAAGGGGAGGAGGAGGGAGAGGAGGAAAAGAAAGAAAAAGAGAGTTATTGTCTGGCAAGAGAACTTCGTGGAAACTGACAGGTAAGTGTGGTAAGTATTTATCTCTTGGGCTGTTAATAATATGAACAATGGAGCATATTTGCAGAGAACTTGAGGAGCGAGTCTGCATTGGGAGACAATTCTTAATGGGTCTCTCATATTTCTGCTGAAAGTCACAGACAGTCTTTCTTTCTGGACTATCTTTTCAAGGATGTTTGTAAAGCAAACAACTTTGGAAAATGGAGTGTCTCCCTCTGGGGCAGAGGGCAGACTATTTTTGCTGTCCAGGGTAGTAAAGATAATATCGTCTATGGGGCAAAGATTCAGCATTGTCAGTTGGCAGCTTCTTTAAAAGACTGTGTTTCTTCAGCTCATGTTCATCACCTGGGACACAGAACCACTGAGTGTGTAGCATCCACGTGGGCTGCTCTGCGTGGCCCGCCTTGGGACCAGGGGGCACAGGAAATCAATGTGAACACGAAGCCTTTAAAGACTGCTGCGCCATGAGTCATAAGGTCCTTTGTCTCTGATACAAGGGTCCCATGTCTTCTGCTAGTATCCCTAAGATTATGACAGGCTACCTTTTTAGTTTGCAAACAGGGTAAAATTTCAGACCTTTCACTGCTCTGGACAGTTTGAACTTCCAAAGAGAGAATCACATAGGATCTATTAATAGTCCCTGCCAAACAACAATTTTTATCTCCGAGGAAAAAATTAAAGCAGACATATATGTCAATGAGAAAAAGATAGATCCAAGCAGGAGGAGAAAAAAAAAATTATCCAGTGCAGAATCATATTATTTAAATAAAATAAATTTATTTACCAATAAATAAATAAAGATAGGTAGATAGGTAGATAGGTAGATAGATAGATAGATAGATAGATAGATAGATAGATAGATAATGGGTAGATGAGATAGATAGATGATGGATATACAGAGAGAGACAAACGCAGAGATACAGAGAGACAGAAAGAGTAGAGGGCATATTTGGGTGTACAAATGTGTGTGTGTGTATGTGTGTGTGTGTGTTTTCATATGTAAGTATGGTTATTGAGCTCTGCAAGAATATGGGAGTTAAGAACATATCCACATAAAAATAAAATGCGTGTTTCAAAATTTGTAGTTCAGAATTTGTATTTTAAAAAGGGTCCTTCAGGCAAAATATTGAGTCTTTCTTCAAGGAGATGGGTTGAGGATGAAATAAGTTGGTTTCCTCTTTATTTTTCTCTTTGATTTCTGCATTTGGTGAACCTTCAGGAGAGATGATGCTGTATGAAAATGAGGTCTAAAATTGGCTCATTCATTTCAATTTTATTGCTTGTTCCCTAAAAGAAAAATGGAAGAGCAATAAATGATCTCTCTCCTCAGCATTATCAATTTGTGTTCACTGTGCTTTATATCTCCCATTCAGACATGGCTGTGTCCTGACCTTCCTTTTAATTTAGTCCCAACATATTTTTAGCATTTTATCTCATGGTCGGTCTCAAAAACTTCTGGAGCACTTCCCAGCTTTCTGAGCTTACCTTTTGTGAAGATCTCAACGGCTTAGCTTGTTTGACACGCAGCACCCAAATACATTGAAACTTTTGTTTCAGAGACTGCAAATGGTGTTAGTATATTTCCCACAGGCTTTGTTTCTTCAGGAAATTTGGCATCTCAGCGCCAAGCTGGGTAAAGAAAATTGAAGCAAAATGAAGGTTTTTCTCTAACTTCTGGCAGCCATTTGAGCAGCATGCGGAAAGTAAGGAAACCTTAATCTCACTTCAACCATTGACTGCGTAAAAGAGACTTCACTGGAGGGGTCTACATGAGATCGGAGCCTCAGAGGTGAGCTTCCCAAGACATAGTTCTCTCCAGACATATATGTCATAGACCTCTAAAATCTTATGTCATGCTCATTTGGGTTTCTGACATAAATCCTTTCACTTGCTTTCATTCATTTTTTCCCTTATTAACGCTAAATCTAGCGGCAGATAAGGCGATTGGGAATCTTTATCCTCAAGGTACACAGGACTCTTCAAGAATGAGCGCCTAATAGTTCCTAACACTTGTTTCAATTTTCATGCTTTAAGAACACTAATCGATTTATATTTGTTGTTATGCACCAACCCTACCCTGTACTATAACTTACCTTAATGACATGGCTTTAATTTCTTTTTTTAAAAAAGATGCAATTTATTTTATTTGACAGAGAGAGACAGCACAAGCTGGGGGAATGCAGGCAGAGGGGGAGGGAGAAGCAGACTTCTCGCTGAGCAGGGAGCAATATGCAGGGCTCCATCCCAGGACCTTGAGATCATGACCTAATTTGAAGGCAGACGCTTAACCAACTCAGCCATCCAGACCCCCCAATATAGCTTTAATTTCTAAATTAATTTTTTTACCTTGCTTCCATTTCAAATGTATATTTAATCTAATTCCTAACATGAGATCTCTTTAAAAAAAAGTTTCTCTTGTTCACTTTTGACCTCATTACTTTTTATGTAACTTTGGGTCTAGTTCCATTTTCTAGTAGAATACATATTTCTATAAAAGTGGTTGAAAGAAGAACTATTTTGCTGACTTGCTCAATAAGAAATGACGTTGAAATAAAAATTGAGCACAACAAAGTCCCTTGGAAAGAAGGCTTTATTACCCCTGCTGGTCCTGACTCTCTCCCAAGAGTCTATTATTTTGCTCCTTACAGTTGTCAGCTTTGGAAGCAAAACAAAACCACAGTGTCATTTCCAGACTTCACTAAGATCTAGGCAAGTGTCACCAGAGTCATATCTCCTCTTTGTAAGTTTCCAGTTCTCTCTGTCCTTTGCTTTAAACCTGTCTCTTCCTACTGGGGTATCTCTGCTTTTCCCAATCTTCTGAGCTCGTTCCTGTTCTCATAACATTTGTGGAGCAGGTACACTTAAAGGCCCCTGATTTTCCTAAATGAGAAAACCTTTCCTCGATCCATATGCCAGCTTTGTCACTTTCCTGAGCTTCTCTTTGATGACATGTCTCTAAGGTATGTGAACTCCTTGGGGTCTGTCATTGCAATTTTATGTCACAGAACTATTTTACATACACATTAAGAGCATGCTTTTGGTTCTTTCTGACACTCCACCACCAAAATGTTTTCTTTAGTCATTAAAAAAATATATTGAGTGTCTACCATGTGTTAGATAAGTTGGTAGGTGCCAGCAACAGGGGTTTCATTAGACATGGTGCCTGCTTTCTTTGAATTTGCAACCTCTCAGAAATATTAATAGGTTTTTTTCTTTTGTTGCACATAATTGATTATTAATAATCAAGTTCTGAAGTGTCAGATGCATTCTATTATCCGAATTCCTTCTCAACTCTATATTGTACTTTTCACTGGGTAATTTACACAAATAAAATATAAAACTCTCCATGGTTAAAACTTTAAAAAAAAAAAAAGCCCAGATGGAAAGATGCAGCATTTTACCACAGATTTTATACTAGGAACTATTTAAGGAAGAATTAGAAAGTGGAAATGCAAGAGCTCTGAACCATCATTGAGAATATCTGGGCCCTGTCACCAAAAACCTACATGGCTTCAGAAAAGTCACTTGATCTTTTGAATTTCAGTGCCTTCATCTGTTAAGTGACGGGTGGGAGTAAATGTTCTTTTAGCTCTCAGGTCGAAAATTCAATGCTTCTAAATGTAGAAGTATTTCAGGTATGAAATACTATTCTCAACACATCTCTCATGGAAATTCAGTGCCACGTAAACATTCAGCCAGCAGACAGAAGAATGTTCACTGGGTACAGAGACGGAAGGTTGCACTGAAAGTCCCCCCATGAGCATCGTAGGATGGCAAGGCCTGCCTGTGGCTGGGGAATAGGCAGGCTCAGTCGGCTCTGTGTCTCAACCCCCTTTCTCAGCAAGGTCAGGCTCAGTGCCAGCAGGAGATTTTTGGTTAGCTACAGCTTTTCTTCTGGATCCAGTGATAATCTTTCCAAACTTTTCTGCAAAATCAGACGGAAATGAACTATTTGTGGATATGCATGACTATCAGGTCTGGTAATCAGATCAAGACAAAGAGGAATCCGTATAATAATTACGTCCCCTTGTGATGAAAATGGATCTTTCCTGTATCTTGTATGGATCTGCCATTCCCGAAGCTGTGCTCTACAGAGAACCAGAAAATAAAATGTGTATTATAAAATCATGAGAGCAATTGCAGTGTTGATGACAGTAATAGTGCTTTTCCCAAGGACAATAAAATAGGGAAAACAGTAGACGTTTTCTTCATGCAACTTAAAATAGATATGGACTTAAATAAAAACTGTTCACACATAAAATTTATCTTCATGCAAAGTAGTCTTGGAGATGAATATCCACTGCTCGCTTAATGATTAATTGAAACACATTTTAGATATTGGTCTTGAGGAAAAATGTAATTTTTTTTACCCTTTAAGTTATCAGTTTTGTTTCTGCTCTGGCACTTGTTAGGGATGTATTTTTAAGATGAGCTCTTGTTAGTCTTTGGTACCATGTCTGCATAGCATGAAGCTGGTATTTGGTTTATTCCTTACTTTATAGTGGATAATGCCATAACTTGATATGAGACTTAGTCTGTACTGACTCAGGGACAAAGTCAATGACAGATCTCTAGTTTTCTATTTTCACTAAGAACATGATGACTTCTAAATCAATAAGTTTACCTTCATTAGACCTTGACCAAATGTGAAATTACATAGCAAATTATCCATAAACTTGTAAATATTATTATAAAACAATGCCTCATAGCAAGGAATACACTCATTTCCTACATTTTCCATGTCATATTTTAGAACCATGTACTATTCATCACTGGAAAAACAACATTTAACTCCCAGCAGCCTAAAATATGTGCTACCAGGAGATTTCCAATGGTTTTATTAAAAATGGTTGCACTTAATATATGTATTATCACACTCTGTTATTATTTCAGCCTCTCAGGGGTAGCTCTTAATACTTTAAGAGCTTGGCTAGAGATGTACAAACCCCATACATATTCAACAACAGCAATTTTCCTTGATACAATCAAACCAAATTAAAGAGTATATTGGATAGAAACAAATCATTTTATTTTCTTTAACTGTTCTATTTTAAAAAGTGGTATCAGACCATGATTATTAGTGTCTTGAAGCTCAGTGTGCCATTGTAAAGTGATCTCAAAAGGTGATAAATATTTATGAGTGTGTAGATTAAATGTGTTTGCATATTTCCAAATTTTATGTATTATGCAAAATAACCACAGTATTAGAGTCACTAAAAGTTATCTTAAAATTTTATCTGTGATTTTTTTTTTCAAAGCTATCATTTCCAACTCCAAATCTCAACTTCTCATGAATGTTCTCCTGGAAATTGCTGTGTGCTCACATAATTCATCTTGTGGATTGAGGCCCTAAGTATTAACAAATTAGCTGCAATCGAATTTGGCACTTTAAAATTCTATCTATCCTCTTCAGGGCTTGCTGAGTCAGAGCCCATCAAGTGATAAAGGTCAGTTCAGGAGATATGAACTAAACTGTAATTTTCAGATTAAGGGAGAAATATTTATGAATTTTCAATGTACACTTGGAGTCAGTGGCTTCTGAGAAGTAAATTTTTCACTCCTCCCATCTCCTCTGTCAAAAATGGAGGTATAATAACTAGCCTGGATCCCTCTTTTATAGATCAACCAATATGGGACCTAACTGGGAACTTTCTGAATGATTTTCTGATAGTGTTCCCACGGTTTCAAAGCAGAAAGCATATCTTGTGGTATCATGTGTACCATTGAATTGTCTTGGAGCACAGCAGGTAGGATCTACCTGGAAGAAAAATCCATCTTCCTCCAATAGAAAGAAAGACCACTGAAGTAATTGGGGGCAGGGCAAGGTTGGTTAGCAAGAATTTAATTAGATGGTCCTGTTTGAAAACATTCTCTTACTAATCTTTATCCTCCTATGAACTCAAAAATGCATTTTTCTTTTCCCTCTCATAGCAAGTTTGGTGAATTTAAGACTTTTAATTTGGTTAAATGTGCTGAATGAAATAATCAATCCATTAAAAAAACAAACAAACAAAAAAGATGTCAGTTTAATTTACTGAATCATGTCATTGAAAGCAAAACTTAATTTAAATGGAGAATGAGGGACACCTGTGTTGATACACGTTATGCATGAATTATATAAAGTCCCTAGATGGAGAAAACTAAAGGAAATGATAGGAATATTATTATTAAAGTTTAAAAAATGGAAGTATAGGGAAATAAGCATTAATAAAGAGAAACCACAAATGGCACTTTGCATAACAGGAAAAGCAGACATAGATGAATTGTGATAATCCATGTTTCTCAGCATTTTTTAGCCAAGGGTTTGAGGGCGATCATGATAAATTTTACACTATACAAATTTTTAGTAATATCACATAAATTAATCCTTACAATTTTATGTTTCCACTATCCATAATATTTTAGTGATTTTTCCATGAGTACCCTATTTCAAATAATTTGACCTATGTTAGTAAAGTACCTAAATTAAGCTTTCCACTAAAAGGTAATCATCCCAATTACAGAAGTTCTCTGGGGACTTCTACATATAAAATATGTACAAATGTGAACAATATAAATTCAAGCATGGTGCTGAAATGATAAATTTTTAGACAATTTCAATCATTTTTATCTATTCTTCTTTATGCCTAAAACCTTGACATGTATGGGAATTACATTTGTTTCCATATTTCTCAGGAACTATGCTCGATGAGTACATTTTCTAAGAGTGATTTCTTCATAAACAAAGGTGTTTAAATTACTCCCCATTAGAGTAACAGACAACAAGGGAAATGAGAAGTCAAGTGGGAATGACCTTCTGTTTCACTCCCAAAGGAGATGTCTGCATATGAAGATATGATACACAACTGTGTCCTTTGTGGAAGCAAAGTGTGATTTAGATTTGCCTTTGGAATCGACATTTGTTCTCATTATGAAGATATGAACAGCAGAGACTTCTTAGTTCTGGAAAAATTGCGAACTGGATATAATGCCTTTTTTAATAATTAAGACTTGAGGGGTGCCCGGATAGCTCAGTTGGTTAAGCAACTGCCTTTGGCTTAGGTCATGATCTTGGAGGCCCAGGATTGAGTCCCACATCAGGCCCCCAGCTCAGCAGAGAGTCTGCTTCTCCCTCTGACTCTCTCCCCTCTCATGCTCTCTCTCTCGCAAATAAACAAACTCTTAAAAAAATGAAGACTTGAATTAGTTGTTATTGCATACATAGAATATCCATCCTTTCAGAGAAATAACAAACTTCAAATGACACCCAGCTTGGGTAAAATTAAAGTAGGAATTTTGAACTTATGTAATCAGTAGAGTACAATATGGTTTTTGAATAAAGTCTGCAGTAAAGGAATTTTAACCCAATTGTAGTTGGTGCCTATAGACATGTCTTTTAGATTCTCTTTTACGTGAGAATAAGTGCAAAATTATGAAAGAGAGAAATTTAGAGTAAGTGGGTTGTTAGGCGGGGGAGATATCTCTTTGACTTGGAGAGATATTCAAGTGTCCAGAACCAAGCAAAGAGTTGAAAAGCATTGCGAAGAAGAAACTCTATGGGCTTTAAGCCAAGCAGCCAATTGTCTATTCAGTTTGATGCACAGACAATTATTTTTCTGTGGGATTGATCAGCATCTTAAGCCCTTAATGGTTGAAATTTTCATCTCACTCTAATAGAGTGATTTTCCCCCATGGGCACCTCTCCAACTGGACAATGAAAGTCAGTGGAAAATAGAATTCTCCTTTTAAAAATCACTTCTTGTGTCTATTTTTGCAATTCAAGTGATATGGAAATTAATACCTGTGTCAAGGGTTTTTTATCAGGCTTGGGCTGTGCAGGACAGACTGTCTTCTCACTGCACTGCTTCTTTGAAAACTGCAGCGTTAAGATAAAGTTGGACTATTGTACTGGCTTGGTTGTATTTACGCCTGATCTGTAGAACCGCACTTGGGCTGTGGAGCTGAAAGCTGGCAGGACTTGGACCTATGTGACTAGAACAGCATAAAAGATATGAGGCAGGCTTGGCTCCTGTCTGCAACAGCTGCATGTGCTCGGAGTCGGGGAGCAGGAAAAAGAACCTGTGTACTTGGGTAGCTGCGGGGCCCCCATGAGATGATGCTGCATTTGTTAAAGCACCTGCCTGCGTCCTTCTATAAAGCTAAGGAAATGTAGCCTCAAAGCTTATTTGTGCCTTGTGTGTCTAATTGCCAATTTGGACATCTACCTATGACTAGGTCGGTACGGTTATCATACCAGACTTTTCTTCCTAGTTTAATCACCCTTCCACTCCTCTCTCCAATCCTACAGATGTGGGGAATACCAATATATAACACAAAATGGAGTGTGACTCAATGAATATTTATCGAGTGCCTGCTATTTGGGAGAAGGAATGGGATTTTCAGCAGAATCTCTGGAGAAAGCTATTTCTCTTCACAAAAAAAAAAAAAAAAAAAAAATCGCACACACAGCTGCATTTTCACAGACATACACACAGCCTGCGTGTCATCTCTCTGCACTCAGGCATAGTAACATATGGGAGAAAAAGTCGTCTATTACTACAGGCTGTGACAATCACGGAGAGAATTTACTGCAGAAGATTAGCCAACACTATTTCAGCAGGAGGTCCAGAAATTATCTATCAAAGATTCAGGGACTCGAGGCAACATTTCACCTCATTTATTCAAATGCCTTGGGCAAAGAAAATTATAATAAAGCACCTAGCAACCTGTGTCCTGTACATTTTGACAAGCTTACTGCTAATTGATTGTTTGGGTCTAGTTCATGCTCCAAGGGAAATAGATTACTATTAATTTTGGTTGACATTTCATATCAGGGCATATATTTTATTTTTATTTATTTTTGTGAAACCGAAATTCGATTCTGTAATTCTTCTGGGGGAAGTGGAGGCGTCATGATTTGTCTCCATCCTGTGGCCTTTAAAAGCAAGCAACAAAGTAGCCATCCAATTAACAACACTATGGACAAACAATTGGTTAAGCATTGTAAAGCATGAGTGTTAATACTACACCACTTATGCAAGCCAATCAAACGATATGAGAAGGATGTTTTACAGATGAGAATACAAGCAAATTCCCAAAAGTGTTCCTCAAATGTGTTCCTCAAGCTTAGCCATTTTCATTTAGCCCCCCACCAGTCTTTTAACCCTTCTTGGTGCTAATCGAACTTGAATACATTTCAGGACATGTGACAGCCACGTTAACAAAGGTTTGTAAAAGCTCCCTACTTGGGATCTGCTTTTAATGCACAGATAGAGCAACAATCTGGACAACATAAGTGTGTCAGCACAAATAACCAACCAACTGTTGGGTTCAGCAAATATTTACCCTTTGTGCAGGCCACATGCAAACAACTCAAAATAAATAACAGACACATCCTCAAAGAGTTCAAGTCTACTGGGGAAAGACAGAGAGGTAAAGAGCTAACCTCAGTGAAACATGGTGAGGGCAACAATAAAAGCATGCATGGGCTATTTGGGAGTTCCTAAAAGATATGCTAAGCAAACCTGGTCAGAGCAGATTTTCTTAAGGTAACTGGACAACAGTGTCACCGAACTGTGGAGCATCAGAACAGAAAGTGAATTTGGAGGTCTTCTGGCTCGAGTACCATGAGTGTCAATGTCAAACTAGGAATAGGCAGGGCTGTGCGAGCAGGTGCACCCTGAGAAAGTATATAATGAGATTTCTTAAGCTAGAGTTCAGGGATAGGATTGCACTAGAACTGGAAAAGCAGAGTAGCCTTACCCTGAAGCCATGCTCTCTGTGAAGCCACTTGTGAGCTAAGGACAAGAAGCTGGGAAACAATGATCTAGTTGGTTGGTTTTATGGATAATACTGGAGCCAAAGAAGAATGAATGCCCCGTCTGAAGGCATTTTCAGTGACAATTTGCTGAGATCCCATCACATACATGGTGATGTTTTAAGAATAGAATTAAAACATGTCGTAAAATCTATAATGGCCAAGGACAGGGAGAGGAAACAAATGCTTTCCTTCTTTTTTTTTTTAAAGATTTATTTATTAGTTTGAGAGAGAGAGAGAAAGAGAGAAAAAGTGGGGGGGCACAGAGGAACAGAGGGTGAGAAAGAGAGAATCTCAAGCAGACTCTCCACTGAGTGAGAAGCCCTATGTGGGGCTTGATTCCACAATCCTGAGATCACGATTCGAGCCGAAATCAAGAGGTGGATACTTAACCGACCGAGCCACCCAGGTTCCCCCAAAATGCTTCCCGTTTTAGAGGAATTTCGTATGGGTGAGAATATGGGAAGTCAGACAAAGGAAAAGAAAGGTAGGACAGAAAAAGTTGATCAGATCATTACAGGCACAGTTGAAGATGAGGGAATATGAAACGATGTCCCAGCTGCACAAGAGAATGCACACTCCAGCCACGTATCACCTTGCAGGACAAGCCTGGCGACAATCACTGCAGAAACTAACCTGAGACCCAGACAGACCTATTCACATCCTCCACCCAGTCGAGGTCAAAAGTCCACCAATTGATTTTTTGTGTCATCAGTTACCTCTGCATATTGTAAACTCACTTTTCCCTGAAGAGTTTCCATCCCATTTAGCATTTATTCTAATAAGAAATTTTTACTTAGCTTCTTAAAAAAAGGCCAACACTTTAACTTTGGGAAACACATCACATTTTCCTTGTAAATGTTTTGTAATAAATGAGAAACTGTACAGCAGTTAGTTCAATATTACCCGTGCAGGATGAATCCTCTGAGCAATTACCTTGTTTCCATGGCAACAGCATATCTGCCCATACTTCAGTGTGCTACTAGGAAACCAGCAAATTGGGTCTGCTCGGTAAAGCTGAGGATAACTTAGCGAATTAGGGGAGGAGGGGATTGTAAGTTTGATACTAACCAGGTTAACAAACAAACTGCTATTTATATTACGTGGTTCATTTAAGAGGCTTAAAACAATCTGCAAGGAGAACACTGCACGCTGGGAGACTAAAAGGAAATTTGTTAAAAAAAAAAAAGAAAAAGAAGGAAGAAAATGATAACCAGATTTTCTAGGACCCTTGCCCACATCCAGTCCCTTGGGAGGAGGCCTCTGAAGAATCCCAGGCCCCTGAGTGCAGAATGGAAACAAATCTCCAGTAGACATTCACGTCTTCACATCGGCCCGGACCTCACACTCCTCCCAGAGTTCCCCTGAGCCAGAGTCTAAGACTTTTATTTTTAATTTTTTATTTTATTTTATTTTTAAGATTTTATTTATTTATTCGACAGAGAGAGAGAGATCACAAGTAGGCAGAGAGGCAGGCAGAGAGAGAGGGGGAAGCAGGCTCCATGGTGAGCAGAGAGCCCGATGTGGGGCTCGACCCCCGGACCCTGAGATCATGACCTGAGCAGAAGGCAGAGGCTTTAACCCACTGAGCCACCCAGGTGCCCCTAAGACTTTTATTTTTAAGCAAATCCTGGAAAGGAGGCCAAGAACTGCACCTGTGACATCCACAAGAGACCAGACCGTCATTTGGCTATTATGCTCCAAGGAACTGCAAGAAAAAAGAAAGCAGAAACCTTGTATCTTGGATACTGAGCTATAAAGCAAACACAAGAACAGAGGATGCCCCTTCAGACCCAGACAGCCAAGTCAATCGCAGCTACCCTTTTTGAGGGGGGTTTAAACAGAGATTTAAGGTTGGAAATTAAAGATAGTTTCCTCAGGGAAAAGTGGACATTATGCCCCTGTTATCACACTTGATTTCAGGCTCTCGGGCGACCTGGTTCCCAGACAGTTTTTGAAATAGGATATAATTTAGATACATTTTCTTGGTGGGGATCATAAGGGAGGCTCTAAAGAGGAGGTGGGAAGATAACATAGAAAAGGTGCAAGGTGGATCGTAGCAGAATTGAAACCTGATACACTGCCATTTGATTCATACGACATGTAATTACATCTAATTACAGACATCTCTTGGAACTTGGACCACAGGGTTGAAGATAAATTTAAATACCTTGGAGAAATACCCTGACTAATATAATAAAGGTCTTTCTTCTAGTTAGAAGGATAAACTTCTTAATGCAGCATCTCTAAATCAAATTATTATACATCTGAGAAATTTGCTTATTGAAAGGAAAAAAAGAAATATTACTTTGGGAGACTGGGGGATAAAGGAACCAAACAACATAAAAAATATTCAAGGAATTATTTGACTTTATAAATTACTCTGCTTTTAAAGTGCTTACCTTCAAAAAATTAGAGGAAAGTTCAACATAAAGATAAAAAAAAGCTATTTGGGAAGTGAAAGATGACATGTCTTAAAAATTATCTTAAAAATAGAATTTTGAAATAACAACTATAATATGGCCCACAAACACTGCAGATCTCTTTTTTACATGGAGACTTGAAACAAATTATTTGTATTTTATTGGTTATATATTTGCATTGCCCTATCAAAATGCCTCAAGACTCTTAGTGAATATACATATGAAAATAATTCTCAGAGAAAAAGGTTTGAAAATACTATTTTTCTTCTATCCAAAAAAGCATATATCTCATCATGTTTAGCAATTGAAAATCTCACTGGATAATTTAATGTATAGTACAAAAAACCCATATATATTTAGATGACCTATGTTAATTTAAATCTCATAATATTGACATAGAAAAACACAAAGTAAGACACCTATGCTTCAACTCACAATTATAACTGGATCGAAAGACATAATATTCAATCTGTCTAAAATTAAGGTACTTATTCCAGCAAATACCACCATCTAGTCTAAGACATAACATTGTCATCAGTAAATATTAAATAAATGTTTGTTGAATTCATTAATTAATGGGGAGTCCAAATAATCAGCTTGTTTTAATTCACCAGTGAATTCACTGCAGTTTGGGATTATAGTCCTAACCCCAGGTATCTCTAGAGTGTCCACTGTTACATAAAGGACATTTCTCCCTACTCTAACGCCATTCTCCCTTTTTCACCCAAAGTTCCCTGTGCAGGTTTCCTTAACTTCCCTGCAGTCATGAAATCCATTTTCATTTTCCTTTTCGTTACCTGCAACCGCTGTGGCTTTGACAAGTCAAGATTTCCTTTGCTTCACGAAGTTGTGAATTACACAAACACAACAGACTTACTGGGCATCACCTCTGTGTCCAATGCTACTTGTGACTGTGAGGTTTGGGAGAAGATACACACAGAGATATGAATCCACAGTGAATTATTGGATAAGAGAAAACAGGTGGTAAGAATCAAATCGTATAAAAGGGCAATGGAATGAATGGACAAGAAATTCAATAGGTGGAGAGATACAGGGAAACTAACATTTATTGAGTAGCTGTTTTTCATCTGGCCCTATGATAGGGGATTTCAGATATAATATTTCATTTATCGCTTCAATCGAAATGTTGAGATATACCTTTTCATAATTTTACAAGGTATGAAGCTCAGCAGGGTTTCAAAATCCTCCATGATTCCATTGCTTCTAGGTCTCTGAGCCGACATTCTAATTCAAGTTGATACTATTTCCATCCCAGGCAGGAGGAACACAGTGTGCACCAAGGCACGAAGGTAACATTATGCACAGGTGTGTTGGACGGCTAATGATGGCGACAATCCTCTAGAGCAGAGCATCTGGTGGGGAACACATAAGCAAAGCTGGGAAGTAGCAGGTCTAGAGACCCTCAAACTCTTGCTTCTAGCATTCCTTTTTGGTTCCTTCTTAGGATTCATAATAGATAATTGGTGAAATAATTAAAGAATCAGTGAATGAATGTCTTTTTTTTTTTTTTTCAGTTCTTACATTGCCCATCTATTCTTTTTTTTTTTTTTCCCATCTATTCTTGCATGCTGTCTACTTTATCCATTAGAGCCCTTGGCATCTTAATCGTAGTTATTTCAAATATGACTGGTCTGGTAATATTTGAATATTTGAATATTTCAAATATTCCTGGTCTGGTAATCCCAATATCCCTGCCACATCTAGTTCTGATGCTTGCTCTCTGTCTTCAATTTTTCTTTGTGGCTTTATGTTTTTTTGCCTTTTGGTATGCATTGCAATTTTTTCTTGATAGTCAGGCATGATGTACTGGGTAAAAGGAACTGCTGTGAAAGGTTGTTAGTAAGGTGGTGGTGAAGAGCGGAGGGAAGGGAAGCATTCTACAGTCCTGTGATTAGGTCTCAGTCTCTTAGTGAGCCTGTATGTCCAGACTATGAACTTCCCAAGTGTTCTTCCTTTCTCCTTTTTTTTTTTTTAAATCTCCACAGATGGGACAGGAGGCTCGTGTGGGCTGCAGACGGGTATTTCTCTTCCCCAGGTCCGTTAGGCTTTCATAATATCCTGGCAGGTTAGAGTCCGGTTATATTCAAATGCTTTCACGTGGCCTCTAAGGTCCTGTGTGGTCAGGTCTGGTGTATCCAGCCTCATCTGGGCCTTTCACCCCTTTGCTCACCTCCACACTCCAGCCACACTGGCCTCCTTTGGGTTGCCCCAGGAAGCAAGTTGTTTCTAGCCACCAGGCCAGAAGGTTCTTCTCCCAACTTGCTGCCTGGCTGGCCTTATATTGCATTAGGTCTCAGCTGAAATATTGCCACTTCAGTGAGGTCTTTCCCTAACTACCAGAAGGTGGTTTTCCCACCCTATTCTCTCCAACCCTATCATTTTGTTTCAGCGATGCATCATGTTCCTTCTTCAGTGCACTTATCATAATCCTAATTTCTGTATTTATTTGATTATTTCCTTCTTTACTATCAGTTTCCTGGCTGTGGTGGGTTTTTTTTTTTTTTTTTTTTCCTGGCTATTATGTTTAAATGGAAGACATTTAAACATGCCAGTTTTGTTCATGGCAATTTAACCACATTCAAGAACTATGCCTGGAATATAAAAGTCAGGCAATAGATAGCTGTTGAATTAATTAAAGAAGTAATGAATGAATCACACTTTTTTTTTTCAATTTTGGTCTTAGCATGACTCAGTAAACTGAAATAACGTCCACTGCTATTGCTTAATATTTGTTGCTAAATAAGCGGTAAATTTGTGACAAGTCTATTTGAGAGTGACAGGTGTTCACTCCCAGAGGGTGACAACATATGGCCGTTGATAAAACAATAACTGTAACATACTGAGAATTCACAATATAATGAAACAAAGTATTCTGGAAGTTAGATGTTGCTGGAATCCTTATTAGCTGAGCAAGGAGTTGAGCTACCATTGTTATTTACAGACATCACCAGCCCTAGGTCTTGGAGTTTTGAAACAAAGAAACAAAAATGCTTGTTTCCGTGTCCACTGCAGGATCTAATACCAAGAGAGGGTCTCACTGTGATCTGATACCTCATGAGGCTCTTTGTTCGGGGTTGTCATTCAGCTCTGGACTCAGATTAAACGTGTCTCCTTTCCTTGCAGATTTTTAAATCTGCACTTTCTCAGTGCAAGTGGTCCTTGCATTAAGGAAGCAGAATTAACATCAGGGGCACCACTGTCACTAACAGCTCTTAACAATGTGTGCCTACAAAAGGGGCTCTTAGGAGAAAAATAGACATCAACGGTGGTTGTATACGGATGGTGGGGCTACAAGAAATTTTTACATGTTCCTTCCATTCTCTGTTTTTTAATTGGGAAAATAAGGCAACCAGCTTTGTAATTAAAAAAATAGTAATAAAGCCAGCATGATCCTGGAGCTCACTTATTAACAAAATGAGCCACCTGAAGGCCAATTTCCTCACTGTTAAGGCTAATAATAGTGGTAAGTCAAAAGAATAGACTTCATCTATGGTTTTCCTGATGATGCTTAACTCCAGCAGTATCACTAGAAATAATAGAGCAGATTGTCGATATCGCATTGTAATATTAGTGAGCAATTACTACATCAGGCAGTATGCCAAATGTTTACATAATATGATCTCATTTAATCCTCACAAAAAATCATATAAGGCGATTACTACCATTATTCTCATTCTATCATAAAAAACAATAACTAAAAAAAGTGAAAAGATTATACTGGTCCAGTATTCAGTTTGACTTTGAGATATCCATCCATTCCATGTTCTAATCTAAACTATTCCTTCACACATTTATTCAGTAACACTATTAAGCACAAACTAGGTGCCAAGCTCTGACCTAGTCATTAGAAATACATAAGTGGGTAAAAGAAACTTGTGCCTTCAAGTACTCAAATCTAGTGGGAGAGACGGGTGTGTAAATAGACAACCCTTAATAAAATGTGTTACGATAATAAGGGGTAGGTTCAGGGTTCCACGAATGGATCCCCTAAACTAGACCTGGGCAGAAAGAATGTATTTGAGAAAATATCTTGGAGATGGTGACACCTGATCTAAAGCTTAAAAAACAAGTAGCACTGGACATTTACTGGGTGGTTTGCTAATTGGGAAATGATGAATGAGAGAGCCTCTGATAGAGGAGAGTCGGAGCAAAGACCTGGACAAGAAGCATCATGACATGAAAGAGATGTTCTTTAAGGAAAGGAAGGATAAGACATGAGACGGAGAGATAGCAGGAGTAAGGATGGGTAAATGTCACACCTCCATTACAGAAACATGACCTTAGCATATACTGACCAACTGAGAAGGCCAAGGTTGGAGAGGCAGAAAGGCTTGTGGGCGACTGCTGAAACATGACAGGCAAGCGAGAAAGAGCCTTAGCTGGGGTAGTGGTGGCAGAGATGCAGTGAAAAGGGAAGATTTGTGAAATATTAAGGTTGATTTGCAGTGAAGATGAAGTTCAGAAAGAAGTTAAGAGTAACTCTGTAAAATTTCGGAGTTGATAGAGAGATTTCAGCTGGACAGGGATTTGAGGGTCTTTAGCATCATAGCAGTAGGTGAAACCAAGAAGTTTGATGAGATATCTCATGGGGAGTGGGTGGGAAAGAGAGAAGACTACACACAAAGTGCAGGATTGGAATTTTGAAGGGTAGAAGCAGCAGGAGGATTACATGAGCAGTGGGCAGTGATGGAGTCTTGGGGACAGGGACATGCTAGGGATGGGACAAAGAAGATCACATTAAACCCATACAGGTATATTGGAAGTTCACAGAGAACCAATGGTTCTATGGAAGGCAAGATGAAAGAGATTTTTTTTCAGGAATTAGGGAAGGATCAACAGCAACAAGGGCAGATGAATGGCCCAATTAGATAAAATTTACGAAAACACTGTTTTATTTGGATATTGTGTCGTCATTGATGACTTGGTGAAATCAGTAGATTGGTGGGGAGAGAAGTCAAGTTACAACTATTAGCTGAGTGAATGGGAGGGAAAGAAGTGAGAACATTAGATGGAGTTACTTTCTAAAATTTTGATAAGAGGTAGAGAAAAAAGGGGTGAATTCCTAGATGAGACTCACAGCCAAAAGTTTTAGAGGAGATTGTGACTTTTCTTTTTGGTAAGGAAGAAATTACCTAGATCCGAGCAGATTTATGGTTTAATGTGTAGAAACCAATTGAAAGGAAATGAGGAAGGATAACTGGAGTAGTAAAGTGTCAGAAGGGGTTTGCTCTGGCTAGAGTTAAGGGCACAGAGGAATGAATTGACCTTGGGAAGAAAGAAGAGCAGCTAATCTACTAGGACTGTTGGAAATATGAGGAGAATGAATAGTCGTAGATAAATTTGTTAACAGACACAGTAGTTGAATAATAAACATTATGTCCAATGACTTCGATTTTCTCAAGAAGCTGGAAAGGTCACCAAAGGCTCTTAACATATAAGGGACTAACACTCCAAAGATGTCCTAGACTCCTTTTCCAAAATACGTTGACTTTTTAAGAAAGTTTAATAGAATCCAAGGGTTCATCTGCCATATAGAATCTTATACGGGTGCCATCAGAACTTGGGCTTGCATTCCTATAAATGACCATTCCAAACAAATTCATATAAGAAAGGGATAGGCACTTTCCTCTCTCTTATCAGAGTCCTTTGCGCTTGACTCAAAATACATTTCATTGGAAGGTCCTTGTAAATTCTGTCTCATGACGTCTTAGCATCAGGTGGCGTTTAACTGAACATCATTGCACTTAAGTCCATCCCTTATGCCTAGCATTAGTAGGTGATCTACATACCAGAAGTACAGAGATTTCCAGATATATACTTATGGAAGAAACTGTGTGCACCAGAATTCTGCTTGGTGGAAGTACTGCTTTGTTCAAAAGAAATACTTGAGTGTGCAATTTTGTATAAAAGGCGAGATCACAGAATGTACAAATATGCTCACCAAAAGGTGATTGCATGTACATACACATATACATATGTACATAAACATACACTTATAAAAGAGAGGGATGTATTTGATTCTTGAGAAGAAAGTGGGAAAGAGTTCACTGAAGAAAAGGAGATGAAACAGGAAAGATAGACGTAAAGAAAAAGGAACAGTGACCTTTCTGATGAATACACACCATTGATAAATTCAACCAAATACAGGAAATCCTGCTGTGGAATTGCTTGAGAGAGACAGTAAAGGGTGTGAGTGAATTTACTACCTTTACGGAGAGAATGGGGATAAAGTGAAGAGTGGAAACACAGATATCACACAGAGATACAGAAGGCAGAGAGTGAGATCCTGAGAGTGTAGGGTTTCCCCTGCTCCCGAATATCATGAGAAACTGGGGTGTGGGGAATAATTTTGGACTTCCACAGACTGTAGAATTGAGGATCCAATTAAGGCTGCCTGACTGTCCTGGGACGATATTACATCTGCGATACACAAATCTTCACTAGGGGTATGTTTAGGGAAAATATTCAGGTGGAATAAATATTCCAAATATCAAACAAATATCTGTTTGATAGATAAGGAGCAGGATGACAAAGACTATAACTTTGTTCAATCCGGGAGTATAACAGGAAGAAATATTAACTAGAAAAGTCTAACTCCAAAAACCTGACAATTAAGCAGAGTCCAAAATAGACTCCAATATGAACAGATTGCTCCCAGAAAAAGAAATACAAATGCCTCATAAACATACGAAAAGTTGGTCAACCTTACTCACAATCAGAGAAATGCAAATTAAAACTCCAGCGAAATGCCATTTTCACTTAGTGGAGAAACAGGCATGCTCAAATGTAATTGCTGGCAGAAGTGTAAATTGGTACAACTCTTGTGGGGGGTGTTTGGGTATCATTTATCTACATTTAAGATGTTTTTCAAAATTTAAAATGTTCATGCACTTAGTCAGCAATTCCATGACTACTACAACTCATACTTGTGAGAAATGACACAGAGAGAAAGTTTCTCACTGGCAGAACTGTCTATGATAGCAAAATGTTAAAATATCCTGAATGTCCATCAGCGTGACGGTGATCAAATAAAGGGTGATGTGGGCAGACAAAGGAATACTTGGCAGCCATTAAAATAAAGAGGCAGATCCACATGCCCTGATGTGGAAGAATCTTCAAATTATAGTGTGAAGGGAGAAGATGCAAAGTAGTGTCGATAACGTCCTACCACATGTGTGTACACACACAAACATATACATACTCGTGTGACTACAACGGGTAAAACTTTTAACTATATACACCTTTTTTTAACCTTTTGGATTTTGATTTTGTACATGTATTAACTACTTGAAAATAAGTTAACTTTTTAAAAATTAAGATAATTATGTCAAGCAGGGTAGCCTTCCTGTTTTGGTTAAAGGCCATCCTCAGCCATTTAGAATGGCAATGAAAGGGAAGGAAAACAAGAATGAAAAAAGCAGAAATAAAAGATCAGTGGGCAAGTTTAATGGTGCATTTACGTTGTGGGACCACAAATCTGGAGTGGAATCAAGGCATGGTTAGGTGTGCTTTTCTGTTTTCTAGCAACACCGAGGAATTCTGCCATTAAGATTGGAGAAGCTAGATTATCAGCATTTAACACAGGATGGAATTTTGAAGGACAGAGCAGCAGAAGGATTAAGTTACTCTGATAATAGAGTAATAGATATAGATATTACAGATAATAGAGTAATAAATATAATAGATAATAGGGTAATAAAAAGAACTCAGATGATTAAGTTTGGGTGTGGCCTGAACATTCTAGAAAGACACTCCAGAGGAACAGGTAGAATGAGAGAGATGGCAGCATCAGCAGCCTGGAGGTCTGGAAGTTTCCACAAACAGTTCCCGTGAAGATGGGGCTGGAAAGCTATTAAGTGAGAATGTCGCATGAGGCAGTTTCCAAACGATGTCATGGTCCAGCCTGAGAGTGGCTGATTGGAGAAGAGGTAAAGGTCACCTGAGGCCAGGGGACCTGGAATTGTAGGCTGCATCATTGGATGCTTTGTCTACATGGGTGTTGAAAATATCTAGAACTAAGGTTCAAAAGGTGGGCAGGAGGAAGACTAACTATAAACGGGGCCCCAAAATGTTCTTTGATGGCAAGGGTAGCCTTTGACAGGGTGAGGATGGGGAGTCATACCCTCAAACAGCATGAACCCCACAGCTGCTACAAGCTCCAGCTCCTGTTACCTCTGATGTCACTCCTACCATTCCCTCCTGGGGTCATACTGTTCCAACCACAAAGGTCTTATTGCTCATCCTAAACCTCTCCAGGCAAGCTTTACCTCACAGTCTTGGCACTGGCTGTTTCTCTGCCTGGAAAGCTCTTCCCTCAGGTGCTGCAAGTTTCCCTCATCTTTCCTCAAATGTCACCTCTCAGTGAGGTCTATGTGGACCACCCCTACCTAAAGCAACGATCTTCCATCCCTGCTTTCTTTTTACCATAACATTTATCACCTTCTTAAATATTTTTAATTCACTATTTTCACCCACTTTCATCCATCTTCTATTTAAAGAAGCCCCTTGAGAGCAGGAAATTTACCTATTTTTTAACTGCTTTATCCCCGGTGCCTACAACAGTGCCTGGCAAGAGTAGGTATTCCATAAATATCTGCTGAATGAGTGAAATTAACTTTTACATAGGGTAAATGAGTAGTAGGCATTTAAAATCAGGTTATTTTCCTGGGTGTGTGTATTTAAACATAAGTGCTTTCAATGTCTCATAGATAATCACCAAATGTGCATTTTCCAGGTGCTAAGCATGGTGCTGGGACAGCAAATGGAAAGAGAGGATCCCACGGTGCTCCCGCTCTCAAGGATTTCATCATCTGGAGGGGTAACAGGAAGACAGCAAAACACCTAAACATCACTCAAGGCAACTAAAGTGCTGCAGGAATCCAGAAAAATAATCGATTCCCCTTGTTGGTTTCCAAAGTTGACTGCAAGGTGAGCGTGACCCCGATGGCACCAGCAGGGGATCCTGCGCGGCTGTGTGAAAGACGACAGTGACGACCAATATGCTCTGTTCTAGGCATATTGCTTGAGTCCTCTCAGGTGGAACTCGGGAACCCCACAAGGGAGGTTCCCTCATTACTTGTTTCACAGAGAAATGATGGAACGGACGCAGGGCCACCAAGTTGGTAGCAGAGCTGGCTCTTGAACGCAGGCAATGTGCCTCCAGAGCTCCTCCCTACTCTTAACACCGGCACTCTGTGGTCTTCCTCGTTTATTGTCTGAAGGGGGTCGGTGAGGAGCTGAGCATGGCTGGAACAGAGTTTGTGTGGAGGGACGTGGTGAAAGAAGAGTCTGGAAATAGTAGCTGGAGCAAAGTTATAGGGGGCTCTGAACGCTTGGCTCTGGGGCTGGGACATCACTCTGCATGGTGGACAGCGATCATAGGGTTTTAGGAAACGGCATCATCTGTCTTATGTTTCAAAATGATGGTTGACAGCACCGTGAAGCAGAAAGAGAAGGACGGTGATGGGGGTGTAAATCTGGTCAAAGGAAATGGAAAAGAGAAATGGGGTTGGGAGATATTCCAGAGGCATAACTGGCGGAACTAGACGAGACCACAGGAGCTTGAGACACGAGTGGTCTGTTAACTGAGACAGAGCATGTACGAGATAAACACAGAGATCTCTTAGATCTACTCAGGTTTTTATATTTACTAGTGTCAAATAATCCTTATTATCCAGCCATAAAGATAAGCGTTCTGAGTTTAAATAGTTTCTGGAGCAGATATGGAAATTAAATATTCTTCCTTCCAGTCTAACAGAGATTTTACCACCTACGAGTAAACTCAATTTATCCACTCAATTAAAATATCTGTAGTAAAAGGTAAACATGTTTCCCTGTAACTGCTTTAATGGGATTTGGAATCTTTATGGGAATCTTTACCTGAGTCTCGAATTATAACTTAAATTTTCCTTTTAAAAAAAGATTTATTTATTTACTTGAGGGAGAGCAAGCAAGTGAGCTAGAGAGAGAGAGAGAGAGCACGCACAGAGGGAAAGGGAGAGGGCGAAGCAGTCTTCCCACTGAGCAGGGACTGAGCCACCCAGGTGCCCCAATATAAATTAACTTTCTATCAAATTTACCATTTATATTTGTCCCTAAGAAGGAAAAACAACTACCTTCCCAATAAATTATTTTTAATTTCAACTTATATTAAATATTTATGATTCTAAAGATAGCTCACTTCTCCTTGGAGTCTTCAAATCTCAAATTTATTAACTGAGAACCAGCATCCATACTTACGGTAAAAGTCAGCAGGGTTCTGACAGAGGTAGTGTGGTGAACCCCACACTGGAAGGCAAGACAGGTCATCACCTACTTCTGTAGCAAGAAAATCTTGAAGACATCACCACACTCTCCTGAGCCTGCTTCCTCAATATTCTCTAATGCTCATTCATTTTTCACTCTATCATGCATGTATTCAGTGAATATACATTGGGTGTCCACTCTAGGCAAATCTATCTCTCTCCTGGAGAGATACAGTCCTGAATTAGCTAGTTCCAATTCTCAAAGAGCTTTCAGGGCAAATATTGCAAGCTAAACAATTGTGATTTTAAAAATCAGCATAATATTAATCTCAAGGATAACTCAAGGAAATGATCTATATTTTGAAGACAAAGGAACCAATCCACTTAAACATATGCAAAGCTGTCAATATTCACTGCCTGTATGATAATTCACTTTTTCTAGACTTTGTAAAAATGGATAGACTCAGGAAACCAAGAAGGAAAAAAAAATCAGACTGAATCAACAGTCCCTTTTTGTCTTCAGTGACATTGTACCATATTTGTAAAAAGAGGTTTGAATCCAATGTAGCAATGCAGAACCACCAGAAGATTCTCAGCTCTCCACCGGCCTGGACTTTAAAAAAAATATATTTGTTTTCAGGTAAAGTATCGGGCAGCCTCCGTAACTTTAGAAATATATGTGCTTCTGAACCCCATGCCCTCTATAATCCATGGGCTGCAGACAGAGAAAGGACAGGCCTCCTGTGGGGCACACTGGGCATTTTCTAGGAAGCATATATATAGGAGGGCTGCGGTGGGGCAGGTTTTGACAGCCTGTCTCATCTACATTTGTCTTCACTGGCAAAGCACCATTTCTAGAAAAAATGTGTCTGGGGTCCCGCTGCCAAGCACAGGGTGACTGTGGGACGCCTGGTTGGTTCTAATGGGAAAGTGCCCACTGTCCCTGCTGGGCCGCTGGACCACAGCTGTCAGCTCGGTCCAAACAGAAGTGCCTCCCCCTCTGAGCTTCAGGGATCTCTGCAGAACATCATTTCCACAGGATAACACAACAAACCAGCTCTGTTGTGCTCCGTTTTGCTTACCCAAAAAGAACCAGTATTTTCTGCAAGCTGTCTTCTGAATTTGAAGGACAGCAGAGAAGCCAAGAGATTCTGGGCTCCTGATTCATTGAAAGCTGAGACCCGACTCCTATCAGCCACTGGCCTATAGCCTGGGTAATGGTGGATGCTCAATAGATATGTGTTGGATTAATTAATTAGTATTTAATTAATTAGTAATTCTCTTATTAATTAATTAATAAGATAATTAACTGATGGGCCCATGCTGCCAAGTGTCACTAAAAAATTCGATGAGTGAATGAACCAGCTGCTGAGTCTGCCATGCAGTCAGGTTCAAGCTCCAGCAGCAGATCCAAGGCACCACGATGAAGCAGATGAAGTTATTCCAGCCTCTTCGGTCCTCACTCGCAGCCCTTGTGTACACTTAACCATGCTCACCCCGGACGACCTGTCTGCATGCAGTGGGGTCCCCAGACCGGCAGCAGCAGCATCACCTGGAGGGAGGCTAGGAATGCACATTCCCCGGCTCCACCCCAGACCTCCTGAACCAGAAGCTCTGGGCGCGGGGACTAGCAGTGTGGGCTAGGACAAGCCCTCCAGGTGACCTCGATGCTCACTAAAGTTCGAGAGCTGCTGTCTAGGTTTTTGTTTTTGTTTGCCTATTTCCAGAAAACTACCTATGTGAGAATCACCCCGGAGTTCTTGCTGAGCGGGCGGTTCGGCCTCTCCTCCAATTCTGGAGAACTCAAATTTCTAGGGCTGCAGCTAGGACATCTGCATTTTGAAGAAGTGATTTTTTTTTTTTTTAAACACAGTGGGACCACTTCCTCAGAGCTTTACCCTCTTTCCATCAGTTTCAGCAGAAGCTCCTAGCAGATTAGATTTATTGTATTACCTCAGTGAGTTAATAACCAGAGATATTTTAATGTTTAATAGGGAACGAAAGGTCCCCTGTTCTAAAAGAATAATGTGCCCCTAGCCATGGAAATTCAGATCCTGCTTTAGGCAGGAGAGGATGCAATGGCCTGCTTTCTGACACCTGAGAAGAGCCAGGGAGAAAGTCAATTGTATATTGGCTACTATGTCTTTAAAATTCAGCCATTTAAACAAGACAAGGCCCACAAAGTTCAACCTGCAGATGCGTGGAATTTTTTTGGTCATTAAAATATGCTTTATAAATAGAAAACTAATATGCAAAAATCTGAATTGATAGCATTTCTCGAAACATTGAAACGTTTGGCACATCGAGAAAAAGTATTCCTATATGGTAACAATCAACTAGATCTGAGTAGCCGTGCTCCTTTTAGTTCACCAATGACCACCATTCCTTACACTCTCCTTAATCTAACTGTGGCCCCTTCATCTTCTGCTAAGTTCCTGTTCTCTGTGGGCATTGGAGTTTGTGACTTCTGTTTTTACATGGGCTTGACACCATCACCTTAGAGGGAAGCGTGTGGGGAAGAAGAGGGGTCCTGGTAGGGCCAAGAGAAGGGAGGCACAACGTTCATACCCAAACCATCCAATTCCCTTTACATTACTTAAAATGAGGATGATGCCATTCCTATCACCTGAGCCTTGTTCGTTAAATGTGTGTCCATGTAGAGTCTTATAACTGTAAGAATTTTAATGTGTTTTTCTTGTCTCCTCAGTCAGGTCAGGAAGATTCGCTAGCCTCCCATTCCGTGGAAGGTCCTTGACATGCTGGCTTTCTTTCCAGAATTCTGCTTAGCATTTTAATGCCTTTTGTCATGTTGCAAAATTTTTTTCCAAACAATTAAATAAGTATTTTATTAAAAACATTTTTCATGTTTTGAAATTGAATCACAACACACTTCATCTAGTATTCATTTGATTATGAGAATGGCCAATTTTAAACAAGCATATAATAAGACCAAACAAATTATAGCTGGCCCACTTAATGGCATTTCCCCACATACCTTTCAGAAGTATTATACTGCTTATATGATTATTGTATTTGCATATGTCTTAATAACTAACCTTATACATTTACGTTATCTGTTCCCACTATAAATAATTTTACCCACCAAATATTTCTGAAGTCTCAAAGCACATGAATTGAACAAGTAACTGTAGCATCTGCTCTTTTCCCTCTCTTCTGCTCTACTACTTGTTTATTGCTTTATATTTATTTCATTAGAAATCTGGGAATCAGGAGATTTAAATTCGTGAGCCGTAATAGCCTCTCTGAAGTAGAGGTTAAGGAATAAGTCTTGCTCATGATAGAGGAGATTGGTTCAAAGATACAGCCCTGTCCCACTGCTGAGGTTTACAGTTCTGAGGTAAGGTCGTCATTACTTCCCCAGTGCTCCTCCAGTGGGTCTCCTTTTCCTGAAACAGAAGAATGTCATAGAACAAGAAGAGGACAGAGACCTAAAGCCATCCACACACATGCAGATCATTGTCCACCTTTAACAGGACCTAACTATTCCACGGTATCCATCCAGAGGACTGTCCTATTCCAGGAAACTCTTGCCCATGAAGATAAAGTTTGCAGATAACTTCACTGTTCATTTCATAAATTTCTCCAAAATTCCTATTTCACCTAATACCAGACTGTCCAGCTTTTTAGTAGATAATCTCAAATGACAGTTTACTCTTTGAGATTCTTGGAAACCTTACCATAAAACCCTTCCCTTGCTGTATCCACCAATTTTATGTATCAATTTTTATTGATGGATACTTGACAAATTAAATTGTGAGATATTTAAAGTGAACATTGTGATGATTTGATACACATATACATGGTAAAGGATTTCCACCATCTACTTAATGAACACATCCACCACTTGACGTATTTACCCCTTTTCTTTTCTTTGGTGAGAACATTACTCTCTTAGCAAATTTCTGTATGCCATACGGTGTTATCAACTGTAGTCATCATGCTCTACATTAGGTCATCAGATCTTATTCATCCTAGAACTGAAAGTTTATAGAGTTTTACCAGCCTTTCCCTATTTCTCTCACCATCCTCTCCAACGCATGGCAATTACTTTCATACCTTCAATGAGTTGACTCTGCCTGGCTTTTTTCACGTAGCATAATACCTTCAAAGACCAGCCACACTGTCACAAATGGCAGGATTTCTTATTTTTTTAAAACTAACTAATATTCCTTTCTATAAATATACCACATTTTCTTGATCCATTTATCTATTGACAGACAATTGTTTCCATACCTTGAATATCTGTGTTCCTATGTTCATTGAAGCATTATTCATTACTATATCATGATTCTTACCCAATCTTAACCCTTAAATCAGACCCTAAAGCCTCAAAAATATCCTGATTTCACCCTCCCTTCTCGTTGACTTTGTGAATAATAAACTCAGATTTTTCTGATCATCGGGGCTTTTTAGCGGTACTTCAAGAATGCCAACATTCAACACTCCAAAAGACCAGACTCATTGCCAGCCTTTTGGTTGGCATCTTCACCAACCAGCTGTATTCCAGCTCACCCTTCACAAAAGCTTTTTACCCTATTTCCATTTATTTGGTTCTGCCCTGCTGAGACAGGAAATTGTTTAGTATTGGATCCCAACTCTGATCCCAACACTTTCTGTGCCTGCTCAGCTGCTGGTCAATGACGCTCTCATCTCCCCGTTCAACAGCATTTTCTTTTCCTTAGCTTTGAAGATTTTATTTATTTATTTGTCAGAGAGAGAGAGAGCACAAGCAGGCAGAGTGGCAGGCAGAGACAGAGAGAGAAGCAGGCTCCCCGTTGAGCAAGGATCCCGATGCGGAACTTGATCCCAGCACCCTGGGATCACGACCTGAGCTGAAGGCAGCCGCTTAACCGACTGAGCCGCCCAGGCGTCCCTTTTCCTTAGCTTTGAACTTCTGTTGGAAGAAGGATTAGCTTAGTCCCAAGTAAAGCTAATTGTGGCCTCATCACATAAATAAATACTTTAGCCACACATTACTTGCTGGTTTTATTTCCAGGATATAATTGCAAATATAAAGGCATGCATCCCTAGGCCCTTGACAGAATCCAGTGTTGTGATACGCTGGGCCAGCCTAGTAGGTTTACTCCAAAAGCCAATTCCTTTCAGAGGGAGCCATCCCTCTGTCCTTACGCAAAGGTTAAATGCTTTAAATACGTTAAAGATGATTATGAGAATCATAACTCATTAATTCAACATGTGTTTTTGAGCAGGCACAGTATAGATATCAGGGAGGTCTTGTGTTCAGCCTTGGGAGTGCAGGGGGAACAGAATCAATGCATGTCTCCATCATGGAGTTTGGTCTAATGATGACAGCCATGAAACAAATGTTTCTATGGGGAAATAGGGCTGCAAAGGTACATACCAGGGGAAGCTAGTCAAGTTTCGGAACTTGGAAGTACTTGTTCTAAGAAAATGATCTTTAAACTGAGACATAAAACTGTTCGATCCTATCTGCCTTCCCTGGGAATCTTGAATATGATGGCATCAATTGAAAAAAATGATAAAATGTTATTTATTTTTGGTTCGGTTGGTTGAGATATGCTTTATGATAAAAATGTACAGGCTATCTAAAAAAAAGAAAAGATTTGGCATGTCATAAGTTTACAGGTGAAGTTCTTATAAGGTTTCTGTAGTTGAAAGTGTCTTTTGGTTTTTATTTGCTGGTTTGTCAACTTAGACATCTCTTTGTACATGAGAGAAATGTTATGATAATGCTCAAATTTCAAGTCAAAGTTTTCTGTGGCATCTTCTGACATATTATAAAATTAAGTTTATGAACTAAAACATCACTTAGTAATTCCTTCTAATTTTCATTTGTCTAAAAAATATTCAGTTCAATTATATTTATAATATTTTTACCTTTCATGTACTACTTTTCTCCTATTTATACTGGACAGAAAATTTCATAAAATGATAGGGCTCTAGAACATCCTGGAGAGGTTAGACAGATTGTATTATATCTGTTTAGAAAGCACAAATGAAGACTTCATGAATATAAATTAGTGTTTTATTTTTTCTAGTGTCACATATGATAAATCAGTTCCCTGGCAAGTGACAGTGATATGAACAGTAAAACATCTCCTCATCTTTATGCAAAATAAAGGACTTAATAAGATAAATAAAAGGAGAATGTGAGAATAAAAAGAAAAGCATTCTTGTCTTTGGGAAATGAGTATGAGGGATGAATAACAGAGGAGAGGAGGGTTTCATAACCTGTTGATTCACACCTCACCATGGAAATCAGGTAGCACTCCTATTCAGGCTTGGCTTATACACTGAAGATTTCGCTAATATTTTGAAAGACAAAATATTAAAATAGTGTATTTCCTCAGTCAATCCTCATAATTTTCACCCACATCCAGAAAGCAATATGATAAAAAGAAAGAATGAAAGAAAGAAGGAAAGAGAGAGGGAGAGAGAGACGGAGAGGCCTTGTCTCCTTAGCTACATAGACACACAGATTTTGGTTTAAGAAGGCAAATTACCCAAAATTTACATTTCAGAGAAGCTGATTCCCATCTACTGAAAGTGAGGATTTTATTTACAAGTTTTATTTACAAGTATTTACTTATTGATAAGTATTATAAAGAAATCATTCAGGTAATAACTGGAAAGCCATTAAAAATATATGAACATTCGCAAATGACACTACAGACGAAGGGCCGATATCCAAGATCTATAAAGAACTTCTCAAACTCAACACCCCAAAAATAGATAATCATGTCAAAAAATGGGCAGAAGACATGAACAGACACTTCTCCAATGAAGACATACAAATGGCTAGCAGACACATGAAAAAATGTTCATCATCATTAGCGATCAGGGAAATTCAAATCAAAACCACATTGAGATACCACCGAACACCAGTTAGAATGGCAAAGATTAACAAGGCAGGAAACAACGAATTTTGGAGAGGATGTGTTGGTAGGAATGCAAGTTGGTGCAGCCACTTTGGAAAACAGTGTGGAGATTCCTGAAGAAATTAAAAATAGAGCTACCCTATGACCCAGCAATTGCACTACTGGGTATTTACCCCAAAGATACAGATGTAGTGAAAAGAAGGGCCATATGTACCCCAATGTTCATAGCAGCAATGTCCACAATAGCCAAACTGTGGAAAGAACCTAGATGCCCTTCAACAGATGAATGGATAAAGAAGATGTGGTCCATATATACAATGGAATATTACTCAGCCATCAGAAAGGACGAATACCCACCATTTGCATTGACATGGGTGGAACTGGAGGGGATTATGCTAAGTGAAATAAATCAAGCAGAGAAAGACAATTATCATATGGTTTCACTTACTTGTGGGACATAGGGAATGACATGGAGGACATTAGGAGAAAGAAAGGAAAAGTGAATTGGTGGAAATTGGAGGGGGAGATGAACCATGAGAGACTGTGGACTCTGAGAAACAAACTGAGGGTTTCAGGGGAGGGGTGAGCCTGGTGGTGGGTATTAAGGAGGGCACATATTGCACAGAGCACCGGGTGTTGTACTTAAACAATGAATCTTGGAACACTGCATCAAAAACTAATGATGTATTTAATGGTGACTAACATAACACAATAAAAAAAAAATAAAGACAGACAACAAAGGGACAGCTATATAAGCTTGCCAATGGGGTCCCATAGTGATATGCTGAATAAAAGCTACCTTGATGATAATCCATTTCACGCACACATATACCACTCCACTTTTAGAAGAGAAAAGTGAAGAGGCCTAGAGAGAATTATAAGGTAGTACACAGTTTATATCACTAAGATATGAATACATGTTAAGCATCATTAATTTTTAAATTTAATTAATTAAATGAAAAGGTACAAGAATATTTTTTCAAATTAGTGCTAGCTGTTCAAGAAACAGAAATGACTTTTAAATTTATGATAAGATGCTCATTCTCATTCAAAGTAAAAAAAAAAAAAAGAAAAAGAAAAAATGGACATTCGAATTCGAATTCATATCTGATGGTGATCACCTGGTCTTCGGGGTAGAATTCAGAAAGAAAAAGACTGAAGGTTTTGTGCCCGTAGAAGTTTATCTCCAATTGCATTTAGCTATTAGAGTTCTTTGTATTATTAAATTATTTCTCTGGGCACCTGGGTGGCTCAGTCAGTTAAGTGTCCAGCTCTTGGTTTTAGCTCAGGTCCTGATCTCAGGGTTGTGAGATGGAGCCCCACAGCGGGCTCCATGCTCAGCAGGGAGTCTGTGGGAGAGTCTCTCCCTTTCCCCTCCCCCTCCCCCTGTTCTCTCTCTTGCTCTCTCTCTCTCTCAAATAATAAATAAATAAATCTTTTTAAAAATTATTTAAAAAATTATTTCTCGACTCATCCATTTCCTTGTCTCTGTCTGCTCAGTATACCTACATCTTCTCTAGAGGTATCCCATGAGATCAGAGGCAAATTATACTAATTCCAGATTCAGCTACCTTTAATTAAAAGTTTTCTCTGCAAGAATTTCTTGACAACCATGGAAATATATGGAACTTAGAAGCCCCAATATCTTTTTTTTTTTTTTTTAAGATTTTATTTATTTATTTAACAGAGAGATCACAAGTAGGCAGAGAGGCAGGCAGAGAGAGGGGGAAGCAGGCTCCCTGCTGAGCAGAGAGCCCGATGTGGGGCTCAATCCCAGGACTCTGGGATCATGACCTGAGCCGAAGGCAGAGGCTTTAACCCACTGAGCCACCCAGGCACCCCAGAAGCCCCAATATCTTAAAGTTGAATCAAACTGATTAAAGTTCTTCATAAAGTAACTCATCTTTGTGTGGCATAAGAAGATATTTCCCTCAGGCCTTATGATGGACACACTCCCTAGATCAATAACCTGTCTCTGCTTAACTGTTTTCTCTTTCTTTGCTTTCTTTGGATTTCCAGTTCAGGAGCAAGATAATCTCCCAATCAGATATATTACCTCAACTTTGACATCTTCTATTTTTAAAGTCTGAATAACATTTTGTACATGAATGCTAATGAAGCAATTTATCCAAAGAAAACACTAAATTGGGCTTAGAGAAATTAAAAGAGACAATCTGAAAATGTGAAGATAATACCTTAATCTATCTCTTACTGGTGCAGTAGCTTCAAATGTGAGCCAAGCAGTTTTACAAGTGGCTGAGATACTCATCAGGAAAGGCTAGGTCCTTGGCTTCTCTAGGGTCTCATCTGGGTTCTAGAAAATGTGGCTGAATATGCTTCAAACATTTTCATCTTTGTCAGATTTTCCATAGCTTTTGAAGTATGCTTGGAGTTAGAAAGATGAAGATCTCAATCTCCAACAACACGTAAATGATGATACACCTCACTCATTTTGTCCTAGAATTATTTGGTTAGACTGCCGTATCCAGTACATCACCTTTTCTTTCTTTTACCCTTAAGAGCTGACAAAGCTCTTATCATAACAAATGAATTCAATTTTATTACTTGCTCCTGAAAGATTAACTGTTGTTCTGCCACAATTCCTTTATATTAAAGGAACGGAGTAGATTTGTGCGGTCTAATCCAGTAACCACTAATTACATGTTGCTACTTAAATTTAAATGAAAATTAATTAAAATTAAATAAAACTGGAAATTCAGGTCTTCAGCCACATCAGCTGCATTTCAATACTCAGTAATCATATGTGAGTAGTGGCTATTGAATTGGCCAGTACAGAAATAAAACTTTTCCATCTTCACAGAAAATTATATTGGATACTACTAGATTAAATGATTAAAGAAATTAATTCCTCAATTCAACTGGGATAAGATCTTTTCAGTGTGTTTTTTTAACTTCTCAACTCTTTTGCAATATAGACCTGGTTCTAATAAGCATATAGCTAGGCTAGTGTCCAACTTAGGAGGTGAATTCTGCATCCAAGAGTATATATTAGGCTGCATGAGCAGGTGTAAAAAGAAGATGCTATGCCAAATATATATATATTTGAATTGGACTGTCTGTCTGGAACATGAGGACATCAGGTCAGTGAAGTTCTTTTTTGTGAAGCTGAAATCATGGCAAAAATCAGAGGACAGAACATCAGAGCTAGGTGCAGACCAGGAGGAAAGTTAAATAATCAATTTGCTGATAATCGGGGTAAAGTGAATTTGTACCGGGTTGTAGTAGGTTCTAATCCAAAGACAAGTGTTCTTTCTTTTTTTTTTTAAAGATTTTATTTATTTATTCGTCAGAGAGAGAGTGAGAGAGAGAGCACAAGCAGGCAGAGTGGCAGGCAGAGGCAGAGGGAGAAGCAGGCTCCCTGCCGAGCAAGGAGCCCGATGTGGGACTCGATTCCAGGACCCTGGGATCATGACCTGAGTCGAAGGCAGCCGCTTGACCAACTGAGCCACCCAGGCGTCCCCAAAGACAAGTGTTCTTATACGATAAGGCAAATTTGAACACAGACACACACAGTAGAACACCATGTGATGATGAAGGCCGAGATTGGATGTGTCTACAAGCTCAAGGAAGACCAATGATTGTCAGCAATACCAGAGGCTCGGAAGAGGCAAAGGATGATCCTCTAGAGGCTTCAGAGAGCATGGCCCTGCCAATAACTTGATTTCAGATTTCCGGCCTGCACAACTCTGAGACCGTAAATCTATTTTATTCTAGCCAACCTGGTTTGTGGTCATGTTACAGCAGCCCTAAGAAACTAGTACAAGTATATGTTATACCTCAATCCCCCTGTAGGAAGTACCTCAGGAGAGAACGCACCTCAAGAGAGACTAGGATTGCACCATTTTACTGGGTTACCAGCCCAGTTTTGAGGCACCTGCTCTGTTCAAGGCAGATTGCTCTTCAGGAGACAAGGTAGATATTAGGAGGGCTGAGTTTTCATGATCTGATATGGCAGCAATATAGTGAAGAACAGAACATTAACCACAGGCCTCTCTGGACTAACTCGGGCTTAAAAAGCATCCCTGAAGTTGTTGCAGTTATCACAAGAGAGAGATTCCAGACAGAAAAAAGAAGTACCTTTGCAACACGTGGATAGGGGTTCAGCATCATCTACTTTGACTATGAAAAAGAATATGACCTTTTTCGATATCCCAGGCTGATAAAGCAGGACATATTGGTTGCAATAACAAATTCTTTCCTATTTGAAAAATTGCATACCCAAGTCTTAAAGAATCCAACCTAAAGATGCTGGGGAAAGACAGAAAGTATTCTTTACTCTTTTTTAGGATCAAAAGGAGTAAGAACAAAAAGCCCGTATAAAGATGATATTGTAACCTGGGCTAACTTTTGCAACATTTAATTTTTATGAAGAGTTATATAATTTAACTTGCAATATTAAATTAATATAAATAATATTAAATAAAATATAATATTAAATTTAAATAAATTTAAATATTATTTAAAATAATATTCAAATCATTCCCTAAACTGTGTCAAACCTGTAGTTCTCTGGTAGCTACAATCTGGACTTAGGTACCTGTACTAATATCTGACACTCGGGCTCTGAGCCACTTGAATGCTGGCCTCTGGTTTATTAGGAGGTCCTCTAAATGAGCAATGTGGATCTGGAAATACTTGGAAATTCAGAGAGGAATTTTCTATGGGTGTCAGGCTGCACCTCTCCAACTACCCAACTTCATATAAGAACCAGTCTCGATATTCTTTCTACTAAGATCCTTGGTTTTCTGTGACTTACTAGCTCTCTGCAGGGTTAGAGGCCATCCCTGAGGGTTCAGCTCACTGGCTTGGGGGAGTTGAGGTTCTTGGGTCTTTTTTCTTTCTGCCCATCTCTATCAGAACTATTACCAAAGTTCTTGATATCAGCTTGCATGCACCAAGCTTCCTTATTGAGAAGAACCTGGCAACCTCCACTTGACCCTGAGAACTCTTCCCCAAAGGGTTGGGGGCAATATTTATCTCCTAGAGCTGAGATGCCCAGGAGAGAGTTTCCAGGTAGCCACATACTCATTGATTTGATCTCCTGGTCCCTTCCCAAGAGGGAAGAAAGAAGCAAGCAGCCTTGTGCCTTAGTCAGGTTTCCCCCCATCCTACTCCAGCCCACAGTCTGGTGCTGTTTTGCTCATTTCTCCCCTGGAGAATAGCTTATAATGCAGCACAGCTGGGGCCCTATCATTAGTACGAATGGCAGGGATCTACTTTATATATGGAAATTATTGTTTAAATTATGCTCTGTATTTTGAAGCTATTTTATTACTCCTGATATTTCTTTACTGTTTTAGGAATTCACATGGGAAAGGTATGCATGATTAAGTATGTTAATCTGCCAATGGAATTGTGGACCACCAAACAATGAATTGTTTCTTCTGTTTAGTGTGCTGGAATTTTAGAAAAAACAGACCCACAAAGTTTTTGGTCAGTGAATGTGACATTCAAACTACAGTGATGACAAGAAAGGTTTGTTTTTGCCCTGGTTCACTGTCAGCAAATTACTGGGACATGCTTCAGTAGTTTTTAGTTTTATATTATCTTTCTTTTTGTTATGTTGCTTCAACTTTCTCCACCCTAGTGTCCCAACTCCAGGCAGTACTAATGTAAAACTATGTGCAAATATATGTGATATTTTAAATCACCAAAAAGATTTTGAGGTGTCAGAAGAAACTTCTACAAAAAGTCAGTTTTATGCTTAAACATTGATGTACAATATATTATACTTTTCTTTTATTCTAACCTCCTGGCTCTTTTACTTATTCCTTACCTTCTCCCCACCCCCCACCCCCCTAGTTTCCAATACTTGGTATATTTTGTTATTAATACTTGGAATTATTTGTTGTTAATATACTCGAATAAGGTAACTTTTATTCTAAAAAATACTGCTGGCCACCAGGATGTTGAAGTATATCAAAAGTAAACTTTCCTGTTGCACAGAGACAAATTATTTTTGGCAGAATCAGAGCAAAAATTTGGATTAAACTAATCACCTTTTTCTGCACAACAAATTCAGAAGCAACACTTTTTTTTTTCCCCCTTGGGATCTTTGTATATATTTTACATACTCTATACGTTTTTTTTTTTTTTTTAATTAACGCATAATGTATTATTTGCCCCAGGGTACATGTCTGTGGATCCTCAGGCTTACACATTTCACAGCACTTACCATAGCACATACCCTCCTCAATGTCCATAACCCAGCCACCCTATCCCTACCCACCCCTACCCCCCAGCCACCCTCGGTTTGTTTCATGAGTTTAGGAGTCTCTTATGGCTTGTCTCCTTCCTGAC
>CM052886.1:17670663-17730960 GCA_028534135.1 Potos flavus
TGCCTCTCGAATTCTTCATATCAGAGAGATCGTATGATAATTGTCTTTCTCTGATTGACTTACTTCGCTTAGCATAATACCCTCCAGTTCCATCCACGTCGTTGCAAATGGCAAGATTTCATTTCTCTTGATGGCTGCATAGTATTCCATTGTGTATACATACCACATCAGAAGCAACACTTTTGAATTCCTGTCAACTATGCCTCCATTTATACTGGCAGCAACAATTAACTTGACAAAAGTTCCTGTTGCAATACTTCTTGGAAACAATGGCCAGAGCACAGGGAATCACCAATCTTATATAAATGCCATCCTCAGAATCAAGGGAGAAGGTTAAAAAGTCATTTTCAGAAAATGAACCAAACAAAGAACAAGATAAAACAGATGCTCGTCTCCTGAGAAATTCTTTCTAGGAAAAAAAAATCTTATTCTAGGGGTGCCTGGGTGGCTCAGTCATTAAGTGTCTGCCTTTGGCTCAGGTCATGATCCCAGGGTCCTGGGATCCAGCCCTGAATCAGGCTCCCTGCTCAGCGGGGAGCCTGCTTTTCCCTCTCCCTCTCCCACTTCCCCTGCTTGTGTTCCCTCTCTCACTGTGTCTCTCTCTGTCAAATAAAGATACAATGGAACATTATGCTTCCATCAGAAAGGATGAATACCCAACTTTTGTATCAACAGGGACGGGACTGGAAGAGATTATGCTGAGTGAAATAAGTCAAGCAGAGAGAGTCAATTATCATATGGTTTCACTTACGTGTGGAGCATAAGGAAAAACATGGAGGACATTGGAAGAAGGAAAGGAAGGGTGAATTGGGGGAAATCGGAGGGGGAGGTGAACCATGACTGTGGACTCTGAGCAACAAACTGAAGGTTTTGGAGGGGAGGGGGTAAGGGGTTAGGTGAGCCTGGTGGTGGGTATTGAGGAGGGCACGTATTGCATGGAGCACTGGGTGTTGTACATGAACAATGAATCCTGGAACACTGAAAAAAAATAATAAAAATAAATAAATAAAATGCAATAAATACAAGGAAAGCTAAACTCGACTATTTGAAACTAGACTGTCATTAGATAACATTAGACTAGTAAAGCCTTTTGCTAAAATGATAAAAAAAGAGAAGGGAATTGGCTTTTTTTTTTTAAGTGTTTACTTAGCATAATTCAAGAAAAATTCTGAATCATTTGAGTACAAATATCCTTGTCGCCGGTATTTAAGATGAAATTTGTTTGACTGTGTTTGCTGGTCAAATAAGAATTTCTCTTAGGGAAACAATGATCCTCAAAAAACTACCTTATGTTTCCTTAGGAAAGATGAGAACTTAGCAGAGGGCAAGAACATCAACAAAGGATATTATAATTGATGTGGAAGAGAGCTCTTTGCCCGAGAAAAGAGTAATTTGTGGGGTTTGTACCCAAAACGAAGTGGGAAAGGTGAATAAAGAGGAATGAGGAGGAGGAGGAGGAGAAAGAGAGAAGAAATCAAATCTTCAGGGATGGGATAATTATCCATTATATTTATTTTTCCCAATCCTATTATGCAAAACTCTCCTCTTGCTCATTTCTAAAAATCACTATTGAAGTCTACCAAGGCATGATCACTTTGTTTGAGAATGTGTGTGTGTGTGGTGGTGGTGGGGGAGGGATGGGTGGTAGGTGTATCTTGAACTTGAAGAATGGACTGGATTTCATATCTTGGCCATTGTGATGTATAATAGAAATCCCGAAGTAAAAGAAAAAGAAGAAGGAAAAAAAGAGATGGAAGGAAAAAAGAAAAAAGTATCTCCTTGAAATTAGAAAAAAAAATTTCAGAGAAATCTTGGCATATGACTTCCATAGGTTGAGAAATTGGGGGAGGGGACAGTGCCAATGCTATTTAGATGGCAACATACAGGCGGCCCCAGCTGACACCTTGCTGGCACTAGGAAGAGATGCTCCTTATGAGCTCAGAGTACTTTCCAAAACTCCCCCGAGAAGCCTCATTACTATCCAATATCTTTTACTCTATTATTCTGTCTTGCCTCCCTGACTTGATCTTTGACATTTGCCCAAAGTTAGCCATACAGATGGCAAGAAAGATAACAATCTTGCTTTCATCACACAGAAGGAATTGGAATCAAATGTTAGGGCTTAGACTAGATGCACCAGAACTGTCCTCCAATAATGATAACAACAACAACATATGACTCAGTGCACAGAATTCCATCTGAACTTGCCCTGGGTACCCTGTCTTATGTTGCCATTCTTCTATCACTTGTGCCAGGCACTGAACTCAATGCCATCTGATCAGAGCCCTGATTTAATGTCTTGACAATTCTGTACTTTGGGATGAAGAATATTACGGTCCAGCGTGTTCTAAAATGTAAAGGATCTACTGATATTGCTACAGTCCACCCACCAGACCGAGACTCCTTGTAATGCCCCTAGCCTAACCCACACCTGACATCTGCTTCTCTTGGGACCCTCAGTATTGAATCACCGACCCATGCTTGTTGGCGTTAACTTTAGCAGCCTGCAGTGCTTCTCCCCACCATGTCTCTTGCATTTGAGCTGAGTATTCTAGAGTCACATTAACCTTATTCCATAACATCACCTCCATTTCCCAAAGGAAAGTGCAACTCAGAGCTGTTAAGATGTGGCTCAAGGTCATCTAGCTAAACTAGGTTCTCAGAAACAGCTTTGTCTAAATCTAGACCATCTGTTCTCTCCACACTGTCACTCGGCCTCCCATTATTTATATTCTGAATCATTCCAAAAAGGATTTAAGGTTTTAAAATTAATAACTGAATTCTGGTTTATAAATCAGCACACTGTACAAGTGGGTAGCATGAATAAATTCCACTGCAATTTCTGCTAATGATAAACTTGCTAGATCCAGAAATTGGACCAATGGTGAATTCACCAAAATGCTGACACTCCATAAAGCCACCTGAAACAACCCTCAGATCCTTCACAGGTATTGGAACTACACTGGGAACACTTTGGCCTCCATGAGGATCCATGACAATGTGGATAATGTCACTTAAGAGACTATTTAACAGAGACTTGAGATCCAGTTGCAATTATCCTCAGCTCTCTACAAGTCACCTTAACAGCAAATTGAGTTCAGTGATTAAACCTTATCTTTAAGCTTAGAATAGCTGCAGCAGGGAGTAGAATGACTCAGTCCTTCCAACACATTCTCCCCTTATCTTATCACATTGCAGTACCACCCACCTGCTCACACAGAGACTCCTCCATGATTCTCCTCAGCTCTTTCAGCTGGATCTTGATTTTGGAAGCACAATGGGTATTTGATGTGCTTCAGGGATATATTTGGCCCCACTTCCTATTTTCAAAGTGATTCTCACTGGATCTCCTTTAAATAGAACTTTGAAGTTTTCTTCCTTCTGAGTGGGCCTGTTTTATTGGCTCTCCACCCAAAGAGTTATCTCTAGCCATCGGACTAATATCAGGAATGCTCTTAACATTCTGTTAGCTCACTTACTATCCAGGCCTCAAAAGTCAATTTTTCAACTTCACTGAAAAGAAACGAAGTTTTTTCTCAAAATGGCAAGACATTTCTTTCCTTGGCCTGTTCTTTAGTAGCACAGTGGTTAAGAACGAAATCTCTGGATTCACAGCTAAGTACGAATGCCAGCACCAGCACTTACCAGCTGTGTGGTCTTGGGCATGTGCCTTAATCTGTCTAAATCTCAGTTTCCATTTCTATCAAATAAGACTAACTGTCTGCCTTTATATACATTGGAAAAATGTATATGAGGCACTTAGAACAGACTATAGTACATAAATCAGTGCTTAGAAAATATGAGCTGTTATGCATTAACCTCATTGTCATAAATTAAAAAGTAATGAATAGCCCTAAAAAATGAAAAAAAAAATGCAAATCATTGCTTGGGAGGTGGGGCAGAGGAAAGCATTCGTATATCCAGGTATTCGTTTGTGTCCATGGGTTAGTGTCCTACTTACCTTTAACTGTTCTCCTTTCAACTTTCCCCCTATATGATTAACATATTTGGCAGAGGACTGACAGAGCAATAATCTCTCTAAAACCTGGCACTAATCTGGTTAACTCTGTTCAAAAGACTTCACTAGATTGTCATTGTCAAATAATTCAAACACACACCCTTTGTCTTGACACCCTCCATCCCTACTGAAAGGACCTTGAAATGTTAAATTAACTATGAAGAATCTAGCATAAGGCTTGCGATATAACTGGCACACATTAAGTCTTGCTTTACCTTTCTTTCCTTGAATATTATTGCCCAACTCAACTACAACTCCCTCTATGCCTCTGTGGGTAGGAATGTCTCAGTGTCTCCTGCAACATATCCAATATTCCCATCTGCCTCTACTTACCCCATCTGTCAACCCTCCCTTTCCAACTCAAATGTTAGCCTATCCATAATTCTTTGCCTAGTGTTCTCATTTAAGGGAGCTCTGTGGTTTTTCTAGACAACTTTCTATTCTTGTGTATTTTATTATACTTTCCAGGACTCTCCACAAGTTTCGTACCACTTTGGAAATGCCAGGGAATTCCAATTTGGCCAAAGGCAGTGATGCCTGGAAATGACCTATAAGGAACCTAAAACCCTTCCAAATTTAGGAAATGAGTGAGCCTTAAATGGGTGAAAGGAAGAGAATGCATGAGCTTTGAAGTCTAGCAAACTGGGTTTGAATCTCATCTCTGGAATTTCATGAGTAGTTGGCCATGGGCAATTACTAAACCTCTATGAGAACTGGTTTCCTCTAATAGGACTACTAATGCTCACTTTTGAGGTTTTGTTCTGCAGACATGAGATAATATATAAAAATCCCAGTGCCTAGCAAAAAAAAAAGTCTATGCTAAGAAAATGCCAACTATAATTACTGTCCAGTGAACTGGCAAACTATTGGCTCTAGTGGGTCAATTATTCGAGCTTGGTCCATACATAAGCTTCATAGGAATTTGTGTAGTTTTTCTAGGACTTAGATGAGATGTGTCAGTCAAGGCTCATCTCAGCAAGTCAAGCTGAACAGCTCAGCTATGGTGAATGCAAACCCAAGTGATGCCTTCCTTTGAGAGATCCAGTGAGATTCTCCCTGAAGAATATGAATCATTTTTATAAAAATAACAAACCACCAAGGAAGTTATTTTGGCTCAGTATCATATTCACATTTCTCTTTGAGAAAACAGTAACTGGAAAATAACTGATCGTACGTTTTTCAGTTTAGGTATCGGTTGCATTATATCTTCATGTTGTAACAGAAATGTGAGGCCCACACATGGATTTGTGTTTGTCCAACCTCTCGAACCTAGTTAATGACAGAACTAGGTCAAGTTTCTGACTCTTAGCATACTCAATAAGTAGTAATTGTATTATCCTTTACTTTTCTTTTCATCTATTCCAAGTTAAGCTTCTATTAATTACAACTGCTTCAAGCTTGCTTCAGTTGGGAACTTTGCTTTGTGTTTGAACAGAGAAGAAGGGGTCCAAAATGATGGCAATAAAATCCTTTTCCTCATGGTGAAATTGTGTATTGTTCATGCAATGGAATCAATTTGGCTAAAAAATTCAAACTTTAAAAGAAAATCTCTTCACAGTGGGTAAGAAACAGGCATTACTTTTCTCAGTGTCAAGAAAATTGAAGTGCAAATAGATGAAAACTATGTCTAAAAGATATCAAAACCTTTTTCATTTGCATCTGGATGCTTTTGACGTTATGTAGAGTCAAAGTAAATTTCTGCAAGTCTTAGAAAATTAGAGTAGAAGAAGAACAAAATTCAGATTTTCTAGGTCCTTCTTTTATCATTACTTCACTCATTTGCAGCAATGCTTTTGTATTCCTCATTATTTCTAAATGTATCTGTTTTTTTCTCAAAATTCACAGTTGCTTTTGAAAATGTTTATCATTCTTCTTAAAGTAAATGAATTATTTCACAATCATTAACTGACAAATTATTTTTTGAGACAAAGTAAGCAATCATGTTAGATTAAAATTTCTTATTGATGAATATCCCAGGATGCCATTTATCAAGTACCTATATACTTGTAAAAAAAAAAAAAAGTAGGGGTGCCTGGGTGGCTCAGTGGGTTAAAGCCTCTGCCTTCAGTTCAGGTCATGATCTCAGGGTTCTGGGATCGAGTCCCGCATCGGGCTTTCTGCTCAGCAGGGAGCCTGCTTCCCCCACTCTCTCTGCCTGCCTCTCTGCCTACCCGTGATCTCTCTCTCTCTGTCAAATAAATAAAATCTTAAAAAAAAAGTAATATTAAATAAGTGGTGTTTTGTGCGGTTTTTTTGATGAATTAGCATTTCAAGTAGGCACAATTCAGACCTATACTTGAAAGGCTTAGGTAGGGTAACCTAATCCATGTGTTTTTTGGAAAAAATAAAATCTTTTTCTTTAATGTTTTTAAGTCAAGATTAGAAGAACCTGAAAAAATACAATCTTTTTAAAAAAGATTTATTTATTTATTTGAGAGTGGGGGAGGGACAAAGGGAGAGAGAGAGATAGTATAAAGCAGACTCCACACTGAATATGGAGCCCAATGCAGGGCTCAGTCTCACAGCTCTGAGATCATGACCTGAGCCAAAACCAAGAGAGAAAGAAGGAAGGAAGGAAGGAAGGAAGGAAGGAAGGAAGGAAGGAAGGAAGGAAGGAAGGAAGGAAGGAAGGAAGGAAGGAAGAAATTTTAATTTTCAGCCTTCCTTGCAGGTAGGCATGGCCAGCAACATTCTTCCAGCTAATGAAATGTAAGCAAGATTTACTAAGTGTGGCTTCTCAGAAAGCTCTTTAAAAGCAGGTGGACAAACACCTTTGACTCCTTGCTCTTAATATTCTTCCTGCATGGAACACTGATGTGATACAAGAGATGCAGCAGCCATTTTTTTTTTACCCTGAGAAGACATGCATGAGGACTCTAAATGCTGGTTGAGTGAAAAGATAGAAAAGGCCAGGGTCTCTAGTGGCATCATGGGATTAATTTACCAGTCTTGAACTTCCTACTTCATGTGCTTCCTATTTTAGGAGACAAAAACAAAAAGCAACTTAAAGATCTCTAATTGGATAAGTCACCATAAATTGAGTTTTCTGTTATGGGCACTGAAATTACTTCTTTTTCTCCTGAATGATAGTCTTAGTCATCCTTTGAAGAGTAAAGTTGAAAATTAACATTGCTTCATCTTTGTGGAGTCATTTCATGATAAAACAGATATTTTATCAGCAGCATAAAGAGTGATCATTGTTTGCCTAACCAAAGGTCATGAAGATTTTTCCCTGTTTTCTTTTAGTTGTGCTATAGGTTTAGCTCTCTAACTTAGGTCTATGATCAATTTTGTGTTAATTTTTTTCTTTTTTAAAAAAAGATTTTATTTATTTATTTGATAGGGAGAGTGAGAGCACAAGAAGGGGGAGCAGCAGAGAGGGAGAGGGAGAAGCAGGTTCCCCACCTAGCAGGGAGCCTGATGCAGGGCTCTATCCCAGGGTCCTGGGATCATGACCTGAGCTGAAGGCAGATGCTTAATCGACTGAGCCTCCCAGGCACCCCTTGTGTTAATTTTTATAGATGGTATGAGTTAAGAGCCAAGGGCTGAAGTTTAATCTCTCTCTTTCTCTCACTTTTATTTCATATGTAAAGCTTTCCAATTACTTCCACATGATTTGTTGAAACGGTCTTTCCCCCTTTGAATTACCTTGCCAACTTTGTTGAAAATCAATTGGAACTTTTGCTCGAAATCAGTTAGGTCTCTTTTTTTTAATACTTTGTAGATACAAAATTTTCTTCATAACTGACCATGTTGTTTGTAAATAAAAGCATTACTTCTTTCTTTACAATCTGTACTTTTTTTTCCCTTTTCTTCTTTAATCACACTGGCTAGGACCTATAATACAATGTTGAATAGAAATTGTAAGAGGGGACCTTTTGGCCTCATTCCCTAACTTATGGGGGGAAACATTCAAATTTTGACCATGAAGTATGATGTTAGCTTTAAGTTTTTTGTTAGATTACTTTTGTCAGGTTAAAGAAACTGCATTCTTTTCCTAGATGTGCTGAGAGGCTTTTTTCCGAGAGGGTGTTGAATTTTGTCAAATGATTTTTCTGCATCTATAGAGATGTTCATATGTTTTCCATTTTTTAGTCTGTTAATATGGTGAATTACAACAATTGATTTTCAAATGTTGAACAATCTTGTGTTGCTGAGCTAAATCCCACTTGATGGTGATTAATCCTTTTTTAAATATATTGCTGAATTTGACTTGCTAAACATTTGTAAAGAATTTTTTTGCATCTATATTTATGAGAAATAATAGTAAGTAGTTCCCTTTGCATTGTGTTATCTTTGGTGTTGGTTACCAGACAATGTTAGCCTCATAGAGTGATTTGGGAAGAATCTTCTATTTTCAAGAAGAGTTAGTATGGAATAGAAAAGTATAGTATGGTATAGAATTGATATTATTTCTCCTTTTAATGTTTGTTAAAATTCACTAGTAACCTTGGTGATTTGCACCTTACAGGAAATTTGTTTATTTCATGTAAGTTGAAAATGTATTGCCATAAAGTTGCTCATTTTATTCTCTTGTTATCCTTTTAATGTTTGCACAATCTGTAGTGATATCTTTTCCCTTAATACTGTTATTAATAACCTATATCTTCTCTTTTTCCTCCTCAGTCTGACTATAGATTTTTCAACTTTATTGATCTTTCAAACAACTAGCTTTCTGTTTCATTGATATTTTATATTGTTTTTATATTTTCTTTTTCATTGACTACTTCTCATTTATTACTTTCTACTTTTTGTTTACTTTGGGATTAATTTTTCCTTCTTTTTATGGTTTCTTAAGGTAGAAATTTATATCAATGATTCTGAAGTCTCACAAATGTAAGAATTTATCTATGAATTTTCACTTAACCACTATTTTAGCTGCATCTCATAACTTCATGATGCGGTATTTTAATTTTCACTTAGTTCAATATACGTTCTATTTCCTCCATGTTAGCTTTTTCTTTGACACATGTTTTATTTAGGAAGGTGTTATTTAATTTTCAAATATCTGGGAATTTTCCAGGTATGTTTCTGATGTTGGTGGTTCTTCTTTTCCTTTTCTTTTCTTTTCTTTTCTTTTCTTTTCTTTTCTTTTCTTTTCTTTTCTTTTCTTTTTTTCTTTTCTTCTTCTTCTTCTTCTTCTTCTTCTTCTTCTTCTTCTTCTTCTTCTTCTTCTTCTTCTTCTTCTGTTTAATTCTGTTGTGGTCAAAGAACATACTTTTTAAGATTCCGATTATTTTAAATTTCTTGAGACTTGTTTTATGTCCTAGAAAATGGTCTATCTTGGAAAATGGTTCATGTGCACTTGAAAAGAATGTGCGTTCTGTTGTTTAGGGTGAAGTGTTCCATAAACGTCAATTCTAGTGAATAGGTTGATAGTGTCATTCAGGACTAGTGTAGTCTTACTGATTTTCTGTCTTCTACTTCCATTAATTATTGAATGTAAAGTGTTAGTGTATCCAAATATAACTGTGGACTTGTCTTTCTTATCTCTTCTATTTGTTTTTTTTCATGCACTTCGAAGCTAGTTATTCTGTGTATACATTTAGATTGATACGCCTTGATAATTTAATAACTTTATTAGTAAGAAAGGAACTTCTTTATCCCTAGCAATGTTCCTTGTTTCAAAATCTACCTTGTTTGAGATGAATATCACCACTCTAGCTTTCTTTTGACTACTATTTTATGGTACATAATTTTCCATTGTTTTACCCTTAAGTTACCTGTTCCATTATAGTTAAACTGGATATTTTTAGATGGCATATGATTGGGTCTTGTTTTTGTATCAACTTGACAATCTCTCCCTTCTAGTTATACTGTTGACTTTTAATACAATTGATAGACTAGGGCTTAAAGTTATCCTCTGGCTACTCATTTCTATTCATTCTACCTAATCTTTGTTTCTCTTTTCCTGCCATTTTGGTATTAATTGAGTATTTTTGCTTATTCCACTTCATCTTCATTGTTGGCTTATTAACTAAGCCTCTTTTTTTTTTTAATGGTAGCTCTAAAGTCTGTAATAAACATCTTTAACTTCTAAATTCAAATAATATTATACACGTTCATGTGTAGTATAAGAATTTTACAACAGTGTATTTCCACTTTCTGCTTCTGGCTTTTGTGCTATTTTGTCATGATTTTACCTTTACATGTGTTATAGAATCCAAAATATAGTTATTTTTGCTTCTAAAAGTCTATTATCTTTTAAATTTCTTCAAAATATATGTTTACTCCTTCAAATGCTTTTCATTCCTTTGTGTAGATCAAATTTCTGATAATATTTTCCTTTATCCTGAAAGATTTACTTTAACACTTTGCGCAGTGGAGGTCTGACAGCAATAAATTCTCTTAGCCTTTTTGATGTCTAAAAAGGCTTTATTTTTATATTATTTTAAAAATATATGTTGGCTGGATATAGAACCCTAGGTTGATTTTCTTTTCCCTTTCTGTACTTTAAAGATGTTCCACTATATTCTTCTGGCTTGAGTGGATTCTGATAACAGGTCTACTGGCATTCCTCTATACTTCACAAGTCTGTTTGTTTTTTCTCTCTGCCTGGCTGATTTTAACATCTTCTCTTCAGCACTGATTTGAGCAATTTTATTATGACGTATCTTGTGGTTTCTTCACGCTTCTTCTGCTTGGGGTAATTTGGGGGCTAATCTGGACTACCACTGAGACAATAACTCCCTAAGAAACCTACCCAGCGCCACGTGTATGAAGATATTTTTCTACTCTGGCTGTTGGAAACAGTGACTGTCCCTCATGCTATGTGAGCCCTGGGAATTGTTCTGCTTGTTCCTGCCTATGATTTTTTCCTCCTTTATTCCTGTAGTCTCTTACATGCAAACCTAGGTCAGAATTCTACCAAGCACTTGAGAAGACCCCTTTGCAGACCTGCTTTTTTCTTACAGATTTACTTATTTGAGAGAGAGTGGGGAGAGGGGCTGAAGGAGAGGGAGAGAGAATCTAAGCAGGCTTCACATCCAGCATGGAGCCCGATGCAAGGCTCTATCTCATGACACTGAGATCATGACCTGAGCCCAAACCAAGAGTAGGATGCTCAACTGACTGAGCCACCCAGACACCATACCTTTCTACTTTTTTAATGTATATATTAAAGCTCTAATTTTTCCTCTAAATGATATTTTAGCTATTTCCCTCTCGTTCCAATGTGCGGCATTTTTGTGTAAGTTCAGTTTTGTCATTTTTTATTTTTCTTATGATTTCTTCTTTGACCTATGTATTATTTAAACATCTGGGTTTTACATTTCCAGACATAAGCTGTTGTAAAATAACTTACTGGTTTCTAAATGAATCGCATTGTGGTCAGAAAGCATTGTCCAAATTAGACTAATTCTCTGAAATGTGCCACCTGATTTATATCTGAATATGTGGTCAGTTTCTTCCCCAAATTGTACCTTTCAGAAATAGTGAATGAACTACTCAAAGTGCCAAGTTCTCCTACCTGGAATTCTCATTCTTTTGCTTGGAATTGAAAACCTCTTCCTGGATTCATTCTTTTCTTTCTTTACTCCTAAAAAGCCTCCCTGAATCCTTCTAATTAAGTTAAATACTCCTTCCATCCTTTACACTATGTGTTTACTTTTCCTATAACATCCATCCCCCATATCAACTTCTCTTCTACTGTGTCCTACCACTCAGATCAGGACCACCTGAAGGGCTTTTGAACTATACAGATTTGTGGTTTTACACCAAATCTATTCAATTAGAATCTCTGGGAGTAGGGCCCAGGAAACTTCAAGTTTATCAACTTGACATTAAAGTTAATTTTTATGGATATTAAAGTTGAAAAAACACTGAGGCATATTATAACATTTGTTGAGTTGTCTATCCTCCCCTAATGTTGCTTGCTTCTTTATGACTATGTCCCCAAACCTAACACAGACTCATTAATTTGATATATAGAAGAAATAATAAATGTCATATACATTTTAAATAATAAACCAGGCAGTTGCCCATGTGGTATAAGTTAAGGGAAAGCTACTTTCAGTCTTGTGCTGAAGTCTGGGCAATTCTACCAGCTTTTACTGCTTTGAGTAAAATGCTAACAACTCTGTTTAATCTAACTGGTTGAACTAATTTAAATGATTTGTCCATGACTTCATGGAGTCTCAGAATTGTAAGAGACCATTTAATATAAACAAGTCAATCCCTGTCATTATACAGACATGTAATCTGAGAATGAAAGGCACAGTTGCTTGCCTGAGATGTTTAGCAAGAAGAGGGGACTAGAACTTTCACTATGTATTCATGAACAAAGGAGATGAATAATAAAGAATCCTTGGGAAGAAAGGGAATATGGTGTGAAGAAACACTAACATGAAATTTATCTGATTTAGATTTGTTAGAATGTTAAATAGAACAACTTGTAAAAGTCAAATAAAACTTTAAGAAGAAGAAAAAAAAAGCCCAATGAGGCTAATCCACTAAGGACACCAAAAATTGATACATAGAGTCAAAACTTAAGAAAATTTAAGGTCGAAATCTTTTAGTTTAAATTTCACCTCCATGTTTAAGCAACCAACGTGGAATTACAGTCGGAAGTATTGTTACACAGTTGGACAGTAAATTAATAGCTAGAAGAAGAGATAACATTAAATACCATTTTTTCCTTTGTTTTCAATTAATTCAGACTTCACTTGAGCCTGAATTAGTTTTACATGGCTCCGGTTAAACGGGTAACCTGATTCAATGAAGAAATTTTACCTGGTTAGGTACTTTTAATGTTTTAACATATCTAGTTGCTATTTCTCTTTCCTCTAAAATGTTCCACCAGATGGCAGTAAATGTACCGCCTATTCTTTTAAAAATGGAAACAACCCGCTGAATTAAACCAAATTTATCTCCAAATGTTTTGTAGAGTTAAATTTTCATTGGCGGGGAAAAAATGGCAGAAAAAAAAGTAGATTGAATATTTTGTATGGTAAATTAAAGATACGGTCACAAGGCCAATGACAAAGAAAAAATAAAAAGAATCAAAATAGAAAATACAAAACACTGACCTTTGTAAGGAAAAAATCTATAAATTGAGCCAATAGAAGTGAAAAGGCCAAACTGAGGGTTGCTGGAGGGGAGGTGAGTGGGGGGATGGGGTAACTGGGTGATGGACGTTAAGGAGGGCACATTATGTAATGAGCACTGGGTGTTATACCAGCTGATGAATCACTAAATTCTATCCCGGAAACTAATAATACACTACAGGTTAAGTAAACTGAATTTAAATAAAAATTTTTTTAAAAAAGTAAAAAGCCCAAATCTGTCACATGTTGAATAAATTTTAGTAAAGTGTTGCCTTTTATACTTGGTAAATTATGGTGTCTGAATTAATTTCACAGATTTCACTTGTGAAAATGTTTGTCTCTCCTTAGCCCAACCAAAATACTTCAGATAGATAATAGAGATCACTGAGTCCTCCGAAAACCATTGCAATTAACACATATCTTCAATCTCCTTTAATGGACTGAAACCAGTCAACAAAATTAAACTTCAATTCTACCCAGGTTTACAGCAGCACATAGAAGAGCTTTCTTTGGCCAAACTTATCTATGTCAACACATTCCAGAATTGTCAAAGTGGAGCAGTGCAATCATAGATTGCCAATTAACAGAAGAATAACATTTAGAGCAAAAGAGGGGATAGGGTAGTCTATTTACATAGGTTGAAATGCACTTGAGGCATTACTTTGGGCCTGCAACTTCAAGGTAAATTGAAAAAGTAAAGAGCATTTAAAAAGCACAGACACAGTCAGTTTATACTGAGCAATTGTGAATGTTACATCCATAGAAAGGAAATAGAATGACATAACTATCTTCAAATATACAAATGACTATTGTGTGGAAAAGAAATAAGACCTTTTGAGTGACATTGGAAGATAGCAAAAAGTTCAACAGGTGGAAAGGAAAATCTCCATGGGACAGAAATGAAGGAGAAAGGAATTCAAACTCAGATGGGATGAAGGTGGGATGAGGAAGAAGACTGTTATCAGACCCAGAAATTGGCCTTAATGACCAATGGGTTTAACACTGAGACAAGGATGGAATTTAAGATCTTGGATCCCAGAGAGGAAGGAGAAGGGAGTTGGAAAAGAAACCCATGCATAAAGCAGAAACTTGGAAGTATATGCCCTCATTAAAAATCAATCAATCAATCAATCAATCGATCAATAAATAATGATATGCCCTAGAGAATACTGCCCACCAATTCAGAGAGAAATTTGTCTCTGTTCTAGTGGAAGGAAACTTCCAGAGCTCAGGTTATCTAGGCTTCCTACTGTAAGAGAGAATATTCTCTCAGCTGATGCTTCCCAGAAATGGGATTTACTGCCTCAAGAGCTGGTCAGTGCCTCACTATTTGTACCATGGAAATAATCACTAACTTTGGCAGAATCATAAAACTAGTCAGCATCTGGCAAAGAGGGTCTTTTGGTGGGATCCTTGAAACACATTAAAAAATACACTTTTTAGCTTTCGTTAAATGACATATCCCATAATATACAGAAGTTTCTCAAACTGTATTGAACCTATGCCATTGTTGGAGTCAAAGCCTAACCTCTAGAGAAAAGGAAACAAAGCCTCAAGTCAACTGGAACATTTGATCGCCTTCTATTCTGAGCAGCAAGTGTGGTTCTTTGTAAAAGGAGAGAGAAGGTACCTGGCTTTTAGGAAGTCCATGTGCTTTTGACTAAAAACTCTTTGAAGTTATGTTGAACAATTTACCCTCTTCGGCTATATTTAATTAATTCCAACATACTTATGAACATAATAATAGCTCCCAAGTATTGTGTAAGAACAAAGTATGAGCCATGAAACGTATTACGTATTTTACTTAAAAAAATTTTTTTTTAGCCTTAGAAAAACACTATGAGGAAGATTTTATTAAGAAGATGAAGAAGTCAAAGTTTAGGAAGGCTAAAAAGTTTGTCCAAGGCCACAGAGCAAGTAACGGGCAATGCGACTTTGGGTGTACTACAAAGTCCCAACTCCTCACCCTGCTCTATTGCTCACTATACTTGGTGAGCAGCTTGGGTCAAAGACCCACCAGAGGTGTTGTAGACGTGATGTCAGTGAGGAATGGCTGAATAGAATACACCTGGAAACTTGTTAAACGTGCAGATTCTAGGTCTCCAAGCTGGAAATTCTGATTCTGAGATAGGTCCCAAATATCTTATTTTATTGACCATCTCCCTTGGTGATTCTGATGTATAGCAGGCTTTGATAACTATTGCAAGTAATATGAATTTATAGTTTCCGTGAGTTGACATAGACTTACTGTCTCCTTTCAATTTGAGATTATTTTAATTACTTGAGAAATTACTAAGAACTCTTAAACCCAGAGAAGCTGGCCATCCAAACTGAAGATGAGCTGATAGACCCAAGCTGCTTGCAAAAAAACAGGATTTCAGGCTTACCAGTGTTTCAAAACACTATATTTTACACCTCTATTGGAGGATGACAATCTACTGCAAGATATTGAAGATGACAGGTCCTGCAATAAAGAAACCTGATCATCTTATTTAATCCAGGATTTCCCCAATATAGTTTCCCACTAATTTCTCTCTTGTAGCATCTCTTTATTCCATACTTATCAAGGTCAAGCACATATATTCAGGGAGCTATAGGAATAACCACTGTCAGGACATTCTGGCTTTCTGCTGTGTAAATCCTTTGTTTCCTAGACCTTGTCTTCTACTGGATTTTTATACTTTTCTACCCTTGCCCAGCTACCTGCTTTGACAATGACCAATCAGGTCTGCCACACTCTTGCCTTTCATATTGCCCTTAGCTGGTTATAAACTGGATTGGAAACCTCCAAGGTCTTTAAGCCTTCTTGGCCAGCATTTCTGAATAGCTAGTTTGAATATCAGAAAAATCTAAATGGTGGCAATAATAGGTCAGGAGTTTGATTCTACCTCATATTGTCTTCAAATATTTAAGAAACAGTTCTCTCTTCAAATATTTAAGAAACAGTTCTCTCTTCAAATATTTAAGAAACAGTTCTGAGAAAAAGGAAGATTTGTCCTCTGTTTTTCTCAAGGGCCATCACCAGAACTTTTGTAAAGGGTCTTTGTACTAACCACCATTGGACTGGAAGGCCCCACAAACTAGTAGTGTCACCCAATTCCTGACATAATCAAGTGGTGGCTGGATGACCATCCTTCAAAGTTTCCTTAAAAGGGATTCTTGTAGAAGCTTGGGCTAGATGATCTAATTCTAGAAGTCTAGTCTTCTTGAAGAAATTGTTACATTCTTTGTAGAGCATTTGCTGTGGGTGAGCTGATTAAATCACGCCTCCAGTGGCTCTAATGTAATTAGTGTGGCCTAGCAAATAACTGAAGCAATGATATAAGCAGTATGACTGCTTGAATATTCAAAGTCAGAGTCAGGGAGGACCCCTGAGGATGGGGAAATTGTGTGCTCCACTTAAACACATGCTCCATTCTCACATGAGTTTGCAAGTTTCAATAGTTTAGCCATTTGACTAACGTATCGAAAAGGCATGACAGGGGAATTACGTGAACAAGCTTGTACATGGGAAAAGGTAAACTATTTAAATTGTCTATTTTAAAAACAAGGAAAATAGAATGTTAATAGATTATGTATAGTGTGGTGGGGGAGGCACTGTCAGACTTTGTCTTTCTTTCTGGGGGCATCTTCCTGTGTATGACAATGGGAGTAGGTAATTTGCTATAGGAAACCTACATAAAAATCAGAGATATTCCCTAATGTAAAAAGAAGAAGGTCCACTATTGAGATCTTTTTGCCTATTATTTACTAAAGAATTAATGTTCGATTAGATTTTTGCAAAGTGAAGTTTTTGTATCAGGCAATTTGAAAGAAGATAAAAGTAACCCTATCATGATAAACTTAGTTGTGCTACTTTGTTCAAAAGCTCAAAGTTTTATGGCTGATCTTAATTTTGGCAAATCATCAAACAGCTCTTAACAGACTTATTGATAGAATTTTGCAGTGGAAGAAATTGATGAGGTTATACAAAGAATTAGTAGCAGAAAAAGGAAAAAAAATAAGATTCTAGAGCCTTATTTCTGGAGAAAAACTGCCTATCATATCCTTGAAAAGTAATGTCTCACCTTTGCGGAAAATAAATCTGGTTGATTTAGTAGTTAATTTTCAGTCAAAAAAGTAGAAAGAAGGAAACAAAAATTCACCAGTGACAGTTAAAGGTCATAGTGATGAAGACAAAAGAAAATTAATAGCTTGAATCTGTGACTAACTGGGATACTCTCAATCTGCTGGGTAGGTGTCCCTGGAATGGCCTGGTCAAGGAGAGATAATAAAGGTTAATGAGCTTCTTGAGTACAGAGGTGGATCCTACTCAAGTCCATATTTCCCTAACCTAGGAAAACAGTAAGCACTAGATAAATGCTTATTGAATAAATAGATGGATGATTTATTATGCTTTAAAGTTTAAATATAGAAATAAAATACTGAATAAGATGCCTAGCCAACAGAATTCAAGGGTTTGTTAATAGAGTAGAAACTGAAGGGAAACCATTTAAAGCCTGAATGAGCATTTTTCATTACTGTGAGATCTTGTACAAGAGAAAGAGGATCCATGAGACAGGAAGAGACAGATGAAATAAATCATTTCCTTATTTTTTCAGGCTGTTTGAAAAGTTAGTTCAAAGTTATCACTCTTCTTTCCTCTCAAATGAGAATAATCTTAAAAGAATTCAGTCATCTTTGGAAGTATCTCAAGTCTATAACTCTTTTTAAAGTTTGCTTAAATAAAACAGACCTCCATTTCCAAATTATTTTCAGAAAACTATGAATACAGATTCTTTAATTAAGAAGTCTGGTTATTTTGTTTTGTTTTAAAATAATGATGTCTACGAATTTAAAATGAGTTAGATAAAACAGGTATGAATAAAATTCAAAAAGGCAGTTTACTAAAATTTGATAGATAATAAAAGTTTGCATCATCTCTAGCTTGTTTTTTTCTTAAATATCCATTCTCATCAGTTAGGTTTTTTACATAGTATTATATCTTATCTGCAGGCCATACAGCTAATAAATGAAATGGAGTCTTTTTACAGGTTTTCTATACTTTTTCTTTGTGCCATTATCTAATGCCAGTGCTACCTGAGCTAGACGATTCCAGAAATCAGTTAGTGATAATTCAGAAATGAGAACTATAGCTACTCCAGGGACTGAGGTTAGAGACATTTGGAATCAGGTGGTGTTCCCAGAATTTAAATATCGCTTTAGGAAGTACTTAAATTAATGTAAATGAAAGTGTAATGAACCAAAAATATTCTTAATATTCACCTATAAAACTTGATCTAAAAAGGATCTAAAATAGCTTGCTTCCTATTTGGAATAGCTCAAGTTTCTAAAGCTAACACCCTACACAGTTAGAGCTGCACCAGTAGGCTGACCTGGAGCCTGACTCACTCTCTGTGTCCTCGGATCAAAGTAGTGAACACAGCACAAACTCACGTAGGCACCGTATCCAGTACCGCGTGCAAATATCACCCTCCTGTCTCTTTATTACAAAATGAGATTTTTTTATTTCTTTCTTCAAATTCTCTTTGATTTGGGGGAAAAAAAGAGTTTTGCCTTTTCACTAGTACTTGCTATATGCCAGGCACTGTGCTAATACATTAAATTTGTGACCTCATCGCATCTTCCCTTTAGCACTGGGAATAGCTACTATCCCTGCTTTACAGAGGAAATTGAGTCCTGATAAAATTGTTATCTGGTCAAGTTATTGGCCAAAAGCTGTTTTCCCCCTAAAATAAGTTTTGGGGATTGGTTTGAATCTTGTGAAATGTTCTGTAGCTTTAAAGGAGAATTGATTTGGTTACAGCTGGATCTCCAGTCTCACCACTAAATATGTCAACTATTGGACTTCAGTCTAGAAGTTTATCTGGCCTTCATTTTACTGACCATCCATCCTAGTTTATCAAGTCAAATATAAATGTATTATAACAACCAGAATTTAAGATATTTAGAGACAATATTAGATGTCTGATTCTGGATGTCACAGCATATTTCCCACTGGATGGAAAACAGATTCCAGTATTCCATGCTCTCTTAAGAATCACAAATATATCTGAGATGATCACAGAAAGAGGAAGAGGTCAGAGAAGCAACATAAGCTAAACCAACCCCTTTAGTTAAGGTGGCGGTAGGAGCAGAACGGAAAATGATGGACACTATACAATCCTGCTGTAATATTTTGTTCATGTGGCAAATATACCTTGGGTTCTAGATTATCTCTCTCTTCTTTGGTAACATTTCATATCTACCTACTGTGCTTTCATGCAGAGTTTAAGCAGATCATGCTATAATGTCTGTGCAGGATGGGCAAAGGGGTGTCTGAGGGGTCAGGTCAGATTTGGGGCTAAACCAGGTCTGTGACTACACAGCTTTGAGCAGGTCCCATAATATCTATGGACATTACTTTCCCATAAATCAGAATGTATTACATCAACTTTAACTTTAAAGTCTTTTTTTTTAAGATTTTATTTATCTATTTGACAGTGAGAGAGAGAGACAGACAGCGAGTGCACAAGCAGGGGGAGCTGCAGGCAGAGGGAGAGGGAGAAGCAGGCTCCCCACTGAGCAGAGAGCCCCACAAGGGGCCCTATCCCAGGACCCTGGGATCATGACCTGCGCTGAAGGCAGACGTTTAACCGACTGAGCCACCCAAGCACCCCACATCAACTTTAAAGTCTTTTCCAGCTTTATGATTCTAGAACTCTGTGTGTGTGTGTGTTTACATCAAGTTTTCTTTTTTTCAGTTATTAGGTCATCCACTCTATGCTCACATGGCATGTTTCTATCCATACCCGTCACACTGTTGGTTTAGAAATGATCACATAGATAGTACTCAAAACTCCAGACACATACTAATATAAAATACTGAATTCTGCCACCCATAAACACGACAAAATTAGACCATATGGGTGCATAAATTGGTAGTAGCCTAAAAATTATTAATTCTGGAATATTCGTTACTTCATAAACCACATCTGATGATTTCTAAAAGCCCGTGGAGCACATATTATCCTGCTACCTAAATGAAGAAACAAGACTCATGAAGATTAAATATGCCAAGATTACTCAAACAATGAATCATTACTCCATTAGCTGGCCTGTATTCTTCTAACTTAACAAATTAATTTCCTTTCACCATATCATGTTTTCAGTGGCACAAACATATAGCACTTGTTGCAATTTGGATTCAAGAGTGAAAGAAGAAAGAGTAGTGAGAGGTGCCCTTCCAGGTCATATGAAGCCGGAAATGTCTGCAGCCAGGGAGGAGTGAAGGAAGCCAATGGGCCTCCACGGTCATCAAAAGGGTTTCTACAATACATTTTCTGAAATAACATACAACCATGACTGGAGGAATTTAGGCTTCTTTCCAGCAGAGTCTAAATGATAGACATTTTTTCTTTTCCCTGCTAAGATTCCTAAGCAGATAGTGACAACTGGAAGATCTAAAGCCCGTAATGTTGATGACACATTTATTAGGACCTCTTGGACTTCATCGTGTCAATGAGGTGGGATGCGGAGGAAGTAGAGGCCCCATGAAGAGGCAACCAGATGAGAGAGACGCTGATGGCTCAGCAGTAGAAAAACATCTGGTACCCAGGGAAAAGCACCTGCTGGGAGAGAAAAATTCTCACTGCCACACCAAGCATTCTCCTTCTCACTGAAGACACAAACCAGCCCAGCAAACTTAAACTATTTAAGACAGTTACCTTTGCTTTCTCCTGTTAGTGGCTACAAAGAGAAGTGTACTGCCAATCTTTCTTTAGAACTTTCTAGAAACTCCCCTGTGCCCCGCCCCACCCCCTGCCCCAGGCAGAAAGACACAAACCAAGTTAAGATAATGCAAGTAAATCCCTTAAAGAGCCTCACTTATACTAAATGGCTGCTGAGGAAGAAAATGTTGCTTTCAAAGCCTTACATAGAGCCTCTTACCCCAGGCAGGCTCGTGGATGGAGATAATCACCTCCAGCTGACCTATAATTACCTACTTTGGACTAAATCCACTCTGATTACATACCACCAAATGGATTGAACTGAAATTCAGATTTTCTAAAAATAAAACAGCTAATGACCCAGAGCAAGTAATAGTCTCTAAATGATTCATCATAAAGACTAAACTTAGCTAGATTACCATGTCTGCTTACCAGGGCAGTGGCTGTCTTGTTTTCTTGGATACGAAATTTCATCTTCCCCTAAAATGCTCGAAAATCAGCCATTCTGTTGAAAGCCATGTGTATCTGAGAGACTGGAAGATGGCTTTCTGAACAAAAATTGGCCCTCTAGCCACAGGCTACTGCCATGATTACAGCGAGCAGTGCAGAGAGCAGATGGGATTGCTGAAGCCACACTACTCGGAGAAGGAAAATCACCATTGTACCAATGCACGAAATTGTATTACCCATCAGACAGATGACGGGATGGCTCTTACTGACTTACCACTGTGTGTAGACTCTGTATGCTGGGAGGGGTGGTGACACTATTAAAGGCATAGTCCTTGCCCTGAGGGAGCTCCCATGGTCATTAAAGGGACAAAGGAGCGTGGAGCAAAGTGTAGCTGAGAACTGCAAGGAGATTCTTCTCTCAATTTACCTGCTGGATGAATGAGAGTATCAGTAAAAAGGGAATAATATTAGAATAATAACATTATTCTTTTAAAAGTTTTTGAGGAGATATAATTTACATATAACATTTATTGGTGTCAGGTGTACAACATAATGATTCAATATTTGGGTATATTGCAAAATGGTCACCGCAAGAAGTCTAATTGACATCTGACACCAGACATGGTTATAATTTTTTTCTTGTGTTGAGAACTTTTAAGAATAATGTTCTATTTAAGATGTATTTTAAGTTCAGTATTTAATATGAATATTAGTTTCCACTCTTCAGAAAAGATGACAAATGAGGGCTTAAAGTCTCTTGTGTTTGAATTCCTCTTTGCCTCCTTCTTCTTGCCCAGTTCCCTTTGTTGGTTTTTCCTCAGCCCACACAGGGTGGTAGTGCCAATGAAGGTGTTTGGCAGAGTGTAATTACTAAACAATGTTCGTTCTAAAGCTAAGTGATAGAAACCTTAAGGCAAGCAACATTTTAAAACACTGTCCTTAGCAGGAGTGTTCTTCAAAAACACATACTGGTATTTTTGTTGCTGGTCCCTTGTGTTAACTGCCAAAAGTAAGGAGAAATGAATAGATGTGACGAGCAGGTGCTTGCACAGGAGACGAAAAGAAAAGGATCTCAACTTGACACACTGCCATTCCATTAACTGAACATAGTACACCCTACCTACACTCATTGACCCAGATCCTTCTTTCCAAGGATGGTCTTCCTCCACGAGAAGGTTCTGCTTTGCTGTTAAAACCAATGTTGAGATTAGCCCAACTAAATGTCACAAGAAATGAGGTGACATCTTCAAAGCGGGAGTGAAAAAAATCTTTCCAAGATTTATGAGATAAAAGCCTACTATAATGGAAAGAACAAAATAAATGTTTTCTGAGCTTGTTTGTAACCATGCCAGCAATATTTATATATTACCATTTCATTGTCAATTTCTACACATGACTGATGATAGGTCTCATTTCAAAAATTTATTGCAACGGCTTTCCCAAGGAAGAAAACATGTCCTACTTGGCTTAGGTTGTCAATATCTGGGAAGATAAGTTCTGAATCAAGGACAATTCTCTTCCATTATAGACATTTTTTTGTGTTTGAGTTCCTACACAATCATGTGTTTACAAAATAAAAATTTAAATCTGGTTATTTAAAAGACAGTAGAAACCTAACTTCGTGGGAAAATAGAGTTAGAAAATCAAATTGTATTTTTAGCTCTGCCAATTACTCTATGACTAACAAATATTTATAGAGCTAACAAATAAGCCTTCAAATGAACTTGAGCAAGATACCTAATCTTTCTAAGCCTCAGTTGCCCCATTTTTTTAAAAGGGACAGTAATGTTTGCTCCATTATTTTACCTCTCAGGGCTGTTTTGGAGACAAACAGGAAAATATTTGAGAACACAGTGTCCTTCAGAGTAAATGTTCCATCAAAGTTTTTCATATTTTTAATACAGAAAAATTTGTGGCTTATCACAGGTAAAGGAGGCACCTTAGCTCATCCTAGCCTGGTTTTTCCAATCTGTGTCTAATGTAGTGGGGGGAAATGCTGTTAAAAAATACTAAACCCTTTTCTGAGAGCTCTGAATAATAAACCAAAGGCTATATGACCTTTCAGCCCTCATAACAGCACGAGAAAAGGCCATTTTATAGCACAGAGGAAACACAGTGTCACAAGCGTATGAGTAATGATAGAATCCAAGGACATTTTATTTTCAGTGGCTCTGTGTGCTCTCTCTGCTTCAGCAAAGGCCTACCACTTATCACTCTAATAGAGTAAGTGAATTATTCCCCAAAATGGAACTCGCTTTGACATTTCCAGGAGGCTACAAAATGCACAAGATAGTAAAACAAGTAAGAAAGATCCTACCATCTGAGGTGCTATGTCAACATAATTTACTGTGGGACTTACACTTGCACCATTACCTTGACAATAACCAGGATACAGAGCTATGTGTCAACCTTCTATAGCTACCGTGTTCCCTTCTCTGTTTGAAAATGCCCAGGACAGTGCTGGAACATAGTAGTTTTTCAATTAAAACTCATTGATAACCGAATCTAATATCTTACGCCTTCCTCATTAACACTCTTCTTGTGTTGAAAGTCCGTTCTGAAAGATCAAATTTTATTACTTATTCAAAGAAATTTTCATACATGGAAAATATTTTGAGAATTTAATATGTACAAAGGGCATGAAATTGATTGATCTAACATAGACATTATCTGTATTATGGGAAGGAGAGCTGCAAAGTAGATCACTTAATCGCTCCTATGCTTCAACCGCACATGGAGGAACACCTCCTATGGGTCTATCTAAAAGAATGATGCGGAAACAGGGTAGCAGCCATCCCTTCTCAGAGCCCAGAGGTTACAGACCCTGACCATCCAATGCTCAGGGATGACTGAGGACCTGCTGGGATGACAGCCCCACAATAGAGGAGGCAAGTGTCTCTGGACTGAGAGTAAAGGTTCTATTTCTCCTTTATCCTCTTCCGAACAAAGACTCGGGTCTTTCATTTAGTTTAAAACATCAGGTTTTTTAAAAATATAGATTGAGTTTGTTTGGAGGTTTTATTGCTTTGTTTAATTGTGTTTTAATTAGGTGACTACTTTGATATTGATAATACATGAAATATCCATCCCTGCTTATACTATTGCCTTCTTTTTTATTAGCATAAATGGATTTTATTATTTTGAGTGTTGAGACACTAAGAACCATCAAAAGTAGATCTACATAGAAAATTCCTTGATAACTTCAAGTTCTTGATCTTGATGTAAACAGAGGAGAGTGATTCCACCCCCCCCCACAGATCTGTCCAGACATGATGGATTTTGTAGGGTGAAATATGAAAGAATGATTCAAAACTTATGATAAATAAAGCACCAAAATGCCAGGGCACTGTAGTCAGAATTCATTTGCAATACACCATGGGCTGAGCTGACATTAGATGACCTTTCTGAACTGACCATCTACAACCCATGAACGTTTCTCAAGGTGTCAAATGCAGATTAATAAAAATCACTGAGAAAACAGAAAACAACTCACCACCACCTCTCAGTGCTTGCTAGCCCACATAAATAAAACAATGACAGAGAGGACAATTTTAGTGGTTGCCTCCTGTGAATCAGGGTGAATAGTGACACTGAACTTGCAGTTTTCATACACATGTAGGTTGGGATGGGAATATTTGAACCAATCACCATGGGTATTTGATAAGGTAGGGAAATGGGGTTTGGTTTACCAACTCATTAAAAAAACAAAAGACTATCCCCAGTGTTCCTACTAACACTGTATACTTATATCTTGTGTTTGTGATTTAGACCTTGTGATTTAGACCTTTAAAAAACAGAAGAGCCCCTTTGCAGGAGATATGACGAGTAGGGGATAGGTGGCTCATGGAGAGCTCACAGTTTTAACCTGAAGGTTCTGGTCAGCTCTCTACCCTTCACCTTTTTTATTCTTTCCATGTTTTCTCCTTTGTTTTCCTGCTTATCTTCCTGACCCACTTCTTTAACATACTGCTCTTACAGGCTACTTGTCCTTTCCTCTCTTTTGACCACCTTTTTAGTGAGCACCTACCATGTGCCAGCCCCATATTAGATTCTGGGGCATAGAAAGGTACAGAAGACAAATGTCCTGCAGCTTAGGGAGGCACTGTGCAGGATGAAGATTATCCCCTTTAATCCTCACAAATCCCTGGGAGGTACCTATTATCTTCCTATTCATAAATGAAGAAACTGAAAGTCAGAAAGGGTAGGGAATGTGTCCAAAGTCACATAGCCAGGGTGAGGCACAGAGGAGACTTAGCGAAGGGGCAGCACCTTAGCTTTTCCACCAGGACTCAGCTCCTGGATTGTCCTCCTCACTCTGCCTTCATCCCTCACTTACTGCTTCCCCTGTGGTCTTCCATTCTAACTCCTAAGCATTTCCCTTCATTTTTCACTTTGAAGAAGTCAAACAACTATTTTTAATTGATAAAAGTCAATTAGTTTTTAATCCAGTTGTTGAAAATCCTATGAAAACAACAAGATTTGGTGTTGGTCCAGCCTTCCGTAAATGATCATGAAAAACAGAACTTGAAGGGGCTTAGAGAAAATTATACCCATTTCTTAAACGACTCTTGCCTAATTTTCCTTTGTCTTGCTTGATCTTTTTAACATTTACGGGAATGGAGATTAGACCCTGATTCATAACCCAATGTCCTCTAGTACCTTCTCTGGCTCCATTTTCAAGAACTGAAATATGCTTTCCTGAAGCAGATAATAGGCGAGGAAAAGAAAAAATAAAGAAAAAAAAAAAGAAAGAAAGAAAGAAAGAGAGGGAAGGAGGAGGGAAGAAGGTAGAGAGACTACCTTCTCCACAGAAAGAATAGAACATCTTCATTCACCTATCATGCAAGTTTGCTCTTAACCAACCACAGGGTATCACCATTAAAATAACTTTCTACAAGAAAGCAGGGGAGAAAAGGGAAGACTGAATTTTTCGCTAACAAATTAATGAAGCAAAAAAAATAAATATAAATAATAAAGTAAAATAAGATCAAAATACCATCCCAGAGGAAAGAGAGGGGGGAAATGAATTAATCTCTTTGAATCCAACTATATAGGAAAACAATCCCATTGGAGACAAATAGAAATTGATCACTTGAGGAACAAGATAATGGAAAAGAGCAGAAACCAGCAAAGCTTACAAGGTAATGAAACTCAAGTGTAGGGTTAACATTTACCTAATCAATACCTAGCACCTCAGATTAATGAGGACCTGGCAAGAGTCTAACTTTTCCGTATCACAAACATCCAACTGGGAAGGATTGAGCATCAGTCAAAAAAAGATAACAACAGAAAAGAATCAAATCACACCATCTTCTTAGTATTAAATAAAAGTAGATTACAGAAAGAACCGGTGCCTGCCCATTCCTTTCCTCAGTAAGAAAAAAAGAAAGATATTAATAAGAGTTCATCTGTGAAAATTTTCTGTCAACAATCACAAATGACACTATAAACAAGACTTTCTATCAGGACAGGAGTCTAGAGGTGGATTAAAAACAAATAACAACAAAGCCTTACCTCTCATTCAATCTGCAACCAAATAAACGATATAAATAGAATGCTTTTAATAGCAGATTACAGTTTTTCCCCTAATGCATAGCTTTTAAAAAATCATTATTTTTCTGGCAAGCACTGTAATCTGATTATATGTCTTTTACCTTACTTCTATCTGGATTTATCTTAATGACATGTATAAACAAATAAAAATCAATCCATTTCATAGCCTTAAATAATTAAACTATTTAAGACTTATGCAGAATTTTTAATCATTTTGGTTCTGAAATATATATTTGGTTAATAGAATTTGCAGCAAATTATATGTAGGGAGGAAGAAAGTACTTTATCTCCATCAAATAATAGAAGCACATCCATTTGTTATTTTTTAAATGATGACAGCAAAATCAATTCTAAGAGGGGAAAAGGAAAATGAGATTCTGAATTTCTCACCATACCTTCTAGTTCTTCTTGACACACTAATTAGTCTCCTACCCTCTTTTCTTATGCCTTACCAGACGTTTGCCTGGAGGAAAAATGCAACTGGCAAAACAGAAGAGTAGCAGTGACTAATGAAAAGGACAAGAGAGAAGTGACAATCCCTTTGAATGGAGCCATTATCTACTTGCTGTGTGCCGGGATCCAGGCCTCACTGTTCTAGCATGTTTTAGTTGTTTACAGAAATTCCTATGGAGAGCTATACACCATCCATAGCTCCATCCTTGGGAGCTTGGTATTTACACAATAAGGATGGTGTGTAATTTCCATACAGCTTCTTAGGACTATAATTACTCATCTCTGAGACTCAAGAGAAGAGATATAAAGGATCCTGCCATCATCTTGTGGAGTGGAGAAGAGAATCTTTTAAACGCTTTGAATATCGAGTATAAAAGACAGCCAGATTCCCTGCCAGCTTTGAAAAATAGTTATCTTCGAAGTTTAGGGACAAAATTTGATAGTTTTAAATTAACTTAAGATATGATTTTTAAACTAAGGGGAACTATTTGAACACTTACATTTTTAGGGTTCCCTGACACAGAATTGGAATTGGGATTTCACTAGAAATTACCCAACTCAGGAAAGCATGTGACTGAACCTATTGCCATTAAGAACTGGTAAAACACTAACACATGAGAAATGTCTCCATTATTATACTGTTTCAGACACATTTCTTCTCTACCATAATTTTTTATTCAAATGCCCTCTTATTCTCCTGAGAAAAAATAAAGCAGGTTTAAAATTAAAAAAATAATACATAAAACAAAACAAAACAATGTCTGCCAGCTATTTATATATATATAAATATAAAATATAAATATATATAATATATATTATGTATTTATATAATTTATAGTTTTATATAAAATATAAATATAAATATATTTACCTACACCTTCCAAAATTGACTGAAGAAATAATCTTTTTTTTTTTCTTTCACTACAGTGAGGTCTGGAGTCATTTATGCCTGTTAGAATTCTGAAAAGTTATAAATGGAATTAGCATTAGCTAAGATAGGATTTTAGAATTTAGGGTGAAAGCATCAAATTGACATTTAGGGCCTAAACTCAGGGGGAAAAAATCCTGTTGCCGTGGAAACGAGTGTAGATGCATAACCTTAAACTTCTCTGTATCTAAGAACTGATTCTGAGTTGAGGTTAATTTCCTAAACGCACACACACACACACACACACAAACACCATTGAACTTGAGAATGCAAAGCACCAGCTTTACCAGATGAACATACAATAGAATATTACATGAATAATATAATATATCATAATAATATTATATTTTTATTTTATATTATAATTATATTATTACATAATTTATATTGTATTATTTATGCTAGTACATAATTATATAATAATAATTATAATAATGAATAATAATATATAATATTATAGAATAATATATCATACTAGAATATTATAGGAAATATTATAAAATATAATAAAAGAATATAAGAAAATGAGGCTGTTGGCCAGGAGTTAGTTCTTAAATTTAGGCTACCATTTCTTCACAAACCTCTCTCCCAGATGACTACATATTGTAAGATAGCTTATTTCAGTAATTTTCTGTCTTTGTCATTTAATTTCTCTCCAATACAGTCTCACTACCCATTTTATTTTATCTTTCAGTTAAACATGGTCAATACATTCATGCAGTTTTTAAAAATCGTGCACCTTGGTTATCTAAAACAGATATTATATGTTTTAATCAAATAGTAATCTAGATAGAACAATTATAGCACTTGACACACAGGCATCAATAAATACACATTGAAAGGATTAATGAATGAATGAGTAAATGAATAGAAAAAATGAACGAGGGTTTTTTTGGTAAAGATTTGTACTTTCTAATTTTCAAATTTAGAACCACTAAATATATTTACCTAAACTGTTGGAACATGGATATTTTAATCTGTTTTAACCTAAAACCAATTTCTCTTTAATTTCTTCCCTATTGAAATAAAACTGTTTTTTTATTTTTATATGATGAAACATCATGTGAATAAAAGTCTACACAACATAAATGTGTATTTTAAGGAATAAAAACAAAATGAAGACACATGAACTCAGCAGCAAGATTAATAGAATATTACCAATATCTTTGGAACCCCTGTATGGCTCTCCCCACTTAACCTCTCCTCTTCAAGTGATCATAATCCCAAATATTATTTATCATTCCATTATTTTTCTTCATGATTCCACTATCCCAAACAAAATACTGTAATTTATTTTCATGTTTGAATTCTACATAAATGGAATCCCACTGTATGTAATCTACTCAGACCAGCCTCATTTACTCACATTACACTTCTGAGTTTCATCCACATTAATATGTATAAATTTAATTTCTTTATTTTTGCTGCTATACAATATTCTATTGTAGGGAGGGAAAAGCCAACACTATTTAACAATTCTTAAGTCAATGAATGTTTGAATCATTTCCAAGATTTTGCTCTTCCACATACAGTTGTGAAGATTTTGTACAGGTCTCCAGATGTTCCTATGTAAGAATTTTGTGAAGGTATATACCTAGGGATAGAATAGTTAGATCATAGGATATGTGCATACTCACACTTATTAGGTAATGTCTGTTCTTCTAAATTTATACTACCTGCAGTGGATGAGAATCTAACTGCTCCATATCCTCTCCATAAACTTGGAATGATCAACTTTTCATTGTCTAATATGATGGTATTACAATCTTATTTCATTATGATTTTATTTCAATTTTGCTTATTAATGAGGTTGAGCATCATTTTGTGCATTTCTTGGTTATTGGTATTTCCTTTAAGAGGATTTTCTTTTAGTTTCCTTTTGTTGCTGAAACAAATTACACAAATGTAGTAGCTTAAAAGAGCATATATTTACTATAGAATTTTTGGGGTCAGAAGTTTGAAATAAGCCTTGTGGGGCAGAAATTGAAGTGATAGGAGATCTGTATTCCTTTTGAAGGCTCTAGGGCAGAATCCAATTTCTTGCCTCTTTTCAGCTTTTAGATTAGGATCATAAAGTATGGATTTCTCATACCTTTCCATAGAAATTTTTTTTTTGTATACTGTAATGAATCTTTCATTTTTTATTACTATATTTAATGAACATTTTCTTTGAAGTCTATTTTGTCTGATATTAAGATAGTTCTGCAACCTTACTATGGTTAGTATTTGTTTAGTATCTTTTTCAAACTTTTGCTGCCAAACTACCTGATTTCTAGTGCTTTAAATGAATATTTTAAATATATGTTTTTAGGTATTTTTTATAGCTACTTGACATTCTTTGTCATTGTAACTGGAGAGGTTAGACCACTTATATTTATTGTAGTTACTATATGCTTGGCTTTATTTCTACCTCTTAATCTTGTGGTATTGATTAATTTTTTTCTTTTCTATGTGTGAGTGTGTGTGCATGAAAGTGCATATGCATGCACGTGTGTGTGTGTGTGTATGTGTGTGTGTGTGTGTGTGTTTGTTACCTTCTTTTCAAGTCTTCCTCTGGATCAATTGAGATTTTTTTTTTCTTTTTTTCAATCCATTTCTCCCCTCTGCTTGTTTGGCTGTGCTGTACTGTTTGCTATTTTTTGTAGTTACCCTAGATATTTTTTTAAATGAAGTTTTTATTTAGGGATAATTTTAGATTTACAAAGAAGTTGCATAGGTATTACAGAAAGTTTCCATATAACCCTCACCCAATTTCTCCTATAGTTAACATTTTACATTATCATAGTACTTTGATCAAGCTAAGAAATCAACATTGGTACATTACTATTAAATAAACTTCAGATTTTACTTTGCTTTTACTAAAACCTTTTATTGTTGTTCCAGTATCGAGTTAAGGTTGCACATTGTATTTAGACCCTGGCTCTTTTAACATGTATACTTAAAAAACTTTAAACCTTATCAATATCCATATCTATCTCTCAAATAATCTTAAAGAATTTGAATATTTTAACTGATGTTGCTCTCGTTTCCACTTAACTGTTATTATGGTTCCATATTTTAGTTCTAGCTTTGATAATCATCATTAATTTAATCATCATTAATGATAATGATAATCATCATTATCACAACTATTATATACATTTCATGTTTGTTTTGATTTACCCACACATTCACCAATATATTTATTCACCTTTCATACACTCATATTAAACTCTACCTAGAGAGATGTTTACCCTCTTCTTGAAGAAATCCTTTAGAATTTCCTGAACTTTGGGTAATAAATTAATGAGTCTTTGTTTGGCTCTAAATGTCTTTATTTTATCCTCATTAGTGAAAGGTAGTTTTCCTAGGAATAAATATTAAGTCAGCAGTGATTTTTTTCTTAGCAGGCTTGAAGATATTATTCTGCTGTCTTCTGGCATCCATTGATGATTTTGAGAAGTTGAAAATTAGTGCAATTTCTGTTCTTTTATAGGTGGTCTATTTTTTTCTCTGTCTTTTTTGAAGATATGTTTTTCTTTTATATTCAGCTACTTTATGATAATGTGTCTACATGTGGATTTTTTCCTGTTTGCAATATATGTATATACACATACATATGTATGCATATACATATGTATATATGTATATGTATATATGTATATGTGTACATAATATGTATGTATATATATTTTAACTATCACCCTTTTCCTTCATAAGCATAATTTCATAATTATGTCTTTCATAATTTACTTTCATAATTTCCTTTACCTTACCTTTTTAGATCTGTATTCTGGATTCTTTAGGTCTATCTTCCAGTTTACCCAGTTTATCTTCAGCTATGTCTCATCTGTTTTATGCATCCATAGGATTTTAAATTTATTTTGTATATTTTTAGTTTCTAGAAGTTCTATTTGAGTCTTCTTCCAATTTGTTAGTTTTTTATAGTGTTGTCTGCACCAATTTTTAAGCTTATATTCAATTCATTTAGATATATTCCATAGTCATTTTACATTCAATTTATGATAATACCAGAAGTCCTTGTGGTTCCGTTCTAGTGTCTCTTTTCTCACCTATTCTCATGGAACCTTTTGTGCTCTGTGAGTTTTGACTGTGGACTGATACTTTCCTTGGAATTCTTTCTGTGAGAATACTTTGAAGACCGGGTATTAAATTTTTCCAGAGATCATTTATATTTGCTTGTGTCACTATCTGGGAGTCACTTCCAAACATGGGCCACTTTAAACATGCTTCTTAAGGTTTTTCCAATCACACAGATAGAATAAATCAAAATCACACATCTTGATGAGGGCTGAATTTAGTTACAAAATCTCAGATGAGATTATTTTTTCCTCTACCTCACATCAAGTTAAAGATAGTTAAGTTTTCTTACCTCTCCTTCTTCACACTGAGCTTGCTTTCTTATACTAAGATTGTAAAGAATGTAATTCTCTAGGGTTTCATATTTATTAGTAAATCTTGTGAGGTTCTCCATCTGACATAGTTCTGAAGCCTTGTATCCATCCTCTTTGCTTGTACAGCCTTTGCATGGAAAGCTCAAAGTCTCAATGCAGATAATTTCAGAATAAAAGCTAGCATCAATACTTGCTTGTCCTTCAGCATTCCTGTTTAACTTTGGTTTTGTCTCTGCATATCATTTCCTTATTATCAATGTTTTAAAATATTTTCAAAATATATTTTATCCAGAATTTTACTTGGTTTAGTCATAAGAGTCATTCAGGTTACTTATTTTACTATATTGACAGAAATAGAAATCCCTAGGGAACGAAAAGCTTTAGATTTATTTTAGACTGTTTTTACTTCATAAAGAAGTTCCACAAGCTCTGTTATGCAATTTGGAATAATACAATTTATGAATGTCCCTATTCTCATTTTATTTGTATCAGATAAGGTGTATTAATTGACACTTGACAAAGGATAACACACAAAGTAAAATATAGCCAACTTACCTAAAATGCATCTAGAAGTGCAATATTTAGTTTAGACAATTGGGGGAAACTATGTTACTATTCTTCATCAGTCGTAGTGTAAGACCTGGACCAAACCTGATTCCATGCACATCACTTGTTTGTCAACCACAAATCATGTACAGATTGCTACAGCATGACTGGCACAAAATGATCTGAGCAGAATAAGGGACAGAAATGGAATGTCAGGCAATGCTGAGTAGAAAGCTATCAATAGTGTGTTTATATACTTTGGTTTACATTATATCCTTATATCTTTGGACATTTTACTTTTGATTATTATTTATGAAATCACCTAAATAAGTTATCTTTCAGTTTCATAGTTTTTCTGAATCAATGATCAGTTTGAATTATAAAATATTTTTTATTAACATATAATGTATTATTTGCCCCAGTGTACATGTCTGTGAATCATCAGGCTTACACATTTCACAGCACTTACCATAGCACATACTCTCCCCAATGTCCATAACCCAGCCACCCTATCCCTACCCCTCCTACCCTCAGCCGATGAATTATAAAATTTTAACTCTAACATTTTCTAAGTTTACTTCTAAATATCATGGGTTAAGAAGATTGCTGTTTCTTGTTAAAACTATTCTTTTTTCATTCTTTAAAGCTAACCGTACTTTGCCCAGCTGTTGACAATTACTAAAAGCTTTCTCTCAAATATAAAGATGACAAACTAAAATAAAAAAAAAAACACACTGTTGCTCTTTTAACAACACAAAAATTAATACTCTCTTTATTGCTTTCTTATAGATCTGCTCATAATTTTTGGATACATCAGTAGCCCTAGAACTGTGTGTGCTATGCTAAATAGTCATGAAAATAAAATTCTGGTCTTGTCGACCACAAATTTTTTTATCTATACAAACCACTAACAACATTCCAATATCTGCTCTCTACAAGCTTTATTTTACCAGTTACCAAATCAGTTACCAAATGACATTGGACATCTGGATTCCTTTTAGAAATTAAGCAATAGCTTATGTGAATGACCACAGACTTCCCACACAGAATCTTAAAACATCAAACAGTTTCAAAAATAAAATGAGCCTATTTATTGGGTGTTACAGGCAAAAAAGAAAAACACAAAAGTGAAAACAATCATCAAGCCCTTATTCACATACTCTTGGTCCAAGACATTTCACTCTTGTGGTGTTTTTCTACAAATTGGATGTAACCGTAAACAGATTTGATGCTGACAACACCTACTAAACTGTGATTTAGTAACCTTTGGACAATATTTCTCAGGAATGTTTGATCTTAGACCAAACAAGATAAACCACTCAGTTGCCCCATCCCTGAGTTAGCTATTCATCAGAAGCAGGCATGGTCATGAGGGGTCATCTTACCAAGCTGTCAAAAAAAAAGGTTATTTCTCGTTAACTTTTTTTTCTAAGACCTATTCAGAGAATCGGGGGCCTATTAATTATTGGTTCAATTGATTTATCAGACTTAAGAAAATAAATATATCCTTCCAGTTAAGTATTACTGACCAGTAATATATAATATAATAATACCAACAAATATTAATTTCATTTATTATACTTTTAAACCAAAATAGATTCAATATTTACTTCTAAGTCAGTCTAAGTTTTATGTCTTTTTTCTATAATCTTAACAATATTCTGTGAAATTCTCTCCTACCAGGTAAGACAATAACAAACAGAATTTTAAGAAATCTATTCAGAGTAAGAAGGGTAGGCAGGTAGTCAAAAATGACTCAGAGATTTGAGGCTCAGATGACAAGGAGATTAAGGGGAGTTATTAGTAGAAATAAGGAAGTGAAGAGAAGAAAGTGAGTCTAGAGAGGAGGGGAAGAAGAGAAATTATATTTTTGATATATTGATTTTGAATTCATAATGCCAAAGTGAAAAGAATCAGAGATCTAAAATCAAAAATGAAATGAGTATAGCTAAGTGACTCAGGTAATTCAAAACCCAGGAGCAACTTGAAATATTAATAAATCTGGCACTATAACTATGAAAACTTTTTAATGACAAGAAATACCATAAACAAAGTTTAAAGACAAGTGATACATTATATATAACATTTTTGGCAATTTATAGAAAAAAGCCAAGCAACACAAAAAATTAGAAAAAATATGAACAGGCAGGCCATAGAAAAATTAATTCAACTGACCTTTAAACACAGTAAACAATGATCAGCTTCACTCACAATAATAGAGATACTAATTTTAACTAAGAAACCACATTCCACCTATGAGATTGGCAAAATCTATAGCCTCTTTTGATAAAACTGTGGGAAAATAAGTACTGTAATGCATTGTTGGTGGGAATGCAAAATTATATAACCCACATGGAGCAAAATTTAACAAAATAACCAGATTACATGCATATTGATTTCCCTTTGACCTAGCAATCCCATTCCTAGGAGTCTATGTCAAAGATACAGCAGGACAACATGATATGAGCAATATACCATGTATGTATAATATATGCAAATGTTATATATTAATACTGTCTATATAAAATACAAAATATTAATATGACACACCATACATAAATATAATTAACATTTAATATAAATATTAATAAAATGTATAACATTAAACGATTATGCATATAAATTTATAGTCTCCCTTTTGTTACACAAAAGTTAGCAACCTATTAATACCGTTCTGCACTTGCGGGGACTGTGGAAAAAATTTAAAATTGTTTTCACCTCCTTGCTTCATCTAGTTTTTTTTCAGAGGCAGACCACATTTCCCCCAACACATTCTAGTTATACAGTGTTTTTTACTCAACCTCCCAGGAATAAAATCCAGCCTCCTTATTACTGAAACCTACAAGAAAAATTAATTCCCAACATATTGTCATGTATAATACATCTGGAAAAGCAAGTTACTCATGGCCTCAATGAAATGTTGGCAGGATTTTTACTACCACATCATTAATGCCTGCAAGTGGGGAGAACATATGTATTAATAATTAGAGAAATCTCATATGGGATGACATCATCTACATATGAGCTGAAGTGTATACCCCTATAAAATAAAACCAAATATTTTTCTGGCAGCAATCTAACTCATTAAGAATCCTAAATCGTGTTGCTTGAAAACCCGAAAAAAAAAAATCCAAAGAGTTGGCACACAGGTCAACTTCATTAGTTCCCACTTTACTCACATCCCCTGTGACACTGTACAGTATGGTAATTTTTTTATATGCTATAAAGAAGCCTGAGTGCCCAATGATGTGATTTGTCTATATTTGGGGTTGTGTTTAGTGGATTAAGTTTGGGGCATTTGGTCAGCCAGTAAAGGTGGAGAAAATCCTACTGATAAAATACAGTTTGGTAGGTGATAATAATGAACTCAGTCAGATAGCTGTTCTATGGTGGATATTATACACAACTAAGTTGATATAACAGAGTGAAATGTTTGAATGCTATCAGTTTTCCCAAGTGGTGATCATATCCCAAACTTTCTGGTACCATTCCCCTTCAAGCCAGGTTAAAGGGGATACCCTTAGGCCATACTAGTTTCCCAGTAAAAATTAAATTACTTGGTCCAGCCCATCACTCAACCAGCAAGGAGAGATGCTTGTGTTCCTATATAGAGGTGGCTAAATCATGTGAGAACATTGGAATTGGCCAAATACCTGAGTGCCTGTCCTGGACTTCTCAGTACAAATACCTGGACCTGACTAACTAAATGACCTTGAGCAAGTTAGTGAACTTCTCCATACACCCTTTCCTTCTGCTATAAAATAGAAAAAATAATAATTATCTCACAGGATGAAATTAGAGAATGTATGCAACAGTTCTCTCTATTCTAAACCTGTCCTTGACCAGAATGTCAGGCCTTAAAACACTTGTTTTCTCTCTCCAGTGTTGACTTTCTGGGCTTCATTTCCTTTCCATAGAATAGCTAATTAACTTGAAAATAATTTTTTAAACTATGTTTCATATTTTATTAACTTGTTTGACTTCTGACAGATGCTTAAAAGTTGGTTCTAACTCTAAAAAGGACCTCGTTCTTTCCTTACCTCTTACACATTAAAAAAATAATTTTTAAAGCACCTGTTTGATGGATTACTCATGCCTCTTTTAGAGTGCTGAGATTTAATTAGATCCATATAGGGCTTAAGCCCAAGCATAATGGTAGGAATGATGGTAGGAATATAATAAGCCAATGAGTAAATGATTTGAGAACAGATGGGCTTTTCTAATGACCATAAAATAATTTTATCAAAGTTATAGCTGAAAATGCCTCTAAGCATGAAAGGCATGGATGCCTAGTTAGCATCTCAAAGAAAGTTCTCCATGAGGAAGCTCTCTTCACAGCACTATTCAGTAAAACTTGTTGGAAAATAGATGTTTCATGCCTGCACTATCCAATACTATAATTATCAACGACGTCATGACTGTTGAGCACTTAAAATGTGCCTAGTGTTATTGAACAACTGAAGTTTTTATTTAATTTTAATTAAAATATCAATATGTGGCTACTTGCTACTGTATTGGACAACGCAGTCCTATTTACTCTCCCCAAACCAGAACCCCTCCCACCTACACAAGTTTTCTTCATCTGTCTCCTATATTTATTCAGTTAACAAGTCCTATCGATTTTTTTTCTGATATAAAACTGATAGCTATCTCTCCTTTTCTATTTCCATTGTCACCAGCTAGTCTAGGCCCTCTTCAATCTATGCCAGAGAAACTCAACAGTCTCCAAATAGTCTTCTTGCTTCTAGACTTTCCCCTTTACAATTCAGCTGCCAGAGTATCTTTATAAATTATTAAATTCATTACTGCTTAAAATCATCTTTTGCCAATAGGATGAAAATCCATGTACTCAGCTTGGGCATCAGGACTATAGAATAATCCAACTTTAAGGTCTAATTGTGGCTTGGCTTGAGAATTCACTTCCAAGAAGATGAGCCTTTTTAGTCTTCCAAGAAAATGTCATGTTTGGTATCCGCTTATCTCCTGTTTATTCTGTTAATCTATAATCTTCCCTCTGTCCTTCCATTTTTCACATATTACTGTATTCTAGAGTCCCCAATGATAGTGATTTTTAAACTATTGTTTTTAGAATAACCTATAAGAAGAAATTATTTAACATGATTCTATATGATACACATTGATATTTTCTGTACTATTGTACTCTATTCTATTTTATTTCTTTTATAATTCCAGTCTTAAATCACTAAATTGATTTCATAATGATGCCTGTCATGGATGAATTATGCCCATCCAAAATTCACGTGTTGAAGTCCTAACCCTTAGTACCACAAAATGCGACTGTTTTTAATGACCTGATTAAGGTTAAATGAGGTCATTGGCATGGACTCTAATCCAATATGACTGCTGTCTCTATAAGAAGACAATATTAGAACACAGAGACACATAGAGGGAAGATCATGTGATGATACCAAAGGAAGATGACTGCCTACAAGCCAAAGAGAGAGGCTTCAGAAGAAAGCAACCTGCTAAATCCTTGATTTTGGGCTTCTAGCCTCCAGAACTGTGAGAAAATAAATTTCTGTTGTTTCAGCCACCCACCTGCTGTTCTTTGTTGTGGCAGCCCTAGCAAGTGAATATAAGGCCTTAACGGGTTGAGATTCACAGTTCAAAAAACACTGCTCTGTGAGCCTTGTCTCAACTCCTGCAGCACATTTTAATTACCCTATTTTGTAGCATTTACTTTCTCTACTACTTAGGCACACAACTAAATACTACTATTTAGTTTTGGGTATATGCCTTACTTCCTTATCTTTATTATAAGTTCTTTGATAGTATAATACCATCTTCTGTTTTGTTTCATAGTTATTCAACGTATTTTTGCACAATGAATGAGATCATTCTGGATTTTTTAACTCAACTGAGCAAAATTTAACTGCTGAGGGGTACCTGGGTGGCTAGTTGGTTAAGTGTCTGACTCTTGATTTCAGCCCAGGTCATGATCTCAGAGTCGTGAGGTGGAGTCCCATGTTAGGTTTCACGCTCAGCACAAAGTCTGCAGATTCATTCTTCCTCCCTACCCTTCCTCCCCCTGCTCATGTGCACATGCTCTCTCTCTCTCGAAAATAAAGTGAATAAATAAAATCTTTAAAAAAAATCTAACCACTGAACACTGTCATCTTCCTTTAAAATCACTTTTCATTTACCTGTCTTCCAACATCTCCATCTAAGTCAGGGATAGCAATGTACCACTGAACACAGCCTCCATCCCTTCTCAACATTGTGCTTCCAGCAGCCACTCCTAGTGCATCTATGCTGCTGTCTTTGGTCTGTGTCAAGAAACCAACGACAAGGCTAGACTTAACGGAGTAGAGATGCAAGTATATTCTACATTCTCTTGTGTCTAGAAATAATTTTATTTACCTTATCATTTTATTTAAAATGAAACAATCTTGCAACATTTTGCCCTCTTCAGTTTCACCCCCTGCATGATCAAACCTGCTAAAGAATTACATATACATGCACTCTGCACTTTCTCATCTCCCCAAATCTCCCATCGACCCATACCCATCTGGCTTCATTCCCACTATCCACTCAAAGACTTTTGCTAAGATCACCAACACTGTCCAGGAAACAAATCTTATGGAAGGAGTTCTTCGTTCATCTCTCCCAACTCCTGGTAGTGCTATACATAGCTACTCCTTCTCTACAACTTGAAACATTGTTTCTTGAATTCTATGATCCCTTTATTTCCAGTTTTCCTTATACCAACACCAGCTATTCCATCTCAGTATTATTTCCCAGTTTCTCATTTGCAAGACTTCTAAGTGCTGTTGTCACTAAGAACTTAGCTTTGGGTCCTCTTCACTCTCTCCTTAATGACATGTATGTATATGTATGTGTTAGTTTATATGATACATATATTGAAATTAACAATTTCACAAAATAATAGTTTAGGACTCTATCTGATTCTTTCTAATATTTTCTCTTTCACTACACTATAGCTTATTCTATTTCATTTTGTAAAAAAAATGTTTGTCATAACCCACTAAATTAATGTAAAACAATAATGAATTGTGACTCACAGTTCTAAAACACTGCTTTTCCTGTGACTTCAAATACCATTTATATGCTAAAGATTCCTAAATTTATCTCTCTCCTCTCACTTCCAGGTTTGTAAAACCAACTGCCTACCCACCATTTCTATTTGCCCATCTTGTAAGAAAATCAAACGTAACCTTATGAAAATTGAGGTCCTTACTTTTCCCACAAATCTTTACTTTTCCCAATTAGCAAATGACATTACTTTGAACCTAGTGGATCAAGCGTGAAAACTCTGGGTTGACCTTGTTTTCTCTTCTCCTTGGTTCCCCCCACTGAAACACAAAACAAGATCTATGATCACGTCTGGTCAAGTCTACAGAGTTTGAGACCATAATCAGGATCATTGTGACAACTGGGATCTGATGTCAAGCCATGACTTTTTAGCTGGAGTTACTCAAGGCCACTCTTACTTCACTGTGTTGGGACAGCTGTTTACACAGTCTGTCAGGACAGGCCAAGTAATTCATAGGTCAGGAGTCGGCAGTTGCCTCTCTCCGTGAGCCCCCTGAGTAGGTTTCTGCTTTCATTGTCTGGGGTGGATGAAAAGGGTCAGCTAAGGACTTAGTGACATGCAGTTCTCCAAGCCTGTGCATTTCGCCCATTCCTTCCTTCCCGTTCCAAAGCTGGCCTTTGATCAGTATCATAGCTTGGCTGTTAAAAGGAGAAGTGACAGTGGACTGAGTGTTTTCACCTTGAATCTACAGCCAGTGACTAACTCGCTGAGAGATGACACACTGAAAGATGAATTCCTCAAATGATTAATTTTCCACATATACATATTGACCAAAAATAGATTTTTAAAAATTGTTTATAATGTCTCTAATACTAAATAGCAGCTGAACTGGCAGGGTCTCTGCTCCTTCACGCACTCCCTGCCTCAGTGTCTTCCTCTGCCTTCAGTCTTTGCCTTTCCTGGGACCTGCAGCCTCTATTTCTCTTCTTCTAGTAGGATGTTCCTTTACTTTGCCCTGCCTCCAGCCACTGAGGCAGTAGGGAGTAGGAACAGATGCAAATTGCACATTTTGTTTGTTTGTTTTGTTTTGGTTTTTGCACATTCTTTTAAAACCTGTATGAAGGGGCGCCTGGGTGGCTCAGTTGGTTAAGCAACTGTCTTTGGCTCAGGTCATGGTCCTGGAGTCCTGGGATCGAGTCCCGCATCGGGCTCCCTGCTCAGTGGGGAGTCTGTTTCTCCTTCTGCCCCTCATGTTCTCTCTAATGTGCTCTCTCTCTTACTCTCTCTCTTTCAAATAAATAAATAAAATCTTTAAAAAATAAAATAAAATAAAACCTGTATGAAAAGACAAAATTAATCTATGGCGATAGAGGTCACAATAAATATGGAGGGTCATGAACTGGAAAAGGATTGCTGGGAGAGGGCTTTCCAGATGCTAGCTATGTTCTCTATCTTGACCTGGTTACACAGGCATATGTATATATTAAAATTCACAGAGCTGTACATTGTTAGCATTCATGCATTTTGCTGTGCCCTTGTTATACCTCAGTATAGAGTAAAAACACCAAAATCCATGAAAACTGTTATAAATATTCCAGGCCTGATTCCACACTATTTGTTATAAACTTTCTACATAGTTAAAAGAATTATCTTTTGTTAATGTGGTAAATTTAGTCATTATTCACACAGCAAATCCTAAACCTAAAAACGTCAAAATATTTATAAGACAGGAAGTGACTTCAAAGGGATTGGCAAAAAAAGCATAGGTTAAAATTTAAAATTTCAAAGTGAAATGCTGAAACTTGGGATGTATTCATAAGAATAATGTATTTAATATATTCAAATATACATTGGAAAACAGTTTGGAGATTCCACAAAAAAATTAAAATTAGAACCACCATATGATTCAACAATCCCATTTCTGGGTATATGTCTAAAGGAAATGAAAAACAGATATCAAAGACATATCTGCACTTCCATGTTCATTGTTGCATTATTCACAATAGCCAATATATGGGAACAATCTATCTGTCCATCTACAGATGAACAGATAAAGAAGATGTGTGTGTGTGTGTGTGTGTGTGTGTGTGTGTGTGTGTGTATGTGTGATAAATACTGCATGGTGCCACTTATATGTGGAATCTAGATGAAAGGAAGAAAAAAAAAAGCCAACCTCATGGAAACAGAGAGTAGAGAAGCGGTTGCCAGAGGCTGGGGTGGGAGAAATAGGGAGAGGTTGATAAAAGAGTACGAACTTTTAGCTATAAGATAAATAAGGCCTGAAGATTTTATATATAGCATGATGACTATAGTTATTAACACTGTGTTATATAATTGAAATTTACTAAGAGAGTAGAACTTAAATGATCTCACCAAAAAAAAAAAAGGTAAATACTTGAGGTGATGGATATGTCACTATGTCAATTAAGTAGTTGGTGAAAATCCTTTTACAATGTATGCACAATGTATGTCAAATCACTATGATGTATATTTTAAATATCTCACAATTTTTGTCAATTATATCTCAATAAAGCTGAAGTAAATTCTTAAAAAGTTATATATATATATAATTTTTTAAAGAATATATTCACAAGAATGCTAAATTATCCTTAACTTTAATCAAATTAAACATTCCTTAAAATTTAGCTAAATCAGGGCCGCCTGGGTGGCTCAGTGGGTTAGAGCCTCTGCCTTCAGCTCAGGTCATGATCTCAGGGTCTGGGGATCGAGCCCCACATCGGGCTCTCTGCTCAGCAGGGAGCCTGCTCCCCTCTCTCTCTCTGCCTATTTGTGATCTCTCTCTGTCAAATAAATAAATAAAATCTTTAAAAAAAATTTAGCTAAATGGAATGCATTTGATATACTATTTTCATTGAATATATTAAAGAAGAATACAGTTATTAAAAGAGTCATAAAAGGAATATATTCTCATCATTGTATACATTCAAGAAACTTTTTTTCTTTTAAAAGATTTTATATACCTTAGGGTGACTGGCTGGCTCAGTCAGTGGAGCAGGTGACACTCGATCTCGGGGTTATGAGTTCAAACCCCACATTGGATATAGAATTACTTAAAAATAAACTTTTCATTTTGTATTTTTGTCTATTCAAAGAATTGTTATTCAATAAACTGATCTTTTAGCAAGTTGGTTTTTGGTGAATTGTCTTAAAAAGTTGGCCAACTTTTGGTTGAAATTTAAGACTAATTTTTAAAGGTGATGAAGTAACTTTCTAGTCCCAAGATAGAACTACTCTTGCCCTGGTGCCACGTCAGCAAACCAAAATTTAAGTAATTTTGGGGTCCCTGTAGCTGCTCTGCTTGACCAGAAACACATTATGTCCAGTCAGCCAATCCCCAAACATCATGCCAGCTCTGGGCTTTATACTCGTTTCCTTGTTCTTTATTCATTTTCTATTTTTCTCTTCCCTGTTCCTTATTCTTTATCCTAAGAAAGCTTCCTGTCTCCCACCCCATTTTGTGGCTCTCCGGGACTTTGGGAGTGGAGACTGCCTGCTTCACGAAGTGTTAAATAAAGTTCGTATCACCTAAATTGTCTTCTTTAATCATTTTTAACAATGTCAGAAACTGCTGTAGTTAAGCAAAAATTAAGTCAACTTAGATTAAGTTAACAACAGGTAACATCAAAACCAATGGGCAGCCTTCTGGAAGGAAATGAAACGTTGTGGAAAAAGAGGTGCAGGGAAAGACAAGAAAAAGAAATAATAAGGAACTATGTGATTAATTGGGGGGAGGGGAGGGTGGTCAGTAGCAGGCGATTTACCTAAAAGTGGGGCCTACACCGAATGGCAGCATTACTGGAACACTATTCAAAGTCAACTTTGAGGGCTAATGTAAAGTCTCTCCCCTCCCCCCTGCGACAGAACTTCAGCTTCTAACAAACATCTTTTGTCAGCAGGGGAACTCCCACCTTTTCCTACAGTTGGGTCCCAGGATTTGGTCTTCGTTCTTCCCCTCAGAGAGGTATTAGGAGCCAGCACTTCCTGAGATTGGAGTCCTGTTTCCCTCCCCACACTTCCTCTGTTCAACTTTCACTTGTTTTGCTAGCCCTTTGAATTATTTTGTAGTTCCAGGTTTCATCTGGAGTTTGTGTTACTGTTCTGTGTTCTCCTTGCAATCTTGATGTAATCTCCAAGAAAACAAGAGGAAATATAATGGCTCTAACAATCATTTTCACACCAGCTTTGGCCAACTGCTGGATTTTAATGAAGACATAAAGATCAAGGGAATAGTTTTTATCTAAAATGTTTCTTGGGGCCCTTGGGTAGCTCAGTCTGGTAAGCAGCTGAGCCTTGATTTTAGCTCAGGTCATGATCTCAGGGTGGTGAGATGGTGCCACAGGTCAGGCTCCATGCTCAACAGGGGAAGTCTGCTTGAGGATTCTCTCTCCCTGTCTGCCCCTCCCCCAGCTCACACACGCTCTCCCTCGCTCCTTCTCTCACATAAATAAATCTTAAAAAAAAAGTAAAAAATAAAACAAAATAACTGAATTATAATAAAATGGAATTCTGTGAGGGAAAAGCATCTCGTTTCAAAGTAAATAAGCGAAAAGCCTTTTAAGGTTAGAGTAGAAAATAAATAAATAAATAAATAAATAAATAAATAAATAAAGTCAGAGTAGAGAAAAGCTGCAGGTAATAAATCTCTGGATGGGAGGCAAGATCCCACCAAAAGGGGTCCCTCACTGATATTTACCCTTCCACCATCAAAGTGGGCCTCAGGAGAGCCCATCATCCCCCCTTAAAATTCTGCTTCTAATTAATTCCCCTTCTCTCTTTTCAAATCAGAAAATTGAAAAGTATAAAAGAGGCCCAAAGGAGGAAAGTGTGTCTCATCAACCAAGACTAATGTCCACAGAAGGATAAACCTGAGGGGGCCAACCTAAGAGAGGTTCCTGTGAGTGAGAACAAGAGGAAAGAGGAGGCCGCAGAACGTGGACTCTCTGTGCTGTACCAGTGATTCAACGCAAGGTAACTAGACTCATTCAGCCTGCTACTGGGAAAAATAGGCTAGTGAAGAGTAGGTTGATGGGGTCAAGTACTCCAAAGTTGTGTCCTGGAAATTTTTCAAAGATCTTTTATCAATTCACACCAGGTGTAGCATGATGAAGCTGATGTATCATCCCTACAAGGACACGTGCCTGTGTTTTTAGTGGAAGTTGGGGGATCTGAAGGCTGGCCAAGCTGTAATGAAATCTCACTCTGGGAACACACATGGCCCTCTGCAATCCCACAGCCCAGTAGCTCAATAGTGACTATTTCCCTTTTCAACCAAACTTTGCTGTGTTCCTTTTTAAAGTTGTGGAACCCAACAATATATAAAATGCTCGATCGATTGATAAAATGGTTTACAAGTCACCATATCAATAGTCTACTTTCTTGTTTCCCTTAGCACACTTGAGATAAAAATTCCTCCTGTAGGAATTTTAATTGAAAAACAAAAGGACCCATACATAAATGTACCCCAAATAAACCCCAAAACATAAAACACCATGCTTTTCAGAGTGCAGTTTTCTAGTGCTGCATTAGTTAATGTCTGTTAAAAATTATTTAAAAAGACAATTTAGGTGATACAAATTAACTTTATTAACACTTCATGAAGCAGGCAGGCTCCCCTCCCAAAGTTCCAGAGAGCCACAAAATGGGGTGGGAGGCAGGAAGCTTTCTTAGGATAAAGAATAAGGAACAAGGAAGAGAAAAATAGAAAATGTGTAAAGAACAAGGAAGCAAGTATAGAGCCCAGAGCTGGCGTGGTGTTTGGGGATTGGCTGACTGGACATAGTGTGTTTCTGCTCAAGTAGAGCAGCCACAGGGACTCCCAAATTACTTAAATTTTGGTTTGCTGATGTGGCACTAGAGCAAGAGTGGCTCCATCTTGAGACTAGAAAGTTATTTCAACAGGAGACAAGATTGAAATGAGGTTTCAAACTAGACAAATAAGACAAGGGATTTCCAGTAAGAGGCAACAGCATATGTAAAAGACAAAAGTCTGATTGTGATGCGTTTTGGGGAATTTATGGGTTTTTTTTCTTTCCCCTTTGCTGAACTTAAAGTTCAAGATTGGGAAAAGAGGCTGGAGGGAAGGCAGTGGCAAGGTCATGAGAAGATGGGTCAGACAATAAGAGATAAAGGATCTAATAGAATCAGTAGGAGGAGAGTTGGTTGACAATGTCAAGGATGAGGCCTGACTCATTAATCTCCATATCCCTAAAACTGAGCATGGCTTCTGGAATATAGATGCTCAATAAATATAATTGAGATGTACGTTCTATCCCTGGCTCTATTAAGCAATTCATTTAATAACTGTGTACTTTTGGCTTCTTCTTGTGAAAATGTAGATGAGAACAGACTGTCTGCATCCTCAAGGTCAAAGGAGTTAATAAGTGTGAGAACACTTCATAAACTAAAAGGAAAGAAAACAATAAATTTTTCTTTTATGAGCTGGGGTCAGAATTGTTTGGTCGCAGAAAGCAACAGCACTGGATGTTGTCTGCAGAAAATATGAGGAGAATGCTTTTGTGTTTCTCTTATTTACATGCAATTCTCAAAGGCTTTCCTTTCTTTTTGGAAAGTGCTTTTAAAAATCCTTGGGATAGACAGAGGACAAGAGGAGAAGCAGTTTCCCAGTTCCCAGAATCCTTTGGCCAAATTCTCATCCTTGTGTCCTGTGCTATACAGTTAGTGTCCTTCTGAAAATGATTCTCCCCTCACGGGAGGTGATCAGCACATTGTAGCAGCTGCTGAGGACGCTCTACCCTTCTCTCCTCAACACTCACTGCTCCCAAGTACACCCACAGCTTCTTGCTGCCAACTTCTACCTTTCTCCTCAAGGGTTTGTCTGGCTACAAGAGTGCGTTCAGTTTGGTTAAAACTCAGGCCTGAAGTTCCCGGTGCTAATGTCTCTTGGGCAGTAGACCTCAACGAGTGATGGAGTAGATGTTGGTGGATGGACACCCCAGCTTCCTCACCTTTTGGAAAGGAGAACTCTGCGCCATGGTTTTTACAAAGTAACTTAGAGGCCTCCTGAGGAACAGAGCCCGAGGTGCCCATACAGTCTCTGCTCATTACATATGGTATATGTATTGGCTTCCTTCCCATCCCTGTTTCCTTTCCCCCATGCTTTTGTCACCACCTCCTAGGCTCCTCTGGCAAAGAAATGTCTGTATCCAAATCCTTGTCTCTGGCTCTGCCTCTGGAAAACCCAGTGTAACATAACCCACCCTCCACAAAGTACTTCTTATGTTTTAATATAAAATGTATTAACAAATATATATTTATTGAATTATAACTACAAATAAGTATAAAATATACAAAACAAACATATACAAAATAAAACATGTCAAATAAATAAAATGATATAAAGTTACTACTGAATCCTGCAAAATAGACATTTTTCAGATTCATAAAGATCCTTTAGTGCAAAGTTGTTTTACCAAAGGAATTAATATGCATCACACCCTACTCCAGGGGCTCTCCATATAGGTAATTATTTTGAGAGCATCCCTCCTTTACCTCCAGGGGGGGCCACTGGGTGTTAGGTTAATGTGCTGCTCCCTGGGAGGGTGTGGGATGGTGGGGGCCAGGCTCATATCTTCAAGCATGAGACTGATCACAAGTGACACAGGTACTTACACCTGCAGTTCTGGAACCTCAATCTGTCTCTTCCCTGGAGTTTCCTTTCAGTCACTGGGAAGCAAAATACCATTTCCTTGTCTTTCTCATTCTCCCAGCTTTGAAATGGCTGATTAAATGAAGAGAGACTATCTTTTATCAACATTCTGACAGCCATGGCGGAATTGTTCCTTAAACCTTATTACTGTTTGATTTCTAGCTTCTTCCCCTATATTGTTTTCCACATTTCAGAGAATAAATTAGATACAATTTTCACCGTGGCTTGAATATACTCTGTGGATGTCAGAGCTAAAGCTCACCTCCTTACCAGGAAAGCAGGCCCCAGAGAAATGAAAGACAACCACAGAAATAATTTAGCCACAGAACTATGGCAAAGGGAGGAAAAATGCCATCGAGGGGATATTAGAACCTCAAAAAATTGTGCTCATTTCAGCAAAGGGAATTAATTCTTTTACACACATGAAATCTCTCAAGTTATAATAATGGGTAATTATTAATAACAGAGAAGCTCTGGGAGGCAGGTTGAGAAGGAAAAACAGGTGCAAACTTGGGCTGACCACACATGTGTGTCCTGGCCATTTCAGCCACTTTCCCCATCGGCCCTAATGGCAGAGAGAAAATCACACCGACTGGTAAGTAGTTGAAGTGATTGCGTTACCTGGTGTGTGACAATCTAGGCGTTTGGAGTGAGACTGCATTTGCTCTGTGTAAGGACCACTGGCAGACTTTCAGAAATTCTAGCTAAATTTGAAATTGGGCCCGGAAACAATATCAATGTAGGCCAAACCAATTCAATAATTGACCCTGGGTGAGAAAATTAGAAGGGAACCTGTTTTGGAAATATAACATTTTTAAATTAGAAGGTTGACTTTCTCATAGCATCCTCATTCAGGGTTTTTTTCCATTTGTGAATCATTTACTTTACTGTATGTATCTGCATGATTAACATAATCCTAGTAAATTGTCCACCAGGCATTTTACTTGTCATATGTTCATTCATTCATTCTATAAATATTTATCGGGGACGTACTAGGCTTAAGGCACTATCTAAAATTTAGCTACCTGAGAATAAAATTATTGAGGACAGGGACTATGTCATATATAAGATCATGGTAAGCAGTGGGCTAAGGGAGGAACAGCAGAATCCAATAAGTTTGGCATATACCACATATACTTGTACTCCCCCCACCCTCTCTCTCTTCCTTTCTGTCTGTCTCTTCTCTCTCTCTCACACACACACACACACACACTTTCAGAATCCTGCACATTCAAGTAGCAAAACAGCAGAAAAATACCTCCATGACTTCTGGGAGTTAGGAGATCTGAAGGGCTAAGCCTGATTCTGCCAGTGAATTTCCATTTGATTTCAGCACATAAATTCACCTCTCTCCACCTCAATTTCCTACAAAGGTGGAAACTTTCTGTTACTTTTACTATTTTATCCTCAGCTCCTAGAATAGAGCCTAGTACTGGCAGAGCTCAATAAATATCTCTCGAATGAATGGATAAAACGGTTTGATTTCAAATGGCTAGGGTCTGGGCTAGGCCACAGATGAACTGGAAAGACTTATTGACTCTCTCTGGCCTATGGCCTTCACTAAAAGCAGGCTTAGTGACCTCCGTGACCCTTCCCTTTAGACTCAAAAGTGAATCAAATAGTTAGGTGTCTTGTCACCCTGCAGTTAAGGATTGGTGAGCCCGAGGGAAAGAAAAGGCATAGAGACCTATTTACCCAAGTGCCTTGCACAGAACTGTCCAGATGTTGCCTGTAGGGAGGGTGGAGTGGGGGGGTGGGGGTGTGGGGAGCTGATTTTGGTGGTGATGGAAAAAATATGAGTTCAGCTCAATCTAAGTTGTTTTTTAGGATGTCTAAGGAAAAAAGAAACACTGAGTCGAAAACTCCAGTGGCATCTTTTCTGATACTTTTGGGCCAACTTAAGTGTTAATTTTCTGTGATTTTATTGCATCTCGGATGGACCGCTTTCATTGCCAATATTGTAGATCACTGTTGATATTTGTTTACATACTTCCCTCAAGGTTATGTGTTCACAGGGACTAAAATGCTTAGCATACAGCAGATGATTAATAAATGTTTGTTGGTAAAATACACTGCCTTTCCTGGCATGAATATTCATAAAAATGATGTTACTTCCTCCCTACCTGAACATTTAAAAGTTCGGTTTTATATTTGATAACCTTTCTTGCCAATGATTTTAATGCAACTTTTTTCACAAAGCAAGAGAGAGAAGGTCTGTCCTCTGAGACATTTCTCATCTAACTCCTTCTTCCACTGAAATGACTACTTCCCCTCTACCTCTCAACAGTTGATCTTCAAGTCACCCACAAAATGCACATCATGACTTTTAAAAACCCAAATACAGACTTACCACCAAAGTAACTTGGATAGCATTTTTTTTTCTGTTGCAGCAATACTATATTTGCAATAAATAAAATCAGAAGGAAAAAAAATGCTGTTTTTATTAGAGCGATTCCTCCACTGTCAGGAAGTGCTTATGAAACTGGTTCATCAGGAATTGTCATTGAACAAAATGAACAGAAGGCAAGGAAACAAATTTGTAAAGCATAGTTACAATTGGCCATCTGCCAGTTATAACAGAAATAGCCTCTTTGTACAGTACTTCGACTTATCTAAAATAAGCTTATTTATATGCACTTTAATATGTTACATGGCATTATAAGTAGGGAAGGGAGCACCACAGCAAACTGTTCATTAATTTATTTGTCAGTGGACACTATAACCAGCTAATTGGTTCCAATGTTATAAAATTTGATGCATTCTGTCAAAATTTGATTTCCTAGACAGAAATTCTATCTGTTGAGGGTCATGGACCTGGGTGAGAAGGCAGAGGCTCTACTTCCTTCTCAAGGAGTTAGGTCTCCTAACTTAAGAAAAACATTTTCATGCACTCATGGACTATGCTTAAGCAATTTAGTATTGAGCGATCCACATGAGAATATACGTTTGTTATTTGAGCAAATGAAGAAGGTGGGTAGAGGAATAGAGAAATCTGGAGACAAAGAATTTGAGAAAGGGGTTGCTGACAACTCTCGGTAATATAATAGCTAGACCATTTTCACTAATGTGAAATGTGTGCCCCCATAAAGAACAGCATTCATTTAAAAAGAAAGAGAGATCAAGCCAAGAAGAGACTGGTTAGAAAGAAAAAAAAGGTAAATTTGTCTGGGGAAACAATTTGTTTGCACTTGTCTTGAGCAATCTCTCATTTATTGGGTGCCCGCTGTGTGAGCCACTAAGCTAGATGCATCGAGAACATCAACTCAGTTCCATAACATCTTACCAACCAAACATTATTAACCACTCTGACAGAGGAGGATGCTGGGCCCCTGAGCATTACAAGATTTATCTAAACTGACTCTCAGTGCTAGAGCTGGAGAGTGAATCCAGGTTGTCTGATTCCACTATCTATCATTTCCCTCCTAATTTAGCAATAGATCACGGGTATACAAAAGTTGCTAAAGGCAAGATTATATGGGATAAAAACAATTAGGGACACCCTGGAAAAAAGTCAGAAAAAAAAAAATTCACCTGCATCAGAGACGAGATTGACAACAACCCCCAAACTGCTTCATTTCTGACTTCTTTTGTGTGTGCATTTCTGGGTACATATTTAGTATTATAAAAACTGTTGCTGCTATAACATAGAATTAATGAGACTGAAATGATAAAGCCTGTAAACAATTAAAAAGAGATGGATTTCATTTAACACTAGCATGTGAAAATCTATAAAAAATAAAACAAAGTGGCAGGTTTTTTAAAACCAAGCTTCTGCAATAAGCAAAAGAAAAAATACATTTAACATTCTACTGATTGTAGCACCTTCTTTATGAGTAGTCATGTAAATGTAAAAATCGTCCCATTTTTTCCTTCTGTTCCCTATCTTATGATCTTATATCGATTTTATAATCACTTTCTAATTGCTAGTTTTCATTAATTGGCTAGTGAAATAACTAGTAAACTCAGACTTGCAGTGAATTTCTTTAAAATTAGGAACTCCCTTCCCTTGGCAATGACATTATGTCAATTCAGACTTCTGAATTTTTGAGTTGTTGGCCTAGTGTTTGCTTTATAATCTTTGTTAATAAGAGAGCTCTTGACTTTAAATAAAAAAAACCTCTCTGACATCTTCCAGAGCATCTCCATAGAACAATTATTTGATTATGGGTTATTGCCAAGATCCCTGAGTTGGTATACAATGTCTGCCTTCTATTGTATATTTTCTTGTTTTTCCATTCAAAATGTAATTTTCTTGCAGAAAAGCAAAAGTCTTGATCTTCAACATTATAATAACTCAAAGCTGCAGTTTGACTAGTTGTGATTATGCAGTATCTGGAGAGAAAACAACAACAACAACAACAACAACAACAACAACCCAGAAATAGAAATTTGGCTTCCTGCTTCCCAGACTAGGAATTTTCATACTTCAAGAAAGCCCTTTTACTTATTTGCTAGAATAGTTGACCAGGTCTCCAGAAAATAGGAATTATCAAGAAGAACAGGGCTTTGCAGCCTAAATCAAATCTCTCTCTCTCTTCTTGGATAGATTGAATTTAAGAGATCTCCTCCCCGGTGTTCTTGGGAATACTGAGTACAGGGTTTGCTAGGTGTGTGTCCTTAAGAGATCGTTTAGCTTTCAGCTTCAACTGAGAAATGCTTGTGCTGCTACTGCTCTCTGAAAGTCTTAGGTAATTATATCAATGGCTTTTTAATCTTCTAATCTGTGGAAACTGGGAGGGTGGGGGGTGGGGCAACCTCCTATCAACCTCCAAACAATGAGGGTGGGAGATACTTGGGGATGGAACTCTTGACTTCACCATACCTGGGAAGGAAGGACACTAGCTCTGGGGTTGCAATTCCGATACAGTGAATGGCTGAACTCACCTTCTGAACAACCCAGAAGAGCACTATAGCTCCAAAGGTGATATGACGTGGGTCAACAGTTGGCACACCTTGAGGTAAACTTGAGGATACACAGAAGTAGCTGAATAGTGACCATTCTGGTCATCTTTCTCATGCGAGTGTATCTTAAACCAGGATCCTACTGCAAGAGCATCAGATGCCACTCTTGTGTTGAGGTAGGGGCCTTGTCTCCAAGAGCTCTGTGAGGATAGCTGCAGAGGAAGCACAGTGTGATCAACCCCCAGTGACTCTACTGGAGGCCATGACCACACCTGTAAGGACAACACCCAGGACGACTAGATCCTCCATTCAAAAATGGAAAGATGATTCATCAAGGATTTCGCAATTGCCGTGCGAATTTAGGGCCTTTATATGTATCAGGAATTAATTGGGACAAGGATTTGTTCATAAGACACTAGGATCTGTTAGAAATTTTCTGACCACATGCTTTTATAACTTGAAGAATAAGCACTAAGCAAAGAAGAGTAAAAGATAGTTAAAGAACTTGGTCTAAGGTCAGTATCAAGGACAGCAGTTGTTGGAAACATAGGCAATACTTACCTTTAATTCTCTTGGGAATGAGAAGGGGAAAAAAAAAAAAGATACATGTAGGGTGTCATAAGCTTTATGTTAACCCAAAGTAAGGACAATAAGAAAGAAAGCATAACACTTTAGCAAATATGCATGTTTCTCTAACACTTAATTCCAAGTGTGCTTTGATGCAGGGCAAATGAGGAGCTTTGACGTTTGTGAATGGCCTTCTAAGATACAAGAGAAACAACTTGTTTTTGAGAGAATGCAACTGGTGGGAACAAATGGATTTAGAGTTAATCTGGTTAAAATTAGAGGAGACTCTATGTCCTTCATATAATTTCCAGCTACTTAAGTTTGAAATTCTGATAACCAAATACAATTTATATATGCTTCATGACATAATTATAAAATTAATTTTATTCTGATTAGTCAATTAGGATGTCAATTAGAGACCTAAATTTTAATAATTCAGAGCCTATGATTTCTGTATGAGTATTTGTTAATAAATCACAGGGAATGTCACTAACCCAAACATTATTTTATATATTTTGATGCTGGAGTGTGTTTATTTGTATTGGTGTGAATCTTGAGAGATGGATAAATGAATTTTTCAAAAGGCAGGTAGGTATAGATGAGAAAAAAGAAGTGATTGAATGAAATCCACTGCACAATGGCCTACTTTAACTTCTGATGCTAGTAAATAAAATATACTTGAAATATCTGGGAAACCAGCCAAATAAAAATACTAAATATATTTTCAAGTTTTTTCTTTCTTTTTTTAAAGGTTAGTTTGAAGCTTATAACAAAACATCCTGACGGAATAGGAAAAATCAGTCAATCATATGGATGCTGTGTCTCCAGGAAACGAAGCATCTGGCCACGGCCGAATGACCAATTTTCACAGCTCTTCCCCCTTAAACATTTTACTCAATATCTGAAATCATGCAGATAGGTCTGAACCGATAAATTCTGTAAGATTGAAACATAATCAAATGAAAGAAGAGATAATGTCTATGAAAATATTTTGTAAATTGCGAACATCCACATAAAGAGGATTGTTTTTAATTAATGATTCTCTTTGCATTAAGCGTAAGCAGTAATAGAAGATAGACACAGTTTTATTAGCAGCTTTCTAATAGGTTCCATTCCTCTGTTTTGTCTTTAACTGCTGGCCCCACGGAAATGGGAACAAGGAAAGATGCTGAATATCAGACTGTGTGGCTATTCCTGCCTTACAGGACCCCTGCATTTCTACAATAGCAGCAATGGAAGCATGTTTCCTTTGTGCTACATTTATTGAAGAATTTTTGAGCACCATCGTTCAGAGTCTGAGGTTTGGAATCAAGCAGAACAGAATTTGTGTTTTCTCTAAAGTGAGACTCAGAACAGGCTCCGTAACCTCTCTAAGCCTTATCTCCTCACCTGTAAAATGTGGGGGATCAGTTGTTACTATGTATTCTCCTTAGGGTGCTGTGCTAGTGCTTTTGTCCATGAATGCTACTTTTCAGTAGTGAGGTGGAGCTCTGCAAAGCTCTCTGCACCTTGGCGGCACACAGAGTCCTGTTATCCAGGCAATAATGATTGCATTGTTTCCAAATATAGAGGCAGTTACTCTATTTAATACATTTGTTGGTCTTAAAATAGACTAAATCAAGCAATATAGAAACAATTTTGTATTTAAGGAGATCAAATATTCAAGGGAAATATTCCTGTTCTGCGTTCAGGCCCTGTTCTCCAACATGTCAGAGCAAATCACAGCAGAGCTAAAGGAGTGCAATGTGAGCAAATCCACATGTCTAGTCCCTGGAAGTGTCCACCTACAAAACAGCGAGTCCTCGGTGTTCTGGTGTTCTGACATTCCCTGTCAATGTGGCTGTGCGTCCCGCTGCCAGCTGTCCTTCCCATTCCCCAGGGCTCAGGCTCTCCACTTCTCACAGGGACATCATCCAGGCTGCCTTCTCCCCTCCTGCAGGATGACTGCAGCTTATATACCGCACTACCCAGTGGGGTTACTCGCAGGGTCCTTTCATGCATGTTCTTGGTCCCTGCCTCACTCCCGAAGCCTTCCAGTGGGACAGGAAGGGCCACCTCCACTCTGTCCTTCGCGGACTTTATATGAGGAAAGAAATACTTAATCATATGTGAGAGGCATTGCGTTTGGATTACTTCACCCCTCTCCCAGCTTCCCCAACACTACTAAATGAATAGTCTCTCTACACTCTTTTGACTATGGGCCCCTTCTAAAGAAAGAAGTCGTTCTCCAGGATAACTTGCAGTCTTGAATGTGCATCTAAGATTTCCCTCAATTTTAATGTACGAATTTTAGGGAAGATAATAGGTAGGTAGCAAGGCAGATAGAGTAAATAGTTCTAGAGCTAGTTCTAGAGCTGTGCAGATGTGGATATACGGCTATAGATCCTAAATACAGTTATGGCTAAAGAAAGAGTTTAGATTGTTTTTTGCCTTGCCAGTTACAAGCTCGGTCAGAGTGAAGAAAGGCTGTGTGGATCAAGTGAGGGCCATAGTGGCCTTTTCAACATGGTGCTGGGGTAGTTCTCTAAATGTAGGCACAGAAACTTCATTTGTGTAGCCCAAAAGCTCTCTAAACTCATAAGAAACTGGGCTTACTATTATACTGTTAACATTTTACTCGATAAACCTTGGAAACAGGGTGGAGTGGCCACATGTTGAGGGCCAATGAGTGACACATGAAGGTGCATGGTGAGGAAACCACCTGAAGAGTATTTACCATAAAAATATTTGCACCGAGCCAAGATAGCCTGTTGTAATTTACCTTCATACTCTAAGGGTGTCTGTATGTCAAGGACATGTTGGCTCAGCGTGAGACAACTCCAATGGGTCATTTTAACTCCAGGACTCTTGGTGTGGCCAGCATCATATTTTCCTCTGCTCCATTTGGTTCCTGTGTAAACTAGAGCTGACCCCAATATATTCCATTTGGTTTTCATATATACCTGCCTTTGTTGCTCTAGTCAATATGTATCCATCTCTTTCTCTTTTCCTTAACACTTTGTTCACTTTGAAACTGTCTATTAAAACAAGGAACATCCACATTCATCACTCCAACATGTGGCTCTCTCCATGGAATTCATCATGGAGTTTAAGAATCGATTGTGAAAAAAAAAAAAGAATCGATTGTGATTGCACTAGTTATCCTGATTAGTGGGACTATTTTCATTTTAAAGACTTGGACTCACAGCCTCTTAGCTTGGTAGGCAAATCTAAGCAAAAACATTTGTGTATTTTCCATTGTCACTGGGAAATGGGGGCATGTTGGAGGTAGGCTCATGGTGATGGCTGCCTATGAAGAACACAATAATCCAAATGTCGATGGAATAGAGAAATTCTGAAAACAAAAGGAAGTTAATATATTTACTCAAGGTCAGGAAGCACATTTGCTGTAGGGCCGAGAATAGAATACCACCTAACTCCTTGGCCAGAGTCGTGTGCAATACATCCCTCTTGTCAATATTTCTTGTTTTGCCAAGAAGGGCAGTAGACAAACCTCTTAAATACAACAAATGTAAGTCCTGGGGCCTTGGCCGTTTACTTGAATTTACTTAAAATCTCCTTGTCAATCCATTCTCAGGAGTACTTCAGTCTTAAGGTTTTTGCTCCTTAAATGTATAATATATTTATATTTATATATATATAAATCTATATTTATATTATATTATATAAATTAAATCTATTTATTATATATTATATATATTTATATTAATATAAATATATATTAAATATATATTTTTATATTATATATTAATGTGTGTATATATGGCATTTAAGGAAATAAAGACAAGGAGATCTCATTTTACAAATTAGTTACATGTATGAAATTTTATACAATTTCTATTTTACCTCCAAGGCACAGTTCAAATATCAATTATTATATTTTCTTCAAAATACCCAAATTAATTATTCTTTCCTCCATAATCCCATACTTTTTATCATATTTATTTTCATTATTTGTGTATTTATCAAGTTTCTTTGAATGCAGGTGATTTTTTTATTCATATTTAAATCCCTAGTTCTTAGTAGTTTCTTGGCATAAGTATGACATTAATACGCCCTAAGGGAAAAAATGTTTATATCACTTTTATTTGTTTTTTAAAAGATTTTATTTATTTATTTGACAGAGAGAGAGCACAGCAAGGGGACCAGCAGAGGAAGAGGGAGAAGCAGAATCCCCGCTGAGCAGAGAGCCTGACATGGGGCTCAATCCCAGGACCCTGGGATCATGACCTGAGCCTAAGGCAAATGCTTAACCAACTGAGCCACCCAGGCAACCCTATATACACTTTTAATGTTTTTATTCTAATTTCCATTGTATTTCCAAGAAGCATCATAGCAAACAGAAAGGGAAGCCCAGTGACGCAGCCCATAATAAATAGCACACTGAAGGCTTTTTCAGTGTTCAGTTCATGTGGCATTTGCTGTTGTAATTGTACATCACATGGCATTTGCTGTTGTAATTGCTGTTGTAATTGTACCAAGGAAAATCCCTTGGCTCTGCCAGTGGTAAGATGGAAGGAGCTGGGAAGGGGGGAAGGGGATGAGGTGCAGGAGAGCAAGGCAGAATGTCTCTATGCTTCAGTTATTTCTTCATAACAGATGGGGCAGAGTTTTTTATTCACTGGATGCCCATTGTTTTTTCCTGGGAATACAAGAAAATATTATAGAGTTCAGAGGGAAAGATGAAATGAAGGGAGTGGGAAGAGCTTCACCCAGTTATTAAAATTTCAGGATTAAGGGAGGCTCACCATGTGCTTAACTTACTTCCAAAATTTTCAGGGCAAACCCAGAACCACATGGACACCCCTGGGTGGTTCCTGGTGCTTCTGCAGACTTAAGGGTGCTGTTTATGTGGAGATGAATTGTAGCTCATGTCTAGGGAGGGAGCTGGAATAGGTAGTCAGTATCTAGCAGCAGATCTGAGGGGTGCATGCAGAGCTGAGGCAGGGGATAAACCAAGAGGTCAAGAGCAGATTGCCAGCCTATGTTACATAGAAGAGAATAATTTGGAACATGAAAGTGCACAAAGTTGGACGCACAGTAGTTGGTTTGTGTGTTGGTCAGTTTGTGTACAGGGGCAGGCTTTTTATATATACGTACAAGTGAGTATATATGTTAGGACATGTTAAAAATAATTCGAAAAGACAATTAGGTGATAAAAAGAAACTTTATTTAACACTTGGGGAAGTGGGCAATCTCCATTCCCAAGGTTCTAGATAATGGCAAAATGGAGTGGGAGGCAAGAAGCTTTTATGGGATAAAGAACAAGGGAGAGAAAAATAGAAAATGAATAAGGAACAGGAAGTGAGTATAGAGCCAGAGTTGGTTTGGCATTTGGGGACTGGCTGACTGGCTATACTGTGTTTCTGGCCAAGCAGAGCAAATATCTTCAGGGACACCAGAGTTATCTGAGTTTCTGTTTGCTGATGTGGCATTCCAGGCGGGAGCGTCTCCACTGTGGGCCTAGAAAGTTATTTCAACATTCCTTCATGAAGGCTTTCCTAACTCCCCAGGCAATTCTTTGCTCCTCGGCAGTGTTTCCATTGCACTTTGTCTAAACCACATGAAAATCATTTTCTTTTCTTTTTATTTTATTTTATTTTATTTTATTTTATTTTATTTTATTTATTGGGGGATGGCAGCACAGATGTGGGGAGGGGCAGCCAGAGAGGGAGAACCAGACCCCCCTGAGGAGCCAGACTCAGGACTCAATCCAAGGATCCTGAGATCACGACCCAACACTTAACCAACTGAGCCACTCGGGCACCCCCACATGAAAACCATTTTCTTATTGTTTGTTTGCCTCTCTCTTTCTCAGTGAGGAAAAACTTGTGATTTTCATCTTTGCACCCACAGTCTTAGTCTTAGTACATGATAAATGCAGGAACCATATGTCATATAATATCAACTGTCAACAGAGGTTCATGATTTGGGAACACAGTTGAAGGGTCTATTTTTTCTTGTATTCAAAATTATAATTCACATAGTTGGGGCATTTAGGAGCTCTTACAGGATTAGAAAATCATTGTTCCTAAATTTGAGCTGTGGAGAAGAATGAAAAGTCCAGCTGCCATGGGTGCATTATCTGTGACCCCAGAGCCACATCCCCATGCTCTTTGTGCTTTATAAGGTATCAAGAATTACAAATTCTAGTCCTGCCTCTGTCACTAGGTAATGAAACCTAGGTAATGAAATTTGATCAGTCACGAAACCTTACTCTTTAAGGTTTTCCCCAGCTCCAAAGTTATTCACTGAGGCAATTTGTGCTTCTGCTATGACAGAATATCTGGTTCGGGCCAGCTTTCCCACTGAGGAGATCTATAAAGACTGAATAAAACTTTTAAGAAATAGCTGTTTGGAAAAAAAAAAAAAATGAGACAGCAATGAGGGCAGTCAGGATATGAGGGTAAAAGGGCCTGGAAGGAAGGCAGGCATGTTGAGTTACCTGATATTCTCCACCATTTTGCCTTCCTAGGTATATGCTGGTTCATGATTAGTGCAACAATCAGACTGATCAGAAACTGGTGGTTTTGGCACCATTAAGCTTTTGGCGGCCATAAATTCAGAGATTAAAAAAGCATTCAGGACTTGAGAGGTCATGATCCCCAAGAAAAGATAACCTCAAGGACACGAACTTGACATTCTGCATCACATTTTCCTCGAGGTATTTGCCTAATTTTGAGCTATAGGGGGCTAGAATGGATATTAGACAATACAACTGAATAATAATAAAAAATATAACATCATTTATATGATGCAGCTAAAGCTATACTTAGAGGAAAATTTATATACTTCAATGCATATATTAGAAAAGAGGAAAATCTGAAAATTATGTAAATGTCCATCTTTTTTTAAATTTTTTTTATTTTTTAATTAACACACAATGTATTATTTGCCCCAGGGTACATGTCTGTGGATCCTCAGGCCTACACACTTCACAGCACTCACCATAGCACATACCCTCCTCAATGTCCATAACCCAGCCACCCCATCCCTACCCGCCCCTACCCCCCAGCCACCCTCAGTTTGTT
>CM052886.1:17731460-17849409 GCA_028534135.1 Potos flavus
GTGGCTGCACCAGCTTGCATTCCCACCAACAGTGTAGGAGGGTTCCCCTTTCTCCGCATCCTCGCCAACATATGCCGTTTCCTGACCTGCTTATTTTAGCCATTCTGACTGGCGTGAGGTGGTATCTCCCTGTGGTTTTGATTTGTATTTCTCTGATGCCGAGTGATGTTGAGCACTTTTTCATGTGTCTGTTGGCCATTTGAATGTCCTCTTTGCAGAAATATCTGTTCATATCTTCTGCCCTGTAAATGTCCATCTTAAGCAGTTACAAAGAGAATGGCAAATTAAATATGAAGAAAGTAGAAGAAAATGATACAGATAAAAATAGAATTAACTAAAAGAAAAACATGTATATAATAGAAAAAAATTAACCAAACCCAGAGTTGGTCCTTGAAAAGAATAAAATGTGAATGGTAAAGAAATAAAATTTCTAGAAAAAAGACAGAAGAATATCTTCTTTATTTTGAGATATGCCAAGTTTTCCTCAAGCATAGTAAGTGCTAACTCTAAAGAAAATATTGATAAATTTAATGTTATTTAAATCAAGTTTATCTGTTCATCAAAAAACATAATTAGAGGGAGTCCAAGATGGTAGAGGAGTAGGAGACCTCAGTTTTGTCTGGTTCCAGGAATTCAGCTAGAAAGTTATCAAATCATTCTGAACACCTGCAAACTCAACCAGAGATCTGAAAAGAATAGCTGCAACTCTACAAATAGAAAAATGACCACTTTCTGCAAGAATGACAAGACAGAAAAATCGACCTCCAAAAAGAGAACAAGAGGCAGTACTGATCTAATGAGTATGGCTTTAAGTAAGACATCGGAACCAGAGTTCAGAAAATGATTATAAAGATATTAGCTGAGATTGAAAAAAGCATAGAAGACACTAGAGAATCCCTTTTGGGAGAAATAAAAGAACTAAAATCTAAATAAGTCAAAATAAAAAAGGCTATTAATGAGATGTAATAAAAAAAGGAGGCTCTAACTGCTAGGATAAATGAAGCAGAAGAAAGAATTAGTGATATAGAAGACAAAATGATGGAGAATAAAGAAGCTGAGAAAAAAGAGAGATAAACAACTACTGGATCATGGGGGGAGAATTCAAGAGACAAATGATACCGTAAAGCAAAACAATATTAGAATAATTGGGATCCCAGAAGAAGAGGAAAGAGAGAGAGGATGGGGGGGCAGAAGGTATACTAGAGCAAATTATAGTGGAGAATTTCCCTAATCTGGGGACGGAAACAGGCATTCAAGTCCAGGAGGCACATCAAACCCTCGTCAAAATCAGTAAAAATAGGTCAATACTCAGACATATAATAGTGAAACTTGCAAATCTCAGAAACAAAGAGAAAATCCTGAAAGAGCTCAGGACAAGAGGTCTGTAACCTACAGAGGTAGAAACATAAGCCTGGCAGCAGACCTATCCACAGAGACCTAGCAGGCCAGAAAGGACTGGCATGATATATTCAAGGTGTTAAATGAGAAAAATATGAAGCCAAGAATAGTTTGTCCAGCTAGGATGTAATTCAAAACAGGAGAGATAAAAAGCTTCTAGGACAAACAGAAACTAAAAGAATTTGTGATCACTAAACCAGCCCTACGGGAAATATTAAAAGGGATCCTTCAAGAAAAGCCAGAGCCCAAAAGTAACATAGATGAGAAAGGAACAGAGACAATATAGAGAAATAGTGACTTTACAGGTAATACAGTGGCACTGAATTCATATCTTTCAATAGTTACTCTGAATGTAAATGGGCTAAATGCCCAAATCAAACGACATAGGATATCAGATTGGATAAAAAAGCAAGACCCATTGATTTGCTGACCACAAGAGACTCATTTTAGACCCAAAGACACCTCCAGATTTAAGGTGAAGGGATGGAAAACAATTCATTATGATAATGGATGTCAAAAGAAAGCTGGGGTGGCAATTCTTATATCGGACAAATTAGATTTTAAATCAAAGACTGTAATAAGAGATGAGGAAGGACACTATATCATAATTAGAGGGTTTATCCAACAAGAAGATCTAACAATTATAAGTATTTATGCCCCTAACATGGGAACAGCCAATTATATAAAGCAATCAATAATAAAATTAAGGAAACACATCAATAATAATACAGTAATAGTAGGGGACATTAACACCCCACTCACTGCAATGGACAGATCACCTAAGCAGATCAACAAGGAAACAAGGGCTTTGAATGACACACTGGACCAGATGTACTTCACAGATATACACAGAGCATTCCATCCTAGAGCAACAGAATACACATTCTTCTCAAGTGCACATGGAACATTCTCCAGAACAGATTACATACCAGGTCACAAATCATGTCTCAACCAGTACCAAAAGACTGGGAACATTCCCTGCATATTTTTGGACCACAATGTTTTGAAACTGGAAGTCAATCACAAGAGGAAATTTGGAAAGAACTCAAATACACGGCAGCTAAAGAACATCCTACTAAAGAACAAATGGATCAGCCATAAGATTAAAGAAGAATTTTTTAAAAACTCATGGAAACAAATGAAAATGAAAACACAACTGTTCAAAACCTTTTGGATGCATCAAAGTTGGTCCTAAGAGGGAAATATATAGCCATACAAGTCTTTCTCAAGAAATAAGAAAGATCTCAAATATACAACCTAACCTTACCCCTAAAGGAGCTGGAGAAAGAACAGCAAATAAAGCCTAAACCCAGAAGGAGAAAAGAATTAATAAGGATTAGAGCAGAAATCAATGAAAGAGAAACCAAAAGAACAGCAGAACAAATCAGTGAAAGCAGGAGCTTGTTCTTTGAAAGAATTAATAAGATTGATAAACCCTGGCCAGACTTATCAAAAAGAGAAAGGATCCAAAATTGAAAGAGGAGCTATCACAACCAACACCAAAGAAATACAAACAATTTTTAGAACATATTATGAGCAACTATATGCCAACGAATTAGGTAATCTGGAAGAAATGGATGCATTCAGATGTATAAACTACCAAAACTGAACTAGGAAGAAATAGAAAACCTGAACAGACACATAACCAGCAAAGAAATTGAAGTATTAATCAAAAATCCCCCAACAAACAAGAGTCCAGCACCAGATGGCTTCTCAGGGGAACTCTACCAAACTTTTAAAGACAAATTAATACCTATTCTTCTGAAGCTGTTTCAAAAAATAGAAATGGAAGGGAAACTTCCAAACTCTTTTTATGAGGCCAACATTACCTTGATCCCATAACCAGACAAAGACCCCAACCAAAAAGGAGAATTACAGACCAACATCCCCAATGAACAGGGATGCAAAATTTCTCACCAAAATACTAGTCAATAGGATCCAACAGTACGTTAAAAATATTATTCACCACAACTAAGTGGGATTTATTCCTGGGCTGCAAAGGAGTTTGACATCTGCATATCAATCAATGTGATACACTACATAAATAAAAGAAAGGACAAAAACCATATGATCCTTTTAATAGATGCAGAAAAAGCATTTGACAAAGTACAGCATCCTTTCTTGATTAAAACTCTTCACAGTGTAGAGACAGAGATATCTCAATATCATAAAGCCATATATGAAAAGGTCACAGCAAGATCGTTCTCAATGGGGAAAAACTGAGAGCTTTTCCCCTAAGGTCAGGAACATGGCAAGGATGTCCACTATCACCATTGCTGTTCAATATAGTACTAGAAGTCCTAGCCTCAATATAGTACTAGAAGTCATAGCCTCAACAATCGGACAACAAAAAGGAATAAAAGGCATCTGAATTGGCAAAGAAGTCAAACTCTCACTCTTTGCAGAAAAACATGATACTCTATGTGGGAAACCCAAAAGACTCCACCCTAAAATTACTAGGGAACCCATACAGGAATTCAGCAAAGTGGCAGGATATAAAATCAAAGTAGCAAAGAAATCAATTTCATTTCTATACACTAAGAATGATCAGAAGAAAGAGAAATTAAAGAGCCAATCCCATTTACAATTGAGCCATAAACTATAAGATACCTAAGAATTAACTTAACGAAAGAAGTAAAGGATCTGCACTCTGGAACTATAGAACACTCATGAAAGAAATTGAGCAGACGCAAAGAAATGGAAAGACATTCCATGCTCATGGATTGGAAGAACAAAATTATTAAAATGTCTATGCTACCTAGAACAATCTATACTTTCAGTGCAATCCCTATCAAAATAACATCAACCTTTTTACAGAGCTGGAACAAATAATCTAAAAATTTGTATGGAACCAGAAAAGACCCCAAATAGCCAAAGGAATGTTGAAAAAGAAAACCAAAGCTGGTGGCATCACAATCCCGGACTTCAAGCTCTTTACAAAGCTGTAATCATCAGGACAGTACGGTACCGGCACAAAAACAGATACATAGATCAGTGGAACAGAATAGAGAACCCAGAATGGATCCTCAACTCTATGGTCAACTAATCTTAGACAAAGCGAGAAAGAATGTCTGTGGAAAAAAGACAGTCTTCTCAACAAATAGTGTTGGGAAAATTGTACAGCCACATGCATAAGAATGAAATTTGACCATTTTCTTACACCATACACAAAAATAGACTCAAAGTGGATGAAAGATCTAAATGTGAAACATGAATTCACCAAAATCCTAGACAAAAATACAGGCAGCAACCTCTTCAACCTCAGCCACAGCAACTTCTTCCTAGAAACATCACCAAAGGCAAGGGAAGCAAGGACAAAAATGAACTATTGAGACTCCATCAAGTTAAAAAGCTTTTGCACAGCAAAAGAAACAGTCAACAAAACCAAAAGACAACTGACAGAATGGGAGAAGATATTTGCAAATGTTTTATCAGATAAAGGGCTAGTACCCAAAATCTATAAAGACCTTATCAAACTCAACACCCAGAAAACAACAACAATGAAAAATGGTCAAGATATGGGCAGAAGACATGAACAGACATTTCTCCAAAGAAGACATACAAATGACCAACAGACACATGAAAAAATGCTCAACATCACTCAGCATCAGGGAAATACAAATCAAAACCACAGTGGGATACCATCTCACGCAATTCAGAATGGCTAAAATTAACAAGTCAGGAAATGACAGATGTTGGCAAGGGTGCAGAGAAAGGGGAACCCTCTTATACTGTTGGTGGGAATACAAGCTGGTATAGTCACAGCATGGAGGTTCCTCAAAAAGTTGAAAATAGAGCCACCCTATGACCCAACAATTGCACTACTAGGGAGTTACCCCAAAGACACAAATGTAGTGATCCAAAGGGGCACCTGCACCCCAGTGTTTATAGCCGCAATGTCCATGATTGTCAAACTATGGAAAGAGCCGAGATGTCCATCAACAGATGAATGGATAGAGAAGAATACTACTCAGCCATCCAAAAAAAAAAAAGAAATGTTGCCATTTGCAACGATGTGGATGGAACTAGAGGGTATTATGCTGAGCGAAATAAGTCAATCAGAGAAAGACAATTATCATATGATCTCACTCATATGTGGAATTTAAGAAACAAAACAGAGGATCATGGGGGAAGAGAGGAAAAAATAAAACAAGATGAAATCAGGAGAGGGAGACAAACCATAAAAGACTTTTAATCATAGAATACAAGCTGAGGGTTGCTGGGGGGGGGGGGTGGGGGATGGGAGGATAGGGTAACTGGGTGATGGACATTAAGGAGGGCACTTGATGTAATGAGCATTAGGTATTTTATAAGACTGATGAATCATTGACCTATACTTCTGAAACTAGTAATAAATTATATGTTAATTAATTGAATTTAAATTAAAAAAAACAAATATACAAATGTAAAAAAAGACATGAGAATGAAATGGCAAGTCACAGAATGGGAGAAGGTATTTGTAATATGTATATCCTAAGGAAGCTTTGTATCTGAAATATAAAAGAACTCCTACAGATCAATAAGAATGAATAGACAATTTAATTTCAAAAGACCTGCTAGATTTCTCACACAGTTGGTAGCTATGAATATTGGTGTAATTACTTTGGGAAACTGTCACTATCTACTAAAGCTGACTTTATATATATATAGCCTATGACTCAGCAACTCTACTCCTTGTACTATGAGCTCCAAAACACCAAAGAGACATGAGCGAGCAGGTACATAGCAGCATTAGTTGTGTTGGCCAACATCTAGAAACAATTTCATTTCCATCAAAACAAAATAGATAAAGTGGGAAATGTTTATATAATGGAATATTCTACAGCAGTGATAATGAATAAATTACTGCCATACAAGCAATGCCTAAATCTTACCAACATAACATCAAGCAAAACAAGACACCAAAAAGTACACAGTATATAATTCTTTTTATAACATTCCAAAATAGGCAAAACTAATGCATGGAATAAAAGTCAACAGTAGTGGTTTCCTTTGCTGGGGGAGGGGATTACTGGGACAGATGATAAGGGAGGCTAGTAGCAGTCTGTGATGGTTTATTTATTGTTTTTTATTTATGGTTTTATTGTATTTATTTAATAAAAATTCATTGATTTAGTAAACGTAAGACTGTGCATGTTTTTCATACAAATGTTAAATTTCACCTTTTTTTTTAAGTAGGCTCTATGCCCAGTGTGGAACACAACTCAGGGCTTGAACTCACAATCCTGAGATCAAGACCTGATATGCCATCAAGAGTCGGACACTTAACTGACTGAGCCACCCAGGCATCCCTTAAATTTCACTTTTAAAAAATGATTTTCAAGAATGATTTCATATTGTTTTTCAATTTAGTAGTATACACAACCAAACTCAAGAATTTGGGAACAGAAGGATGAGGGAAGCAAATTGGCATTCAGTTTCTGAAAGCACCAGAAGGCTCTAGGCCTGATCACCTGGCAGTTCAGGATTTGCATAGTTTATGCCAATGTGTATTTGAACAAGTGGAGAGAGAGCAGCCAGGCAGGCCACCCAGCGTAGACAGAGTATAAGGCTGTATTTTGAGGGCATGAGAGTTTCACTAACCACCCCTCTCACCGCAATAAAGCTTACTTCCGAACAACCAGTTACAGTCCCTAAAAGTTCATACCAGGAGGTCAAGATAGTTATAAAATGTGGGTCTGAGGACTCTTAACTCTAGAGAACAAATTGCTGGTTACCAGACAGGACAGGGGTGGGGGGTGGGGTGAAATAGGTGATGGGAGTCAAGGAGCATGCTTCTGATGAGCAGTGGGTAATGTATAGAAGTGTTGAATCACTATATTGTACATCTGAAACTAATATTACACTGTATGTTAGCTAGCTGAAATTTAAATAAAAACCTAAAAAACTGTGGTTCTGAAGTTTCCAGTAGAATATTCTGTTTGTTCTTTTATTTGCATAAAAATCTTTGAACACTCTGTCATTGTAAAGCTCAGTTCTTTTTTGCAAGGATAATCCATAAGTAAAAAATGCTTTCAGGGAGTAAGACTTACTAATTTCTTAAAACGGTGTTTGTGGGTTTCTTGAGATCAGGCTTCACATTCTTCAAGGACCAGAAGAAATTTTTTTTCACCTATAAAAGGACTGTTTCCAGAATGCTGCAGCTAACATAAAATTAAGCTACCCTGGAATACTATTTCCTTAACTATTATCACCTATTATCATGTTAGTCTAGGTGAAGGGTCAGCAAAATATTGTCCAAGGAGCAAATCCTGGCCAGTGTCAGTTTTTGTAAATAAAGTTTTATTGAAAAACAACCATGCCTATTTGTTTACATATCATCTGTGGTACTTTCGAGGTACAGCAGCAGCGTTGAACAGTTGAGATAGAGACCATTTTAAACCCACAGAGCCTAAAATAATTACTATCTGGTCCTCTACAGAACAGATTTGCCAACCACTGGCCTATATTTATGTATTACCTTTTTATCTCAGGATAAAGAATAGTCCCATGAGAATAAAATTCAAAATATAAACTTTTTTTTTAATGCGAGCATCAGTTAATTTGATATGGAGAACTATCAGAAAAATCTAGACAGAGCAAACAGCACAGCATCAGGTTCTGCGCATGTGGTGAGCAAGAAAACCCAGCAACCATTCTTGATTTGGAAAAATGGTGGTTCCTTTGTAGATCGAAAAAAAAAAAAAAAAGAAGTCTTATTGGATAGAAGTGTTTCAAAGAGTAGAAGTCCTCTTGGATAGAAGTGTTTCAAAGAGTAGAAGTCCTATTGGATAGAAGTGTTTCAAAGAGTATGGTTTTCTTCTTGCCCTAAATGGTATATTGAACATGACAACTAAGTGCAATGTATGATCCTTAACTGAATCGTGGATTAAAAAAAACAGGTAAAGGATGTTATTGAGATGAATGTGGAAATATTAATATGAGCTACAAACTACATAATAATATAATATCAATGTTAAATTTACCAAGTTGATAATTGTTGGTAGTTTTTTGTTTTGTATTGTTTTCTGTCTTTTTTTTTTTTTAAGATTTTATTTATTTATTTGACAGAGAGAGAGGAAGAGAGGGAGCACAAGCAGGAGGAAGAGCAGAAGCTGAGCAGGGAGCCTGCCATGGGCTGGGGATCCTGACTGAGCCCAAGGCAGACACTTAACCAACTGAGCCACCCAGGTGCCCCTATTGTGTAGTTTTATAGGAGGAAGCCTTCGTTCTTAAAGGATACTTGTTGAAATATAGAGGACTACAAGTTCATGATTATCTGCAACTGACATTAAAATGGATCATCAAATAATCAGAGAGTGAGAGAGAAAATGAATGTGACAAAATGCTAACAATTACTGAATCAGAGTAAATGACATATTGGTGTTGATTGTGCTATTCTTGCAAATTTTCTGTAGGTTTGACATTTTTCAAAATAGACCATCAGAGGAAAATCTTTTAAAAATAGATATTGAAAGATAGCTCCAATATTTGGGAAAAGAGTGAAAGAGCGAAGACAAAAACCCTAATTTTTTCACTGCACTGAGAAGCTAAATTTGTCATCAGCAAATTTATTTAGATATTTATACACGATTATATTTCTCTTTTTTTTACTAAGTTTTATCGCAGGCCTCACTGCAGCCCCAATCACTTCATCTGATTTCCCGAATACAAGAAAAATTTATGTTAAATATTTTCCCCAGGAAAACATTATACATGTCACACATGAATCTACCTAAAGTGCACATTATAACCATGTAGTTCAAAATAAACATTTCTTTTAGTTACACCTCTGTTTTAAAGTCTTTTGAGGATTTGTCACCTTATATGAAACAAAAGAAAATATATACACACCAGATCCAAAGGAATCTCCAACACATGCCTCTCATTGCTTCTCAGAAATACAGAGCAATGTAACCTTGGAAGACTGACACATTTGCAGATGACAGTAGAGAATTACCAAGGGGAATACAGCTATGCCTGGCATCATAATATATGTTGTTGCCAACTGTTGACAGATATGCCACATGGGGTTTAGATACTGTCACTTTGGTATGAATCTTGAAGTGTATTTGGAAGTCCTATAGCTCTGAGAAAAAGAAGATTTTTCCCAGTGTCCTTCAAAGCTATCCGTACATGTTGGTGTGTCCACTTGAAAAGAGAAACGTCAATCATTCTGTTAGAGGAGGGTCCATTGCCCAGGTAGCTCAGACCTCGCTCAAGTCGTTAACGATAAAACAAGTGCACCTGGGTGGCTCAGTCAGTTAAGTGTCCCACTCTTGATTTCAGTTCAGGTCAGTTGTGAGATGGAGCTCCACATTGGGCTCCACACTGGGTGTAGAACCTGCTTAGGGTTCTCTCTCTACCCCTTCCCCGCTCCCCACCCCCTTCTTTCTCTCTTAAAACACACACACACACACATACTTAAAAAAAAGATAAAATAATACAGGTCTTGTTACGGAGACTGGACTGGATCAGAGGTTTATTTAACACCGGTGGGCTCAGAAGAGACCCTTCTCTAGAGGTCTGAGCCCTGAGCACAAGCAGGGAGGGTAATTTATACCCTCCTACTTCCGCATACTTGCTATTTTGGTGCACGAGGGAAACGAGGTAGGAAAGAAGAACCCGGAAGGGCTTTGAGACAGGGACTGGAATTCCTTTGCTGGTTTGGTCGGCCATCTTAGAGCACAGTTTTTTCCTTAGCAGTCTCTGGTTCCCAAACTTCCACCTTATATAAAAAGCTAGGCAGTCCTACCTAGGCTCTGAATTTGAATTTGGTTCTCCTGTTCAGAAGGCATTTCACTTGCCTGACTTGGAAAATGGATTCTCCCCTACTCTAGTTCTAACTTTAGGTTCTTTTTTCAGATTCCAGGGCTTTTCAGGAGACACCACTTTTCTTTTGAGTTAACAGTTGGCACAGGGCTACACAACAGCATTTATACAGGAGGTCAAAATGAATTGTTATTGGAGGAAGAGGAGCAATAGCAGAGGAGTTGTAAGTGGAACTGAGTGTGCAGTAAAAGCTTTGTGCGTATCTAATAAGGTCACAACTGATAGGTTACTTAAACATGTCAAGGGAGCCAATATATCAGAAAGACAAATTCTGTCCTGTCTTATGGTATGATTGCAGCATGGGCAAATGGGGTCAGTCATAACATGAAACTATCACCACGATAAAAAATGTCAATGGTGTTGTGTTACTTTACAGTTTCTGTTCATGCTCCAAATGTGAAATAAGCAATAATGTTAATGACAAACATTATTTTGATGATGTGGTCAGCAATGTGTATCCTTTCTGGGTTAAAATAATGAGAGCATTTCAAGGCAATTTCCTTCTTTTTAAGACAAATGAAATAATCTTATGTCTTAAATATGAAGTTTGTGGATTTGTTCTAAATTTTCTGAAATTACCTAGGTAAGATCTAAGTGCTCATTGTTTGGATCTAGGTAGATAGAATAATGACCAAAGATGCCATCTGAACTCCTACTCATTTGCCAGCACCACTGTGGGAAGAATAAAGCATAATGTTTTGGGGGCCTGGAGCTAATTCAAATAAGCCAAAGAAAATATGTGGCTTCTTCAAAGTCAATATAGATGTTAGAATAACAGAATACCACTCTTATTGAAGACTCAGTAAGTCAGGTTATGGGCACTAATTAAGAGAAAGCCATAGAATATCATCATTTAAGTTTTCTTACCTACTTCTTCAGTCATAATGTCTAAGATCAAAACACTCCCTACCTCCCTATGCCTCTTCTTTTTTTAAAGAGCTTCCAAATCATAGATACTATTTTTGATTTATAAGGATAAGCAATGAGATTAGGAAATTAGTCTGAATGTCTTGGGGAAGCACAAAAGGCAAGCTATAAGTGAAGTCATTATTTGCTTTTCCAAAGTGAATCCTCAAGAACAATTATCACCTCATTCAAAGAGATACATTCGAAATTCTAAAACATGCATCAGAAGCCATCTACCTCTGAATGGCAGACTTTGTCAGCATCCAATGAAAGAATATACAGACCAAAGTCTATTTAGAATTGCTTGCCCTGGATAAATCTCTACCCCAAGTTAATTGTCCTCATTGTTGGAGAGGAAATGAGAACTACTAAAAAAAGCAAGACTCCAGGGGTGGGCTGAGTGGCTGACTTCCTTAACGAAATAGTCTCTATTTTGTTTAAAACTCAAGCTCAAGGCAAAGGCTTGATTTTGGTGATTTACCACATCTATAGCCTTGACCACAGAATTTACCGCTTTGGAGATGTCCATACCCCATTCACAGGACCCTGTCCTGTTAGCCTGGAGCCTTGTACAGAATAGGCCCTCAGGACATGTTTAGAGAAATTATGGAAGGTGAGAAGATGGGAGTGAATGTGTGAGTGAATGAGGAAATAAATGCTGAACCGATACGTAATACAATGGCTTAAGAAAAATCATTCACATCAACAAGTATAGGGGCTTCATTGTAAGAATCTGTGGACTGTACAGCCATTTATAATGGAGATTAACTGCACATGGTACATAAAAAATACATATATTGTGTCTGGACATCAGAAAAACAAAGCTTAGAAAGCTGTGTCTATCATTGCTGTCTGTTCAGACAGTACCTGGAGCCGGATTGAATAAGAATTTTCATGAACTCCCATCATGAAAAATTTTGTTTGCATGACTAACTTGTCTCACCTGGTCAGATCACTGCCCTTGACTTCTGAAGGAGATGCCATGTGTACTAAGCTCTAAATGGGTAGCGGGGAGGCTACCCAGATCAGAGAATGACCAAATACCCTTTCCCTACATTCCCATTCAAGTGTGTTCTGGGTTTGTTTGTTTGTTTGCTGTTTGTTTGTTTGTTTGTTTGTTTTACAGTCTTTTACTCCTCGAGTAGGCTGCTTTTTCATCAGATATGGTGCTGATGTTTTGGTCCAGAATATTTTATAATAGTCTCCCATAATACTTCTGTGCGGAAATTTGCATTTTTCAGCCTGAGAGTTGTCTGATTTATTTTTCTTCGCTTGATGTTTTGGGTTTCTTTTGTTTTATTGTCAAACAGCACCTGCCCAATCTGGGAAGTCTCTTTAGAAAAGTCACAGAGTCATCAGCATTTTCTTTTAAGGGGACATATCAGTGATTGATTGAATATAGTTTTATATAGAGTTGGGAGCAACGCTGAGAAGATTGAGGAATCCATACCTGAAGCTGCTACCTAATAGCTTTTAGCTGTGACTGATGACTTAAACACTGAATCTCCTTCACTCTAAGTGGTTGGGGGAGGGGAGGAGGGAGGAGAAGAGTGAAGAGAAGGCGGCTTACCCATTTTCAAGGACTATTGTGGGGATCAACTAAACTAAGAAAGGATTTTGGAAACAAAAAAAGGCCCTACCAATCTTAGTGGGGTTGTTATAAGCCACCAGGCCTTACTCATTCCCTGCCATATCCTTCCAGTGTTGGTGCCTACTGGACCCATCATTTTGAATCTTGGTCTATACAAATAGCTGAAATTCCTCCCAAATTCACAGTGTCAGGCAGAAGGTCTGTAGCTTCTGAGTTGATCTATGTTCTTATTTGGGGACTGAAGTGGTACTGGGGAGAGGTGACCTACCTTGGGGGGCACTGCAGATAGCTCTCGATTGAGGGTGGTGGGCAGAAACTCACCTGGGTGTTTGGATCAATACTTTTGTGGTAACAGAAAGACTTTGCTTCAAGGATGCTCTTGACAAAACCAGGACCAAGTGACTTCTTTCCTCTCCACATACAAGTGGTTAGGGATCTTGGCTTATAAATGTCCATAGCAATGTCTCCACTGCATGAAGATATTCTGAGAGAAAGAAGCTGACTGCAGAGAGAGCAAATGGGACAGACTGAGAACAAGAGTGTCCTGAGAGCAGCATTACCCCTGCTTTTCTCAGTTTAGTTTCACTCTTTAAAAAAAAAAAAAAGCTGGTTTGAATTGGGAATTGGGTTTCTATCACTTGCAACCAAGAAGCCTGGCTGGTGGAACAACATTTAAGTTTGCAATACTTAGAAATGGGAGAGTTAACTGACCCCTCTCTTTTACTCACAATCCAGATGCAATCCATCAGCAAATTTCATTAACTCTTTCTCAGTGGATGTCCAGGATCCCACCACTTCTCCCTACTTTGAGAACTACCTCATATTTCTAATCACTATCATCCAATCAAAATGCAATCAATTTTATCAATCAAAATGGAATCCATTCATATTTCTAATCACTATCATCACTTCTCCAATCAAAACGCACCAATGACTTTTCATCTCACTCAGAATAAAATACAAAGTCCTTATCATGACCTCTAAGGCTCTCCATGATTTCACTTCTTCTGATCCTTCTGACCTCGTCTCCATTACTCTCTGTCCCATACCCACTGCACTTTATCCATACCAGCCTCTTCGATGTTTCTCGAACACACCAAATACCCTCCCATATCAGAGCTTAAGCTACCTCTGCCAGGTAAGCTCTTCTCCCAGATAGCTGCATGCATTTCCCTCCCCCCTCCACTTTTCACTTAGGTCTCTGCTCAGATGTCATCTTATCAGAGACGCCTTCCCTGTCCATCCCAACTAAAACAGCATAATTCCAATATCTCCCACCACCATTTCAACTTCTATCCTCCTTACCCTGCCTCATTGTTTTACCGCACCTACCACCACCTATCATATTAAACATAGACTTGTTTACTGTCTTTCTCCCACTGAAAAATTTGTAAGGGCAAGAACTTCAGTCATTTTGCTCACTGCTATATCATCGACATTCAGAAGAGCTCTGGGCATCTAGGAGGACTCTGTGAACACAATGCATATGTATGCATGGGTGAACAAATCCCTGACTTCACTCCAGAGACAACTCAAACTAAAGGTAGCTGGCTTAGGAAAACAAGCAGATGCAATCAGACACCCATGAGCTATCACCCAGCCATTCTCAGGAGGGTCCCTGGGAAACCCAGTTGCTTTGTGGACATCAGGAGTGATGCTCTTTCTCAATTTCTCCAACAAGGACAGTGGCAGTAAGACAGCCAGCCTACCCAAGTGATAGTAAATAACTGGAATAACAACAATCAGAATAGCCAATAGAACTGATTGAGCATTTATTTTATGCTGGGCACTTTTCAAGTGCTTTGTGATGTAGGAAAGGGTTCGAAGCCAATGGCCAAGAAAGAATTCTTGAGACATCTTTGGTGCAAAATGGTAGTTTTATTAAAGCACCAGGACAGGACCCTTGGGCAGAAAGAGCTGCACTGGGGTCATGAGGAGTATCCCATTATACTCTTTCAACTTGGGAGGGTGTTAAGGATAGCATAAGTCTCTAAGGGATTTGGAAGCAAGGCTTCCAGGACCGTGAGGGGCCTAGCTATTGTTGGGAAAAGGTCATTTATTACTGTCCAATAAAATCTTAGTCATGAGAACCTTCAGATGTATATTGGTGGGCCATATGCTTGGGGGATGATTGCCAACATGTATCTTGAGGGGTTTAGAGATAAAGGAAATTTCTAAAGGAATTTTTATATGTTAAAGTAGACTTATAGGATCCTGGGGGGTGGGGGGCAGTGAGGGTCAGACTAGGATTGTCTTTTGCCCTTAGCAAAGTATTAACATTGAGGCAGTTGAGTCCCTAGAGGAATGTCACTCTGCCTGTTTCAAGGACTTGTCAATGGGCTGTAGGTAGTAAGGAAATTTAATAATTTTTCTTCTGCCTTTGTCTCCCACATCATTTTGCTTTTGTTAACTTATTTTAATGGCCACAACAACCCTGTGAGAAAGGCCTTGTTATTATACCCATTCACCACCAAGAAATTAAGTCACAAGTGGGTTAAAAACTTGCCCGAAGTCACAAAACTACTTAGTTGCATAGCTGGGGTTTGAACTATTACATGCTGGCTCACAAATCTAGATTATTAACCAGGCTGCCGCTGGAGTACAAATGTTCTTTACCATGACTTATGGTTTGAAATGTAGTTCTCATTGCCTCTCAGTGCACGCCCCCCCCACAATGTATAATTAAAGTAAAACCTTCACAAAACAATACATGTGCCCTAATGGATTATGACCAGCTACACAAAAAACACTGCAACAGGCCCTGTGTGAGCACATCTCTGCTCTTCATCGCACCCACCTCCACCTCTAATCCTGCTTTTAAACATGTTCCAGGGGTGAAAATGACCCTTAAATCTCTGTGGACTCAAGAGTGAAGGGCCTTTTAGACAGCTCACTCTGTAAGGAAAAGGAAAGTCTGGGAGGACTTGCCTAGAGAGAGAGGAAGAAATACGGAAAAAAAAAGACAGTAGAGAAATTAAGCTCACCTACTCTACCATTAGCCTAAGGCTGGCCCTACCCTGCCCTTTGGAGAATCTCTGCCACTCTTCAGAACCAGAAGTGAGTCACTGCGGAAAATACAGAGGCTGCTTCTACTGAGGTGGCTTGTCACCGTCCTGCCAGGTGAATTTCAGCCTCCTCTCTGCTGTCCCTGAGGGTACTGTCATCACAGACCGAGGTCTCTGCTGGGACAGGAGGTTTCAGCTATTTTTCATAATGTCAGTTAAGTAATTGTGGTTTTATCCTGCTGTTCTTAGCATTCCTACGAGGCCTTTTAAATCTGTTAACTAATTGTCTTTTTAATCTCTCATATTTGTGCCTTGAAACAGTTTATAGATGAACACTTTTAAAATAACTAAATAAGTAATGAACCCCTGAATAGAGTAACCATCTGTTTTTTTAAAACAACCCTTGGTTTTCACTCGTACAGTCACTGTGTTCCCTAAGGTAATTTAAAAGTTCTTTTTCGGGTGTTCTAGAAAAGAAAAGATTATTCCAGGATATTTCTTTATTTTGAAGTCACACTTTATTTGAATGTCAGCTGTAAATGAATATATTGAGATAAACTAGTAGGCTTTATAACTTACCATCCTAAAGCCTAACCCAAAAATGGTTGAATCTACATAGAAACATTTTATCTAGTTGTATTTGTGACTTTTGGCCCATTTTCAGCTGATTTTATAAAAGCATTATCGGGCTTCCAAAGACCCCGAATCTGGATTCTAGATACTATACACAAGTGTCTTTTGTGTTGCCTCATCTTTTTCTTTTTTCCTAACACTTCACCACACACTTTTAAATTCCCAGGGGACCACCTTAGAAAACCAGTCCAGCCTGATCCCCAACTCAAGCTTACCTCTGAGTTTTAAGCCCCAGTTACCAGCATCCTGGGAACCTGGTCTCCAGTTTAATGTAATTTCCTCTGTGAATATGTAAATTCCCTTGGAAAGTTTCTTTGGAAGCTCTAGAATTAGCTCTTAGGTTATTCATCTCCCAAAGTAGATCTTAGAGTGCACAGTGAAAACTTGAAACATTTTCGTTGCAACTCAACTGAGCAAAAACTTGTGGTCATGGAAAGAATGAAGCTTGTAACATCAGAAGATCACTGTTCACATCCTAGAGCTACCGCTCATGAGCCATGGGAGCCATGGCAAGTTCTTCGGGTGTGGTGAGCCTCTTGTGTCTCATCTAGAAAATGGAATGTAAAAAATATCTACTTTCCCACTGTGGCAGGTATTAGCAATATTGCATGTCAGGCATCTGGCACGAGGCAGACAATAGACGATAGGGTGTGACGTAGCCTGGTGGCTAAGAGCACAGGTTCTGAAGCAACTTCAAGTTGAACACTCTGTCTGCTGCTTAATGGTGGTGGTGGCTTGAGGAAGTTGTGATTTTTAAAGACTGATTTATTTATTTTAGAAAGAGCACATGCAGGGGGAGGGGCAGGAGAGAGAGAATCTCAAGCAGACACCCCACTGAAAGTGGAGCTTGATGGGGGCGGGGGACAGGGGGGACTCGATCTCATGACCTGAGCGGAAACCAAGAGTCTGTCGCTCAACCAACTGAGCCACGCAGGTGCCCCTCAAGTAAGTTATGTAATAACCTCTTTGCACCTCCATGTCTTCAGCTGTAAAATGAAGATTGGTACAATAAAAGCATCTAGACTACAGAGCCTTTGTTATGAGGATTCGAAACATTTTTAAACATTCAAAACACTTAAAAAAAAATTGTGTCACATAGTAAACATTAAATAAATGCTAGCTATTAGATCCTAACAATTAATAATACATATCCCTTGATGTGCTCCAGGGATAACTTCAGGGATTTGAATATTTTCTTCAAGATATAGAAATTGGGGTTTTTTTTTCTCCCCAAATAGGCATTAGAAAGGAAAACACTGAAGGAAAAATTCCTCTACATCTCGTTTATGTGTTTGTTTCCTGAACATGAGGCCATTAAAATCATTTAAGCTTATAGAATGTTAAAACATATATTAGGCCAAGGGAAATGCTGATGCTGAAAACATTTGCTTCCTTTATGTTGCTGGTTAAATAAAAAGAGCGTTTCTCTTGGCCAGTGAAATATGCTTCCTCAGAGAACTTGTGAAGATTTATTACTCAAATGACCCGGAATGTTGCCTCTGCATGTATCCAATGTGTCCTAGGGGCAAAAGTGACAGCAGAAAAAAAAAATACATTTTAGCAAAAGCTGAGCTTAACGTGTACTCTACCTTGCGATGAATAATTTAACTAGTCTCCCAATTTTTGAGAAACATGAGAGAGAAGGTTTTATTGTGGGTTTGACAAGGTATAGTTAAGCATGAGTGAAAGCCAAAAATATTTTCCCCCTTTGGCAATGATCAAAATGTCCTAGGTTAACTGGTTTAGGACAACTAGGGAAAAGTTTTTGTGTACTAATTCCGCTTATTTCCATCACCACAGTATATGTTTTGGACTTAAAAAAAAAATTGTCCGCTGGTATGTTGTGAGGAGCAATAAACAGAAGAATCAAGTCAAGCTAAGAAGGAAAAACTAATCTCATTAAAAGCTGAGAAACTAATCTCATTAAAAGTATAATTTAAACTATTATCTTTTGTGTTTTCAAATCACATGCTTGATGTTATCAGAGCATTATTACCATAAGTTGAAATGATTCTAAGCAGGGTTATAAGGCAGTATGTTGTTTCACTGCTTTGTAGGTTTGGTACTGCATTTGCTTCAGTCCTATCTATACCCTGGGGAATGGACTATATGATTTTGGAAGGCCCCTACCTGGCCTAAGCACCCATGGCCCGAACCAAGGTTAGAACCTGAAGAAGATGCTTGCATGGATGGTGGCCACTGAACTGTGGAGTCCCAGCTGTATCCTAAGCTCCTCTTACTCTTAGGAAGCTATCCTTATTTCCTTCTGGTGCTTTCCACTCTGGTCTCAGAGAAACTTGCCACCTCTTCAAGTACCTAGCAAAAGCTCCAGACCTGAACTTGTGCACCTGGCGGGATAGCTGATGCAAGACTGAAACATTTGGGTAAGACTTTCCCTGTCTCGGCCATGAAAAAAGGAAAAAATTAAAAAAAATTTTTTTTAGAGAAATATGGTTGTAGATACTTCTACTTAACAGACACCAGTTGGGGCTCAAAGTAACTACTCATCCTCCTTCTGGGTCCATCTCCACATAGGAGGTACCATCGCATCCTCCAGGTCTCCTGAGAACAGAGAGCTAGACATTTATACTCTTCTGTTTAGAACAAAGAGAACAAGACTCAGAGAGACGAAGATAGTGTTCTCTCCCCTCCACCTAAGATCTACCTTCATAGTCTTCATGTTTTCATTGAGAACTTCCTCCTTCCCTGGTAATGGACATCAGGAATGACCATTCCCTTAAAGGAGGCCATACACTCTCTACAAAGGGGAACAACTTTATCTTTATGGACCTCAACCGAACCGCCATATCTCAATACATTGTAACTTCTGTGCAAGAATGAACACACATATTTTATTTTATTCTTATGCTGTCTTCTTTATTTAAATAATTGGCCTCTTCTAACTCATTGACTTTACCTTCTAGATGGTAAAACTTTGACCACTTTGGAAGAACTGAAAAAGTTCAGTGATACTAGCCTGGGAAATGAGTTTCAAAAGTAACTTGCTATCAGGCAAAACTATGTACTTATTACAGCTTGTTTGTTATTAAGTCATAGCACTGTGAATAGAGCATTTGGTATAAACTAAAAAAATCAGTAGAAAAAATAAACTAATTTTTGCCAGGCACATGACAGTAGTGCATGCTGGGAGGAGATTGGTGTTTGGGTGGGAAATACCAAACTTTGGCTTTGCCTGTCTCTTCAATATGACCTTGAAGTAGGTCATATAAGGCAATATTGAAAAATCGAAAGATTGAAAGCCTTAGTACCTATAGTCTAGATTCCTGTAACATTCAGATCTTTATCTTTTTAAGATTTTATTTATTTATTTATTTGTTAGAGAGAGAGAGAGAGCAAGCAGGGGGAGCAGCAGAGGGAGAGGGAGAAGTAGGCTCCCTGCTGAGTAAAGAGCTTGATGTGGGACTCAATCCCAGGACCCTGGGATCATGACCTGAGCTAAAAGCAGACGATTAACTGACTGAGCCACTCAAGGCATCCCATAATATTCGGATCTTAAGGACAAGTTAAAATGATGTATATAGAAGTTATTTATACCTTACAAATTATGGCATGAATAAAGGAATATTATTTTACCTTGTGGCATTTTTTTGAATTTTATTTCTTATATTTCACTATATATTACCCATCGCTAAAATATTTAGAGGGTAAGCCCTAGCAGTTGGAGAAACATGACTCAGAGAGATACACTTCAGACTACTTAATGAAACTTTGCACTATTTATTATTTTTAGGCTGGGGAAATTTCTATTCTGGGTGTTGGCTGGGATGAAATGAAATTACATTGAAAATACCATTATATGAGTATTTATACCACAGTGGAAACCTGGAGACAATTCATAAGAAAGAGGAAGAAAAAGAAATTAATTCATAAAGTTTTTAGATGTACTTTATAATTGAAGTATATTATGAACTAAATTGTAGCTTGCCGTTGTTCCTTATTATGGTTTCTGATTCATTTACTTCTGGTTCATTTGCTTGTCATAAATTCTAGTGCCCCAGAGGTACTGCAAATGCATTGCTGAATTGCTTTTTGCCACAGTAACCTTTTATTTCACTGCTTAAGGCATATATTTTTATGATGCTGGTTTATCCGGGGATAATACCAAGTAATTCAGACATAATGCAGGTTCAATGGCAGCCAATGAACTTTGTAGAATTCAGACAACTTCCCACTCCTTTAGCCACACGTCCTCCTTAAATCTACTATCTACTCCTTCTCTTTCCTGCCCTCATTCATCTTTCTTTATCACCAACACTTACCCCTGAACCCCTCTAGAGGCAATGAAACTTTATATATAAAAATGTTCAGCCAGAGAGAATCTTCCTCCCCTCCTTCCTTCCTTTCTTCTTTCCTTCTTCATGCAAGAAGTACAGAGAACCAGCAATGCTCTATCTAATGGGTACAGATATAATTGTGACACAGTCTCTACCATAAAAGATTTTATACTCTGATGGACAAGACTGACCTTACAACATATTATTACGTCGAAGCGGGAAGGTGTGTGAATATATGGCTGTGGGAGCTGACACAGGCCATGTAACTCTGCTTGGAGATGAGGGGGACCGCTTCCCAGGATGTGGGACATCTGAGCCAGTGGGAGAGGTGGAGCTGAAAAGGTTGTCAGGGGCAGGACCACAGGAGATCACCTGCAGCAAGGAGATTAAAGTTCCCGAGCACTAGAGGTGGGCAAACATGGCCCCCAGGCCAAATTACCATCCTGCAACCTGTCCTTTAAACAGTTTAGTTGGAACACAGTCACACCCATTTGTTTAGTATTGTCTGTGACTGCTCTCATGCTACATGGTAGAGCTTTGTTGAGACAGAGACCATATGGCTCCCAAAGCCTAACTATTTACCAGCTAGCCCTTTACAGAAAAGGTTTGCTGACCTCTGCAATAGAACAATGCTTTCAACTCTTTCTCCCCACATCACGGTGTACAAGGAAAATGGTAACATTTGAACAGTAAGTTAGGTTGGACAGAGATAATGCTCCTGGCCAGAGGCAGCCAGGCCAGAGCCCCGAGCTACTCAGAGCCCTCTGTGAATGGTCTCGAGCTGGAAGGATGGCCAGTATTTCAGCATGCTGGGACCTATTCTTAGCCATGGGTTGGGAAAAACTGACCTTTGGAAGGAAAAATCACTAGAGAGTATTCTGAGTAAGAATTTACATAGGTAATATTAAACCAGAAAAAAAGAAGATATTGGAAAATTCAAAAGTAACTTCCTTAGGGAAACCAGAGGTTCAAGGGTTTATAGTTCTTAGCAGCAAGTTGAAATCCATGAAGCAAAAAAAGATATTTGTTTAACAACTTTTATCTGTACAATATTTTACTAGGTTCTGGTGGAAAGCAAAGACATAGGTCTGACATTATGGAATTTGAATTAACTTGGTAGAACAGATTCCTCTGGAGAAGAGAGGCAGCTGAACACACAGGGCAATATCTGCAACGGGACAAACTATGGCTGCATCTTAGCCCATGTTTCCCTCGGAGGACTGGAAAAAGAGGCACCCCGTTTACATGGGAGAAGAGGAGAGATGGCTGCAACTCTGGCAGCCTTCTGTGACTCAGTGCTCTTGATGGAGACAGAACCCAGAACTCTGAGAAATGCCAGGAATAGCCTCTGCTTACAAACCATCAGAATAGGGCATGACATCAATCACTGCTAGGCAAGACTAGCTTCTCCTGTTTGTGGCTGCTGCCTGTCACATCCCCAGAAATTCTGTCATTAGAGTTTCTAGCTTTAAGAATCTCTTATTAAATTGTAAACACTCCCAAGCCCAGAAGTGGCTGAGCCACTTTTATCTAATGTCTTACTGAAGCTTCCTTCACTCCTAAAAGATTTATTGGGCACCTTCACTATTCCAGGAGGTGTGTTAAGCTCTGGGGACACAGAGTTGAATCCAGTGGCTCCAACTTAGTTGAGAAATGACTAAATCATACTCTGTAGGAATAAGATTCAGGACGGCTGTAGGAGATGTGTGTGTGTGCATGCGTGCATATGCACGTGTGCACGTGTGCTGGGGGAATGGTAAGGACTTTAGACAAGGGGCAGAAACAGGTGCAGAAAGCATGTGTTCCAGTGACAACTTTCAGCCTCAAGCTGAAACAAAAACAACTTTTGCCTCAAGCTGTCCCTGTAAGACAATTTCTTTTTATAACATCACAAGAAGCAGCACCACTGTGCCTTCCATGCCTGTATGACATATTTACATATTTCCTTTAATTTTGTTCTCTGATGCTCAATGACTAATTTTCCATTTCAAAGATCTGCTCATTAAGACAGCAAACCAGGAAAGCACCAGAAAGAAGAGAAAGATTCTTATCAAAACCAACTGATACACAAACCTAACTGGCATTTTGATCACTAGCTGCTACACTCCTCGGTGACACGATGGCCTTGGAGGTGCCATTATGCATCTCTGTGACCTTCATCATTCCATTCTCCCTTTATAGCTGCCCTGTTGCTGGTTTTCAGAGGATGAAAACGAACTGGCCAAAAACTGATTTCTCAAAGGGTGATATTTCAGTAGCTTTTGAACAACCATTTCCGTGACTTTAAAAATAATATGTCATATAAGCCAGGGTGCACTTTACTTACAGATCTTCCCAACTTTATTCATTTGCATTCTGTCTTCAGTGTCCTGAAACACATAAGATGCATTCTGATTCCCAGCCCATTTCTTTCTTGGGAGTAAATCTGGTGTCACCTTCCTTGCAGGTGCGGACCATTAAGGCTAGATTGTTTTTGAGATTATTTACCTGATAAATGACTTCCATCATAGCCCAGCAATATACCAATCCTTTATATAATTCCATAGTTAAAAAGGGAGCAATTTAAAGCCTTTGCCAGTATAGGTGATCATCCAGTTCAATGACTAAATTTATTCTATTAATAAGGCAGAGAGTGAAGCTTGGAAATGCGATCTGGTCTTGAACCTTAGAAGATATCATTACATCTGATTGATTTGATGTGGTGCTTTGTTCTGTACTCAAAAGATTACAGAAAACTGGGGTGATATTTACCTTTTTCTTGCAAAATTGCTCGAGATATTGCTACTCCCTAGGGCCACCTCACTAAACACTCATTTCTTCAAACTTGCTTTTATAACATTCAACGCAATTCAGTCAACACTCTTGGGGAAACTACTACAGTATGTGCCAGGTATTGTGCTAGGCACTAGGAACCCCGCAACGTACAAAATGCTTCTACCCCCTACTCTCAGGAAGCCTGATAGGCATTTCTATACACATGGGTTGCCAAATAGTCTCTGTTTGTGTCCCTCTCCCCTCAGATCCTCTCTCCACCTTTCTCAATCCTCTGTACCCCCAAAGGCTGACATATAAGGGTACCATGATGGTTAATTGTATGTATCCACTTGGACTGGCCCATTGTTTGTTCAAATGCCAGTCTAGATGTTGCTGTAAAGATTTTTTAATTTATCTTTATTTTTTATTTTAAAGATTTTTTTAGAGATGATTAACATTTAGTTTGGTTGACTATGAGTAAAGCAGATTATCCTTTGTAATGTTGGTGGGCCTTATGCAATCAGTTGAAGGCCTACTAGCAAAGACTGAGGTTCTCTGGGAAGGAAGGAATTTTGCCTTCAGACTGCCTTTAGACTCAAGACTAAAATATCAACTCTTCCCTGGTCTCTGGCCTGCTAGGTTACTCAATAGATTTTGGATTTGCCAACCTCTACAATCAATTACAGTGAACAGTTCTGTAAAATACAATTCTTTCTCCTTTTCCCTCTCCTTTTCTCTTCCTCTCTCCCTCCTTCATCCCTGCCCATATATATATATATACACATACATTCTAACTAATATATCCATAGAACCCCTATTTTCAGGCTTTGGATTTGATTTGATCAATAGGAGACATAGACAGGAGATCAGAGGGAAGAAGGAGAGTAAGATATTCCCTGGCTCCCTTCCTATAGGGCCACAGGTTGGCAAGAACTATATTTTTCCACTTAAGATCGTGGCATCTGTCTTTCCTATCCTAATGTTCTAGGTCTCTCTCTCTATATATATCCTGGTAACCACTCTGTTCTCTTACCTCTTCAGGCCTAGAGGAAGGGATAGTTCCTACTGTTGTTTATTTGGGGTATTCACTATACTTCGTTAGTGTAGTTCAATCCCATTGATACCTACATAAATAGTTTTTTCACCTAAATTCTCTTAAATGTGTCAGTTTGAGTGTACCAGCTATTTCCTATTGAGACTGTGATTCTGATTCAAAAACATCTGACAGAATATTCTGTCTTCTCCTACATAAAAAAAATAGTTTTGGAATGTACCATATACTGGGATCCAGTGAGTGGATCACTATCTATTGGTGTCTATAAATTATTTAGGGGTAAATTCTCTTTGGTATGAATCTGTTTATAACCAAAGAATCTTTTTCAAAAAGTTTTAGAGCAGGAGGGAAATTGATTAATTATCCAGTACAATTCTGATTCCACCCCATTGCCACATCGAGAAAATTAAATGTAGAGAGGTGAAAAACTGCACACAAGTACAGTGGTAGAACTGATTCTAGGGGTGACTGGGTAGCTCAGTTGTTAAGCATCTGCCTTCGGCTCATGTCATGATCCCAGGACCCTGGGATTGAGCACCGAGTTAGGCTCCCTGCTCATTGGAAAGCCTGCTTCTCTCTCTCCCACTCCCCCTGCTGTGTTCCCTCTCTCGCTGTGTCTCTCTCTTTTGTCAAATAAATAAATAAAATCTTTAAAAAAAAAAAAGAACTGATTCTAAACCCCACGTTAAATATAAAATTGTTAAAGTAGATTCTACATCTTAAAATCCATGATTTCAAAAAGATCTTAGGTAAGGAGACTTATTCTGAAGTCTTACTTAAAGTCATTCTGAACGTAAAAGAGGTCTCACCGAAGAGCTCCTGCTCATTGGATGAGCCAACATGGTATGTTATTCTGTTTTCTCTAGTGTAAGTATTTAATCCCTGAAGTATGAGCACCATACCCTCTTAGCAGAAGTGCGTATTTGTCTGCACAAGGACTTGTGACTCTGCCCTAACACTGAGGTCTAGACCTGCTGTGATCAGTACATACCAACGACAGATAACAACATCCTTGCCTTGGGTGGTGGGCAGGCTGGATGAGTCAGGAAAACCACACGAGTCTTTCCGGCTGAGCAAAGGCCAGTGCCATCAATCTTGTTTAACAGTATGTTTATCCTAACATTTATAATTGCCCCATTTCTGATAATTTGGATAAAGCTATCCATTATGAACTGAATGTTTAGGTCTGGCCCCTTATTCATGTTGAAATCCCAGCCGCCCCCCCCCATGTGATGGCATTAGGAGGTGGGGTCTTATCATGTCATGAGGGCGGAGGCCTCAGGAATGGAATTGGTGCCCTTTAAAGGCCTGAAATTTTAAAAATTCTCTTTTTTTTTTAAAGATTTTATTTATTTATTTGAGAGAAAGAGAGAACACAAGCAAGGGGAGTGGCAGGCAGAGGGAGAGGGAGAAGCAGGCTCCCCACTGAGCAAGGAGCCTGATGTGGGTTCGATCCCAGAGTCCTGGGATCGTGACCTCAGCCAAAGGCAGATGCTTAACTGACTGAGCCACCCAGATGTCCCAAGGGCTGAAATTCTTTTAAGGGCACAGTTTAAATCTGCTGGTGCCTTGATCTTGGACTTGCCAGCCTCCAGAACTGTGAGAAATAAAGGTTTGTTATTTAAGCCCACCAGGCTACGGTATTTTTGCTATGTAGCAGTTTGAATGGACTAAGATAGCTATCTAAAATATAAATTGCTTCTGCGGCACCTGGGTGACTCAGTCAGTTAAGTGTCCGACTCTTGATTTCAGCTGAGGTCCTGACCTCAGGGTCACGAAATCAAGCTCCATGTCTCTCTCTCCATCTTGTCCCTCCCCCCTGCTTACATACGCACATACTCTCTCTCTCTCTCAAAAAAAAAATAGATAAAATTAAAATATAAATTGTTTCTGAACACAGATCTTACTATAACTATAGTAGTTTACATTTGGGCAAATCTCCCTTATCAATGTTCTCAGGAATTAGGAGTAAACACATGAAATGATAGCATAGTCAAGAACTGAAGGTAGGCTTTTCTGGAGGCTTATAAAAAATTTTGTCCAAAAGAACGCTGCGCTACCCACACTCAGTTCTCGTAAGCCACTGAGCAGCTGACAGGCAGCCCTGAGATGCTCCTATCTCACCTGGATCAAAACCACGGAAGCCGAAGCTGCTGCACTACACTTGCTAATCCCCGGAACCAGGCCACCCGCCTTCACGGTAGAGGAGAAGCCTTTTCTGGCTTCCCACAGGCTGAGGGGAAAAGAGTTCATTTAGGTTTAGATAAGGCTGAGAATCCACCTGAGCCCCAAACGCCACAGGAAGCTCTCCCAGCCATGGCTCAGGAGACTGCATCTCCATGCCCCTTGGAAATGGGGCAGAAACTCCAGCTGAGCTGGTAATATTGTCTCCTCTCCTTCCCTTTCTCCTCCAGGGCCCTACCATTCCTGCCTATATTCCTTCCGTATAGCTTAAATACTTATAATTCTATTTTTGTCAAAATGTATTTTGTTAGCTCCAAAATGTATTTCTCAGACAGCAGTGTGGAGGTAAGTTTGTGATTTATCCTCGGAGTCCCAAGTTAGCAGGAACAAGAGTTTCTGAAGCTGACCTTCTTCAGCGCAGGGCTTTCGTGTGTTTTCGGGGAAGAAATGCATGGTCACCTAACATAGAGAAAATGGCCATTAGCCTTTGCTTCTTTATCGCCAGGCTGCATAGGAAATTTAACACTACAGGCACCTGATACCTGCATTGTGTGAAGCCCAACACCTGTTCCGAGAAGACAAGAACCACGCCTATGTAATTTCAAACACTCTACTCAGGAAGGAAGGAAGGAAGGAAGGAAGGAAGGAAGAAAGGAAGGAAGGAAAAGGGGAGGGAGGAAAGAAGGAAAAGGGCAGGGAGGAAAGAAGGACGGAGCTCACATTTTCATACAACTCTTTCCTCTGACCTTTATAAAAATAAATGACCACTGCAATAGGACCAAGCCAGTGTAATTGTCCTACTCCATCTTATTGAAAGAGAAGGAAGCCAACATGTGAGGAGCACTTATGATTTGGATGCTTCATATGTTATCTAATAAAAATATTGGCTTACATTTATTAAACTCTTATGTCAGGTATTATGAAAGCATTTTACATGTATTATCTCATTTAATGCTTACAACACTCCAAGTACTATTTTTATGCCCATTTTAAGAGAAAAAACAAAAACAAAAACTGAGGCTACCCTACAACTTCAGTAAGGGCCTGAGGTGAAATTTGAAAACCCAACACTAGAAAATTAATCAGCTTTAATTTATAAAACTACTCAGTGCTTTAAGAATATGTAGTCCTGTTTTCAGACAGAACTAAATAAGAAAATAGAGATTGGTATTCTATTACTCATTCAAAATGAAGCTTCCATTTAGTGGTGGGAACAAGATGTGAACCCAGGTCTGCACAATGCCCAAAGCCCAAATTCCATCTGCCGCACCATCTTATCTCTTGAATTCAGACTGAAATCTACACGTTTCTATCACCTAGACAGCGCTGGATGGATGGTGCCTTGAATTGCAGTGTTCTCTGGCTAGCCATGCTCCCATCTCACAAGCTCCTGCTCTCACCCACATACAACCAAGTCTTGCAAGAAGTTGAATTTTACCCTCATCAACACAGTCCCCTCATCGTCACCACTCACTCTGCCTGTCTCCTCACTATCAGTTTCAAGAGCATGATGTCCAGCATCCAAGGAAGGAAGGTTCCCCCAAGTGGTCAGCCTTTTTGCCCTACATTAGAACTCCAAATGTGTAGCAATCCTGGCATTCCTCATGTATTCATTCCACTGACATCTATTGATACTCCAGTAAGAACAGTGAAAGGTCCTAAGGCTGCAGAAAAGTGTGTACCTGGGTAAGACCTCTTACCTACAAAAAGCTCAACGTCCAGTGTAGAAATAGATGTGTCAAGCCAATATGTATGAATAAATGCCCTAGAGGCTTTAAGTAAGTCTACATGCTATAAGTTAGAGCTAGATGGAAATTGACCAAAACGAACTGCCTAAGCTTTCTTAGGGAGTCCCAGAGGAGTTAGCAACTAACCTGAATCTTGAAAGAAAAATAAAAGTTTACCAAGCTTCAAAACAGATGTGTCACACAGGTGCTAGCCCGTGCAAAGACAAAGATGGAGTAGAGCAGCAGAGCAGATTCTGAAAACTACCATAGTTCCATGACTGTCAAGACCTTGTTTTGTGAAAAGTTTTTGACTGTATTTTATAGGCTACAGAATCTTGAAATTAAGAATCCAAACTCCTAGCTGCAGCTCAAGTGGACTGATCAATCACTAGCCCTGCTTGAGAGCCTGATGTTGGCTTGAGGAGATTGAGTTGCCAGACCTGCTTCATCTCCCTCAGATCTAGGCTTGACGGAATGGGGCCAGACCTTGTGTGGCTTCTCATCCTTCTAGTTGGCTCACTGTCTGAGCCCAAGGGCTCACTGGCCACACAGCTTCACCCGCTAGGCTCTCTTTCCTCTCCTCTCCTCCCAGCAATGCTTTGAATCTAAAATAAAACCATCTCTGCCCACAGTGAATAATTACAATAATAATGGTATTTCTAAGAGGGTTTTGTTTCTCTCCCCCCTACTGTCCTGTGGAGGCCCCAGGGGATTGATAAACTCAGCAAACGTTACATGATGTGAAAACTAAATCATGTATCTCAAAGCTGTCTAATGAGGTTACTCTGGAAAAGAACACTACAGAAAACAGAAATCAAAATGCCAAGAGGCAGAGAGAGGAGTGTTTCAGTAGTTGCGTTGCCAATACCCAAAGGCAAAGGAAATGTAGAAGGACAGTGGATACTTGCAGTTACCAAAAATCGTAACAGTTACTCAAGGCAGATCATCCCGCAGGTGAGAATATGAATTAGAATAACCCTTCACAAATGCAGAGCAGCGCAAGACTGAACTTTTTCCTAGTGTTTTCACAAATATCCTATCAGCTGGGACTCACAACAGTCTTGCAAAAGATGCATGCTCAGAGAAGCTAGGGGTCAGGTGGTAGAATAGTCGCCTACCGTCATATGACCCAAGAGTGGTAAAGCCTGGACAGACACACACCTTCTGCCTCGTGGTCAGCATTCACTAATGAACTGAGTTTCACATTTCTCCCCTGGAAGAAGCTTCTATTATTTCACCAACATGTTAGTGCTGATTAATGTGCCAGGCAATATTCTAAGTGTGTAGTGATATTGACTTAGCGATAATAACCCTGGAGGCACAGAGAGACTCAGTAACTTGCCTGAGTTGTCACAGCTAATAAGTAGCAGAGTCAGGATTTGAACCTGTGCTGTCTGATTCCAGAGGCAGCACTCTTAACCATTACGTTATGCTGCTTCTCTGAGTCCATTCATACACCCTGTTTTTAAACAAAGAAAAATATTTCATCTCTAATCTAATATCTGCTAACTTTCTGAAGACTGATTGACTTTTGAGAGGTTACATCTTTGAAGTTCTTCAAAGTCAGTGCATTTTAATATCTCACACCAGAGGTCCTCAAAGCCTTTCCATGGGATGTATGAGGTTAAACTATTTTTATAAGAATATCAAAATATTAATTGCCCTTTTCACTCTCATTCTGTAGGCAAGTGTACAGTGTTTTTTAGAGGTTACCTAATGAGTGATACTCCAGTGATTGAATGCAAAGGCAGATATGATAATATAACTCTCATCCATTAACCCAGGCATTAAAGTAATTTGCAAAAATGTAAGCCAATGCCACTCTGTTCATTGTTTTATTTAGGAAAACTGATTTTTCATAAGAAAATATGTTAACATGTAATAGGTTTATTGTTATTCTCAAATAAGTTTATTTTAATTTTTGTCTTTAATTTCTACTGAGGTAAATATCAAAAGATATCATTCACATAAACAAAACTATTTGGGGTGCTCAATGATTTAAGTATAAGTGGCTCCTGAGAACAAGAAGTGACAACTCCTTCTCCTAGACCGTTTAAAATCGAACATCTTTGAAACTAGTAATGATGAGCTTTAGGGTAGAGCTCAAGGGGTCCTAAATTTTGTAACATTTTGGAAGTGACATCGTCAATGTCATATCCATGCCTACCCATGCCCTTATTAGTAAGGAAACTGAGGCTTAAGTTGGTTAAGAGCTTGTACATTTAGTACAAAACTGGTAATAGAGCCCATATTTTCATCATGAATTAAACTGAATTCTTTTCAAACTTTTGTTGAATAATAAGCTTAAAGGCAGAATGGAAAATTAGAAAAGAATACTAGGTAAAATGAAGCACATGAATAGTGTTGGGAGTTTTTGAAGTGTGTTCACGCTCATGTCCTCCAGCAAATCTTCCTCTCGTGGTGTGCTTGCTGGGCAGGGTAGATATCCCCCCTTTTTTTTTTATGATTTTTAATTTAATTTTTATTTTTGTTAAGCAATTACACGCATTTAGCTTAAATAGTGAAATATTATGGGGTGCCTGGGCGACTCTGTCGTTTAAGCGTCTGCCTTCTGCTCAGGTCATGAGCCCGGAGTCTGGGGATTGAGCCCAACATGGGGCTCCTTGCTCAGCAGGAGCCTGCTTCTCCCTCTGCCTCTGCCCCTCCTCTCGCTCGTGCTCTCTCTCTCAAGCCCTCTCTCTCTCTCTCAAATAAGTAAATAAATAAATAAAATCTTAAAAAAAAAAAAAAGAAATGTCATAAGACTTACAGCTAAGAACATTGGTTCCCTGTCTCGCCTGTTCCTACCCTTCATATTCTATCCTCTAGAAGCAACTGTTTTTATCTCTTTGGGTTGTTTCTTCTTATATCTACAACCATGTTTCTAAACTAGATGTTTATACTTCTGTTTCTTGGCTTCTTTACTTCATACTCGTCTTCTTTGATGTCCAACTATGGAAAATAAGGATTTAGCACTTGTTTGGTTCACCTATTTCTTTATCAAAATCTACCCCCAAACATAAAAGCTTAAACACCCATCAGTTATAATCATTCCTCACAGGTCTTTGGTTCTGCGAGGCTCAGGTGGGCTCATCCAGCTATCGCAGCGTCCTTCACATGGCTGCAGTCAGATGGCACCTGAGGCTGTCATCCTGAAGGAGTCATCTTCGGCATTCATATATCTGATTTTCGCTGCAATGGCTTACATGGCTGGAGTCTGCTGCAGCCTCTACATGGTCTCTATCTCTCTACAATCTCTCCAGCTTTGCAGTCTCTGGGTCAGTGGACTTCTTACATAGCAGGTGAAGGCCCTAAAAGCAGGAGTACCAAGAAAACTGGACGTAAGTTATATGTCCTTTTCTGACCTAGTTTCTGGAATCATCTAGCATTCCTCAACTGCAATCTGTTGGTAACAACTGGGTCATAAGGTCAGAAGGATTAGACTCCATCTCTGGATGGAAGATTGGCAAGATCACATAGCAGCAGAGCATTTGGATGGGAAGCATTGATAGCGCCATCTTGGAAGAATACAATCTGCCGAAGCACTCATTCCAATCCGCACATGCATCCTCTATCTTCTCGATATTCAGTGTTTGCATCGTTGCATATTATTACCATGTCAGTGATTTCCATGCTCAGCCACGCAGTATACAATGATAACGTCACTTTTCTTTTACATAATTTAATTTTCTAGAAGTTAATTAAGTTAATGATTACACTTTCTCCTCTCTTTTCTTAATTTCTGTTTCTCATCACTAATTCCTTCCCAAATTTTCAACAGAACTGGGAAAATCACCATTCAGTGCAGTCATTCACATCAAGGAATATAATAAATCCATTGTTTCCCTTTCTGAGATTATTCCTAGAGCTTTGCTCCTTCTGATCCAATGTGTGCCAATTTCTCTCTCCCTGGATTTCTGTTGTCTACAGAGGGACTTCCATTAATCATTAGCTAGTGTCCTCTCTCCTTTGTTGAATCCTGTTTTATGGATGGTATGTCTACTTTGTTGATTTATTTATCGAGTAAGTATTTCATTAGCTTGACCAAAAAGACTTTGTGAGAGAAAAAAGTTTTTGAGATCTTGCCTATATGAAAATGATTTTTTTATGCATTTATACAAGGTTATCTGGATATAAAATTCCAAGTCAGAAAGAATTTTCTCTTGATGTTCTTAATATCATTGTTCCATTATCTTCTAGCTTCCAATATATTATTGAAAAGTTCAGTGTCAATCTGATTCACAATCCTTTTTGTGAAACCTATTATTCCCCTCTTCTTGGGTGTGTTCAGAAATTGCACGTGATAGAAGACCTTTCTTATTTGTTGTGCTGGACATATGTGTGGGCCCTTTTAATGTGAAATTATATTCTCTGTTCTCTTTGACAACCATCCCAACCACCACCACCACCACTTTATCTATTTTTAACATTTCTACTAATCAGATATTATGCCTTCTTGAATGTTCTTCTTACTTGTTCTTTCTCCTACTATCCATCTCTTCATATTTTAGCCCTACTTGCTGGAAGAATTGACCAACTTTTACATTCCACTCTTCTATAGATCTCTTTGAAATTTCTACCATAGTATTTTTTTATTTTCGAAGATCTCTTTCTTATCTCCATTACTTTTTGACAGTATCCTCTTCCTAACTAATGAAAACATCTTCTCTGAAGAATATTATTTATAGGTTTTTAAATAACATTAGTTTTCTATTTCTTTTTTCCCGTTTCCTTTTATTTTAGTTTCTTTCATGTTGAAATCTTTCCTGAAATCTCTACTATACTGGGTTGTTCATTCATCTTTGAGAATGGGGCACTACAACTATAACTGCTTCTCTGCAAGGTAATTATGAGGGAATCAGGATTTGGAGAGGAAAGTGGCTACCCAATTGACATCTATCGGTCTTTTCTCCTTGGTTGGTCAGGCAAAGCTGAAAGTCATAAACCTGGTTCCCAGTACTTGGGAACAATGTGGAGGAAAAAAGGATGGGATAGAGAGATTAACATCTATTTTGTAGGCTTTTATTTAATCCCTAGTTTTTTAGCAAAACTTTATTCCTGCCCTTTAGTTTTCCAGGTGCTACATACTCCTGTTTCTTTTATTTAGTTTGAAATCCTTTTTCCCCTTTGCTTTTGTTTGTTTGGTTTTTGTTTTGATTTTTCTTTAGATCAAATATATAGCTTGGCTTTTTATTGCAACTGGAAAAAATTTTAAGTTTTGCCAGTTCAAGGCACAGCAGTTTTGTGTAGAGACAAGAATAAGGTTGAATAGACAAGCCACTCACTTTCACCTGAGTGATGCTTTGATAAAGTCATGATGATAGGTAGTCAAACTAATGAGAAAAACGTCTCTTTCAGAAAAGGGTGCCTGTTGTTTTTGACTCTGATAAAAGCCACTCAGGAAGAGGTGGATAATATAATATGAAAGGCTTTTGATAATACTAGTTTTAAGGGATGGAAAATATAGTGGCTACAAAAGATTTTCCCAACTAAGACTAGCAACAATCCAGCAGCTGAGCTGTAGAGAACCAATTAACCTTTGGCGCTATTTAATAATGTATAATAATACAATTATTTGTTCGTAAAGCTGATAGTGGTTGAGAAGTAAGAAAAAAAAGAAAGATGTAATCAAGTATGATTTTCTCCTCTGAATAGGGACTTTATTATGTTTAAAAAATTACTTTATTGAGGTGTAACATACTCTAAATCACACTTATTGCAAGTGTACAGCTCAATGAATTTTTCATGTATATACACCTCTGCAATCACCATCTTGTCAAGATTGAGAACATTTCCAGAACCCCAGAAATTTGCCATGTGCCCCTTCCCAGTCAATACCTCACTCAGAGGTGGTCACTATCTGACTTCTAAATCAACAGCTTCTTTTTGCTTGTTTTTGAACTTCATAAAAATATAATCATACAATGTGTACTCCTTTGTTTCTGGCTTCTTTTCCTCTTATATTGTATTTATGAAATTAATCTATGCCATCATGTGTATCTGGACTTTCTTCTTCTTGATTTTTTTTTCTCCCTATGTAATGTTCTGTTATTTGAATATTCCACAATTTATTTATCCATTCCTATTGATAGATATTTTGGTTATTATTTCCAGCTGGGTTATTATGAATAAAGCTGCTATGAACATTGCTGCACTTGTATTTTTGTGGGTTCATGCATTCATTCTCTTGCATATATATCTAGGAGTAGAATTGCTGGGTCAGAGATTAGGCATCTGTTAAAGTAGATGCTGTCAAATTGTTTTCCAAATGTATTGCTGTTCTTCACTCTCATCAGGAATGAAAGAAAGTTTCAGTTATTTCACTGTTTCTCTGATATGTTCAAAAAATATCTGTCTAGTCATCTGTTTCAAAATTATTCCACCAACTGACTTTGCTCCATCAAATTTAAATTAAGACCAATTGACTGAAGTGTCCTGATTTTAATGGTTTCTATAGGACAACTTTGCATAAAAGAACCATCTACTTTCTGATAGCTAAAGTCATTTTTAATGCTTCCTACATGACTTCTGTGCTTTATCTAGGTCAGGCACTCTCTACTCCTCCTAAAACTATTTTCAAGTGTACTGTTAATTTTCTGAAGTATCCTTGAACACTTTTACTTTATGCTTCTCACAGAAGAACTTTTTGAGACTAAATCACAATCATCAAATCTAAATCATTATCTCTCAATAAGCTCCCTTTTTACTTGGTCACCAAGTCAATATTTTATGTTGATTCAATTACTTGAAAGAATATGGAAGAAATTGTGATATATTGACCAAAGGAGAGACTGTAGCTCAGGTACAAAGAGTCTCATAATACTTGATAAGATTGTTTAAATGTTAAAGGGAAATCATTTCTATAAAAAGAATTCTGCAAAATTAAGATCTGTCTTATTTTCTGGAGAGATTAGTGATTCCATATCCAAATTGACTTGTTATTTTCATTGCTCCTCTTCCCCACTTTACATGTAAAGCTGTAAACTTGAATTTAACTCCAATAAGAGTCTTATTCTTTTTTTTTTTTTTTTTTCATTTAGGTTGGATGGGCTCATGAAAAGGGAGAAGCTACTTGGATCAAATTGAAACTTCAAAGCATTATGTAGAAAATTCTGTTAAAGGTGAACTGCTCTCTCCTTTTAAAAAACATATTTTATTAATATATTCAACATGACCAAAAAGGGTCACAGAAGTAATTCTTCTTGAGCTTATACAAATAACTGTAAATATTGAAAAGAAAATCTCATGGCAATATCAAAGTGTCACGAAGAGATGGGCATGGCTGTGTCTTTACAAGAGGTCAACTAATTCAAAGAAAAAATATAAGAAGACCCAGTTTGTAATCCTAGCTTTTAAATTTAGCAATTTGATTTTGTTAGCATACAGAGACTAAGTCCATCTCTTAGGAAAAATTCATAATAAAGCAAGCTCACAAAAGACTTGTGCACAAACCAGAATTATAATTTGTGAATTAAAAATGAGAAACTTAACTGTTTTAATGCCTAGAACACATCAGCGTTTTCGGTGCATTTTCCCCCAGTAGACACAAATGATAATCATTAAACTATCTCATGAGCAAGGGAGTTAGTTAAGTGTTGCAATGGCATCAAGCTTTGGTAATTCAATGCATACATTTCCATGGGGAGGAGGGTGAAGGATACTTTGTCCAAGGCATCCCCTCCTCTAGATGAAAACAAAAGAATTTACCCTAGCTAGCATAAGTAGTAGAACTATCTATTGAAGGGCATCAATTAGGTTATTGAATCTTCAAAAGGCCGGAGGCTTGGAGACCACAAGTATGATTGGGCAATACCAATCATACCAAGGGAGAGGATGATGTCCTGCTTCCGTACTTGCTGGACACAGACGCTGCTGTCCACACTGCTGATGCTGAGCACAAGAGACTCACCCACTGATTCCAGAGAAAACAAAACAACTCTACTGCCTTTCATGCCAGAAAAGTTGGAATCTACTCACAGCGCTTGTTTCCTCAAGTTACATTCCTCTAATGCAAGGTTTCACGTGGATGCATTTGATTGGTGAAGCTGAGGTCCTCTGACTGTACCCTAACTACAAGAAAGACTGCAAAGTGAATTCCTTGTTTATACCTTGGGAAGAGGGGACTCATAATATAAGAAATTCTCAAACACTGGAAGTTAAGTAGCCATAAGACATGACAAAGGCTACTGTCAAGGACATTGCCACTGTTTGGTTATGCCTCTGATTCTTCATTTCTATTTGTCCACGCTGTGTATTTCATTCTCTTTTGCTAAGAATTATTTTTAACTCATTTTTATTTAAAAATTAACTAATGCTATTGCATAAAATTTGGAAAACATACATACGTGGCAACAGGAATCTCAAAAGTACAGTCTGAATAAAACTTTATTTTTCTCCTTACTGCCTATTTAGATTAATCTCTGCAGCTGCTTCCTTTTCACTCCTCTGGTGTAATTTAAGGCAGGTTTTATGATATTTATTATCATTCTTAAGTAATAAAAATGGGTCCTTGTCACTGTTAGTCACAATAATCACTCCACTGCAGTAATTTAAGTGCATAGTTCTGTATAATAATAAAAATTCTAAGCTTTTTAAATATATAAACTCCCCTCCTCTGCCTATAGTTGTGATGGGAGAAGATGGTTGACTTCTCTCTTTTGCTTCCAGGCCTCACATCACATCCCCTTCTTTCACCGGCTATCTGAGTTGTCTGGTGTCTCTAAAATCAGAGAGGCAGAAGTTGGGAGAAGAGTCCGGAAAAGCCTGTCCTGAGTGATCCCAGTGCTGGTGATGGTTTCTTCCAGGCTTGGTGGGTAAGGAAAGTTGATCTTTTTCCTCAGTGGTACTCTTCATGGGTTCTTTGGAGACCTCACTAGAATCATTAGACTGTGCTTTTTAGAATACAGGCAATGATGTTTTCCTTAAGCAGGCCACTAACTTTTTCTCCCATACCCCTTGAGAATCCAGCAGTTTCCTCCTCCACTGAGGTTCTCCAAATGCTCTTCTAGAAGAGAATATAGGTCACCACCAATGTTCTCAGAGTAGCCTATTAATCAAGACACAGAAGCATCCTTGCCCCACCACTGGCATTCATGGACCCAACCCTCAGTGCAACCTTATCCCCACCCCAATCCTACTCTGTCATTTTGGGCCACAGCTTTAGATTCCTTCTACTTTTATCTGACATTAAGCAACTGTGACATTCATGAGGTCTTTCAAGTGTTCTTTATTAATCTTCTATCCTGAGGTTTGGGAAAAATCATTCCTCTGCTGCAGATCAAATTCTCTTGCTTATTTTCTAAGGCACTTCTTCTTCAATACCTTAAAAGCCGAAATGCAGGGTATCAACAGCCTAAATCCACCTGTACTCATATTTTGGGGTCCTTTTTTCACAACTGAAATAGAGTCCCATTTTAACATCCTCTTCATGCACAATCCTATCTGTAGTACTACCATTGGAATATAACCACAGTCAATTATTTCCTGTATTTCTTTCTAATCTCTTTTTCTGTATCGCTGAATTTTTCAAACTGATATTTCATCAGATGTGTATTTCCAGATTTTTTAAATTAGCACTTTATTTTAACATTTTTTAATGTTCAAAAGTATGATTTGGAAAAAAAAAGATGAAACTTCATTCACAATAACTCCAAACTGGAAACAACTCAAATATCCCTCAATAGGATGGATTAACAAATTTTGATGTATTCATAAAATGAAACAGTATGCATCAATGAAAATGAATGAAGTATAATTACATTCAGCATCATAGAAAGCAGGCATAAGAGAGTGTGCAATGTGCAATTCTCTTTACATAAGTTAGAGAACAGGAAAATTGTAATCAACGGAACAAAAATGGCAGCTACCTTTGGGGGGTGATACTGAGTAGGAGGCAATCTGAGGAGTCCTCTGATGTACCACAAGTGTACTCTCAAAAGGATTTTGGGTGTATATAAAAGTTATTGAATTTTGGATTTAAGATTGGTGCACTTCATATGTATTATAGCTCAATTTAAAAATTATAAGTGATGTGCAGGAAAAATATGTTTTAACTTTTAAGGCCTGTGTGTCATTTCCTCAGGGCCCTTTCTTCATTTATTTCTTGTTAAATGTTAATATCTCTCTTTCCAGATTTTTCTACTTTAAAATGAGGAAAATGAGCCCTTATCGATCTTTTAAGTGCATATCTTTCCCATGGGAGACATTATTAGAAGTGAAATCACTGGGGCACCTGGGTGGCTCAGTTGGTTAGGTGTCCGCCTTCAGCTCAGGTCATAATCTCATGGGTCCTGGGATGGAGTTCCATGTTAAGAGATGTGGCTCCCTGCTCATCAGGGAGTCTTCCTCTCCCTCTCCCTATGTCCCTCCCCACTGTCTGTGCTCTCTTTCATGGATGCATGCTCTCTCTTTCAAATGCATAAATAAAATATTTAAAAAAAAAGAAGAAGGGAAATTACTGGGTGAGATATGATGAACATTTTAAAATATCTTAATGTGTACTGCTGGATTGCTCACCAGAAAAGTTGCCCCAATATGATGCTTACTGCCAGTACATAGCTGTGCTTCTTTCGTTACCCATCAGCAGCTTTATTATCCTATTTTATGAAAATGATTGACCAAAACCAGTTATCTCCTTGATTTAACTGGCACTTCTTTGATAACCAATGCTGTAAACATCTGCTGAATGAATATGAAATGTGAACATGAATGTGAAAGTACTTTCTTTGCTGTGACCCTTTGTCACTCAGGGAGCAGAGTGTGGCCAGGCTTGGGCTGTCACTCTGTTCTCATGAGATGACTTATATACATCTTAATAAGAGAAAGAGAGGGAGAGTGTAATCTGTTCTCAGGCTGCATCTTGTCATAAAAATTTTTGAGTCTGTGCAACTTCATATTTTTGTTTGGAGGACTGAGGAAAGGTACCTCCAGTGCCACAAAAGAGAAAGAAAAGTTGTAATTGATGATATCACTAAATGACTGTTTGGTCTTTAAAGAGGTGGGTGGATCCCTCTGGAGGGGAGGCTGTAGCCACAGTTCCACATAAGATGGGGGAGTAAATCCCCAGTTCCTCTAGAACAAATAAATTCTTCCTAAAAATTTTAAAATCATTTAAGTTTAAAAAAGTCATTCAGGGGCGCCTGGGTGGCTCAGTGGGTTAAAGCCTCTGCCTTCGGCTCAGGTCATGATCTCAGGGTCCTGGGATCGAGCCCCGCATCGGGCTCTCTGCTCAGCAGGGAGCCTGCTTCCCCCTCTCTCTCTGCCTGCCTCTCTGCCTACTTGTGATCTCTCTCTCTGTCAAATAAATAAATAAAAAATCTTTAAAATAAATATATAAATAAATAATTAAAAAATAAAAATTCAAATACACATTGCAATAGTGTTACAATATTAATTTAAGAAGAATTTATACCTTTACAATTATGACTCCTTCCATCTAGCTAAAAGGTACCCCAATGTTCTTTTATATCTTTCTTAAGCTTTTGTAATTTTCTTCATATAGGACCTTTTTATATTAGTTCATAATTAGTTAATGGGTATGGGGTGCTATTGTAAATGGAATTTTTTCCCATTATGTTTGCTTACCAGTTGTTGCCGTATAGAAAAGTACTGATTTTTGTGCATTTCTCTTGATTCAGGTGGTTTTGAACTATCATTAATTTAGAATCTTTCAGTTACTTTACTAGCATTTTCCAAGATAATTTTAGGTGTATTGACACTGACGGCAGGTTGTTTCATTGCTATAAGATGACTTGGCCTCACCCTGTTCTGAGCCATTCCATGCTCATTTTTACAACAGTCTTATTACCTATTGGTTGGCCCTTGCTGTGCCCACCCCCACATTTAATACACATGTGTACATACACATACGCAGAATCATGACAAAACAATACCTAAAAGATCTATAATATGACGGTGTCAGGAACAGTCTTCATCCCTATAGGGGCCAACTTTAGGGTTCAGCTTGATCTATTAGCCCTGACATTGTCACCAAGGGCCTGGTTTCTCCATCTCTGAACTCTGCCAGTGTCTGTTTTACCCCAGTCCACCCCTGACCCACCCTGAGCCATCCACTCCATCCTCCAAGAGCTCTAACTTTTCTTCTTGTGGAAGCCAAAGCCAAAAGCAAATCAAAACAGAATAAACACAAACAACAACAATAAAAGTCAAAAGTCACAGTGTCAGTTCTGGACCTTACTTTCTTACGTCATCCAAAGAAGAGAGAAAGAGAAGAAGCTTCTTTCTTTCTTGTAGACATTTCTCCTTAGTGCCTTCCCCAGTAAACATCTCACATTGAATTCTGTCCACTGGTATGACGTGACTATCCTTGATTCAGTCCATCAACTGAAGGAAAGAGATACACTGATAGATTCAAGACAGTCATGGCCCATTGCTGGAGACACCAGTGAGGTCAAAACCACAGCCTTGATGGCTGAGAATGAAGGGTGGCGACCAAAAGAAATTTCAGAGGGGGCAGTGAATGCTAGGCAGCAAACAACAGATACTCACTCAGAGAGTATGTGCTAACTATACTTTTGTTTATTTTCTATACCCTAAAAACCTATACTTACATAGTCCATGCTACCTTAAGGCAGAGTCCCTTGCAAGAATTTAAGTCCCCACATTAATGCTCCACTAGTTTAATTATGATGTGTTTCTAGCCCCATTTCCTATTTCCCCTCTTTCAAGGAACTGAAGACAGAAAGCTTCATAACAACATGGCCTTTGAATTTTCTCCACACCAGAGCCTCAGGGCGTTATCCCTAATATGCTACAGTTCTCAAAGAACCACCTCAATGCAAGGCCATTCTCTACTACTGAACATCCAACTCTCAAATAGAATCACTCTCTCCCCTAACCCCCTTGGGAATACCTCTCATTATAAAGAAAAAATTTACTTTTAAATAAGAGTGCCGACTTGTTCATACTCATACTCAATTTCTACCTTTACCCTGAAGATGCCACCAACTCTTTCCAGATGCTACTATTCCCTCTGTGACACAGAATAGTGTCACTCCTCTAGACTCCTGCATCTTGCTTGTGGATATAATCCCTTCCCACTATTTTGTGCAGCTGAATCTGAACAGACCTTATCTCAGGATACTTATCTGAACTGTCAGTGTTTCTTCCACAATGCTCTTGACAATGCTATAAACATTCTAGGCACCCAATAAATATTTTTAATGACTTGAGAATTTTATTCCCTTGGAAGAATGCTATGCCCCATGAAGAGGAACAAAGCAAACTGAGACAGTATCATATATATTTCCACAGACTATATCCTGTTTTAGTCATTTCTTAGATTTTAATATACAAACTTCATAAAACACATATCTCTTTAAATGCAATGCTTTCCTATCATTACTGATAAAGGAAAAAATTTATCCTTAGGTCATTAAATCTCAGTGCGACATTAGTAACAACAGGATGTGCAGATACAAGTCTTAAATTACATTAAAAAAACAGCATCCCGTGGAATTTAAAGGACATGGGAGTGCCCCTGCTGTTGCTGATGCTGAGTAGATCCTGCGAGAGGACTGTGGCACAAGGAGTCATACAGATGAGATGACAAACATGCTGGGGTATAGTGGTGATAAGACAAGAATCCTGGTTAAAAACTTTTCTTCTTTTAAATAAGCGAAGTTGGCTGCTTATTTTAAAGTGGCGTGTTCTTTTGTTTTGTTTTTTGTTTTTGCATCCGAAAGCTTCAGCAAGCTCCCTGAAGATTCATTCATCTCAGTCTCCTGTTCAGAAGTCTTTAGAGAAGCCTCAGAAAGATGGTGCCCCTTTACCAGTGCTGCTGAGTCTGATATTTACCTAAAATTGCCCTTTGTCACCTGCTCATACCAATGCTTCACACCACTCCCTTCACACAATAACACACAATGGCTTCAGCCTTTCTTTTCAATGCCATTCTCAACTTTCTTCAAGCTGCAAATGACAAGTTCATTACAAGAAATGAAGTTTTTATTATAAACTTATATTTGCTTTCTTCCCTAACAACTATATTTATTGCTGTGTATCCATTTCTATACTCTATCACAAACAAAATATTTATGACATGGAGTTAAAACTGTACATGTTACTGCATATGGAACATTATAAACAGCCTTCCTAAGTGTTCAGTGATCACGAAGAGATGGTTAAGCTTTTTTTGTTGTTGTTGTTTTGAGTAGTGGACACACAATGTTAGTTTCAGGTATACAATGTAGTGACTCTACAAGTTCAACTTAAGTTCCACAGTTCATCTGTCCTAATGCATCACTATTATAATACGAAATGGTTAAGCTTTTTACTTCCTAACCTGGTAGTTACTTCTAACTAGGTATTTTACTGGGTTTTAATCGCATTTTAGGAAATTGGTTGGTTGGTTTGTGGTGACATGTAATATAATTGTTTTTTTAAGATTATTAGCTTGCTTTTTAGCAATATGATTTAGACAGCATTTTCATGCAAAATGTCTGATTTCTCCAGGACAGATTCTTGTAATTATCATTAAATCATATTAGACTGGAAAACCATTTTTTAGCATTTTTGAATTTCTTACTGTACTCAAAGCACAGGACTAGTGATATAGAGAAGTCAAGGTAATTGTTATATGATTCCCTCACCCTCAAACAAGTCCAGACATGGGCGATAAACATATAATTATCAAATCACAATACAGGTCTGATTGTGGTAAGTAACAAAACTGGGGCAGAAACAGAGCTCTATATGACCAGAGGGATGCAATAACTCTGTTTGGGACCTAGGATAGAGGTTTGATGATGAAATCTAAAACTATCATGTTAAAAAAGAAAGTTTACAAGCATTAGCAAATGTGTTTGTGCGTATTAATCACAGCATCAGAGCTGTAAAGAGAACTACAAATATGGCAAATTCTCACTTACCCCAGCAGTAGAGGAGATGAGGTATAATTTTTAATTGTCAGTGAAAAGCGAAGTCTATAAGGAAAACAAACAGGGTAAGTAAGAATATGAATGAGACATCTACATCCTAAGCAAATAAAGTGCTTGGATTATTTTTAAATTATACATTAGTCATATGACCTTGATCAAGAACTTAACTTCTGTTGGCTTCATTTCCTCATCTACAAAACTGGGACTTGAATTAAATGATTTCTGAATGTCTCATAAGTTCATAAATGTTATGATAATATTATTTGCATATAATTCAGCAAATTTTCATTGAGTGCCTGCCATGTATACAATGCCATGTGCCCTGGAAAATAAAAACTAACATAATAAACAGCCTCTGACCTCAATAAACTTATAATCTTTATGGAGAAGTCCATCAGTGTCAGGCTGTATGTGGCTAAGTGCCAAAAGGCAGGGTTCAAATAATAAACAATTTGGTAATTGAGAGAACAGAGGGTCTAGGAGCCAAAGAAAGCATACTGGAAAAGAAAGTCATTAAACATGCCTCAAAGGTAGTTTAGGATTTGGGTAGGAAATAAGAAGAGAAAGGCATTTGACCCCTCTATCCACTTCCCACTCCTCACCAAAAGCAGCTCCAAAGGGAGTGTACGGGAATCCTTACAGCTCCATGTCACTGTTTGGAAAATACTGTTTCAGCAGTTAACCACAAAATGTAAATATCTATGCATTACAGTAATTAGTAAGGACTGGTTTTCAAAGCCTCTGTAATATATTAACTTACATTTTGCTATTTCTGTGGGTGTTGTTCCTCATTTTATGTGGTTATCAATTCAAACTTTGAAAATAAACCTACAGTCTGAACAGTAGCAGTCATGATGAAAACCCTAACAACTTATTCCCAGTGTTTATTATTAATGACACTAGTGTCTGTTCAATGATTCATACACCTTCCTCCCCAGCACTCATGGCTGCAATTGTCACAGGTATTGTCACTGGGCATAGGATTCCATGAAGCGTAATGGTCTTCTGATTATTATATTGTGGCATGTGAATAATGTACTCCATCATTTCATAGACTATTCTTTATGAGAATATGTTACTATCACTTTGATTGATTTCTTAGGAAATGAGAATGAAGTTTTAATATCTGAAATGCTTTTACTTTGATACAGTGACTCATTCACAACACGATAATCATACATAGTCACCATACATAGCAAGCTGAGAAAAGAGGAAAAAATATAAAATTACCTGCATTAGTTTTTGTTAAAATGTGCATTTTAAATCATTCACCAAAAATGAAACCAAATTAAGCAAAGGTTCTGTGGGCTTTATATACAGTGACAAAGATCATCTATTTTATAACATACATACTCAGTGCTGTATTTCTTTTACTCACTGACTGCATGGCCAGACCCTTTGTCAACCTTCCCCAAGTACTCTGATTACTTCCTATCAGTTGGTCTTTTCCTCTAACTTTGTAAATCACCATCATTACACATACCTCTGAAGACTGTAAAATAAGGTGAGTTTCTTATCAATTTAAAAAGGGTCTGGGAGCACTCACCTGCTCATATAAATATATTACTAGGTATTGTGTAGATCCAGTAAAGTTGATTAAATTCTGCCTTGAGGGAATATGCACCATGAGGATAGGTCTGGCTAATGGCTGGATCGCACTAACTATCATGACAGATTCCCTTCAAGCCGTGAATATAATTCAAGACTTCGTCCTAATTTTCAATTTTTGAACCATAAATCCACCTTAGAAAAGTTAAGTGGAAACTGAAGACCAGATTTCAAAGGCAAGGATATTTAAAACCCCAATACATCAAGTCTTTGACATAATCCTTGGCCATCATATTTAAAGAATCTGTGTCTCATAATTTCTAATTTGATAGGAAGCACCAAAACTCCTTTCTCTGGATAAAAGGGAAAAGATTGAGGATTAGAAAGAAATTTGAGAAGAAGGTGCCATTTATCTGAACTGTAGAAGCATTGTCAATTAATATATGGCTTCATTGAGGGGTAAGATGGAGAGATGCCTAAAAAAAAGGAGAACCATGTGCTTTTGTACATTAAAAAGGCTGTGTTTTTTATTTCATAAGATGTGTGACTAACATTTGTTAAAAGGAGGAGTACACAGTTTTTATGTAAATAAGACTTGGTCAATTATTGAAAAAAAATTAATTCTCATGATCATCATACTGTTTGTGTCAAAAACTTCAGAAGAAAATAAGACCACAGATGTGTTATTGGATGGAGGTAGAACAAGAGTTGAAGAACCTCCTATCATTTCCACCCCATCTTAACTGGGATGAGAATGCCCCCTTCAGCCATGAGAAGACAAGACTAGTTCAAGCAGATGATGCTCACTGACATCCAGTCAAGATACTGAAGGACTGGACTGAAAAGGCACATGAGACTGTGTAAGGTCTCTAATCAGTTTGGTGTGTCCAGAGGGAGAGTGTGGAAACACCCAGTAGCAGAGGGTTAAAGAAAGTTGCATGGGAAGGGTAGAACAGGATAGAGATTGTCAGCAAGGAGCCTAGCATTATGGAAGGAAGGAGCATTTATCTGAGTTCCTTTCTGAAGGAAGGCTTACCAAGGAAGCCCCTATGTTATACCAGCACTTATTTCCAAATACTCTCTGCTCTGGTTCTGGACACTTATGAAGGAATCAGTGAAAGGGCAATTCAAAACCCCTTTGAAGACTAGTGTGAATTCAGTCAAGGAAGATGCACAAGGAGGTAAGCTCTTTGCTTTGTGGACATCTGGAGGACATTGGCCAACAAGAAGTGTGCCAATCTATATTCATCTACCCAGCCTGGGTGGTTTTCCATCACTATTCCCCTGCTCAGAGATCCCTAAAACTCTTCACCATTCCCCTGCACAGAGATCCCGAAGCATCACCATCCTCCAAGCCTCAAAAGCCCTCATATAGAGCCTACATTTCAGTCTATTTGGTAGTGTCTAAGAAAATCATGTCTTAAGATGTTTTTGAATAAATTTACATGTGATAGGAGTTTGAATTGGATAGCTTCTTTGTTTGAGTAACTATCTTTTAATTTTATTGGGTAAATTCAGGGTTCTTTTCAGGAGCTCTCTCATTTTATGTAGGCACGAAGAAGGAGAAGTGATTGGAGAATGGGGTTGGGGGAAGAAAACAGCACAGACCACATCAGAGTACTTTAGCATTAAAAATCCCAGTATTCCAACGCCTATAAAAATATATATTTTTGCACTTCTCTAGGTAAGACAGTGCTCTGACTCTTACTTTTTTCACTGAGCTGGAAAACTCAGAGCACCAAAAGACAGCCAGGAGGGTTTCACTGAGCCTTTATTTCCTATCAAATGTAAAACCAATTAATATCAAAAAATAACTTCCTCTGCATCTCTCTGCCTGGAGATTGGATTCTTTAATTTTCCAAACCATCTTGAACACATGTAGGGAATTTTCCAATGAACTTCTTGACATCAGGGATAACAAAACTGCCAACAGTCTTTTTTCCAGAAGCCTTTTCTAAGTCCAGTGCGTTCTTTCTGAACTGGCTTGCATGGCTGGGAGGGGGTGGTAGTATTTGGTTTTGTTTTTTTCTTACCCCTATGCCACCATTGACTGAGGTTCTAGACATTGATGAGTCAATTAAAAAAAAAAAAAAAAAAAAGGAAAAGGTCTCATTCATGCATTTCCACTGAAGAGGACACTTCAAAACAAAAGAAACAAAACTATCAGAAGAAAAAAAAGAGAAAAGAGAAAAAAATAAATAAAAAAAAGGGGAAACATCACAAAAAGGAAGAAAAGAAGAGAAAAAAGGAAGGAAAGCATTCTTCCACCCTAATACTTCTGAGATCTCCAAAAAGTAATTGAATCTTTGGCCTAACTCATTAAAATTTAAATTTTGATTTTGAAAATTATTTGACCTTCCTTGAAATTTGTCTTATAATTATGTTTTGCAATAAATCACAACTTTTCCATGTAGAATGAATGATGAATGAATGAATAAATGAATGAATGAATTGAAAAAAAGGATGCCACATCTGGATGCTGGTAAGTTTCAATGGGAAATGATAAAGTATGGAATTGTGTGGAAGGTAAATGCACTATCACTCAGCTTCCTGGGGGGCACTATTGTCTAATACTCACATCAGTGAATTAAACACAGGTTTTTACACTGAAGTCTCCTATGCTGCCTCCCTTTGGGATCATGATTCTTAAACTTGTTATGAATTTGATAGAATGCTCAATCTCTCTAGAAAAAAAAATGAATAAACGTACAAATATCCAATACTTCAGAGGGTTTCTAGGCTCTCTGAAGCCCATCCACTGATTCCCTAGGGGCCCATAGGCATTTAATTGCTAACACCCATGCAACCACATTGCTTCTGCAGATACAACTTTAAGGTTTCTGTAATGGACACCTGAGTAATTACTAGCTCTGACTCATTTAAAAAGCCTCAGTCACTTACCTTGGTACAAATGTGTCTTTGAGATGAGGAGGTGACATTCTCCTAGGGAATGGAGGGATATCAGATTTAAGTATTACATATAGTATCACAATAAATAGAGTGATAGGACTGCAAAAGGATGCACATCACAGATACTAGAAAATATATTTAGATAAAGTCTATTGACAAACTATGGACAGTTTCTATATACTTGACATCATTGGAATTCTCAAGAATTACAAATATCTGTCATATTTTATACACTACAAATCTGTGTTATTACATAACCAATGTAGATAAGGTCTTGATAGAACTGTTTTACTTTAGCACCAAATCTCAATTTATGATAAAAACATGCTGCTCGACCTCCATGACAGGGTTTTAACTATAATTATGAATTTTATTGACACTAAGCAATAAAGTCAATAACATAATATCTTAAGACATCAACAACAAGAGTACACACAATAAATAGGAAAAGAAAGAACAGGTAGTGAGCCCAGAAAAACATCGGAGACAGAGAAACATGGAACTCTGACCCTTTGGACCCCAGAAAAATACAGAAAGAAAAATATGAAGTGAGATTTAATATCTAGATTTACATAAGCTAAAAGATACATCATTTAAAAAGAGAGAGCATGGACTGATTCCAAAGCCAGGAATGTATGATATATGTAAGGAAAATACCAGCTTAATCCCCCAAAACAAACTCAAAATCATTATAAAGCACTTAGAAGAATTTTTTGAAAGAATCAATTTAACTCGTACTTTAAGGTGAAGTTTAGAATTGAAGAAGAGCTGACGACCAAAATTCTTTCTGCATGTTAGTTTCAGATTCCATATCTTTCTAATGAAGAAAACCATCTGGCTTTCTTTACTTATGTATGCCGTCTTTTCTAATGTGGCACGATTTACTTCTGCTTAATTTTGTAATATTCTTTTCTCCCTTTATAGCTTTCTTTTCAAGCATGCCTTCAAGAACAACTTCTCTAGGATATTGCTGAATTGCATGACTTCTGAGATTCCTGGGGAAACATTTTGTTGTTCTTGCTATGAGAAAATCTTTGAGGAGAGCTACTATAATAGTACATTAAAAATAATAAATATTTATTGACCCAAGTGAGTAGGAAGCTAGTCTAGATTTATCCCAACATTTTATACCAGAATCTATGACTCTAACATCTGTAGGTTAGATGAGTGTCCCTGGACTCTGGAGCCTTACAAGCCAACTGTCAAAACAAAATAGTTACGGTATGTTGGGCAGTAGCTGATCATTGTCAAGTAAGTAATACATTCAAGCATGCAGAGAAACCAGGGGATCACACAGGGTTGGGTGATCATGAAAAATTGCAAGGACCATGTAGGAATTTGCTTCTTTCTGCATGGATACCTGAATAGGATAGAACTAGATGAAATACACTGATCATGATGATGACAGAGACCTTGAACCTCATTTCTTACTCATTTACCCACTCAAACCAGGTTGTATACTTGGTGGCAAGTCCATATATTTACCCAGAGACCCAAATTCTAATCAACTTTTAGGAATTGAGAAATCAAATTTAGATTACAATCAATCTCACACTTACTCACTTGGTATAATAAACACAACATAAGAGGAAAAATAAAAAGACAGTGGGAAAACATGGAAAGTACATATTTAATTGTAATCCATTAGCCATTTTTCCCTTCTCAGGTAATGCTAAGTAACTCTGGTAATATAAGGTTATAGTGACTTAGATTTTTTGCTTAGAAGTTCAATAAATTTGGTGACTCATTAATATGCTATCCTACTATTAGTGTACTAGTACTTTGAGACGCAATGAAAACTAATGGTTTCATCACTTACTTCATAATTATAGGTGCTAGCATTTTAACACCAAGTTTTCTCACACAACTGTAGACCATCTAATAAATCAGAAATAAGTAGACATGGTTCTGGATAGAGGAATTTTCAGAAAACTCAACAATATGCATGAAGACTTTAAGAAGATGGGGAAAGACACAGTTTCTGTGCCCTACTACTACCTTTTGGAGTTTAGGTTCAGTCTGGTGATTTTCGGTTTTGACCCAGATTGAATATAGCTGGTCTACAGAGTAGGAGAAAATGGATTCAGACAACTCAGTAAGTCAGAAAGATATACATAGGCTCCATATACTGGGTGTATATTCCAGTTAATTTCTAATAGGAAAGTGTTTAGAAAACAAACTTAGTTAAAAGACTATGTGATAATGTAATTAAAGTATTTGGCCCAGAAAGGTCTTTTACCATCATCACTAAGTAAGATGTACTATGTTTCAAAGGGGTGCATGGATAAGCCAGAAGCAAGAGTGTTAAGTATGACTCTAGCTCATGCTTCCTGCTCCACTTCTCCTTTCCCAGTTTCCCATAATCTACTGTCTAAGCAGTGTAAATCTCAGCTGACCCCATAAACTATAAACCACCTGCAGCTGAGGCAGTAAGGTGGCCTGGAATCCACAGGCACTGAACTTACAATCTCTATTCCTAAAACCTGAGGCAAAAGAGTAGTTCTCTCAAAACCACATCGATCTGGGAAAAGAAAACCAAATAACGTTAGCAGCACACATCCAAAGTCAACGGGGTTCACAGGATGCCATTGTCAGGAGGTTAGGGTTTAGGGCATCTCCCAGTAGGAATGGGGTGGCGGGCATTTCGAGCAGGTCCAACATGTTCCCAGGGGATGGTACTGCCACTAGTCCGGGGCACGCACCGTGAAAACCACTGGTCTGTCAGTAAACTCCCTTCTTCCTGTCATGGACCTGCCTGGCCGTTCCCAGGCATCCTGAATTCAGGCACTAAGCTACTGCACCCCATTCGCAAAAACAGATTCTTGCCTGGTGGCACATCTCCAATAACTTCCCATTTTTATTTTGATAATGGTACAATATCATTCCTCAAATCTCACTAATATTTTTCTCTCTGATGATTAATTTCTGAAATTAGAAGTGACAAACTCATCAGAATTCTAATTATAAATTTATGCTTATTAAATAATGTTAGTATAATTTCACTCTTGCTCTCTCTGGCCCTCACTCCCAAACCTGCCTCTTTGTAAAATGTCTCGGTGGGAAAAATGAAGCAGCTCTTCCATTCTCATGGAATTCTCCTTGCTCCAAAGACATTTGAATGCAAGAAAAATAATGTGAGTGATAATTCTGTCCTAGTTCTACTTCACTTGAAGGCCAAGAGCTCATACAGTGTTGGAGTATTCTCGATGGGTCACTGTCCGACTAATACAAATTTCAATTCATTTCCATTCTGTGCACCTAAAACATTTGCTCAAATTCTTAATCTTTACATTAATTCAAAAATACATATAAAAACAGTTTGTAAAGCTAAAGATACTATATAATTGTCCTAGTGAAGACTCTTGGTTGCAAAGAGAGTAATCAACTCAAACTAACAGAGCAGTTTGTTTGTTTGTATATAACGGAGATTCAGGAAAAGTAGGTCTCTGATTCAGAAGAATGTCAGGGAGGTAGACTGGGCTTTAATTGACTAGAGCCAGGAAATGGAAAGTAGGCAGGTCAGAGACTCTCTCCAACTCTCTCTCTCTCTCTCTTTCTCTGTCTCTCTATCTCTCTCTTTCAGTCTCTCCTCATGCATGATGCATTTTTCCATCCTTTCTCCACAAACCTTACCCCCCAGTCCAACCAAACACACACTCTACACAACCTACCCTCTTGGCTCCATAGAGCTTAATTGTCCCAGTTTTTCAAGGTCCAAACTTTACAAGAGGAAAAAATATGGCCCCAGTAATTTCAGGCCCCCACCCTCAGTCTAGATTTTCTTTCCTCGGCAGTGTGGGTTACCACCCCTAGCAAAAATGTTAGACTAGGCCATTCTTATAGAGAAATAGTGGGAGCAACACCAACGGAGGACAGAAAGCAGATTGTGCAGAGAGAGAAATAGAACCTGATGCAAGGCTACCAGCAGCCTCAATCTGCTCATGGCGACAGTCCAGAGTTGATCCAAGTGGGGCAAGATCCAGGGCCATATGCCCCCATGCTGTTAGTCACTGAATATATGCTTCCACCAGAAAGAGAGAGCTATGACCTTGGGCGAGTCAATTTCCTTCAGCTGAAACAACTCTCAAACAGGGCTGACAGGGCCATCTCTGTCTACCTTCCCAGCAGCTGGACACTAAATTCTTCATTCCTGAAAGGCAGTGGGATAGCACATCACACCATTCACTATAGCCTATTCCTGCACCATTTGAATTCATTTCTTCCTATAGGTTCTGGGGACAGCTCCTCCAGGATTCTGGCAGCTTTCTCTTCCCAGGGAAGCTTGGAAGAGGAAGGCTAGTGAGAAGAACCAGAGTCTCCTCTGCTAGAGTTGGTATCAATGCTGTGATAGATGGTCTTTTTCTCCCTTCTCTACTCCCTAGTCTTGATTCCTCTCAGCCTCAAGCAGCACTCCCTCTGGTCTACATAATTTGCTTGATGATATGACTCAGACCCTTATTCCTGAGATCATACCACTATGCCCTTGTCTAATTGTGGTTACTGTATGTCTCTATTTACAGTTAATGTAGGGCAAAAAGAGTACCAAGAAGTACCCAAGTGAATCACTCAGGTGCAAGGTGTATTCCTTCATGTTTCCAAATGTTTAACAGCAGCACTACCTCCTCCTCCTCCTGATCAGCATCACTGTCTCCACCAAAATGGAAATTCATCTTCTTACCTACTATTCTTTGACATAAAAAACCCCAAATGCTGAGATGACAGCTTTGGTTTACTGTTCAATGGGACTTTTGCTGTGTTCTTTGATGGAAATATTTCCCTTTTGAGAACAGGAATCTCTAAACTGACAGGATAGGAAATACAAATTTCCCAAATGGATCAATGGGAGTGATGGCTAGTGGGGTCACTCCTGTTTCCTCCACACTTGGTCCCTGAACTATATATTTCACCTATTAGGGACATAGCACCATCAAACGGTCTTTGATTCAAGGTATTTTGTCCTAGAGGATGAAACTCCATCCTTGTATTATTTTTGAACTATATCTTCAGCTGGGCCTTCAACAAACTTCTCCTCTATTCTATCAGGCTGGCAAATCCTGGGTAATGTAGTATGCATTATGAACAGTGAATTCTATGGTAATGTGTCTGTTGGTCTGATACAGAGGGATCCCTGCTTGGGAATCAAAACATTCTATAAGCCCCCTAATAGTGGTGCTGGCCAAATCCCTGCAGGCAGAAAGGTAAATCACCCCTATCTAGAATATGTGTCTGTTCCTGTAAAAATGAATCACAGCTCTTTCCATGTTAGAAGGGTTCCAGTGTAGTCAGACTGCCACCAAGTAGATACTGGTCTTCCCAAGGAATGGTGCTATATTTGTAGCCCAGCTTTGGTCTCTGCTACTGGCAGTTGTCAGCACTTCTTAAGTGCTGTTGGGCCTGTGTAGAACTTGCCTCCCTGTAATCATGGCTACTCATTTCATGCATCTATGTGTAGCAATGGAATGAACAAGGACAAAAGTTGGCTGATTTCAACAATCTATTTGGTCGTCCTGTGCCTCTTCCATGGTAGATACACACTCTGGTGAGTATTAATATGCAATACAAAGATCTTCATACTTTATGTTCATACCATACGTCCATTCATGTGCCAGATTTCCTTGTCCCTAGTTTTCTAATATTTTGCCTTCCAGGGCCCAGACAAGACAATCAAGCCATTCGCCACTGCTCATCCATTTGTATATGTTTCATGCATTAAGCCACAAAGTAGGAGACCAGATATACTGCCTGAAACTCTAAGCATTGAAAGGACTTTTTCTCACCACCCTCTTTCAAAAACATGTCTGAATAGTATGTTCTATACTCTTTGGTACTACAGTGTATCTATTTTCAGCTGAACTTCCTACAAACCATACTTGGACTTCTTCCTCCTCTGTCCACTGGTATAAAGAATGGCCCATGGTGCCATAGATGCAGACTGAATGAGAGCTGCTGGGTCAATATAGGTAGACAAAAAGGATATCTGGCCTACATGCTCATCCAGATTTCTCATGTCCTTGGTCCTGTTTATGATTGGTCCGGATGAACATTTTCCATTCTATCATCTAGGTTAGTTGTTAGATGTGCTCTACCTTATGACACAGTGGGTCTGATGAAATCCAGCTTATAATGGACAGTTCTGTCCAAATGAGTAGTTGGTGACCCATGGTCAGATAGTCTGTCTCTGCTAGAGCCTGATGATATACTGGGACCTCTTTTTCAAAAGATGTATAATTCTCTGCTTCAAATGGCATGTTTTTACCCCAAAGTCCTGTGAACCTGTATTATGGTTTCCCCTATTTGGGACTCATCATAAACTCCACATGGAATAGTTTTCAACACTGATATCTCATACCACAGGGCCTGCCAGGTCATTTAGCTCAAGTGGCAGAGCATTCACACTGCACCCTGGATTTTCTTTGGGACCCTTTCTTGCCGTGGCCCTACCTCAAAGTTGGCAGCCTTTTGCATCACCCGGTATATAGGTCAGAGCTGTGTTTCTCAAAGAGAGAAATGCTGTAATAACAACTTGAAAAGATTTACAAAGATGTTGGGTTTTCTTCTTTATGATAGAAATTTCAAAATAAATAATTTGTCATTTAATTTGGAGGAGGTGTGTGTTGTAGAGGATGAAAAGAGTCCCTGAATGTTTGTTGGCTTTATTCTCCATTCTCTAGAGTACATGAGTTTTTACCAAGTTCTCCAACCTGTGAGCCATTTCTTGCTTATTCATTCTGTCTAGCATGATATTATCAATACATTTGGCCAGCAAAATGTTCTATAAGATGTTCATCTAGTCTATATTATGACAGCTGAAAGGAGAGTTGGCAGAACTCTGGAACAAAATGGTAAACACTACCATCCAGTCAAATGAATACAGTTTATTTTCCTCTTTTTGGATAGAAATGAAAAATAATACATCTGATCAATGGCCAAATACCATTTACTTAAAGCTAGATTAATACATTTTGGCAAAGATGCCACTTCAAGCACAGTGGCTGCAACTGATCTATTACTTGGTTGAGTTTACAGTGATCCATTGTCATCCTCTAGGACTCATCTAGTATTTGCAAGGTCCAGATAAATTAAATGGAGACATGGTGGGTTCAGCATAACTTAATTCTTTAGGGCTTTAGGAATGGTTTAATTTCTGCCATTCACCCAAGATATTTTTTGATCATACTTATTAGTTTAATAATAAAATATGGAGGATAGGGGAAAATTTTAAGGGCTTTCACTTGGCTATCTCTACTACAATAGTTCTTACCTCATAGGCCAAGAATCCAATATGGTCCTTGGGCAGGAAGGGGGTTGGGTATAGTAGAGGGTTCTTACCTTGGTGTGGCAGACCAGCCTTCATTTGGAGTTTACACTTTTTGAATCTCAATCCCTTTTTGACTAAATTCTGGAGTCAGCCTTAGGCTTTCTCTGCATTTCCACTGAAGGAAATGAGAGTCTCTTTACCCATTACCAAGGAGTCCCCTGGCTTTTACACTTTGCTTTTATTGCCAATTAATCACTCTCGGCTTTCCATTATCTTTTCCAAAATGCAATCTTATCAATAGCTACCCAAATGTACTGTCCTTAGAGTTACTATTTCTCAAATGCTTGATACATGACACCAACTAATGGCACAATTCCCTTTCATAGGCATATCATTCCAGTTCACCACCAGTAAACACTTAAGTAATAAGTGTTACTGTTAGTGCTCTGTTAGTGCCAAGGTCTACCTGTATTCCATGTACCAACAGTTACACATTCCAATTGGGCAGTAAGTGATCTAGCTTCAAAATTCCATCTTAGCATCTGCTATCTTGGATCTGGCACCCAAACTAACACTTTGATGTGTCTGTAAAGCAGATTTTGACATGAAGATTAGAATGCAGGTTGTTTATTACAGAAGAGTCATGGTTTCAGCACCTGTGCAAGGCAACAGAAGGAAACAGGACTGGCCCAAGGAGAGGTTGAGCTGTGATGCAATCCCAATGAAAGCATTAGCTGACCTCAAGGGGAGATCTACAGTTTGAATGGCCCTTTAGAGTGGTTCCAGGTTGAGATAACCTGGTCAACTCTTTATATCACTCTATTAATTAGATATTGGATGTGGGTTGCCCCTGGAAAGAGGTATGACCTTGTGTAAGGTGTGATCTCAACTGAGACAATTCCCAAAGAAGTCTGACAGCTGAAGGTCATCTTTTGTCAGTCTTTCCAGAAGCTGGAAATAATTGCTCTAGCCTGGGGAAGGATTCTGAGCAGAACCATAAAACATGTGCCCTACATAATAATTAAATATCTTAAGAGTTGTTATGATTATTATTACTCTTTTTTATAAAACAATATGACTTTGGAACACTTCACTATTCATGAAGTATTTTGAAAAAATTATATTTTTTCTCATAACATCTCTGAGGTTGTCAGGTTAGATATAATTATCTTTAATTTATAGATTTATAAAAAATCCAAAGCTCAGAGAATTTAAACTAATTCCTTTATTAGCAAACCTATTACTCACTTGATGGGGATGCTTTCACGAATATCAAAAATTTGATGCTAGTATAATTATCAGATAATAAAAAAACAAATGATATGATTTGAAGTCAAGAGTGCTTTCCACTTTCCCACTGAGGATTTTTATATGATAAATAAGATGAGAGATTCAATAATGAGAGTATAACATCAAACTTACCCTCTGTAATATGTGAGTGAATTTTTTAAGCTTTTCATTACAGCTCTGATCTTTTACACCAAGGAATAATTATAAGAATTGACACTCAAGAAACAGGTCAATCAGTGAATAAGAAAAGGGATTATTTTTAAAGTAAGAATTCTTGACAGTTCTCATGGGCTAGAGGGAGGCATCTCTTCAAACTCTGAAATAAAATAAATATCTTCTCTAGAGCTAAAAAAAAAAAAATCAATGCTTAAAGAATTAGAAAAGAATTAAGCAAATTCATCTTCGAAATAAAGACTTGTACCTAGGCCCACAAATTTTAACTATGATCAGAATGAAAATACAATTATATCTAAAGAAAAATAGTATGCCATATAAAAGGGGTTTAGTTAACCATGGAAGAGGAGAACAACAGCTTCAGTAGCAAGCATGGCATTATTGAGCCAACTTTGTCCCTGCTAGAGTGTGTCCAGCCCAAGAACTGACTGCCCAGGCCCAGTGGGAGACATATTCAAAAGGTGAAGGTAGATGCATCAGGCCATTTTCTCTTGAAATTATCAAACATCTTTACAAAAACAAACGCTATGCTAATGTTGGTGATGATGGTGTTAAAATTCTACTACTAGTGATATTCTACTAATAAAATCCTACTACCTGGCTCCTTGTGCCTCCCCTGTCCCCCCAAAAAGATTATCAAGCCATCATACCTTTTTTTGTATAGCAGCCAAAAGATTTGGTAAAACTCCCCAGCCACTGAAATTTTTAGACTCCCAGTTTTTACACTCAGTTTGTTCTTGGCACCTAGCGAGGAGGAGCAATAACTATCATGAGGCCCTTATGGCAAGAGAAGGCCATTTGCTTTGCATGGACTGATGGATGGGCTTATTCCAGAAAGCTTCAATTTACAGGAGGAATGACAAGCCAAAATCTGTCATTCTCTTCTGAGGTAGCCAGAATTTTTTTCATACCATCCAACCATCACAAAAACCTTCCTATTGTAGGAAGATCATATATTCACCACTGGACTGGACCTAGGAAAAATCTGCAGAAAATCCTCTCCCTCAGAAGGTTCACCTTTCATTGCAGCCCCATCAATGATTCTCTTAACTAGAATCATAACTACAATATCATAAGTACAATATCCTAACTGTATAGCTCCTCTTCCAGCTCAGCCTCTAGTCACAGATCATGCTCTATTATCAGCTGCACCCTGTCAAGGACTATCTTACAAGTTATTTCAGTATCGTGTTGTCCTAGACATCTTGGTGGCTTTAGTGTCCTTTACTGCTTTGTAGATGTAGGCTGACTGTGGTACAGAGGCAGCAACTCTATCTAATGATGAATGGATGCCATCTACAGTTGTTGGCTTTCTCAGCTACAACCTAACATAAGTCTCCTGAGGAATTCACCAGAATCCTCAGGCTACTCTACCATTCTTCACCGAAAGTGGAGAAGAGTGATACAATAAAATAAGCCAATCAAAAAAGGAAATATTTATTACTTTCTTTTTGTTGTCTCCTCTTATACCTTTTGGTTTATAATTCTATTGCTTTGTTTTTTGTTAGTGTATGATAATCATACATTTAATACTGTCTCTTCCCATTAGGTTGTGAGCTCCTCGAGGAGCTATGGAAATAAAGACAAATGAATGAAAACAAGCAAATATTACTTATTTAGAGCTTGCTATAACAAAGGAGTCAGCAACCATCACCTGTATTTGGTAGAAACTCAAATGCAGGCAAGGGAGGTGGGAAAGCTTTATAATGCAAAAAATGGAAAGCTTCAGATATGCTTTGATTTAAGTTTGGCATAAGGAAGGAAGAGATGAGCTAAATAGAAGCGATGCATCTTATGTGATTGGTTTGTGGAGCACATTTAGCTTTCTAGTTGGTCTTGAGTTGGAAGAAGAGGGAAAAAAATTAGGAAAACTGGTAAGTCATTTCCCATGTTCTGGCCATTCTAGACAAATTGCTGCAGAGATTGTGGGTCAAAATTCTATTCTATTATCATATGTAGACTGATCATTGTCAGCTTTTACATCAATCTCTCAGTCTCCTGATTTACCATCATCTCTGTTGCAGAGAGTTGACCAAGTCGTAGAAGGTAGATGTCAAGATGTTCTTTGCATAGGGATTGTTTCATTGTCTCCATAATCAATAGTATCACAAAATCTTCTTGACCTTTTTGTTGTTATAACATCATGACAATCATCTGAGTTGGATGTGAAGAAGTATTTAGGAGGATAAAATACAACAAACCAGTATCATAACCACTATCACAAAAACGAGAATGAATTGTCTCTGAAAGATGATTCAGAACCAGGAATTCCAGTTGCCTAACCAAGGTCAAAAAAATAAATCCTATATTCTATAAAGATCAGCCTTAGAGAGCCAGTAGGTTTTTCCTTAAGAATTTTCCTTAATTCTGTTCCACATTCCTTTTCTTTTTAAAGATATATTGATTGATTGATTGATGATTGATTTTAGAGAGAGACAGCAAGCAAGCATGTAAGTGGGGGGAGGGACAGAGGAAAAGAAGGAGAGAGAATCTCCAGCAGACTCCCTGCTGAGTGCAGAGCCTGACTCAGGGCTCAATCTCTGAGATTATGACCTAAGCCAAAATCAAGAGTTGGATGCTTAACTGACTAAGCCACCCAGGTGCCCCTGTTCCACCTTCCTTGTACCCATTTTATTGATCCAAGTACAGCAAAAATTATAAGCAATGTCACAGATGCCTCAAGAACTAGCCAACCACAAACACCAATACAAATGTCCATCACTACTCATGCCAACTATTTGAAACTGATCTGTTTTCCATCTAAGGCAGAGGTTGTGTTCTTAATAAATTCTCATAGAATAGGTTTCTTGCAGTCTTTTTTGTTTGTCTGATTTCCACCATTGTGAATACTGCTCTGTTTGTATAAATAGTCAGTAATTCTTCCAGGTAGAGTGAATAATTATGGGTGCCCTCATTTAGGAGCTCACATCTGATTTATAAAATTATTAATGATATAGAATTTAATTTTTATAAAATTATAGTTAAAATAATTGTCTTCAGCCTTAGTGACTTATATATTAAGTTCTCTGTGTATAGAGAGTTCTCAGAGTACTATTCCTAAGGTAAATGGGGTGTTGGTGTGATACAAACAGGATTAGTGTCTTGGCCACAAAGAAGTAGTATCCTGTAGGGACACATGGAGATCCAGGGAAAAAGGAGTCATTTATGACAAAAAGTTGGAACCAAGGCATTACATCAGCTGGGTTATATATTTGAATCTCTATTAGTCTTTTAGAGATGACAAGTATTTGGCCCATTGCCCCTCAAAGGTTACTGAATTAAAATTTAGAATTACCTAGGATCTGATCAAGAGATTATAATAATTGGTTCTTTTTCTGGAAGAGAAGGACACTAGCAATGTCACAGGTTGATTTTTTTAAGGTCATCTATTCATGTAGGTGCAAATGGAAATGTGACCATCTGTAATTCCCTATGGTCTCACTTGATGAGACCAGATCACCCAGAGGTTTTGATCATAGAGCTCTGGTGATAGATGACATATGTAACAGTCAGTAAGATTGAAGAGAATGGATAGCATTTGGGATAATTTAAAAATGGCATTAGAATATCCTGTAACAACTATTATTAGGAAGGAAGAAAAAAAAGGGTCACAGGTAGTCAAAACTCAGTGACATTTAGAAAATTAGAGAAAGATTGAATATATACAAGCACATAAAAACAAAGTGAGAATCAAACAGGCATTTTGATCCAATGTCTTGGGCACCACTATCTGAGGTCATCTGCTTGTTCCAAACTTTTTGGTCTAGAGTCTGCTTCTGAAGATAAGCTGTTGTAGAGAATTTCTGAGAAATCTGACTTCAAGGTCCTCTATTCTGTCCTACACTTGTAATTTTTCCAGTTGTGTGGAATTCTGAATCACTCTTTGCAAAATGCTAGCCCAAAGATTGACAACTTGGAGTTTCACTGCTGTATTTGTTGTTAACATTTCCTGATAAGGTTACTCCCAAGGAGGTTCAAGAGCAGGTTTTCTTTGATGTGTCTTCTAATATATGAAACCCCCTGGCTGAAGACCATAAAGAGGCTACCTGGGAAGATGTTGGCAAAAGGGAATGTGTATAGCACATGAGTCCCTTGCAGCATTTTGTCCTATCTGCATGCAGCAAGGAGGAATTTAGATTTGAAGATGGAATCACTAAATGAGTCTTCTAGCTATCAATGTGTTCCTGAGGGAGTGGATCACGAAGAACTAGTGAGAATACCTTTGGCCAAGGGAGCTCAGAGGTTTCTGAAGGTTCTTCTAATTTTAACTTAAAGAAGCCTGTGGTTCTTTCAACCTTTCCAGAAGATTAAAGGTGGTAAGTACAATATAACTTTTGGGAAAGGGGTAACACTTTACAGAGTTCTCTTATATTGTTTCCCATATAGTGTGTACCTTTGTTGCCTACATAAAAGTTAACATATAACAGGTTGAAAACAAAATCAAGCACCTTTTTTACACATTTCTGTCACTTTACAGCAAGAAAATGCTTCAACCCATCCTGAAAATAGATACGTAGCAACTAAAACAAATTCAAATCTCATGGAGGTGGAAGCTGAATAAAATGCATTTGTGGGTATTCAAATGGCCCATGAGGCTTTGGTTTCTGATCATGTCTTACCTTTATAATTTTTCCAGAATTATGTTGTTGACGGGTGACATAGGACCCGAAAATGACCTCAGCAATCTTTTTTAAATTTCCCCACCAGTGTTGATTTCGGAGAGTAATCAGTCTGTACCATGATGAATGGCTTCAGGCCATTTTCGGAGCACCAAAGACTATCTGAATGAAGAGGGCAACCAGATTTTTCTCATTTTTCCCTTACAAAATAGGGGTCACATGTTGATATTTTAGAATGGCCTCTTTGAATCCCTCCAGAGATTAATCCCTTCAGGGATTAGATAGGATCATAACCTTGGTTATGGCTTCTGGCTTGACACAATTATATGCTAGAGCATTTCTTTTTTCTTCCATATTATGTCTTTTTGCAATGGCTGCATCCCTTATAATAGCCACCTCTCTGGGAAGCGGCAGTGCATCTAAAATTTCCTCAACTTGTTTCATTTTTGATGGGAGTTCTTGCCAAAGTGAGAGACTCTTTTTGTTTTCAAAACATCCCAAAGTCATGTACTACTCCAAAAGCATATGTGCCACCTGGACATATGTTTATTCTCTGGCCTTCAGTTACTTGACAAGGTCTAGTAAGTGGTGTAAGCTCTTCATCTTGGCTGATTTTACTCATGATAGAGACCAATATATACCTATGGTAGAGGACTATAGTTTAAAGGAGACCTTAAATTAGGGATAGAGATATCATATGTTATTCTCTTTGATAATTTTGTTTCAATTTTGAGGTATGATCCATCAATAATTGGGTCAGAGTTCTCAATGGGAGTTTCCATAAATCTGCTCAGGGTACAGAGAGTTTGCTAACCGAGGTAAGACAATCATGAGTCTCCTCTTCTTCTTGTAGAAATGAGAGACTGGTGGGATTCAGGGTGTTACAATGGAGAATAGTAATGTGAGAGGGAGAGAGCAAAAGAATTTCATAAGAAGTTAACTGGCTGGCTGAAAAGTGCTGCATGTTCTCAGCCAGCACTGATGTTTGTATTGCATAAGAAACCATGAGGTCAAGCAGGGAGCCCAGCCAGCAGAAGCACTGACAAGTTTTATAGCAGCAACTACCACGTCAAGAGTGAGGTTATGGTAAGCAATGGGTTTTTGGTGATTGCCAGGAAGTTGAGTTACAACTCCAAAAGCTTGTCAAGATTGTTCATGCACAAATAGACAAAAGGGCTTTTTGCAGTTAGTGAGGCCTAAGTACAGGTGTTAAAGAGCCCTCTTCAGGTTGCAGAAGGCCCATTAATGTTTGAGCTCCCTGAAAAGTCTCTTATGGCAGACTTAGTCAATTCCTAAAGAGATATTGCAATTTCGGTGAAATTTAGCACCCATTATCTACAATATCCAGCAAAATGTAGACATTTCTCTCAATAGTTATTTTTTTGAAGCACCTTAGATAAGTTTAGGTGGTCTTTAGTCTGTAAGGAGAGTGCTTTTTCTGTCATTACATGGATCATACTCTAAATAATGAAGTGTACTTTAGAAAAATTGTAATTTGTCTTGAAATTTTATGTGCTTTATCTGCTAAGGCTGAGAGAAAGTAAATTGAATCCTTTTTACAGGTTTCCTTGTCCCAGAGAACTAAGTAGGAGATCATCCACATATTTTATCAGAACAGAATCACAAGGGAAATTTAAGTGTTGATTTGAGGGAAAACTATGGGATACAACTGACCAAGTATACTGTTGTCCTCTTTCAGTAAAGGCAAAAATGGCACTGACGATTCTAGTGTAAATGCACGCTGAAAAAAGGTTGAGCAAAGCTCCAGTACAGTAAAGCCAGTAGCTTTAGGTAGAATAGATGACAGGATGGCATTCACTTTAGGTACAACCAGGAAGTAAAGATGACAATTTTATTGACAGCCCTAAGGTCTGACCAAATTAATATCCTCATCTATTTGGATTTTTAGTGGCAGGACAGGATGTATGTATGTAGGCTGGGATGCAGTATGAGAAGGTCTGTAGGTGTAAAGCTTTCATGTACAAATTTGATCCCTTCTTTTGCTTCTGGCTTCAAGACATGTTAGGGAAGTTTGGATAACTGAGGATCTGATGGAACTGTAGTAGGTTCTGCTCCTTTTATTTTTTACATATGTCAGCTGAGATTTTAGCTCATAGAGTTTGGTATGATGTGAAGATCTTTCTTTATTTGGGCTATGTATCAAATATAAAGGAGAAGGCAAAGGAATATCCAGAAAAGACATGACTTGATTAGAGGCATTCTCTGGAACTTCAAGAAATAGTCCCTTTGGTGTGCATTTAATATTACAACCTCATTTGCTAAGTAAGTCTCTTCCTATTAAGTTTGCAGGGGTGGGGCACTTGGGTGGCTCAGTTGGTTAAGTGTCCAACTCTTGATTTAGTGTCAGGTCATGATCTCAGGGTCATGAGAGTAAGCCCCGAGTCGGGCTCTGTGCTCATCAGGGAGTCTGCTTGAGGATTCTCTCCTTCTCTCTCTGCCCTCCCTAGCTCTCTATCTCCTGCTCTAGCTCCTGCTCTAGCTCTCTATCTCTCTAAAATAAATGAATAAATCTTAAAAAAAAAAAAAAAAAAGTTTGCCAGAGTGCTATCACAGGTCAGGGAGGAATGTTTTTCAGTAGAAGGCCTCAGGGTTACAGTTAAAGACTGGGAGATAGGGAACATCTGTGACTATGATGAAATATCTACCACCTGAGTGGTATATTTACTCTTAGGAGGAAGTTGAACAAACATGGCAGAGTTTAATGTAGAAAGAGAAATATTTATATCTACCAGTAATTGATGAGGTTGGTCATGCATATTTAGATTTACTTCACCTTGAGTGTTTATAGGTAAGGTAGGATATTCACTCTTTTTCCTTCATTGAAGTATCCCTCAATCATCTAAATTAAAGGATTTTTCTTTACCTTCTTTTTGTTTTTGTTTTTGTTTTCGTTTTGTAAAATGAACTGCCTTCTTTTCCAGTGTCACTTTTGTTTACATATATCAAGTATATATAAGATACAAGACAAATCTCTTTTTCAGTAGGTTGGGAAGGACCACCTATTTGATCAATAGACCCTTAAGATTATTTGGAGTTCTATCTCATTTTTGTTCTAAAGCCCTTTGAAAATATTGTCAGGTATAATTCAAGTAAAGGGACTATTTCTTATTCCAATTTCTGTTTTTGAATTAGATCTCCAATTTCATGCTGAACTCCGTTGTCAAAATGAGATGAAAGACTGTTGCCTTTTTAAATTCTCAAATATTTTTGGAAGGTATTCTCTAAAATCTCCCATGACTTCATCTCTTTTCTGTTTGTATGATTAAATTATAATTCGATCAAATTTTCAAGTTAAAAAAATAATTTTTTAATTGTGGTAGAAAAAAAACTTGCATAACATAAAATTTAACTATCTTGGGGTAACTGACTGGCTCAGTCGGTTAAGCATCTCTGACTCTTGATTTCAGATCATGTCATGATCTCAGGGTCATGAAATTCAGCTCTGTGTTAGGCTCCTCACTCAGAGAGGACTCTGCTCAAGATTTTCTCTACCCTTCTCTCCCTCAGTCCCTCCCCCTGCTTGCACTCTCTCTCTCTTTCTAAAATAAATGTCTTACATACAGAAAATAAACACTGATTATTAATTTAAAAAAAATAAAATAAATAAATCAGTCTTAAAAAAACTTAACGATCTTAACCATTTTTTAATGTACAGTTCAGTAGTGTTAACTGCATTCACGTTGTTGTGCAACAGATCTTCAATTGATTCTTGTTGGAAATATTTTGTCTTTTAGGAGACTTTGTTCTATGGGGACAGAGGTGTTTATTCTCAAATTCATTGTGGAAGAAGGATCCCATAGTTCCCTTTACATTAGTCCAAATACCTTTTGCCATCCAGAATTTAGCATCTGAGTTTCTAACCACATGTGTACAACTTAACATAGATCAAGTAGTCCTGGGTCTTATGCCCCCAAAGAATTTTAAATTCTTCTATGAATATTTGTTGGTCTTTTTTGGGTTTAAGGAAATCCTCAGTTACAACACTTGATTTAGTTTGATCCCAAGGTTTAAATTCTTCAGTGGCCTATATACCTGACTAGGGAGGGACAGATGTTTATAGGAAACTGGCATTTGGATTCTTAAGAGAATCAATGGGACAGGGTAAGTGAGCTGGACAAGAGGAAGAGAAGGGAAGAGTCAACAGAGGCACCGAAGGAGAAACAGAAAGGTAAAAGAAAAAAGGAAGAGTTGGATATAGAGAGGAAATTGGAGAACAAAGATGGGGAGAATTTACTTGGGAAATGACTCTTATCTTTCATTACATGATTTTGTCAAATTGGTCATTAGTGTTGGCTGAAGAACCTTGTTGTTAAGCAATTTTTGATGCAAATTTTGTTTGGAGGCCTCTGTCACCAAACACTGCTGCCCATTGAGCATGAGAAATTCTACTCCCTTTCTCTCTAAGACATCTCTCAAATGAACAATTGTGTTCCAGTCAAATGTTCCCCAGGTGGCAACTGAAGGCCAAATTATCCTCAGTGCAGTTATGTCATTAGAGAGATAAGCACAAGAATTAAGAGAACATATATAAAAAGCAGGAATTTTTCTAAGAAAAAGAGATCATTTTGACTTAGACAAGCTCATGAGAGCTAGCAATCATGGGTTAAAAATTATGAATGTGCACTTCATGCCTTGAGCCTCAATTAATGTTTGGCTGTCTCTAAACACAGACCTGACAGTCTACACCCCTTGAGAAAACTCCCAAACTCTCAAGTCAAGCACTCAGATCAAAAACTAAAGATTGAAGGAGAACCCTTTCTGGTTGTATTGTTGACATACAATGTTTTCCCAAATGGACGTTGGCATGGTGAAAAAACCTAAACTCACCAGTCAGTGAAGCTGGCTTTTGAGCAATAGGCTTATAGGGTCTATGCCTACATTCTATTTAGTGATTCTCATTCTGATTACAAACAACACTTTTAGACACACAACACAAAATGGAAGCACAAAAGAGAACAAAAAGGTATAAAAAGGAATGGTCTGATTCCATCAAGGATGCCAAAAAAGTGAGAACCAATAACAAAACCCAGGCACCAAAGTGGGAATAAATCGCCAAGGAACTCAATGTAAAAAGACTCAAGTTCAGACCTATGCCGACTTAACCACAGTGGCATGCATTCAGTTAGCCTCAAGCAACAAAGCACAGGGGCCTCCATAAGATCACAGCTGGTTCGACAATTGATGGGTGCAAAGTGGATCTTAGTGGGTCCTCTAGGAAAACTGTGGATATAAACAAAGACCAACCAAATGAGAACAAACAGGCTGCTTATTCAGAGCTTACTATAGCAAAGGAGTCAGTCATCATCACTGCTGCTTGGCAGAGACTCAAAGGCAGGAAGAGAGTGGAAAATTTTACAATGCAGACAAGGAAAGCTCCAAGTATGCTCTGATTGGAGGTTTGTTGACATGGGGAAGCAGGAGGTAGGCTAACTAAATGCAACATGTCTTATGTGACTGGTTTGGGAGTATAACCGGCTTTCTCTTGTTGGTCCTGAGTTTGAAGCAAGGACAAAAAAGTAGGGAAGTTGTCATTCATAGACTAAGTCCTGACTATTCTTGGCTGATTGCTGCAGAGGCAGTGGTTTGACTTTCCAGGCCAGTTGCTATAGAGGTTGTAGGTCAGAGTCTGTTATCATATATGGTCTTTCCACTGCCTGTTTGTATGTGTAGTCTCTCAGGGAAAATCCTATGTCTTGCTTTAATTTTTCTCACTGGGTTCGACCCCTAATCCTTGGAGAGAATAGAAGCTCAATAAACATTTGAGAAGAAGAAAGGGATTGAGGGAAGGAATTAAAAGGCCCAAACAGCAGTGAACGTGAACAAGGTGTGGTTAGCTAAGAGATGTGTGCATGTAAGAAGAAATGCAGTAAAATCTCTCTACAAGGTCTTAGGTAGCATGTCTTCCAGTGTCATTGCTTAGCTGTGGCTCACGTGGAAACAGCAGCAGAAAACACCAATATAAGGTGCAGCAGTCCAAAAAAAAAAAAAAAAAGAGTCAATTAGAGCCAAGCTACTTGGCACTATGTGAAAATGAAAAGAATCACAATGGCAAAATATATTACCCTCCAAGGCAAGAGGGATGGTCTTGAAGGTGGTGTCTTTTGGGACCACCTGCTCAAGTGTCTTTTCAACCATTTACCCCTAAAGAGTAAGCACTGTCAGAAACTTGTAAAATTTAGTGATAGAGAAAAGTGACTGTTTACTTCCAGATGAAACTTTGTATTGCTTTTGTAGGTATTGGAGGTAGACAGGATGTTACAAGACATTAGTCCAATTCGTAAGCTTTGCACATATACCTACACACGTGTACGACTTCCAACACACACACACAAGAGACAGAGAATTTTAAAAGGTTTCAACATTACCTGAAGAAAAATAGTTATGAGCTCTTCAAAAAGGAATTAAATCAATGCCTAAGGTATTTGTAAGAGGCCAAGTTAAGAAGTTGGAAGTTAGCCAGGAGAGGTTAGCAAAGAAATAAATTGTATGTTAATTTCAAATTAGCATTTACACCAGTTCCAGGCTTCAAAGGGCAAGGATCTGAGAAAGAGGAAGTAGTCAGAGGAGGAAAATTATTCATACTAATTGAAAAAGGACAGTCTTGACTTGAGGGATTCACACTCGCATGGCAGGCTCTTGGGATTGTTGTAATCTGTTGCCTGTTTTTAGCTGAGCTGTGTAGAGCAAAAAGCCATTTATTACTCCTGGGCAAAAAACTATGAAACTGGGGAGCACTTTAAAACAAGTGATGATCAAGGGCAACAAGAGATTTTAGGTTTCACTCAGAGCCAAAGGAAAACCAAAAAAGTTTTCATACTGGGCATAGCCAAGAGCTACCCTGGCTATAGCTCCAAAGGTGTTGGAGCTATAAAGATAACTACAAAAGTCTTAAAAGACATACGGAGTAGGAGAGGAAAAAAATTTTCTCTCTACCCTCTTGAGTTCTTGGAGGAGGCTCCTGTAATAAAAGAAATTAATAAGAGAAAATCAAACAAGTTTATTGACACGTATACCTCATGTACACATGGGAGACACCCAGGGAAAACTGAGCAACTCAAAGTGATGGCTTAAAACTCCAGCTTACAGAACAACTACAAGAAAGAACAATAAATCCGTGGAGAAATGACAGGACAAAGGAAAGTTTTTGGCTTCCAATGATAGCAAACTGGGAAAGTAAATATATGAGAGGAAACCAATCGTAGATGAAGACTAGTTAGTAAAGTTTGTTATATAGTTTTCTGCTGTTTCCAACCTGATAGGGTTTTAAATTGTTTCCAGTAATTAACTTGTGCCTTTCCTCGTATAGGAAAGAAGAGAGACACATTTAATTTCTGCAAAATTTATTTAGGCAAATGGAAGGTGGGGGAGCAGGGAGCTTTCCTTATGTCTATTTCATCTCAACTGCATTCAGCTCAAAAAAATTCTCATGCCTAAAAAAAAAAAAAAAATTCTCATGCCTAAGTGGCATATTTTGCAGTGGCATAGTCTGCTACCCTTCTTAGGTAAAGGATTCTTTATACTGGGTTAAATGGTAACCCTCAAAATTGATGTCCACCCAGGATTTTTGAACATGTCCTTAGTTGGAAATAGGTTATTTACATACATAATCAAGTTAACATGTCATACTGGATAAGGATGGGCCTTAGCCCAATGACTGGCATTCTTTTCAGAAGAGGAAATTTGGCACATGAGGAGAAGGCCATGTAAAGACAAAGGCAGGGATTGTCGTGACATAAGCCAAGGAATAAGGATTACCAACAAACACCAGAAGCTAGGAAGATAAAAGGAAGAGCTCTCCTCTGGAGCCCTCTGAGACCATGGCCCTGCCAACATCTTGATTTCAGAAGTTCAGTTTCCGGAGCTATGAGAGTATAAATTTCTGTTGTTTTAAGGCACCCAGTTTGTGGTAATTTATTACAGCAGCTCTCAGAAACTGATGTAGGCCTGAGAAGACAATTAAATAAAAATCCAAAAGTGGGTAGCAAGTCAATTCAATAGCTATTTATTGTATATTTACTATGCTCTAAATCAGGGTTGCAAAAAATATGAAGATACCTATGTCTGATCCTGGTTGTAAGAAGCTTAGAATCAGGAGCACCTGGGTGGCTCATCAGTTAAGCATCTACCTTCAGCTCAGGTTATGATTTCAGGGTCCTGGGATTGGGCCCCATATTGGGCTCCCTGCTCCACAGGGAGTCTGCTTCTCCCTCTTCCTCTGCCCTGCCCCCTCCTCGTTCTCTCTCCCTTTCTCTCTCTCTTTCCCTTGCTCTCTCTCAAATAAATAAAATCTTTAAAAAAAAAAGAAGCTTAGAATCTAGTAGCTTCATAAGATAGATATAAAATAAAATCATCTTATGATAATGAATAACCATTTTCACCCATCAGGTTGGGGAAAATTTTATGGATAATAAATAGTGTGGATGAATTCATTTGACAATGGTAAGATCAGTGGGAATGTAAATGGTACAGCTGATTTTGAGAACAACTTGGCAATAGCTTTTAAATTTGTAGATCTACCTCCAGAAGTTTTTCCTACTAACAGTATTCATATGAGTGGGCAAGGATATTTTCATTCATTGGCCATGTGCTTCTCATTGTGCTCTGCACCAGGATGACTATAATAAAAAAGATAAATATCGTCTTTAACATCAGGGGCACTTATATTCTAATGGGAGAGATGAACAAACAACAAATTAACAAATATTAAATAAAGGGCTGAAAGAAAAAATTAAAGCTTTATTTGTAGTAGTGAAAATTTAAAGACAACCTGAACAGTGCTAGAATAATTATATAAACCATGTATATCCATATATGAAATAGTGTTACAAAAGAAGGAGGTACACTTCCTATTGTGGATTGAATTATATCCCCCCAGAAGATCTGTTGAGGTCCTAACCCTTAGTATTTGTGAATATGACCTTATTTGGAAATAGAGTCTTTCAGGATGTAACTAAGATATAAGTTTAGGTGAAGTAATACTGGAGTAATGTAGGCCTTTAATCCAATATAACTATTGTCCTTATAAGAAGAGAAGAAGAGATTCAGAGACAGACATGTGCAGAGATGCAAGTACCTTACAAAAACACAGACACACAGAGAGAAGACTGCTGTATGACTACCTGAGTATGGAAACACACATGGGAGTTAAGCAGCTACAAGCCAAGGAAGGCCAAGAAGGCTGGCAGCCTCCAGAAGCTAGGAGAGAGTGTGGTTCTGCCAATACCTTGATTTTGGACTTGTACTCTCCAGAAGTGTGAGAAAAGAAGAATAAGAATAAGAATAAAATAAGAATATAAGAATAAGAATAAAATAAAAATATAAGAATAAGAATAAATAAGAATAGAAGAAGAAGAAGAAGGAGGAGGAGGAGGAGGAAGAAGAAGAAGAAGAAGAGGAGGGGGAGGAGGAGAGGGAGGAAGAAGAGCCATGTTGTTCGAAGCCACTCAGTTTGTGGTACTTTGTCATGGCAGCCTTAGCAAACTACTACACGAATACAACTGTTTCAGTATGTGGCCATCCTCACACATAGGCACAGAACCAACACTAGAATCCCACTCAAACCATGTTCTTAAGACACCCCCTTCCCTCCCTGGCATTAAGAATTAGCCCTTCCATTAACATTAATGATGTGTTTTGGTAAATATCAAGGCATTTATATAGACAACTAACTGGATTTTGTTCTATGATAAACCTGCAGGGGCACCTGGGTGGCTCAGTCAGTTAAGCGTCTGACTCTTCATTTTGGCTGAAGTCAGTATCTCAGGGTCGTGAGATTGAGCCCTGCATTGGGCTCTTCACTGGGTGTGGAGCCTGCTTCGGATTCTCTTCCTCTGCTCGCCCCTACCACATACACACATACCACCCACCACTGTCTCTCTCTCAAAAAAAAAAAAAAATGCAGATTCAGCCCTTGACATTAAGAGGAGATGGGACCAAAAAGGAAGCTTATTGTTCAGACCTCAGAACTGCAAGTCCAGGCTCGCTTGTTCATCTGAGTTCAGTTCCCTCCAATGCAGGCGCCATGCTACCCACTGCAGAAATGAGCCCGCCACAACTCTCTGAAATGCCATTTAAATATTTCCATGTTTCATGCCTCTGATTCACCTCAACCTGCCAGTTCTCAGACTTTGGTGTTACCTACAAGTTGCAAGCATTTTTGGAGGAGTCCTCTTCCAGGTCCTTCTTATCTGCTACCACTAGAAAGATGGCACTGTAAGCAGGACAGAGAGGCCGAAGTCAGAGGCAGCGAGCTGTGTAATGAATGCCCAGAGAGTCCTTGCTCACGCGAGCAAGCTCCAATGAGCTGATTGTCACGTACTCAAAATGCTCTTACGTCTGCACAACCTGTCAGGTTACCAATATAGGCCACAGAAGGACACAAGAGGATGGAAGTGGTGAGCGCTCAGTGGGGTGCCGTTGAATGAAATGACTTACGAACCATTGCAGAAAAAAAAGAGCTTCAGGACAAAAAGGTACAGTACAAGTCATCTGGTTTCTTGAGCAGCTCTGTAGAGAAAAGTAAACTTTCTGAACTACTTTTCTCCCCCTTCCCTCCGAATTTCTTTCTCTTTCATAATTAAGAAGCCAACGTGAAGCAGCAGGAAGGAAAAGGGTTGGTGGGGAGGTAATTACTAATAGCAGCATCAGTGCTGACACTCACGGAAAAAAAAAACCTCTGGCACTTTTACCTATAACAAATCTGTCATCAGTGAAGCCTTCCTTGCTAGTCTTTTGAACACCAGAAAAATAATTATGGTAATGGAAAACACTTAACAACCATTTCGTGAATGAAAAAGGAATGACTCTTCTTTCGCCCAATACCTTCCCAAATTAGTAGTTTATCCCCTGGAGATGGAGATTGACTTCTATTATCTCCAAAGTAATCAAATTAGAACAATTCCATCTGGTTTTAACTCCTGAAATTTAATTTTTTTTTTAAATTTATAAAGCCTGAAGCTGACTATTCCTGAGATGAATTCCTCGGGTGGCTTCCACATCCTCCTGTGTAGGTCTCTTTCCACCATAGTGTGGGTTTGCAATATGTCAAAGAAAAATTGCACTGGTTGGAGTTAAATAGGCAAGGAAGACTTTATTCAAGATTACCACAATATGGTTCAAGACTATTGCAATAGGGGAGAGAGATTAAATGCAACTCTGAATGCACCTGGGGCAGATGGGGAGTTATAGCCAACGGGCAGGGCAAGGGAGTAAGTGGGAAATGATTAAGAGGACCTTGGTTTGGTATCAAGGGTGGAGGGAATCCTGGTAAACTGACTTGGCAGGATTCTGGTTGAACTGGATTGGCAGGCCAAGGACAGGACATAGTCAAGAAGCGGGATCATGGGCGCTTGACTAAAGTTTGGTCAAGGTGTGAGAGTGCTTATCAAATGATACCCCCATGTAGCCTTCCCATTAACAGAGGTGTGCCAGCCCAAGGTCTGAGAAATGAGTCAGATTTCCCCACATGTTTGTGTTTGTTTGATTTACTTTGAGCTTATTTGCTAACTGTTCTAAAGGGTATAATTAAGGAATCACTCAAATAATTTTTACTAATTAGTACCTGTGAACTTATAGAAAGATGACACTTCAAATAACTGATATGCTTATATCAATAAAAACACCACCGTTAACAAAACCATTAACAATAGCTTCGTGGTAAGGTTGCTTTGTTTCTCGTTAGTCAATGGTTATGGTACGTAACAGAGGAAAGGAAGACAGAGCAGACACAAATCAGGAACAGGTTCTCACCAGGGGCTCACCTGGTGCTCACGGGTGTTTTATAAGCACTACCTCCTAGAGGCCTCCGAGCCCCTTTCATAAGGAGAGCCTCAGACTCATCCTTTGACTTGCTCAAGGTCAAGTGTAGAAGCCAGGATTTGAAGCCAGATCTGTCTGACTCCAAAACAAGATTCTCTCCATTACACCAGCACTTCCCAAACACCAGCCCTTGGACCTGGGCCAGCTCAAAATTAAGTTATAAGCTGTCAGAGACAAAGTGAAAAATATTAGGATGATGTCGTGAATTTTTTATAAAACAAAATGAATTCACTTTAAAGCACCATTCTTTTTTCTCAGATTATGGCCCACTCTGCTCTTAAAAATGTTCTTTCTATTACAGACTGACAGAGGTTATGGAGGTAATTATTTGCTTTTGGTTTCTTTAGTATCATTACTGGATAAAATCTAAAACTTGGCCAAGCTGTCATGGTATCTGAATGTCTTTAATATTTTGGTCGCTTGTGAAATTCCAGAGTCTGGGAACCGGCACTGCAAGAAAGGTGATTTTCCATGGAACACAGAGGAAGAGGATAGCCTTGCCTTCTTCACTCAGTTATTCCTCCATTTATTCCATGCTTACGTCAACTTCTGAAATTTGGAGAGATGTCACTCCAACTTAAAGAAAAGTTAACCTCTCTAATGGTGATGAGGCCATCAAGGAACCAGAGACAGCAAGGGAATCTGTCTTAAAGGAGTGAAGAATCAAGACACTACTAAGGAGTGGAAGAAAAATAGCTATCAGAAAGTCCAAAAGTAGGAAGAGAAGTCAAAGGATTTTGCTCAGATTGAGAAGAAATATGTACACTCTTGCTCCTGCAGGAAAGACGAGGAGAATCCTTGTCCTCTGTGGGATCCATCTTTGTTTCATACCTCTGGAGGCACACTTGTTCTCACCTGTGAAGTTACGAGCACCTTCTTCAGTGAACAAGCAGTGGAAATGCAGCCGAATTAGCATTTCTGCATGTGCAGAAAGGTCTTACTTTTTAGATTTCTCATGGGCTGCTTTTAAAGGGTACCAGACCTCTCTGACATAAAAGGAAGTGTTCTCTTTTTTACTTTTGCCTACTTGCTTACTGGAAGTAATAGGAGAAAAAAGAAGAAAAGGGTCCTGTTTACTGTCTAACCAAAAGGAGGCTGTTCAGTGTCATATTTAAGGGCATTATGGTACAGATAATATGGCCCACATTCAGGGCGTAACTCAGGGCAGCTCTCCATACCCTTGGGGGCTCTGTTCCCTCGCTTGTAACATGTGAATAATCATATTCCCCACTTAAAAGAGTAGTTGCTGGGAGAATTAGGTTCAGTACCACATGGACCTCCACATACTCAACAGTGAGCTCTTAGTATGTGCATTATATTTACTAGAAGTAAGACAGCTGAGCAGGTCCCAACTCAGAATAAATAATAAACACGTATCACTAAAGAGAGCCTATTGACTAAACTTGAAGTAAAAAAGTGAAAAATTAGTGTTCACTTATATCAACAACATATTAATGGCCTATGTAGCACTTCTAGCTATTGCTGTGACTCTCCCACTGATTGGCAGTGATGATTCCTTCCCTACCCCATTCCTCCTCACTCCAGAGACTCAACCTTTAACACAGGCTCCCAGGGGTTCCACATTGGAGTCGGAAGAGTGTACAGTGTTGGCAGTCTGTCTCATGAGCTCCGAGGATGTTGGTCAACTCTAGGCAGTGAAAAGCATTGTCCAACGGTCAATAACCCTGTACTTAAATGGACTCAGACTCTGAAAGAGGGAATATTATAACGATTTGGGCGGAGGTATTGTTCCTGAGACTGGTCAGCCTCTTCAACCCCTGTCCTAAGTTTTGGTTGGAATTTTTTGAGGGAATCCATTTTCTAAAACCCTTTCAAATTCTGGATGGCTCTCTCAAGTTGATTCCTAGTTATCCTTTCTTACAGCTTCCGGATTATCTCATAAATATATAACCTCTATTTCTTTTTAAGACATTATCTGAGTTTATTTTAAGCCAAGTTTTCTTTTTCTTATTAAATTCTTTCTTTCATTGTAAAGTTGATAATTCTATTAGTTTTAAGAGATTTCTGAAACGAAGTTGGATTATGACTGCAGGACATCTCATACCAGATTCCTGAAGTCAGGGGTCAGCAGACGATGGCCAGCTGGCCAAATGGGCCTGCAGCCTGATTTTGTAAATACACGTTTATTGGAACAATCATGCATTCATTTACATATTCTCTGTAGCCGCTTTCACACTACAAGGGCAGAATTAAAGAGTTGGGATAGAAAATGCATTGCCTACAAAGCTAGAATATTTCCTACCTGAGCTCTCAGAGAAAAGCTTGCTGAATCCCTGCCTTGTGCAGTCAGAACACCATGACAAAAGTTGGTCATCTCTCAGAAAAGTTGGTTGGCTACCATCATGATTATTAAGTAGTCAGTTTTGTCCAAACTTTCCACCAAGAGAGCAACATGTCTAAAGGAGATCTGACGCTTGAAAACCTTTTCTATTTTAATGGCTCTAAATGAGACCAAAATTACTATCTTCCAATGGGAACCACCCAGTATCTCCACATTAAACATCCTCTCCCAGAAAGGACCTTCGGTTCATTAGAGTTGAACACCTGAAAAGCCATACCAGGGGTAATTTTGGTGGGAAAATAGGAAGATGTGACATTCATGAGTCTAGATTAAATTTAGTGACTGGAAAAAACTTCCACATTTGAAAATCTTTGGAAGAAAATTTAAAGAACAATCTAGTATAAAATAAGTCAGTAAAGTTCTGTCCCCTTTCTCCTCACAAGAAGCCACCTATATCATTCAAGTGGATTCAACAGCAATATTTCTGAACCAAATCTGAAGCCAAATAATAAACACTTGGGGTTAATTTCCATTAATAAAAGAAAAAAAGTCTTGACAGTTTGCTCCATCTGAGTAAGAGAGAAAGTTTGGGAAAATGAGAACACAAGATAGAAGGCTGGAGAAGCTACTTCTGGGTCTTCATGCAAAGATATTTTTTTCTTTTAATTTTAAAGTAAGTAAGGTATACTTCATTTAAAGAATCAGAGAATATAATGTTTTATTAAAAACAAAGCTTTCACACGTCTTTTGCTGGTTTCATACTCTCCAACCGCATGTTCCATGCACTTTCCCTTTCAGTGTGTAGGTTGTGTATAGCCAGGCCACAAACATTCTGAATGATGTTTAGCTTTCACAGACCTTTCTTAATTCAGTCATCAATAAAATTTGCCACCCAGTTAAAATTGTCACATCCCTTGCGGAAAGCAATTTGGAAAAACATTTTAAGAGACACAGAATGTTCACAGCCTTTTGACCCAGTTATTCCACTGCTGGGAATATATCTTAAGGAAATAATTCAGAAGAAGGAAAAAAAAAAAAAACCCTCTTTTAATTAAAGAATTATTTATAATGTCAAAAAAAACCTTTACATCCAAAAATAAGAGAATACTTAAATAAACTATGATACATCAACTAGAACTGTTATATAGCCATTAAAATAATTATGTAAATTATATAACAACACAGAAAGTATTTATGGCATAATGTTAAGGCAGAAAAATAGAATGTAAAGTTATATCCGCATTGTGATTACAATGTGAGAAACAAGGTCTGCATATGAACTAGAACTGGAAGAAACACAAAAACAATTTTTTTATGAACTGAAATATAGGGTTATTTAGGATGGTGAGATGAAGGTTTTTTTCCTTTAATAAATGTTTATTTTTATTGAGTTGTTTATAAGCTTAAAAATGGAGGAGAACCTTTCATTCCCCTCCCCTCCCCTTCCCTTTACCACTTAAAAAAATTTAGGAACTTAACAGTCATGGTCCAGTTACAAAGAAGAGAAACCATTCCAACCAAATTAAGCAGAATGGCATTTATTATAGGATCAAGGCAGTGGTTAGAGAAATAGACTAGGCTCAGTTTCCAGGGATAATTCTCAAGGCCATACCATAGAACTGGGCTCCCCAAAGGGTTTCATCTCCTGCTATGAACAGCAAGCAGCTTGCAAAACTGGAAAGCTCTGCTCACATCTGTTAGCCCCAAGAGAACATTGCCTTTGTATGATCTGCCTCAGTGAGATGGAACTTCATGCCTTCTTTCTCTTACTGTGTAAGCCAGTTCTGAATTTAAATCTTGGATAAGGGCATCAGATTGACAGTACCTAAATCACATGCACAATGCTTTACAGCTTCCATAGTATAGCGAAGCACTGAAAAGAGACTGAAGTGAATAATGAATAGGCCAGTCTCCAGTATTTGCCACGTAGGACGCTCAGATAAAATATAAAATAAATTTAAATTAGACTTTCAGATAAACAACAAAAAATTCTTAGTATTTCCCAAATATTGCAAGAGACATACTTATACTAAAATTATTATTCCTTGCTTACTTGAAATTCAGACATAAAAGGCCTTCCTGTATTTTTAATTGTTAAGTATGGCAACCCTACTGCCATGGAAGCCAATAGAAATTGAAGTTATTCCCAATTCATACAAAGCTTTGGTGATATTTATTCTCAGTTAAAGATTCCCACAGTACAGTGGCCCCAAATACTTAATGAAAATTTTCTTTTTTAAACCAATAAACATTCTCTGGATTCTTTATAATTTCTCTAAAAATAGGAAGCACACAGGTGAATGTCTGTTAGACTCTTATTACCAATCAGGTGTATGTTACCAGTCAAAAGGTATCAGTGCTGAATAAACGCCTAGGGAGAGTGAATTCCTTAGTGATAATTTTTTTCTACCTCTTTTATTTAACAGACAAGAAGTCAAGTTAGAACAGAGTCAGAGTTAGGATACATGGCTCCCAGATATGACCCTTTCCATTTAGGAGTTTCCAAAAAGATTTCAGCTGTGATTGAGATTGAAACTTAAATTGCTCCCACAAAAACATGGAGTTCTAATTAATCTTTCATGCTCTTGAGTGCATGAAAAGCATGAGTTGCCACTTAAGAACTATGGTGGTAAAGTCCCTAGACCAGGAATGGCCAGGAATTTAACCCTGGATGTGTCACTACTCTACTTGGTAAGCTTAAGCATGTGATAATTCCTTTGAATCACAGTTCCCTTAATGCTAAAATGAGGTCATTAATATTTTTCCTGTTTCCTTTACAAGTTTGCCTAGGGATCAAACTATCTCACATCTGCAAAATTTCCTGAAATATAAGAAGTACCACATAAGAAGCTTTGCACAGTCTGATGATTGAAAATTTCTGAAGTTTAAAATATTCAATATTACAACCATTGTCCACCTCAGTGGAGAGGGGTGCTTGTCATATGCAATAATTTCAAGTCTTGCTTATTTTCCTCTTGAGTAGAATAGATTTCAGTAGTGACAGAAGCCTTAAAGTAGAAATGGAATAGAAAGAAGATGAATATTTATTTCTTGCTCAAGTAAATGAACTCGGGAGGCTGGTGGTCCATGAGATTCAATTATCCTTAGGGACTCTGATTTCTTTTATTTTGGCCCTCTGTCATTATCATTGTAAAGATCCCACCTCATGGCTCAAGACAGCTGGTCAACCTTCGGCCATTACATCATTTCAGCCATCAGAAGGGGAAAAGTTTTACAGAGGGCATACACCTTTGATTTGAGTTGAACACACTTTCTGGAATGGAAACCCTATTCTCACTTACACCGCATTGCCATAACTTCATTGGTGGCTGCACTTAATTATAAAATTAGAGAAATCAAGTTGTAATTTAAGACAGCCATGTGCTCATTTACAAAACAATAACTGTATTGTTAGGAGCGAGTCAACATTCTCTGTCTCATAGGTAAAAATCAAACATTTTCCCACATGAGTTAGGAGTGGTCTTAGCTTGGGCTGCTATAACCAAGTACTGTAGACTGGATGGCATATGGAAGACAGAAATTTATTTCCTACAGTACTGGAGTCCAGAAGTCCAAGATTGGGCTGCCAGCATGGCCCAGCTCTGGTAGGAGTCTTCTTTCAGATTGCAGATTGCCTTCTTCATGTTGCATTCTACCATGGTGGAAAGAAATTGAAAAAGCTCTCTGGGGTCCCTTTTATAAAGGCATTAATTCCACTAATGTGGGCTCCACCCTCATGTTCTAATAACTTTCCAAAGGCCCCACCTCCTAACAGCATCACACTGAAGGTTAAGATTTCTGCATCTGAATTTTGGAGGGGACAAACATTCTGTCCATTGCAGAGAGTAATTCAGTTAAAAATTAGAATCTTTCCTTAAAAAAAAATAAAGTCTTTCTTAAAAAATGCAGACTGGGAAAAGTCAAATTAAAGTTGCTCTAGTCCTGGGGTGCCTGGCTGGCTCAGTTGGTAGAGCACGTGACTCTTGGTCTCAGGGCTATGAGTTCAAGCCCCATGTTGGGTGTAGAGATTACTTAAAAATAAAACCTTAAAAAAATTTATAAAAATAAAGTTGTTCTAATCGTATAATTAAATCATTGCCTAACTATGATAAGCTCCATGTAACTATAGCACAATGCTTGCCACATGTCTGATCATTTATAAATATTTGTAGAATGAATGTAAAAAAAAAGCTATTAGAGGGTAAGAGAGAGAAAACACAAATTTTATCTCTACAAAATCAAGGCTGCCAAAAATGAAATTATTTTGATATTGAAAACTGAAATAGTGGGGTGCCTGGGTGGCTCAGTGGGTTAAAGCCTCTGCCTTCGGCTCAGGTGATGATCTCAGGGTCCTGGGATTGAGCACCGCATTGGGCTCTCTGCTAAGCAGGGAGCCTGCTCCCCGCCCCCCCCCCCCCCGCCCGCCTGCCTCTCTGCCTACTTGTGATCTCTCTCTCTGTCAAATAAATAAATAAAATCTTTAAAAAAAAAAAAAAAACTAAAATAGAAAAACCAACTTGCAAAACTACCCTCTCACTTACAAAACAGATTAAACTGTATCAAATTATGACATATAAGCAAATGTTCTAAACTCCATTTCCCACCTTAGTGAGACCCATATGTCCCAAGATAAGCCACAGATGAACTGATGTAACTTTGCCTGGATTCGTAAAACTTCTGACTGTTTGAAAAACTCCCTCATTTACAAATTCTGACCAGTTCTTGAGATGCTCAGCCTGTAATCAACTCCAATCTGCAAGTAGCTTTCCCTAACTCACTTTTTTGGGAAACACTCAACAGTTACCTTGCTATGTATCAATAATAACACTAATAAACTTAACCTTGATACAGGTGTGTTACTAGTGTTCTTTGGCCCATAGCAATAGACCATGTATATTAAATTCATTGCATACTGTTAATGTCTGCTTTCATGGCTTTTCCTTGAGCAGTAGACATATCTTCATGTTGTATAGTGGACAACTAAAGTCCTTTCTGGAACAAGACAGTATATAAATATGGATAATCAGTGTGAGAACTAGAAAAGTTTTTTCCCAACAGAAATTACGTTATATGTTCTTTAAATTCTCCCTGCACAAAAGAGAAAAGAAATGAACTGAGATACGGTGTCTGTTCAAATAGACAAGGTCAGGAGAGAGAGCAGATACAAGGAAGAAATATTTTTGAATCACTAATCTAGTCAACAAATATCAGTGCTGAAAAACAGGAGTCAGATAAATTTCATCTTACTGAAAAGTATTGCACACCAGTGCATTTGGTATTTCTGCAAGGCCTAAGGTCTTATAACTAGAGAGCAGTTGGCCCCAGGTTTGGATTCAGAAAGTATTAGTATACAGTTGAATTTTGCTTCTTAGAATATATGACTTGGAGCATATATTATCTGAGTTTTAATTATCTCATTTGAAAGTAAAGATATTATATCACATTTAACTTTGGATATTCAACCATATGGCTCTCTTTTACATAATTAAAAAATACCATAAAGTTATAATTTATATCTGTGCACTCTATTATACATAATCATACTGCATACATTTTGTACTGGTGATATACATAATACTGTGTATGATTGTATACACAAAATCATGTTTATTGCACTTTATGAGCAATTCAAATGATTTTCCTTATATAGTTGTGACTACATGCAGTATTCGCTTGATGTGCTGATTCTACAAATGAATCATCAAGTAATTTTTTTATTCCACTGCAATACCTACAGCACAGATGGGTTCTTACGAACATTAAAAGGAAAAAAAATGGCAAAACTATTGGTACACAGTTGGTTCTCCATTTTGTTGACCAAATCCAAATTTTTTTTTTTAAAGATTTTATTTATTTATTTGACAGAGAGGAAGAGAGATCACAAGTGGGCAGAGAGGCAGGCAGAGAGAGAGAGGGGGAAGCAGGCTCCCCGCTGAGCAGAGAGACCGATGTGGGGCTCGATCCCAGGATCCTGAGACCATGACCTGAGCCGAAGGCAGAGGCTTTAACCCACTGAGCCACCCAGGCGCCCCCCAAATCCAAATTTTTATTCCTAAAACCTAAGAGAAGCATATTTTAGTGATACACACAGTAACACAGTTATTTGGAGAGCAAAGAAAATGATGGTATTAGTGACAGTCACCTAATTATACTGAAGGCCACCAGAAGATGGCAGTCTCATTTCTTTAAGGCACAGAATGACTCTAAGACAATCAGTGGGAGCACAAGATGCCAGATACCATGGAAGATGAAATTGTTCAGGTCACTGCTGGCTACTGCCTGTTGGCATAATTCTTTCCCCAGGTAAGGCCAATGAACTCTTTTTTGCAGGAAGTGACAGAAATGAAAATGCCCGATATTCAATGCTATGGATTTTTGCCACAAAAGATTATGGGAGGAGAGTAAGAAAGAGTTCACAATTCATTTGAAACTTTTTCACCGCTGGCTTTTTTCTCATATTTCTTGGCACGTCCCTCTTTCACACTGTGTCAGCACACGTGAGTCCTAAGATAAAACGTAGGACGTTCCTCTGCTGTTTTTGTCTAGACTCATTGATTTGAAGAGAAAATACTATGGTCAGGAGGTGATGCTGAGGTCAATTATCCAGTCATATCCCTGTTTTTTAAAGAAAGCACCCCAACCTGAAATACATGTAAATCCAAAAAAATGGATTTTGATGAACCTCCTTGCCAGCCTGGAGGGTTTAGGTATTAAAGCAGCAGACTGGGCCTTCATGCTGTGTGTCTTCTAACACCCTGTCAAATTGATTTTTGTGACTTTCAAATGCACCACCATGAGCAATAGGCTGAGCACAAAGAATTCAAAAATTCTAAATTAAAGTTCTATAATAGTTACCCTGCTCTTTTATTTCCTGTCTTTTTGATAAGCTGCTTCTCTCCAACCTATGCATACAGAACAGAAACAATTTGGTTTGCCCTTGAAGAATCCCTCTCCCACCAAAAAAGAACACTGGCATTATCCACATTTTTCCAATGTGGATTCATGTAATGCCATTTTTCTTTCAGTTCCATTTTAAAAGCTTAGAGAGTAGTGAAAGGTCAAATTAATAAGCATAACCATTTAATTTCCAAAATTAATGAGTGGAGCTTAACATATTCATGCATTGTATCAGAATATCTGATTCCTTTGGAATTGCTTGGAAACTCAGAGAGGGTATGATGACCAAACGATGCTAGACTAATGATGTTTTCCTACGAGGCTATGAAAAGTGAGAAACAAATATTGCAGTATGCAGAGACAATATTGTTTCAATTTGTTGATGACAAAACGCATTTCATCTCAATTAGCAAGTAGACTTTGTTTTGAAGGGCTAGCCAGATTGCTAATAATTAAAAACTTAATGTGTCTTCAGTCATTACAATAGGACAGTGAGAAGAGGTTGTGAAAAGTATGTAGAGCCTGTTTGCTATATTTATTTGGGGAAAGGAAAAATCCTTATCTTTGTAACAGTGAATTAAAAAACAGTACATATGATTGTTCTGGGGCTTGAGGGAAAGTTAAGATATTATTTCTCAGGGTTTGTCAATGATGATTCCCCCAATAAAGAAATGGCCAGTTCAGATAGCATCCACAAAACAAGTAACTCCCTAGTGTTTATTCCAATTTCCTGCCTCCCCAATATCTTTATAATAAACTCACTTTTAAAAAAAATTAGTAATTGAGAGCTTACTTATCTATGTATCCTTTCCCTTACTTGTTAGGCTCTGGGTACCTGGCCCAAAGGGCCACTTTTAGCGTTTGTTCTGATTTGGGCAATCTAATTGTTTTATCATCCTGCATTGAGATTAGTTTTGTCACCCATTTCCTCCTCCTTTTGTTGCAGTCTAGGCATGTGGGAATGATTTCATGCATTCAGATTGTCACCAGCATCTTTTTTTTTTAAACCCAAATCATCTGATGGTCTAAAGATGTCCCTTTCCAACATATTTATGCTGCAGCCAATTGCTAATGATCCTTAGTATTTATTGAGAACCTTCTTCACCTTAAGATTTTGAAATTATGAACTTCTGCCCTGTAGCAATATTTGCCACTTCAAAGTCAATGTTGGGGTGCGGCTGCTTCATATCTTTGGATGGGCTTTTATTCACTGCCATCACTGCAACACAGAGACTGGATCAGACCTACACACGTCGCCCACCACACCAGGTACTATGCATAAAAAGTTAAAGAGGTGCTCTTTGGTCCCTGAGGGCTTTCTTTTGAGATTAATTAGATTTCAAGTAGGATTACAATACTCAGCCATTCATCCCTGGCTGAAAAATGCAGACCGAATTTTCTGGCACAAATTCGTCTTCAATTTACTTCGTTTTATGCTAATCCGGAGCTCATCCTCTTACCCAAAAAAATGAAGAGATCAGCAAATGTTAAGGATATTTTTTATCAGAGTAGACAGCCATTGTATTTAATTTTCTTTTACATTATACACACTGCATTATCCATTTCATCCCAGACACACAGAAGATTTGCCAATGAGTGATTCTAGCTGACAAGTATGGTTAAGACTGGGTTTCTCTCCTTATGCTGCTATTTAATACAATTGGGTGAAGAACAAATTCAGATCATAGAATTTAAGACTATAATACCATTACAGTTCAATTCATATAGGGTTTCATTTAAAGGGTCATAAGTATTTTCCTATGTCCTAGTTTACTTATTTTCTCCAGTCCTCTAGAATGTAGACAGGAAAATGGAATTAATTTTGATTTCCATTTTTCTGACCGGCTTTGCATGGTGCCATTTCATTTGGTTGACTTGCAGTGGTCATTCATTCACAACATGGTATTTAATCAATATTTGTTGGGCACTTACTTCATGCCTGGAACTGTGCTACATGGTAAGCATAGAACATGCAACAGAACAGAAACAGTTTCTACTTCTGAGGAGCTTTTGGATACTTTTCTAGTCAATTGGAACTAAACGCTAGACGTTCAATTTCTTAATTTCCTGATCATTTCTTTACCCAGTAAGATATGATTACCTAATGGACTTAATTATTGAATTAAATTTAATTGTCTAATATTTCCTCAACTCTCTGGAGGATGTTTGGGCAGAAAACTTCCAGATACCACTAATTCAGAAGCAAAAATGCTATGAATTATGATCTGGTTGTGCAAGCACAGTTCATTATCTTGGTTACAGAGTTTTGTTATTTTTTTAAAAAGAACTTAAATAAAAATGAGAAAGTTTTATTTTTTTAAAGATTTTTTTTTAATTTATTTATTCGACAGAGAGCGAGAGAGATCGCAAGTAGGCAGAGAGGCAGGCAGAGAAGGAGGGGGAAGCAGGCTCCCCGCTTGAGCAGAGAGCCCGGTGTGGAGCTCTATCGCAGGACCCTGAGATCATGACCTGAACCGAAGGCAAAGGCTTTAACCCACTGAGCCACCCAGGCACCCCAAAATGAGAAAGTTTTAATTTTAATTTTCTTACAGGAAAATTAAGAAAATATCTGTGGCTCAAAACATTTTTTTTTAACATGCAGATGTCTTTTAAGAAATATCTTGCACGTTATAGCCAGTTAGTGAATGCCTTTTTGAAAGAATGTAGGATCCATGACAACAGAGAATTTGCCACATTCATTCACTTTGCTATTTCCAGCACATAAAATAAATAGTGCCTGGAACATAGTAGGCATTACGTGTCTAATAGACACTAGAAATAGAGAAGAGAATTTATTCATATTTAATGAATGAATGGCCTCACTGATAGCAAAAGACTCATTCTTGTTTCACTGGGGAAAAATCATGTAAAATTCCTCAGTGAAGATATTTTTGTGATAGTTTTATTCTACTAATTTTGTTGTAAATAGTGGCTTATTTAGATTGATTCCAACTAGTTTATTTGAGCTCTCTATTCTATTTTTATGTTCCAAGCGTTTTTCCCTCTTTTCTCTCTTACCGTTGTAGAGAAAACGGCTGTCAGTTAAAGAGTGGCTTCATTGCAAGTAATCTGCCTTTTCTTTCTGGCGGCTTTTAAGGACTTTGGTGTTTTACAGTTTCGTTACAATGTATTTATGTGGGGATTTCTTTAAAAGGAATGCATCTTGCTTAGGACTATTTTTACAGCTGACCCTTGAACAACCTGAGTTTGAGTTGTGCAGATTCACTTTTACGTGGATTTTTCTTTTCAATCAGTACAACACAGTACCGTAAATGTATTTTCTCTTCCTTATTTTTCAGCAACATTTTCATTTCTCTAACTTACTTTATTGTAAAAATGCAGTGTGAAATAAATATAACATATAAAATCTGTGTCAATTGACTGTTTATATTATTGGTAAGTCTTCCAGCAACAGTAGACTATTGGTAGTGAAGTTTTTAGAGAGTCAAGGGTCACATGCAATTTTACCCACGCAGGGTGTCAGCACCCTTAACTCAATCATTGTTCAAGGGTCAGCTGTATTTTGTAGATTCATAACTCTTTTCAATTCTGGAAATTCTCACTCATTGCCTCTTTGAAAGTTGCCTCTCATTTTTTCTATTTTGTCTTCCTGGGAACTTGTTAAATATATGTGACAGCTTCTCATCCTCTTCTCCATCTTTTAATGTCCCTTTAGGTTTCTATTTTTACCTCTTTTTGCTGAATTCTGCTGAATCTCATTATGTCTAGCTTTTAGTTCATAAATTTTCTCTTTATTCTGTCTATTCTTTAACTTATCTACGAAATGATTCATTACAATTATATTTTTCAGTTTCAGAAACTGTATTTTGGTTCTTTTCTAAACCTGCCTGCTTTATTCTAATATCATTAATTGATCATAGATTTATTTCATCTTTTCTTTTTAGAACTATTTGTATTACACCTTTAAAGAAAGTAAGATGGATCTTGATGTTCCATTTGAAGTTCTTGTGGGACCTAAATTTCCTTTTTGTCACTTCCAATGACACCTGCTCATGGCCTGTGTAGAGAGCATGGCCCTACTGAGAGGATTTGCATTCGGTTCAGTTCAGTGTTCACTGAGGACTATGCTAATATGCATGATCACCTCTAGTGTCCTCAACAGGTAAACACTATCTCTTCAAAACACTGAATGAAATGGAGCCAGGCTTAGGCTTACAAACTCTTAGAGAGGACTTTATTTTATTCCACCACGACCAAAGCCAACATAGGTAGGTTTTCTCATAGTCTATCTTTGCTGGTAAGTATATATATATTTTTCTTAGCTCATCCTTTCACCAAATGTGAGGATACTTGTTGTACATGTCAAAGTTCATTGATTCCCCATCTATGGAGTGCAAGTCTTTGTCTCCCACCCCAGGGCAATTAAAATCTGGCCACAAAATCCAGCAAATGCCCCTAAGACAGCTTGGTGCTTTGATTTTCACCTTACTCTTACAGGGATTTACATTTTCTAGTTTTCAAACTCAGCCATGCAATCCAAGTGTCTTGTTAAATTTTGCCTAGCAACATTTGATGGGGGAGGGGTAGTGGAATACTGGTAGGTCATACTGCTAAAAATAAAAGGCTTACAAGCTATTTTTAACTCTCCTTTGTCATTTTGCTTTTGGTCCTGACTTACATTCATGGAAAGCTTACATTTGAATCTGAGTTGAAGGTAAAGAAAAGATGTTAGGTAAACTTATCGCAGGTTCCAGGCTAGACATCTATACTGCTGCCAGAAAGGACTGCAACTTCCAGAGACTCGCCTCCCAATGGCACTACTGCCTGCCTCGCAGGGTATGATTGAAGTCGAGTCTCTACACAAGTGTAGATGAACACTGCCGATCAGTGTGTGTGATGCTACTGTACCTTTATTTCTTCTCTTGTTACATTTCTGTCTACCCTTCCAGTGCCCCCTTGTCTTGCATTCCTCCTTGAGTCGAGGACTGTTTCTTGAGAAAAAGAATCAGCTCTCACCCATTCCGAGGAGAACAGAAACACTCATTACGGGACCATAGCCACTGATGAGGAGGACGGACTCCGAACTCTTTCAGAGACAATGCATTCCTGTTTTCAAGAACTTATTTTTCCCCTAACCGATTTTCAATTAAAGAGCATGTTTTTGTTATTTGAATGGAAACTCTGTGCTTTAAAGATAGAAATAAAGTCAAAATGAGGCGAAAAAAAAAAAGTCTTTAAAATCATCTTTCTGAATCGAGGTCTCCTGTAGCATTCAGAAGTCATTTGGTGATCCTCAAAAGTTAAACCAGCAGCCTAATTATTTTTGCCGAGGAAAGAGAAAAGGTGGTTTAGAAGGAATATGAAGAATGCTTAAAGAAATCTGCATATTTATCTTATTCTTAAACCAACTTTCTTCAACTCCTGCTCTCATCATATTTATGGACAAAGGCAAGGGCGAAAAGAGAATTTAAAGTCCACATGATGTGCAGGCTGATTAAAAGTGAAAGCCAGATCTGCTGACAATTGACAAAAGATCAGGGAGTCATTTATTTAATTGGACTCCGAATGACAAGAAGGTGAGATGATTATCAAAAAGATGAGTCCTTTGTTCCAGCCTCACAGTTTAAGTCACTTCAAATAGAAAGGGAACTTTTCCAATTTCTCTAGGATACCAGCCTGAGGAGGTTTTTCAATATTAATCCAGGCAATCAGGATCAAAAATACTATTTGCCTCCCTCACAGAAAGAAGAGATTACGGACCACCAAGATGGAAGGGCTGGAAATGTGGACGGTATTAACTCCGCTGCATGTCAATGAGACACAGAGATATGAATACTCAGTCGTACAGTTGACTCTTCTAGTTTTGTTCACTGATTTAAAAATATGGTTCAGAAGAGATACCCTCAACTTCCTCCCCATCATTACCATAACCTACAGAAGAATTTAATTTATACCTAATAACAGCTAGAATTCTGACCCAGGAGCATTAGGGTTCTGGTAGAGAAAAATTGGATACTGAAAGCAAGCATCAAAATGCATTTTCATTTTCTTTGTATTAGATTTATGAGAGGAAAAAAAAGAATTAAGTTTGACTGAGTATCTAATATGTGCCAGGCAATGTGCAAGGCACATTACATATTTTATTACATTCGTACAATAACTTTGTTGTAAGAAGAAAATAACTCTATATGGTGCTAAAACACTTTGCAGACACTATTATTCATGCCTCCAATAGTTTTGTATTCAATTTAAGGATAAAGAAATAAAGAGTTTACTCCAAGTCAGAATGATGCAATGGTCTCTGGTTTAAGGCTCAAGTATTGGCCACTCTGAGCAAAAATGGCTGCTCTCGGGAGAATGTTAATGTCTTCAAGGTCGATTGCATCACTAGCAATTCCTAGCAGGTAAGGGACACTTCCAAGAAAGGGGGAAGCAGTGACCCATAATGTAACCCTCTTGGGACAGGTGACACTTCTCACCATGCTAGACAAATTCATTTCCATGGGCCAGGGTTGGAATACACCTGTATAGGCTAGAATCAAGATAGGAGCAAATTTTGAACACACTGCTATTGTCAAATTAAATTTTAGTTACAAGTAATACATGAATGCAGGCTACTCTAGAAAGGTGGGTGAGGACACTATCCATCCCCAGCCATTGGCAGAAGAGAATAGCATGGCAGAGGCCGAATGGAAGTGGCTAGTGTCCAGAAGCCTCCCTGCCACTCAACAACTTCCCTGTTCCAAATGAACATAGTTCTGGGAAGACGTAGGACCTCTAAGTTACCCCAGGAGATCGATGTCACCAGGAAAGGGGAGAATTACCGGATGGTGGCCACACTGAGGCAAAGACACAAAGGAGTTCTCCTTCTCTCTTCTATTAAGTTGCCTATTGGACCATCTGTGGAAGGAGAAGGTCAGATGGACCTTCGCCAGAGTTCTGTCTCCCTGTCACTTCAGAGGATCTTATGTTTTGGTGTGGAAAGTAAGAACACTCACTGGAGAGGGACAAGGACTCTAAGCATGAATTGTCCAGATGATAGACATCAGCTTCTCTTGATCTTAAATATTTCTTGCTACGCAGTGTATTGATATAGGATTCCTGGAGGGCAGGGGTAAGACCAACAAATTACTTTCAAGAAAAAAGTAACAAGTGTGCTATAAGGAATTTCCAGGATAGAAAATCTCAGCAGGATGAACTTTGAAGAACACAGGCAACAGCTCAGCAAGAAGAAGAAGAAGCAGGACAGGAAGTTGATTGATCATTTTTCGATTACTTCACAGGGTGCGGAAGTCTTTGCTGTGACTAGGAAGTCTCTTTACACAGAAGTCCGAAAGGCTGGAGGCACAACCCATTTGATCAGTTCATGTCCCAGTGCTTTCCTGAAGCCATCCTTGAATCAGACTCAGCTATGCTAACTTTTGCAAATTGTTGAATGAGACTGCAAAATTTGGTTATCTGTCACTTAACATGTCCCACCTGCTAACAAAATAAGCAAGCATTTTCCAAACTATACCCCATGGAGGGTGTGTGTGTGTGTGTGTGTGAGTGCACATTACTAGAAATTATATATAATATATATATGTGTGTTCTTAGAAATCCAGCAGTGAGGAATCAGATTAAGTTTATTTAAGTCAATGATTACCAAACTTATGTAACCGTAGCACCCTTTAAAAAACAACTAATGGGGCGCCTGGGTGGCTCAGTGGGTTAAGGCCTCTGCCTTCGGCTCAGGTCATGATCTCAGGGTCCTGGGATCGAACCCCACATCGGGCTCTCTGCTCAGCAGGGAGCCTGCTTCCTCCTCTCTTTCTGCCTGCCTCTCTGCTTGCTTGTGATCTCTCTCTGTGTCAAATAAATAAATAAAATCTTTAAAAAAAAAAATAAAAAACAACTAATAAAATCTCTTGAAACTTCATTGACCATAATTTAATAAACAGTAGTCAAGTGGATAAGAGTATTATTTATAGTCTCTGGAACAACCAGAAACTCAACTTTGTCTCATTGTCTTATGAGTTTTGCTTATCCATTCATTCATCAAATTTTTATTCAGAGCAAACTATATATTGACATAATAATAGTTGCTGGGTAATACATAGGTAAATAAAAAAGATATGGGTCCTGTCATTTGGGAATAAAGAAGGGGCAATAAAATATATCAAGTGGTTACTAATAGTATCAAGTGCTATAATGAAAATAAACAGGATACAGGAAAGAAATACCCTCAGAGAAAGACTGGAATGGGGACTATTCTTGAAGAAGGCAGTGGAGCCAACCACAAGAAAGCTGCAGCAACGACAGAGCGAAACAACAAAGCCAGATGAGACTGAGTGGGGTGTTATTTCTGTTTTCCACATTAAAATTATAAAATTATATTTCTCTCTGTTGCAAAGGACTTTCATGAATGAAGGAAACTTCCAAATTCAAGAAATTATCTTCTTGTTATTCTACAGTCTTAGAAGTAAAAAGTAGGATATTACCTTTAATATGTTTCCTACATTATCTTGTGCTTCTTGTCAAATTAGTCATCAAATGTGTTACTTGTCCCGTATCCATCTACCTTGATAGTCTATGTTAAAAGAGGGTAAAGACCATGTCTGTCTTATTCACCATCCTACTATATAATAGATGCCCAAAATCATCATTTGTGAGATAATTAAAATAATTTCCTTTTATAAATAAAAGTCTTGGTCCTCAAGAGGGAATCTAGGAAAAACACTCCAAATAAAAAATACTACAAATCTACAAATCTCTTCCATTTGGCTGATGTAATCTTTGTATCCAGAGTATTTGCTTTACTTTGTTTTTAATGATGTATCTTTTGTGTGTCATTGATTTGGGACACTTTGCTCAAATAGCTAAAACATGATTATTAAATTATTCAATATCTAACAATATTCTTAAAAATATGAGTTGACAAAGCCCATGGGTAGATTCTTTTCTTTAATTAGAAAAATATTTAAGGTGATAAATGCACATCAACAATCTATAGTATAGGATTATAGTTGCATTCATAAACTGGGTTGTCTATAAGTAAGAATATATGACATTTCAAAGAAGGACCAATGATTTGAATAAAAGTCACCTATATTTCCGAGTGAAAGGATAGATGATCATAAAAATAACATAACTCTGGCTGATTTTTAAATTAGTATTTCTAGGGAAACTAAGACAAAGACAAGAAAGAATAATAAAGGAGGAAACTTAATAGTGATCGCAGATAATTTAAGCTAAGAAAATTACAAATAGACCACAGTCTCTTTTTTGTTCAACGTCTTCCTGACAGAATACATGCTTCTGAGCCATGGTCAGACTATGCTGCACCACTGTCGAACAAGACATTTTTTTGAACACTCATTTGCTTGACCCACACTTCACAAAGAGCAGCCCTCTCAGATCCTCTGGATAAAAGAAAACTGAGAAGGTCTTTTTGACTCCTTTGAACAGACTGACATTTCCCTAGAATGGCGTTTTGTAATACAACGGGTCCCCTCCAAATCTTCAACAGCCTCCTGAATGAGGGCTTTGGGAGAATGAGGCATACAAGCAATGTATTTAAAGATGGTACCAACTGGGCTCTGAACAGGAGAGGCTGAGGAGATTTGGTACTTTGCGTATTTTGTCATGTTGCCTTCCTTCTAGATTTCCACACAATTCACTGTAATTCACAGGGTAGGCGAGCAAACAGGGATTTAGAGCCATGAATAAAGTATATGCAAACTGCTATACCTGGGCATGAGCAGATGGTGGGATGAGACACAGACACAGACAAGGCGAGAGAAACATTGACAGTGTTCATTTTGCCTTAGAAATGAAGCTGAGAAATCCACAGCCAATTATTGTGACATTTCTCCTCAGCCAAGTAACCAAGTGAGTAATAAGAAAATGAATGAACACTTAGGGGGAAAGATGTCTAATAATTAAGAAGCCACTCTGCCATATTAGAATTAAACTATACCAACCGATTAGCAATATGGTCATTTTGTAGAATCAAACAAGAGTAAAGCAAACGTATCTGGGGTTTTCAAAGTTGCCATAAAATAAACAGAAATAATTCTGGCAAATACCATAGGTCTGGAACTTACTTTTTTTGATGATGTGAGTGTGTGCCTCCATGTGGATATGTGTACATATTTATGCATCTATTATATATGTACATATTTATGCAAAATTATATATGTGTTGCATACGTAGATATTTGATAACCCCTCAAACTGCATTGTAGTATCCCACTTGGCTGGACAAACATGTCGTCTGTACATACTTTTGCTACCGTTTTTTTCCCTTAATCTTACAGGATTCATGGTGTTAAAACTCAGATGGAGAATTTCAAATTCATTCATGTCCTGGGAAGCTAGAATGCCTGTGTACTTGCTTAACAATCATCTGTTCTCCCCACATACTTCTTTAGGGACGTATCTATAAGAAAATAAATGTGGCTCAGAGTATGATTCATCCATTCTGGCAGTTGAGCTAATAAGTCTCAGTAGTTAAATAATATCCCCCATAGCAAGGCTGCTTGTCTAAAAACTGTGTTGAGCACAAAGCTCTGGCCTTGCGGACCAAATGTGGTCTTTTACTAACTCCCCCCAAACCTGACTCTTAAAGCCACCAAGTTCGTTTATTTCTGCAAAGGGAGAGAGAAAAGTGCCAGCCTGCCCAAGGTGAGCCTGACTCTGTCTCAACCTCTAACCTTTTCTGGAGAGGAAGCAGGAGGTGCAGGCCCTGCAGAGACTAGAAAACTTTCAAGTATATTTGAACAATATTTTTGAGCAATCACTTATCACCCATTGGAAGGTGGCTTGGAATGACGGCCTTTTGCACATCTAGATGCTTTCCCCCATTAAGAAAGCTGGCAGAATGTAGGTGATAACACAGAAAAAGGACAGGAAAGATTTACAAGTAAAATATGAAAAGTAGTTGTTTTTTTTTTTGGTGGTGAGAGTATATTTACATTCTATATTTTTTGTCCTCTTTCTAGATTTTCCTAGTGGACCTATATCATTTCTATAATCGGAGGGGGGGAACACATTTAAAAAATCAGATTTTTCACACTGGTTTTGACTTTTAGTTTATGGTCATGTTAAAATGACATTCTGTGAATCTTAGGAAAGACATGGCTTTTAATTGGAGTTTTACTTTTGATCAGGCAGGGAAAGAGAGATTGATGTATTCTTTGGTTCAATGTTATTAATAGAAATCTCTCATAAGGAAAGGAGTTCTATGGGTTCAAATCCTGGCTTTGTCACTATTTAGCTGCACCACCTGCAAGCTTCTTAATCTCTTACGTAAAACAGGAATAATGGTATTTACCCTCAAAATTATCATAATAAAATTGTAATGTATCATCAGCCGCTTAAGTGATTGTGTGGTGTCAAAATATATGTCCTTAATATGTCTCCTGCTCAAAACTGTAAGAGGTCTTCATTATAAGCTCAAATCTAGACTCTGCCCTGGTGTTTGAAGTCTTATATAGATGTACCAAATTTGTCACTTAGACCTTTCAAATCTCAGCAGAAATTCTTGCTTTGCAGCCTCATTCTTTACCATCCATGGTAAAAAACCATCCCCCAAGTTGCTCAAAGAGCTCTTGATCCACTCTCCTCACAGCCAGGCCCACCTCAAGGTCAGACTCCTTGTCCAGTCTCCTGCATCAGACCAAGATCTTCACGGGCTGGCGATTTGTCATTGCAACCCCACACCTGTACTGTGCCTTCATGAAATAGGCATTTGATGACTGACATCTTGCATTTACTTTAGTTTCCAATGTGTCTTTTTGCTGATGAGCAAAGTACATCCTCAATAAATAATTGCTCAATGAAAAAGAAGAAGAAAGACAGAGCTCTGGTTTTTTCAGTCTTATCAGTGGTCTCTGGTTATGTTAACCAAAAATAGTCTATTTTAAAATATTGTGGAAGGAAGGAAAATAATTCAGAATTCATTTTTTCATTGATTTCATCATTGAATTCATTTGTTGACTGCTGCATTTTATAGAAATGTGTTTATAGAAATGAGCAAAATGTAGTTCCTGACATCAAAGAGTTCACAATCTAGTGGTTGAGATTAATAAATTGATAATCATAAAAAATTATATACATACAAAATACATGTATATAAATATGTATGTGTGTGTACATATAGACATACACACACACATATAGGGTTAGGAACAAACTAAAAAAAAAAACCTCTTTCCAAAGGAAATGATGTTTAAGCTGAGTCTTGAAGAAGGCATGATAACTTCATATTCTAGAAGGGTGTAGAGAAAAAAATCTGTCCAACAAAAATAATAGTATTTGCAAAGCTATCAAGCTGTGAAACACTCTGGACATTCAGGATCTTTCCACTAGTTCAAAATGGTTGAATACAGAACATATATGAGTGTGACAGAAGATGGATCTGGGATAAGGTCACAAAGATTTGAAATATCTGTTTTAAAGAGATTTCATTTAACTCTTCAGGCAATGGGAAGCCATTAAACACTTAAACTTAGAAATCTCAAAGTCACTTTAAACTCAATGTATCGAAACTCAATATATCTAGTTTCTCTCCAAAACTAGCTTTCCTCTGGTGTTCCATATCCCAGTGAATGTCACTATCATCTGTGATGCTTCATAAACCAGAAACGTAAGTGGCATCCTTGACATTAAATTGCCTTCATCCCCATATTCATCTTGCCCCCCATCACTACAAAAATATCTCTTCGATCCATCAATTTTCTCCTCTTCCACTGTCACCACCCTGGGCTGAGTTGCCATTATCTCTCATCTGGCCTATGGTGGGAAAGAGCAGTCCAGACTCCCCAAAAGCACTGATTCTCCTCCAACATGATAGTCACATCAAAGCCAGATCTGTTTAAAATGTAAATCTAATCCCTCCTTGACCATGTTTAAAAGCTATTACTTTGCGATGCTCTTGTGATGAAAACCAAAGACCCCAAAAGGGCCCATAATAAGCTGCATATTTAGCCTTTGCTATTTTTCCCAACTCCTACCATTCTGCTCTCTGGGCTTCTCTCAGCAATTCAAACATACCACGTCCTCCCACCCTGACCCCTGCTACACATACTCTTCCCTCCATTTGTATTAACCTCCTTTATCCTCTCCCTGCTTCTCACCCCTCCTCCATGATCAGGCTCCACTTTCCTGACATTGCTGTGTAGATCAGTTTCTTTTGTTATATAGTCATACGTCCTTCAGTGTGAATACTTGATTGTATTGGATTCTTTTTCATCACTATTCTATTTCTGGCATCAAAGATAGTGTCTGACGAATATTGGTACTCAACCAATCTTCATGGATAAATGAATAACATTAACAATTTGCATTCTAGGGGCGCCTGGGTGGCTCAGTGGGTTAAAGCCTCTGCCTTCAGCTCAGGTCATGATCTCAGGGTCCTGGGATCGAGCCCCACATCGGGCTCTCTGCTCAGCAGGGAGCCTGCTTCCCCCTCTCCCTCTGCCTGCCTTTCTGCCTACTTGTGATCTCTCTCTCTGTCAAATAAATAAATAAAATCTTAAAAAAAAAAAAACAATTTGCATTCTAAAAAGTCTATGCTGATCACAGTATGAGAAAGCAAGTTTGCATGAATGAGACGAAAGGTAAGGAGAGGGTTAAGAACTAAGTGTCATAAGCAAGCCAGAGTTGATGGTTGTTTGAGCTGTGCATGGGCAGTCAGACGGAAAGGAAAGGGCAGATCTAAACCCTATCAAATTGTTAGAATCATCTTATGTGGGTAAGATTTCATTTTGAAACTAGGGCACAACCCGTAAGTTTAAAGGAATTGCTAGATGGTTGGTACAGAAATATTTAGATGCTTCTAGATCTTTGGATCAGAAATTTTGCCTCAAAGCAGAAAGTTTGATTTATTTTTAATGTAGAAGTTCCTTTTAACAACTATAAGAAACTATCCTAAAGTAAATTTAAGTTGGTTGTCTTTTGCTAGGTATTGCTATAACCCCTATTTCTGCCTCCACACCCCTTATCGGCCCCTGGTCTAAGCAATTTGGCTTGACTCCACTGGGGTTGGGAGATAACTATTACCAGGATGCCACCTCCAGCTTCAAAAGTATGTCAACTCTGAGGAACTACAGCTTTTTTATGTTGTAAACAGCTTACCCCAGATGAAAAAAATAACATCGTGGCCCATCGATGTGTCCAATGTCTTATAATAGACAAAATCACCTTAGTGTAGTCTTTGGCCACAGTAAGTTCCTGAGAGAACATGGCAGTGCAGTGATCTATTTCAAAGGACTTGGAACAGAAAAATCATCTTTCTACTTTTCAAGAAAGAATTCGATGGCTCAACTATGACAGCTCCATGTTCTCACTCTCAACCATCCACACTCGTCGATTCAGCTTTTACGTTACGTCTCCAGGAATTTTTAGTGGGCTTTGTAGCCCATGAATGTGCCTATTTGCAGAAATTTCTCTTTCACTTAGTGTGCTTCTCTGTCAATGGGCTCATCTTCGTAAATGTGGAAAAACATTAAGGCCATTCAAAGTGCTCAGCGAGATGTCTATTAGGGATGCAAATGTGCACGATATGGACAAAACCAGTAGCTTTACTTGTGAAACATTTGAGTTAGGGGAATTTAACTTAGAAGCACTGCTACTTTCCACTTGATAAAGTTCTTAATTTTTCATATCTGCATATTCTTCTGGCTCCACTTCCCCTCTTATCCTCAGATATGGTGATGCATTCAGTCCTTGGCATTCTAATTTTTTTGTTTTACACTGTGTACCTAAGAGCTCTTACTCACTTTTTTGGCTTCTCCATCAACTCTATCTCATTGACTTCAACTTTACATTTGTTTCTCTGAGATTTAGTCCAAAATCTCTAACTGCATATTAGATATTTTCAATTCAAACTAAAGATGCCATCCATCAACCTCATTATCTTTTACCTACCATCCCCACAGAAACATTTTTTAATCAGTAGCAATAAATGTGGAGCAGCCTCTACCTAGCACTTTCTAGGTTGTCTCATTTGTATGGATACCAATTGCCATTGACTCTCCCACATCCTACTTCTCCAACCTTCCTTGACAACCATCATTTCCTTCACTTGGCCCACCAACCACTTTCTCTGCTGACACCAGTCGGGATTTCTTGCTCTCTGTCCTCAAACACTCTCTCCAAACTGCTCATCACTATCTGGGACCCCCCACTCTCACCAGGCTCTCTACCACAAGCTCCTTATCTTCCCCAATCTCTGCTCTGCCTATAAGCACCTGTGACTTTCTATTTCAAAATAAGCAGTTCGCTTTTCCCTAGTACGTTCATTCCCCTGTGTCCTGAGTGATCTTTTTGCTCTTTTCCCCAGCATTTTATTCCATCATTTATCCCCTGTGGTCTCTTCATTTTCATTCATGTAATAACCATTGGTATTTTTCCCTTCATCTACAAATGTTTTTAGATTTTACTTTTCCTAAAAAGCAAAACAAATCAAAAATCAAAAACCAAACCAAAACAAGCAAACAAAAAGAACAAGCTGCCGATCTTATCATTCTAGTTGTTACCCAAGCTTTGTCTTTCACTTCTGAATTTCTATAATCACATTATCTCTGTATACTTTTAACCTCAATTTTTCTTCACCTACTTACCTGTTTGGCAATGGGTAATCAGCTATCACACTACTAATAAAACTGCACTTTCAAGATCATCAGTGACCTCCCAATCACCGAACTTGGTAATCTTTTTCAGTCCTTCTTTTCCATGACTACCCTCTGTTACATGCATTTAATTAATTTTTCCTTCTCTGTTTTACCTGGTTTCTATGACATTGCCTTCAATGCTAAGCAGATCCCTTCCCCACCTTTATGACTAATCTTTCTCATCCTTTATTAGATCCCTCATAGTCTGTCTCCGTGGGTCCCCAAGTTTTTCTCCAAGATCTTTTATTGTTCTTCATCTTTTATACATTCCCCCTTGTGCATTTTTTCTGTTGCTGTTGTTTCTACTTCAGGACTTATTTCTGTGGAAACAGATCTCAAGTTTTGGGTTCCCAGTTCCAATGACCTTTCCCTACTTTAGCCAATGATGCATTACGACCTTTTTCCCAAATTCTAAAGGTCTAAAATCAAACTCATTATCTCCACCCAAATGTCTCCACCTCTTACCTTCCTTTGTTTGTAGCAGCTCTAGAATTTTTCCAGTTCCCCATTTACTAAGTGTATTCATTCAACAAACATTTATTAAGTTCATACTGTTTCAGCTTCTAAGCAGAAAACCAGAAACCACTCAAAATGCTTTAAACAGAAGGAACTTAGGGGCAGAAATTAGTTACACAGGTGATGGGAGAGCTGAGAAGCCAAACAAGGGATAGCGAGGCAACACATAGATGAACACTAGCTAATCTCAGCTAGAAGAATAAAGAGAGGAGGTTTTGATAGAAAGTCAAGATTTAAGGTCACTGGGGCAAAGCTGCAGCCAAGGCACAAGCTATAGCAACAGGAAAGATGCAGCTGTTGCCAGAGATGCTATTCAAAGCAGCAAGACAGAGTGAGAAATACCCTTGATTCTCACTTCTTCTTGTCCTCCAACCAGCTAGTGCCTCCTACTGGTCAAACTAATCCAGAAGCCAGTAGCCATTATAACCTGGAAAATGCCCTCCACAGAAGTCACCCACAGCCATAGGGTGGGTTAAACAGAGCCCAGTTAGAAAAGAGAGAGGAATGGATCTGAGAGAAAAACAGGCCACAGATGGATCATTCTGCATCCATTCTGGACTTCCATCATATTCTACTTTCATATAGCACTATCAAGCTTTTACCTAACACGTTGCAACTATTTTTTGTAGACAGTCGTTCTCATGCTCTACTCAGAGAAAGGAGACACAAGGGCATCAATCATTATATCGTCTCAATAATTCAGAAACTCCAGGTAATACACTGTCATCCACATCTACTTTGGATATCGCTTCTCATTAGTCTGTCTAGTGACTTATGAACTAGACTGTGAAGTTAAGCACCACCAGCCGCCCTTTACAAAAGAGTAGAGAAAGGGAAAGGGTGGGGGGAGATAATATCCACAGCTCCTGAAGGGCCCATTTCTGTAACTGGTGCCAAGACCATAGCTGATTTTTAAAAATATAGCAGCTTTATTGAGATATACTTTGGTATCATACAATTCACTAATTAGAAATGTAGAATTCAATGATTTTTTATTTTCACAGGCATGCAAAACTGTCAGCACAGTTGATTTTACAACATTTTCGTTACCCTCAAAATAAACTCTGTATGCATTATAGTCACTCCCCACTTCCTCCCACCCCTTGTTGAAGATCCCCTCATTTCTGTGAAGATCAATTCAAGTCCAGCCACCCCAGCTTTCAGGCACTCCTCCGGATTCTGAAATTGCAAACATTTACTGTCCGGACTACTCATCTGGATTCCCCATAGTGCTATTTATGTTTTTATGTATATGCTCTGTCTCCCTAATTAGATTATAAGCCTCTTAAAAACAAGCCCCATGTCTTGATTGAAGAGATGGAAAACATAGTTAGAAGTGTAGCTGCCTCACTGAATTTAATCCTGTTTTATTTGTACTTTGATTAACTCAAGTTACTAAGAACTTTTCCCCTAACAGAGATTTTTTTTCCTTAATCATTTCCCCCGAGAAAATAATTCAGAACTGATGGGATAGTTTTACCAGTAAATTTAAAGAGTTCGTTAAAATACAAAAATAGGACAGATAAGGAAAAACACATCAGAAATTATTTGTTATTCTCAAATATTGCCTAAATGCACTTAAGATGTGCTGGAAATGCCAATGTTTCTTCCATGCCAGCATTATTAGTGTCTCCTCATTGCAGTATATAACAAAAGGTGATATTAAACCAAATATCAGAGGGAATAAAACATATTCAATTCTTCTAATAAATGTTAAATCTACAAGTTAAACATGGTATTAGATCAGTGCACTCGTTAATTAATTCTTTAAAAATGTATAAATATTTAGGGGCACCTGGGTGGCTCAGTCAGTTAAGCATCTGGCTCTTGTTTCGGCTCAGATCACAATCTCAGGGTTGTGGGATGGAGCCACAAGTCAGGCTCTGTGTTCAACGGAGAGTCTGAGCAAGGTTTTCTTTCTCCCTCTCCCTCTGCTCCTCCTCTACTCATGTGCACCCTTTCTCTCACTTTCTCTCTAAAATAAATAAATAAAATCTTTAAACAATGTATAAATATTTATATGTGGTTTTAAAGATATGTAAAGATAACTTAAAGTCTGTTTCATGAAATGGAACTAGACTAATACTTTTTAAATTTTTTCCTTATTTTTAAATAAATATCAGAACTCTGGATAAGTAAACTTTCCTTTTTCTTTTTCCTTTCTTTTCTTTCCCTTCCTTTATTCTTTGCCCATTTTTTCTCCCTTCTGTTTTTACTTTCCTCTTATTCCTTCCAGTTCCCGTAGGAAGACATTGGTACAACATCTGACGTTCGTTGGGAACAACCTTGAAAAACTAAGAGAATTAAAATAACTATAGAAGAGGGAAAAAGTCTAAATGAAATTAGCATCAGGTTTTCCCCCTTTCTGTATCTTACAGTCACCATTAAAATAATAACAGTTCATATACCTTGCTTTATATTAAACTCTAAAATAAATCCTTATATTGAACCATATTTTGAAATATAAAAGAATTTCGAATTAGACAACATCGGGTAACATTTCTATAGTACTTACTTTGTGTCTAGAATTGCATAAATATTGGGGTTATTTCATAATGTACTAGAGAAAGACATACAAATAAAATAATTCCAAGGCAGTGAGAAAACTGGTGGACAAAGTGCGATGGGAGCACTGAACATGGTCATTTATTTCACATTATTTCTTAATGCCATATTTGTGCCAGGTGCTATTCTAAGTGCTAGAGAGACACAAAAACAGTATTTTCCTTCAAGGAGAATACAAAATGGTTAATACGAAATTCCCTTACAGTTTAATAACCAATTGCCGGGTTAAAGGTGAATACAGAATGTTATGGAAACCAGAGAATGGACCTAGAACAGAGAGGGAGATTTCAGGAGTGGTAGGAAAACTTTTGGATATAATTCACTCCAGAGTGGCATCTTAAATGATGAGTAGACTATACTTGACCTCGTAAGGAAACAGGTGTGTGGAGAGAGGAAGGGTAAGAGAAGAGCGTGCCAGGCACAAGGGACTGTGTATGATCTTTAAACAGAAGTAAACAGCGTGGTGCCTTAAAAGACCAACTACTGACATACCTGAATATCAAGGTGCTCCTGAGGAATTTGGAGAGATAAGACTGCAAGCAAAACTGAGAAGCAAGAGAGAACCAGGTCATGGAAACCTTCTGTGCCATGCTAAGGACCTCAGATTTTATTCTGAAGTCAACAGAGAGCTGGTGAAGAAATAAAAGAGGAGTATCAAGATCTGCTTTGGGTTTTAGAAGAATCAGGCTGTCTACTTCTGCAGTAGAGGCAAGATGTATTGGTGGGTTGAGGGTTGGGGGCAAGGCAAGCAGGGTAGAGGAGATGCACAAGGAATCTCTGTTGCAGTTCCCGGAGCAAGAAATGATGAGTGCCTGAATCAATGCAGTGGCATTGGGGATGGAGAAGAGGGCAAGAACCCTCTAAGGAGTTAGGCTAGAAACAAAAGTGCGTGTTCTAAAGGTGTAGAGAGAGTAGAGAAGACAGGAAACAGGACGGTTCTCACATGTCTGGCTTGCGCAACTTGTAAAGAACTGGGCAGAGGAATACTGGCGGGGGGGAGGAAATAAGCTAATTTTTTAACACACTATGCTTTACCTTCTAAGAGAACATTAAGAAGAAGTTTGGTGCTGGGTGTGGTGAGGGCACTGATGGTAAGATATGGATAAGATCACTAGAGAGAAGATACAGAGTGAGAGAGGAGGAGACTTGAACCAAAATAGGGCCCCAAGGATTACCAGTATTTAAGCATCCTGCAAAGGAGGAAAGAGCTGGTAAAGGGCAGAGAAGCCATGAGAAGAAGATTAGAGAGAGTGCTAGAACCACATGAGTAGTTTCAAAAAAGAGCAGTTGATCATATCAAATGCCACAGGGAGACATGTACATTTGTTCATGTTATACTTTTCTTGTTTTCTATAATTTTTCTACTCCCAGTCTATATTTTAATAAATGTAAACTCTAGAACATAACCACCATCACTCCATCTTTATCCATCCTGATAATTATTTTATTTTAAAAAATCTATTTTTAAAGTCTTGTGGGATGACAAAATTTGTGCCTTAGAAGGTCATTCTGACTGAAAGCAGTTTGGAGCCTCTAATGAGAGTCCCAGAGCTGACAGAGAGGAGGGAATGGATTCAGCAAATATGTTGCTAATTGAATTGACAGGATTTTATATTCAAATTAGAGGGAAAGAGTGAGCAAGATTAAAGAGTCACAGATATGTAGAAGTATCAGGCTTGAGGGGTGCCTGGGTAGCTCAGTTGGTTAAGCCTCTGACTCCTGATTTCAGCTAAGGTCATCATCTCAGAGTCCAGAGATCAAGCCTCGAGTCAGGCTCCATGCTCAGCGGGGAGTCTGCTGGAGAGTCTCTCTCACCCTCTCCCTTTGCCCCCCCCTGCTTTCTCTCTTTCTCTCTCCCTCCCTCCCCCCCCAAATAAATAAATATCCCCCGTTTTTTTTTAAAGAAATATCAGGCTTGAGTATCTGGAACAGTGAGATTTGTAAAACAATGTAGGTACTGGGGTGGGGAAGGAAAATCTAGAAGGTAATGAAAGGTAATATAGCACATATTCCTAAGTATTTTCTTTGCTTTTCATTCTAAACATACTCTGGTAGTGATTGGTGCTACTCACCAAGTATTTCTAGCTCTCCACCTCCCCAATCTCTGAGAGACTTGCACTTCCTGCCCATGTTAATGGATGAGTGCAACTCATGATAAGTTTTACCCAATAAATTGTGAGCCAAAAGAAATTTGGATCACTTGGAGGTCAGAGCACGTTCTTGCTTATGTCAGACCCTCTAGAATTCTCTACCTTCTTGTCCACATTTGAGTCTGCAGCTCTTAAGGCAGCCTGAGTTCCTGAATGACAGGAATGAGCAGGACTCCTGCAGACCCATAATAGACACATAACATGGGTAGGAACTAATCTTTTCTTGCTGAGAGTTACTAAGTCTTGGAGATGCTACCTCAGCCTAACTTAGCCTATCCTAGTGGATATACATTCCCTGAGCTCATGGGTTCCCATATCTCCAGCTGTCGTGGGTGCACTGATAAATCCAGATCCACAACCCCAGTTCTCACTCCTGAAATCCAGATCATTATTTCTAGCTGTCTATTTCTAGCTGTCACAACCATTTCAAATCAACCAATCTAAAATTGAACTCAATAGTGACTACATTTTTTTTTCCCATCAGTTACTCTGTCTCAAGTGATTGTCATAATTTTTATATAAATTATATCACTTCACTCACACGATAATCTCAAGAGCAAGATGCTATTTGAATACCTGGTTTAGCACTAAGGGAAACAAGATGTTTTGTTAAAGGAGATGGAGAAGGTGCAGCTAGAGAGTAGAAGGAGAACCAAGATGGTCAAGGAAAAAAGGGAGTGATAACCAACATCGAGTACTACAAGGAAGTCAAAGGAGGTAGGAATAAAATAATTCCAATGTTTTGTAATTAGGAAATTATTGGTGACTTTTGGAGGAACATCTATACTGCAATGAGGTATGGAGTAAAGGAGATATGAGTTAGAGAGAGTGAATATGGAAAACTCAAGAACTTTGATGATAGATAGCCAAGAGAAGGAGATAAAGTATTTGCTGAAAGAGAGTTCAAGGTTGAAAGATTTAATTTGGGGATTGTTTTTAAAGAGACAGAGCATATACAGGCTATGATGAGACTTTAAACATATGATGTAGAGAATTAATAGTTGGTGGTGCAAACTTCAGGAAGCACTAGACAATGGCACCAGGAGTCAGGTGAAAGTTTCAGTGTTAGGCAGGAAATGGAAGTTCTAGTCTTCTGAAGTTGGATAAGAAAGGGCAGCAATACAGGCAGGTCTGGACAAAAGTTGCAATGTAAAACAGCTCATGTTGATGGTCCCCAGAACCCTTGTTAATATAGCAAGGCTATCCACTCAGAATTTAAGAAGCAAGGAGAAGAAGATATGCTTAAATACTTTTTTGAAATTTAGAAAAATAATGAGGCTAAAAAATAAAATATTAAGGATGCAAATTGGAAAATACTTTTTTTTAGAAAACAGTAAATCCTATAATGAGTGAAGAGTCAGTGCTGATTCTTAGCCATAACCACCTTCTATTTAATCATTCATGAAGCTATGTAGAGCGAGATGATTGGAGCTTCCAAGTAATCTTGAACTTTATTGTTGTCAATGGTTTTAATTTCCTCAGGAATAAGCCTTTTATTAGAGTTACTGATTTGTCCCCACTGTGTGATTTAAGTGGCTTCTGAAATTGTGAAGAAAATCAGTCAGGTAGAAAGATCACTGAAAAAAGAATTAGCAGACATTGCCCCTAAACCTCGTTCTACCACCAGCAAGTCATCTCCTGAAAACTGCCTCACTTCTCCATCTATGTAATTATCCATAAGCCCATTCCAGTTCTTGCTGCTTCGATTTCCCACCACTTCATGTACCAATCTCCATGTATAGCAAAAGTCTTCCTGCCCTTTTAAGAGAGATAAGACTCAAAGGAGCAAAGGATTTTGGATAAATTCCAAACTGCAATGGTAGTTTTTGCTAATGAAGAATTGTTCTCTTAAGTGTAAATAGGTCCTCAATTGTCCCAAGAGGTCATGGATCTGGGGACCTTCTGGCACTTGTGCTGGCTAGCATGAGCATTGAAGTCAGACAGGCTCCCAATGAAGTATAAGAAAGTGAGCATGATTTACCTGTGTGGCTGTGCATAGAATTAGTATGTGTATGTCTGTGTGTGTGTGGTATATATGTATATAAGGCATGGCTTAGCATGACACAAAATGATATAATAAATAAATTCTACAACTTAACACAGAAGTTGTCTCTTCTCTCTCATGTAACAACCCAATGCATGTGTTCCTAGTTGGTGAATGTTTTCACATCGTCTTCAGAGACCCTCACTCCTGCCATCCCATGGCTCTGCCATTCCCTAAGGTTCAGAGTTCACTGCATCTAGGCCGAAGGGTAAGGAAAGGCAAAAGAAGGCATGCCCACTTCTTAAACCAGAAATGATACACATCACTTTCTTTCACAGTGAGTGTACTCACATATGACCTCACCCTGAGGCAAGCAAGGCTGGTAACTGTGACCCTCAACAAGATACCATTTCTCAGCAGTATGATAGAAGGTGAAGCATGGATGTTTATGGACAGTAAGCCACCGCTGCACAGTCTGACCATCTGGTACACCCTCTCCCCAGCAATAAAACACTCACTGCCTCCCCAAGTTAGTCAACCCAAAGTCCCATCCTGGCACTGTGCCTGGGACAGAGTCCAGGTTCCCATGGTGGCAGGGATATGTGTGTCTCCTTGTGCACCAGTGACCCATAGTTAAAATTTCCTTGTATAAATGGAAAAATGGGAGAAACCACAGTAAAAAGGAATCCTTCCAGGAAGAAATAATAAAGACCATCTGCCTTAGCAATGGACAAAGTTCTGCACTTTGACTCTGCTTCTGCTTTTTCTGAGAAACTTTCTTGCCCATAGCCCTCTGTGGCCCCTGGTTCTGTCCTCTGGGAGTTTCTTTCTATCTGTTATATTCTATGGTCACCTTTGAACTGGGCATTGGGAAGTGTTCCCTCTTTGGGGGCTACACAGTTTCTGTAGCCCATATCCTATTGGTGTAAATTAGTAGTCTTCAGGATGATTTATAATCACAGGCTTTTTTAGTCCAGGATTGTGATGACTTGGACTATAATTCCCTCAATAACTTACTGGGCTTCTGCTCTACTTGTTTCTGTTCAACTCCATGTGCCAAGAACCTGTGACATATTATCTAAAACTGCTTAATTTCATGGCCTTCTTGCCCCTATGTCTCTCTTTTGGCTTGATGGTAGCTTTTTTGAAGTCACCTAAAAATAGATTTTGGTGGGAAGAAAATGTTCTTAATAAGTTCTTTGTTGCAAGAATAAGTTTTCTGCTTTACTAAAAAAATATCCTGAATCTTTGTTCAAACTTCTTTTCCTTCTCATTACTCAGTGTTTAGAGTACTAAAGCACTAGATTTTCCAATACAGGAAGTTCCCAAATTTTGAGCATCTTTCCTGTTATTTCTGTTCAAAGTTTCCAACTCTTGCCTACACTCATCTTCCAGCTTCTGATAGCATTCCTTGGCTTTTGGCTCCATCACTCCAGTCTCTGTCTTTGTGGTCACACTGCCTCCTCCTCGTGTGTGTATGTGTGTGTGTGTGTGTGTGTGTGTGTGTGTGTGTGTAAAATTCCTTGGAGACTCCCTTCAGTAATTCTTTCACTTCTATCATGACTAATATTTGATCACAACACCCCACCCAGTCCAGATTTGGCCACAACTGAAACTCACAACTTAAAATAATGAAACGCAGAACATACTCAAGGCTTCCAGCTATGAGGCTACCAGTCCCAGAATCCTAATTAGTTAAACACAGTTTCTTATTTCCTTCTGCCGCAAAAGTGGTCTTTCTACCCCTCCATGCCTCAAGGCCTCCTTGAGGGCTTTGGGAATTTATCAGATAAAATGGCTCACCCTGGCCTCCCACTAAGCACTCAAGAGTAAGAGATGTTTTAGAGACAGAACTCCGAGCTGTGTCCTCGAGCAAAACAGAATGCCATTCCAACCCTGTGGTTGCCTTATTAAGGAGGTAAACAAAGTACAAGAGTGGGTTGAGGCCCTGGGAGGAGGGAGAATGGGAAGAACACCTGCTTCTTGCTCTGTTGTCTCTACTTCGGCAAAGCGAACAAAAGCCCAAGATTTTCATATACATGAGGTTGCCTTTGTTGTAATATCTTGTAAAATAAATTGAATCTTTAATGTGCAGTATGCTTCCCGCCCCCTCCCAAACTTTCACTATTAAGAAGACACAGTATCAAAGGACTGTACACACTCAATTTCACGAACCAATAAACACAGCTTTTGCATTAATTACCATTTTCAGCTCCTTGGAAAGGAGTAACAAGAGTTATCAGGAAGATGTTCGTTATTGCCAGGCTTTATCTGATGGAAATGGAAGTCCTGCCAGTCACAAATTGAACATTCCCAAATGAGGAAGAGCTGGCTGCTTCCAGATATCTCTTCACGTTTTTATTAGCAAGAACAGGCTACAGGTAAAATTTCTCCTTCGTGCAGCTTTCTCTCCATTGGCTGCCTAACTCAACAGGATGCCAGTATTTCTTGTTCTGACCCTGATACCCAGTTCAGATGTCTGTTGGTCATGACCACACTCTGTGACCCATCCCCTGGGTCATCACTGAAGGATTCAGGCAAGGGTTCAACTTGCCCAAGCTGGATCAGTCAGAGGCTGTCTTCCATACCTAATGGCGAGGCATGGGGACTGACATTCACTGCAGCTGAGTTGTGGTCATGGCAACAGATAAATATAGAAAGGGTATTAATTTCTACTTCTGGACTCCAGTGCTGTTCTAGGACCTTCCCTACTAGAAACCAAAGGCCATTCAACCCTTCCTTTAATTTTCTGAGCTTCCCTAATATCTTTCCAATGAATTCTTTTTTTAAGCTAGAAATGATTTTTTTATGTTTCTTGCAACCTAAAGAAATCAAATTAATATTTCCTTTGGGATGTAGCTGAGAAACCACCAAGCTAATTATATTTTCAGCATACTGCTGAAAATGAGCCTTAAATCCTTCTGGAGAAAGCTCTCAACATTTTCAGTGTATGTACATTACCTTCCTCACTTTCTCCTTAACTTCTGACTCGAAACCAATCTTTTTCCAAGGGACTTGAAATTTATTATGCTCTTCCCAGAGACTTGACCTATTTCATACCAGAGTGCTGTTGGAGTCAGGGATACCTGGCAGAAGACAGAGTGTTAATTAGAGAACAAGTTAAGAGAGACTCCTGTGTCCTGGATGCTTATCTAGAAACTTCTCCCTACACATCCCTCCCTACCCACTCCCCAAGGCAGCTTCACAAAAAATTCCGCTGGCTCCTCAGTGGACTTCCAGCAAGAGCTACAAGCATGGCATCACAGTGTTCTCTGGGCCATTCATTGATCCATGGTCATGCCCTCTCCAATGAGGTCTGGATCTCAGTTCTGAAGAATCCTTTCCCTGGAGGCTCTATTTCAGCCCGAGGGATAAGGTCCTTGCTTTCACTATTTTTATACTCTTTAAACTTTTCTTCCTTCCTACTAGCCAAGCCCACATTACAGTAATCCTCTGTTATAGTTTACAATTCTTTATACTAAACTTTTTAAATAATTCCTGTGTAGTTTCTATATTCTATTTGGACCCTGACTGGCAGATACAGTTAGCATCATATGTTAACATGGTGGTTAATATTATACATCCACATGACTGAGCCACGAGATGCTGTGATTTCTGATTAAATGTTATTTTGGGAGTGTCTATGAGAGTGCTTCTGGAAGACATGAGCATTTAAAGTAGATGATCCTCCCCAGTGAGGGTGGACATCATCCAATCTGCTGAGAGCCTGAATAGAACAAAAAGGCAGAGAAAGGTTGAATTTGCTCCCTACCTGATTACTTGAGCTGGGACATCAATCTTCTCCTGCCCGTGGTGCTCCTGGTTTTCAGCCCTTGAGATTTGGGTTGGAATCTACAACACTGACTCTGTCTCTCAGGCCTTCTAACTACTCCATTGGCTCCCTGGGACTTCAGCTTGTAGGTTGCAGATCATGAGGTTTCTCAGCCTCCATAATCATGTGAGCCAACCCCTTATGATAAACATCATTATATATAATAAATAGAATACAAACCATAATTTATCATTATTTATCATAAACCAGTCACTAACAATAATATAAATAAATAATATGAAAATCATTTTTATATATCCCATTGGTTCTATATCTCTGAAGAACACTGACTAATAAACCTTATTTTAGATATGAAGAAATGGAGGCTCAAATAAGGTAAATAAGACCCACATAATGACCCATATAATAAATTTATTTTTTAACATGTGTAAAAGAAAAAAATTATGTACAACACATATATCTCTGTCTTCTTAATTGAAAGGCATAAAATATAATGTTACTTTTGTTGGGGGAAAGAATCAAGGAACACAAAGTTTACACCCCTACACTCAGCGGAATGGATTAGAATTTTTTTATGTTTGCAAAAAAGCCCTTTTATGTTTAGATTTAGAATATTTTGCCACTTTTCCTGCCTGACAGGATCTATTTTTTTCTGAAATTATAATTGGTGCCTTTTGCTTTTGCAACTACAAGTTCTTTATCTTCTGCTATTTACACATTTTCCACTGATACAAGCTAATAACACAAATAACCAAACACATTAGAATAAGAGTAAATAGGTTTTGAAAACAATGTGAACTGCTCTTCAAGAACTTTAGGTGTTCGACATATAATACTTGACCTTTTATTTGAAAAAGCATAAGGCTCTTTTTCAGAGATTATGAAAGTAACTTATTTGCATTACAGAAAGTTGAAAAAATCAAAATAGAAAATTTAAATGATCATAATGCCATTTCCTGGAGATAATTTAATTTCTATATCCCAAGGAATCCGAGGTGGACTTCTGACAGTATGGTCATCCCACGTCTGTCTGTCACAGCCCACTTGAGACAGGCCTTTGGAAGACTCTGGTTTTCAGGAAATGTGACTCTTTGTTCCTGCAGTCTGCAATTTGACATCTTTAGAAAAAACTCCACTCATCGGTCAGCCTCTCGTGGCCCCAGAGAATCCAAATTTACGGGGACAATCACAAGGCAGAGAGATACACCCTTTCAATGAGCTGTTCCCACACTAATTTGCTGTCCTTCAACTTGTGGCACCTTAAAAAGCTTTAAAAAGCACAAAGTCACTTTCTATTAGATACATATAGTATATCCTTATGAAAAGAAATGTTGTTACTTTCAATCTTATGAAATCAGTTGGATTATAGCTAATCCTGGATCAGTGGTTCCTGTGCATATAAAACTATTAAGAAAAAAAAAATCGTTCTGCCTTGGCGAAAATTAAGAGAAAACATTGCACCTGGTGGTATCTGATAAGCCTTAGGAAGAAACATCCTGCTGACACAAGTCTATTATAGTTGTGTGCTGGAAAGATAAAGGATAGAAGGTGAGAAAATAGTAAAATTCCTCAAAAACAGGATCACAGTGAACAAAGGGCATTGATAAAAGACGATCCCAGTGAATAAAAGGTCTCTCAAGTTATATGTCTGTAGGTCCTGCCTCATTATCTCTACTGAGAGGCCGCACTGTGTTCCCGAAGATATTTAACTGTTAACCATGAAGTTTCTGTTTAAACTCCAGGAATATAACCTTCAACCACAAAGCATATACAATTCACAAAAAGCTCATACAAATTTTTGATTTATGAACTAAAATCCATTCCCATAATTTATCAAAGAGCACTCCAAGCCTTCCCCTTGATAAACCCTTTTATTTAAACATCGACTACCTTCTGTTAAACAAATAACCTTACACCTCTGCATCTAGTTTTCTCTGTGGAGTTGTATGAAATAAAAGGTGTCTGCAGAGTCTAATCTAAATGCAAGAACAGAAGACCACTTTCTCCCATATTCCTAAATACTGGTCTGCAAACAAAGATGCACTGGTCTGCACAGGCCTGACGAAAACAAGGAAATGGCATGTTCATTCAACAAGTAATTATCGAGCACCTATTTGGGGCCAGGTCAACGGTCAGCTCTTTCTCCTCAAGGCTAAATTTATTTAATTTTATAGATTCATCTATTGTGATATGGTCTTCCTACTGCTGTGGGGTTAAAATGTGGTGATACAAAATGCAATTGCCTCTTTTAAGCATCCTGACTCAGCAAAGTAAAATGTTGGCAACCCAGGGCCAATCTCCAAATTTGTATTTGCAATGTTACTGTTCCACAAAATCCAAACTGCCTCAACCACTGATTGTTCCCCCTACCCCAACTATGTCTATTCATCACTATACCTCCAGCATCTAACTGGTGACTCCCAATTTATGTCTATTGAATCAAGGATTACTGGATGGATGGATGTGTCCATCTTTTTGAGCCAGACGATTCACTGATTAGAAAGATCCAAAGTCGGACTAAATCAGGAAACCAAGAAGTGCCACATGTACCTAAATGGATCACCATCCTTCACTCATCATCATCATCGCCATCATCATAATGTTGTCATTATTATCATTAATCGCTCAGCATATGCTCTCACTCCTCTACACACTTTGTGCGTACTAACTCATTTACTGCTCAAAATGAATCTCTAAAGAAAATAGTTTTATAACCCCATTTTACAGAGAGGAAACTGACTCAGTGGAGAAGATAAGAAACATGCTTAAATGAAGGAGTCCCAGCTTCCACTCTTAATGACTTCATTATGCTGCCTCCTTTTACAAGAACCATAAGAAAATAAACCAGAAAGGAGTACAGAAAATTCCGCAGTGACTCCCAGTGCTCCCACACCAATCTCTGTCTCAGTGGCATGAGGTGTAATTTCTAACTTATAGCAATGCTACTCTGTATAATCATAACATCAAGTCATGTTCATATTTATTTCATAATGTCTGACATTAATCATAACATCGAGGCATATTTATTTTATTTCCAAATTTCCTTCTGCATTTTTTAGGCACATCCCTCAGAATCCATTCTATCCTCTGCAGAGCCTAGCATTATGCCTTGTTCACAGTAGGCGCTCGAAAATATTATTTTAACTCAATTAAATTATTTTAGAGTTGCTAAGATTCGAATCTCACGAATGCATTCTGTAAACCCACACAACCGAACCGAATGAGGTGAGTGTGAGGTTAAAGCACAAAGAAGCAAAGGGACAATTCCTGACATAATGGAACATCTTGAGGGATTAAAATAAACATGTATAGAAATCACCTGAGGCTCTAAAAATTAGATCAATTATGTCAGCAAAACCAGGAAATACACCAACTCTGACAAAGGACTGAGCAAAATCCTCATTATACGGTAATTTCTTGGTATACTGAAAGCACATCATTAACAGTACTTAACCAAGGACTGTTCAAAGTTATGTAAATTATTGCCATGACAACTATTTCTTCAGCAATAAAATTATGAAAACCACAATTACCCTGGCAGATAGAAGAGCTTTATCATTTGCTATTCAGAATGAGTTTAATGTTCATTCCACAGCAGTCATCACAGACAAGACACCTGTGTAGCAAGGTGGCCACTTCCCAACCTGGAAATGGGGTGCTCCAGAGGAACACAGGAAGTAGGCTGTTTGAATTTCAGGAGGCTTTGTTTCCTAGAGGCAAACACATAAAAGATGGTGGGAGTTGCACACATGTCCACAGATGCCTAAATTACTCATAATTTGGCTAAAACACACTACATTTGGGAGGAAAAAAGGAGAAAATAGCATGTTTTAGTCATAATTAAAGAGCAGAAAAAGCAATAAAGCTGAGATAAGAAAGTCCGTCTGAAAAGGAACCTCTGGATGGCATCAGAACTTCAAGGCTGACCACACAGCTTTGTTATTTCACTCTGTTAATGAACTTCATCTCCACTTTCTCTCTCTAGCCCTCTCTGCTGCTCCCGTTACACAGACTTTTTCTCTCCTCCACAATCTTTGCAGGCTCCCCTGAGCTCAGGATCTCCGGGCATGTTGCTGCTTCTGTCCTTAAAGCTCCCCTCCTCGACCCATCTTCCCCACATCACACAGTTGCTCATCTTCAGATGTCAAACTAGAGGCCCATCCCGCTGACACCAGCCAGGCCCTTCTGGGCTGGGCATTCATGCATTGAGCTCAATCATAATTACTAGGAATTAATATAGCTACTTGTTCTGAGTATTTCTTTTACTCCGGCTCCCCAGCTAGACAAGCCCCATGATGTTAGGGATTCTGTCTATCTGGTCACCTCTATGACCCCATTACATAGAAAGCATAGCCTGTGCTCAATAAATATTTGTTGTCTTCGTGTATTTTTAAAGCAACCTTCTATTTTCTTGATGAAAATGTAATAGTCACATGATTCCTACACCATGCAGTGGTTTGAGGATATTGTCTCGGAAATGAAACAAAAGAAGAAAAGGATCTTCCTTAGATGCCTGAAAAACAGGGACATTAGATTTCCCCCAGCGAAATAAACATTGGAAAAGAGTAGTTAAAAGAAATGGACAAGTGCATGCTCTGCACTCTCCCCTTTCAAAGGGAGGAAGCAACTGACAGGAAAGAAACCATTGATTTATACAATTCCTCAAAATGACCAGAAGGAAACCATGTGGAGAGCCCAAGGCTATGTGAAACAGGGAAGGGAAGGGGGATTACAGAGTAGAATGAAGGCAAGACAAATCTGTCATTTCATTTGTTTAGTACAAACACAAACTAGAGGTTTGTAGCTCAAGAAATGGTTTTTCGGGGAAGTATTCCTTTGTCTTGACAAATGCTATTTAGCTTATCTTATTTTTAAAATCTCTTCGTTCACTGAGTAATTTTTTTTCCCCAAGCTCCTGTTATGTATGTTACCAGGTCCTGAGCTAGGTCTCAAAGATACAAGATTAACAAGATAAATGCTGTAGGAAAACTCATAATGAGCAAACAGGACAAATAATTACAAGGTAATGTCAAAGTCTCGTGCCGAAATTGAATCAATAAATAAATCATTGCCTGGGCTTGCTAGAGGGCAAGAGCAAATAAGAACAAGGTCAAGAGAGCGACCACTGAGCAGATGTGGCTTTTAAGCTGGAAGAGAGAGGAAAAGAAATTTGTGCCTGGGACAGGGAAGGAAGGGGCTCTTGGATACAGGTGGGAAGAGTGTGTGTGAGGTGTGGAGGTCGTGAGCACTTAGCATGTTTGAGAGAAGAGAAATGGTTCTCTGTGGCTGGCGTAGAGAATGTGTATCATGGACAAGCAGTCAATGAGCCTGGGCTGGATCTCAAGGAGCCTTACAAATCATGAGTTTAAAACCGCATAAAGACTAACGATATTCGAAATCCTTTTAAACACAGACACATTCTTTCAGAAAAGCTTATCCTAAAGTCCAGCATATCAATTAGAAAATGGCAAAGCTCTTCTAGGCTGCCGAGTGGCCACCTGATCACCTGGCCTCCAACCTCCACACATAGTCCTTCTTTAAAGCCCCAAATCTTTGAAAACAACACCGGCAGACAGCACAGAATTGTTTAGGCAGAGCAAGTACCCAATAAATAAATCAGTGAGAGTCATATGATCAAGTGAGGCCTTCATTTATTGCTTTAATTTTTTGCTTTTCCAGTGAAGAATGAACAGGAGATGGGGGGCTGGCGTAGCAAGGAGCAGGCACACTTATCGGCAGTTGGAACACAGCAGAAGGCCACCCAGAGGTAGAGTTTTGGTTTGGTCTATGTTTCCTCCACCCTCCCTGACATTGCCCCTCTCTGTTGGGCTCCAGGGCTGCTGGGGAGAAATAGGGGATTTCTAAAGCCTAAGTCCCAGCTAAAGTGTAGAGCACAGCTCGTTCCAGGCAAGAAGGGAGAACGGTCCAAAGAGGGGGGGGAGAAGAAACCTTCACACTGGAATGGACCCTAAAATGAGAGGAACAGACCAAGAGTTTCATGAGCGTGAAGCTTAAATGACTGAATGAGTCTCCTTTAAAAAATAAAAAAAATTATGGGAGCATCTGGGTGACTCAGTCAGTTGAGTGTCTGACTCTTGGTTTCAGCTCAGATCATGGTCTCAAGGTCCTGAGATCAAGCCCCAGTCATGGCTCCAAGTTCAGTTGGGGGGTCTGCTTGAAGATTTTCTTTCTCCTCTCTCTCTGACCCTCCCACTCATTCTCTCTCTCTCTCTCAAATAAACAAATAAATCTTTAAAAAAATTATGAATACAAAATTAGATTTCAAAATAAATTTAGGAGGAGAAATCACAATAGATCACAAATTTTCAAAGCATTTAAAAATAGAAAAAATTACAAACCCATAGGGAGGGATCTTTCAAGATGGCAGAGGAGTAGGAGGCTGAGATAGTGTCAGATCCCAGGAGTTCAGCTAGATAGTTATCAAACCACTCTAAACAACTACAAACTTAGCAGGAGATAGAAAAGAAGAACAGCAATTCTAGGAACAGAAAATTGACCACTTTCTGGAAGGTAGGACGTGTGGAAAAGTGAATCCAAAGTGATGGGAAGATAGACCATAGGGGGAGGGGCCGGCTCCCAGCAAGCCGCAGAGCAGCAGAGCACAAAATCGGAACTTTTAGAAATCTGATCCACTGAGGGACATTGCTCCAGAGGCTAAGCGGGAGGTGGAGCCATCATGGGGACAGTGTGGTTTCAGGACCCATGGGGTCACAGAAAGACCGGGGGCGTCTGAGGGTGGCAGAGCTCCCAGGTATCAGAACGGGGAAGCCAAAGGCAGAGACGGAGCCGAACAGTGAGCTACCAGCTCGGGCTTACCTTGAACCGTGGTCCAAGGCACAGTCAGGCCGCTGCTCTTCAAGCAGGGACCCCACAAGGGGCAGATCCAGAGATACCCCTTCCTTCCTCCTCTGGGAGGAGCGGCGCGGGAGCTCGAGGCTGGAATCAGCTGGGTTTGGAGACTGCAAATGGGGCCGTGTGCCAGAGACAGAAACACTTGGTCACAGGCGGATCAAGCTCAGAGCGCGGCCGGAGACCAGGGAGACGGGAGGGACTGACTGCTTTTCTCTGAGGGCGCACTGAGGAGTGGGGCCCCGAGCTCTCGGCTCCTACGGGCCGGAGACTGGGAGGCCGCCATTTTCATTCCCCTCCTCCAAAGCTGTACGGAAAGTGTTCAGGGAACAAAAGCTCCTAAGAGTGAACCCGAGCAGATTACCTAGCCCGGCCCCTGGCAAGGGCAGTGCTATTCCACCTGGGGCAAAGACACTTGAGAATCTCTGCGACAGGCCCCTCCCCCAGAAGATCAGCAAGAATATCCAGCCGAGACCAAGTTCATCGATCAATGAAAACTGCAAAACTTCTGAGTTAGGAAAAAGCAACACATAGAATTCATGGCTTTTTTCCCCTATGATCCTTTAGTCTTTCAGAGTTAAATTTTTTTAATTTTATTTTTTTCATATTGTATTTTTTAATTTTATTTTTCCTCTTTCCTATTTTAACGTTTTTTTAACTAGTATCTAATCAATACCTTTTTAAAAATCTTTTCTAATTTTCACTGTTACATACATATTTTATTCCCTCATTATATTTTACCTTATTTTTTTGTATACATATAGGGTTTTTTGTTTTTGTTTTTTTTAATTTGGGATACAATCTCTTCTAATAGATCAAAATATACCCTAAATCTAGCACACGTCTTGGATCTCGTCTCCAGCCTGATCACATTCTTTCCTCTTTTATTCTTTTTTTTTTCTTTTTTCTTCTCTTTTTTCAACCAAACTCTTATCAATCCTTTTTAGAATCTTTTTTTAATTTTTATCTTTACACTCATATTCCATCACTTCACAGTTTTACCCTTATTTTTGTATATTTATAAGTTATTCTTTTTTAAAGTTTTGGGAGGTAGTTTCTTCTAACAGACCAAAAACACCCAAAATCAGGTGTGGTGCTCTGTTCTAATCACAAGTCTAATATATATATATATATATTTTTTTCTTTTTCTCTATTTTATTTTATTTCTTTTTTCTTTTTTCTTTTCTTTTTTTTTCTCCCCTCCCCCCTTTTTTCTTCCACCCCTGGTTTTGGCTCCCTTCTGATTTTTCTGGGGTCATTGCTACCCTTTTAGTATTTTGTTCTCTCATTCATCTATCCTTATCTTGATAAAATGACAAGGCGGAAAAACTCACCACAAAAAAAAAGAACAGGAGGTAGTACCAATGGCTAGGGACCTAATCAGTACGGACATTAGTAATATGTCAGAAACAGAGTTCAAAATGACAATTATCAAGGTGCTAGCTGGGTTCAAAAAAAGCATGGACAATATCAGAGAATCCCTGTCTGGAGAAATAAAATCCCTTTCGGGAGAAATAAAAGAACTAAAATCTAACCAAGTTGAAATAAAAAAAGCTATAAATGAAGTACAATAAAAAATGGAGGCTCTTACTTCTGGGATAAACGAGACAAAAGAGAGAATTAGTGATATAGAAGACCAAATGATGGAGAATAAAGAAGCTGAGAAAAAGAGAGACAAACAACTACTGGACCATGAGGGGAGAATTCGAGAGATAAGTGATACCATAAGACACAACAATATTAGAATAATTGGGATCCCAGAAGAAGAAGAAAGAGAGAGAGGGGTGGAAGGTATATTGGAACAAATTATTCTAGAGAATTTCCCTAATTTGGCAAAGGGAACAAGCATCAAGATCCAGGAGGCACAGAGAATGCCCCTCAAAATCAATAAAAATAGGTCTACACTCTGTCATCTAATAGTAAAACTTATAAGTCTTAGTGACAAAGAGAAAATCCTGAAAGCAGCTCGGGACAAGAAGTCTAACATACAAAGGCAGAAATATTAGATTGACAGCAGACCTATCCACAGAGACCTGGCAGGCCAGAAAGGACTGGCATGACATATTCAGAGCACTAAACGAGAAAAATATGCAGCCAAGAATACTATATCCAGCTAGTCTGTCATTGAAAATAGGTGGAGAGATAAAAAGCTTCCAGGACAAACAAAAACTAAAAGAATTTGCAAACACCAAACCAACCCTACAGGAAATATTGAAAAGGGTCCTTTAAGCAAAGAGAGAGCTTAAAAGGAACATAGACCAGAAAGGAACAGAGACAATATACAGTAACAGTCGTGTTACAGGCAATACTATGGCACTAAATTAATATCTGTCAATAGTTACCCGGAATGTAAATGGGCTAAAT
>CM052886.1:17849909-17964810 GCA_028534135.1 Potos flavus
CAAATGGAACAAATAATCCTACAATTTATATGGAACCAGAAAAGACCACGAATAGCCAGAGGAATGTTGAAAAAGAAAACCAAAGTTGGCGGCATCACAATTCCAGACTTCAAGCTCTATTACAAAGCTGTAATCATCAAGACAGTGTGGTACTGGCACAAAAACAGACACATGGATCAATGGAACAGAATAGAGAGCCCAGAAATGGACCCCCAACTCTATGGTCAACTAATCTTTGACAAGGCAGGAAAGAATATCCAATGGAAAAAAAAGTCTCTTCAACAAATGATGTTGGGAAAATTGGATAGCCACATGCAGAAGAATGTAACTGGACCATTTCCTGACACCACTCACAAAAATAGACTCAAAATGATTAAAGACTTCAATGTGAGACAGGAATCCATCAAAATCCTTGACGAGAACACAGGAAGCAACCTCTTTGACCTCAACCGCAGCAACTTCTTCCTAGAAACATCACCAGAAGCAAGGGAAGCAAGGGCAAAAATGAACTATTGGGACATCATCAAGATCAAAAGCTTTTGCACAGCAAAGGAAACAGTCAACAAAACCAAAAGACAACCAACAGAATGGGAGAAGATATTCGCAAATGACATATCAGATAAAGGGCTAGTATCCAAAATCTATAAAGAACTTCTCAAACTCAACACCCAAGCAACAAATAATCCGATCAAGAAATGGGCAGAAGATATAAACAGACATTTCTGCAAAGAGGACGTTCAAATGGCCAACAGACACATGAAAAAGTGCTCAACGTCACTCGGCATCAGAGAAATGCAAATCAAAACCACAGTGAGATACCACCTCACACCAGTCAGAATGGCTAAAATTAGCAGGTCAGGAAACGACAGATGTTGGCGAGGATGCAGAGAAAGGGGAACCCTCCTACACCGTTGGTGGGAATATAAGCTAGTGCAGCCACTCTGGAAAACAACATGGAGGTTCCTCAAAAAGTTGAAAATAGAGCTACCCTACGACCCAGCAATCGCACTACTGTATTTACCCTAAAGATACAAATGTAGTGATCCAAAAGGGCACGTGTACCCAAATGTTTATAGCAGCAATGTCCACAACAGCCAAACTGTGGGAAGAACCTAGATGTCCATCAACAGATGAATGCATAAAGAAGATGTGGTATATATATATACAATGAAATACTATGGAGCCATCAAGAGAAATGAAATCTTGCCATTTGCAACGACGTGGATGGAACTAGAGGGTATTATGCTAAGCGAAATAAGTCAATCAGAGAAAGACAATTATCATATGATCACTCTGAACTGAAGAATTTGAGAGGCAGGGTGGTGGGTCGTTGGGGGTGGGAGAGGGAAATGAAACAAGATGGGATCAGGAAGGAGACAAACCATAAGAGACTCCTAAACTCACGAAACAAACCGAGGGTGGCTGGAGGGCAGAGGGAGTAGGGATAGGGTGGCTGGGTTATGGACATTGGGAAGGGTATGTGCTATGGTAAGTGCTGTGAAATGTGTAAGCCTGATGATTCACAGACATGTACCCTGGGGCAAATAATACATTATGTGTTAATAAAATAAAATAAAATAAATTACAAACCCAGAAATATAGTAGCTGTATTTGTAAAACTACTTTTCTTAAAAAAGAAAAGTGTGTATCCCACACACCTATGCGATTCTGCTTTTGCTTACATTTTTCAGCTGCATCTTCTTCAGTGATTATTTTTCATATGACATTTGTGTATTTTCTATAGAAAATGTAGATAATTCAGTATTTCTTCTAGCATGGTCCACTGAATATTGCAATATTATGATCTCTATTTAAGTTTAGAAAAGTTTCTTTCAGCTCTACAACTCCCTTTGGTAATATGTACATCTTTAGAGTTGTCAAATTTAGGAAATCTCTATCTTATATATGAGCTAGAAGATTTCAGGTCATTTCAAGGTTCTTTTTGTATTGTTTTGTTTTGTTTTGGGGTTTTTTCCTTTTTGTGGTGACCAATTTTAAATACTCTTTTGATGATGATGCCCACTGATCCATTTCTCATATCAGGGTCTTCACTGTTGGGTCGCATTATGCATTTACAATATAGTCATTGAAGTCACTATTTTATGTCAAAACAACAAGAAATTTAAATATTTTTCCAATCTATCTGTATGATTCACTCCTCTTCACTAATTGAATTATCAAGCAATCCAAGGGCATATTCATTATCTCTGCTTATCACTCCCTCTCACACAGAATATTTGGCTGGCAAAAGAATTAAAAGTTATTCATAAGGTTTCATTGAGAAGAGTAGCATATGATAAGGGTCAACCTGTTACATTTAGTGTAGACTCAACAATAAAGTAGTAATCCTTGATATCTTGTTTACTTAGCTAATATTTCATTTTGACACATTCTCCCATGATTTAATTCTGATAAATTATTTGCAATTGAGTCACATTTACTTTTTCATTTTGACATTTTTCAGTGTGCTCACCCGGAACTGAATAAGTACAGTGATTTGTTCAAAAATTCCCATGATTTCAGTAATTATCATTATTTAAAGAATACCATTTTTCGGGGCACCTGGGTGGCTCAGTGGGTTAAAGCCTCTGCCTTCGGCTCAGGTCATGATCTCAGGGTCCTGGGATCGAATTCTGCATCGGGCTCTCTGCTCAGCGGAGAGCCTGCTTCCCCCTTTCTCTCTGCCTGCTTCTCTGCCTACTTGTGATCTCTCTCTCTCTCCCTCTCTCAAATAAATAAATAAAGTCTTTAAAAAAAAAAAAAAGAACATTTTTCATTGTACCCTCTGAAGGGCAAATTCCATTCACTTACAAATGTAATGGGCATAACTACTCTTTCAAATGTTTAAAAATAATGCAAAACATTACCAATAAAACTGACTGTTCTTTCTTCTCTGCTCTTCAAGGTGTTTATCTTGTACATTTGTATTTGATTGATGTGTCATTCAAGCACCTTCTTGTCTGGAGAGTCCTCCTAGCTTTCAGGAAGTCATGACTGACTTATTGAAATATTTATAAATTATACAATATATACAACATCTTATCTTGTACTCACTACCTGCGATCTTATAGCAATTCGAACATTGTTCTTTTTATTTTTGCTGCTGTTGTTGTTCACATGTACTTTAAAAATATTTCTACTGTCCGTTTCACATTCTGTTTAATTCCCTGGAAATATAACCAGCGTGGTCCTTTTGGGGGAAAAAAACTGCTTTTTTTCATTAAATAGTGCTAAAGTCAATTTATAAGGACAAGCATGGAATTTATCAAAGTCGATGAATTTTCCCAGTAAAGTTGTTGCTGAAATCCCTGCGTGCTCTGATGACCATACCAATTTTTAGTTTTGGTTGCACTAAGAGAGGTTTGATATGTCAAATTTTGTGTTGTTTTACAATGCTGAAAGTTTGTAAGGAGGAGGATCCCTGGAAGCCATTCCTATGCTATACCTACACCTAACAATAACACAATCATATATGTAAGGCATTGAACATGATCTAAACAAACCGAACATCGACTCCATGTGTTGTGATTTCCAAAATGCCAGTAAGCACCAAAGACACCTAACATGAGAAGAAATCAGAATGGAGACAGTGGTCTTCACTGATGCTGGTTAAAATATTTTGCATCTGAAAATTTTACAAAATATATGATCATATGAACACATTGTCAGGGCCCCTCCAAGGTCATTGAAAGGGCCCCTTGAAGACAGTTTTAATTAGCTTTATAGTAAACCTACCTCTCGTCAATATAAAACCATCAGGGTCTGAAAACAAAAAAAGCGTGCCTGGCCCAGTGAGCACTTCAAGGAGAACGACTAATAGTAAACGTGATGATGCTGAATTCTTGATATCAAAAATTTCCCTCATCAAAATGAGGCATGGAAGCTACATAGACATTGACTTTTAAGGCCCTTAAAGGCTTGGGATATTGCATTATTACAGGAAACTAAAGGGACCACCTTGAAGTTAGGGCTTGTTTTTACTCTTGTCATTCTGATTGCCATTGTTGTTCTAGAATAAACTGGAAACTTCCTAGTCACAAACGATGCCAGCTTCTCACCAACTTGGCAAGACGGGGGCTCAGGATAGACTTTATTTGATAATAAAGAAATACAACACAGCTTGCATGCTCAGCTTGAGATCGTGGTTGCAAGTCTATGCCTATTATTACCTCAATATTTCATGTGAGATACTATGTCTGAATGCCACCGCGATAATCAGAGAGGTTAGTAACAAACCTGTGTCATTATAGACAGAGGTATGACACTAGCTAAAGAAAATATTAAGGGCCTTATGTTCATTGACAGGAATTTCAAAGACAGTCCATGTCACCTAAAGATATTTATCCATGTTCTTCTTTTCAGAAACAGTGTAGAAAGTAACTGGCTTTAAATTCTGTAGAATATCTTATATTCTTCATTGTTTAGGCCAAAAACTAGGGTAGAAGCATTTCCCTGAAAAAGAAGAGAACTCTGCCTTGCATCTGGGGTTTTTTCAGGGCCCCCTGCTGCATGCACAGTAATCAGAGACCCTGATTGGTCTTGTACCTACATGAAAATTTCTAGATAGAACCACCATGTTTACAAAATTTCCCTGGTTTTCAACTAGCACTCAGAGAACAGAGAGCATTGCTTTCATGACTTCTGCAAAGACCACTATGAACTACTATTATAGAAACTGATGGCTGGCAAATAATCACTTCCCTGAGAATGAGCTGACTGAGCTGAGTTCCTAGCACTGAATAAAATAGAGGTGATATGTTTGCTGACCAGTCTGAAACACGAACTATCTTGAACTATCCCAGCACATGTCAAATCTCTTCGATCTGTGGCCAGTATGATGCTATGAATAAGCATAACAATAGTGAGGATCCAGGGAAGGAAGAAAGGGGGTGACACGCACACTGCCACCCTTACTTCCTGGAGGAAAAACAAATGGTAACTGTCTGAATCAAAATAAACTGTGCATAAAACAGGATGTCAGAGATGTTTATTTTGAAATATAAGTCTCAGTTCTAGTCTGCCACCAGGTAAAATTGTATTGATTTTTCATTCAGATTAAAAGGAAAGCGAGGAATGTTTTGTTATAACTTAAAGGATGATGACATTGCAACATTTTCATCTCCCAGGGAGACCTACCTTTAGCACCTCTAAGAAGTCGGTGTCCTTGCGAATGTTTTGGTCCCTTGGCCTATAATACTATGCTGTAGAAACCGGCATCTGGAATTCACTGCAGATCCCGAGCAGCTGAAGTAATAGCTAGCATGTGGTGAATCACTCTGTGCTCTCACCTGGTACCACAGATGCCTCGGGCTGGTACCTGAAAGGGTATGGCTCAAATGAGAACCATGTTTCTCAAAAAAAAAAATCTGGGTAGACTTGCCAGTTGGAGGTCGGGCGCCTCCACCAAGAAGGTAGGAGTGAACACAGTTGGAGTCGTGTCCTGTCAGAGCAATGATGCTATCCCCTTGCTCAAAGCACATCATGTCTCAGGCATAGTGGGCAAGAACGGCTTAATCTGAGATCAAACCTCAGCTCACCCCTGAGCTCTGTCACTCTGTGACTGTGCAAATGGCTTGTCCTTCTGAGTCTCAAATTCTTCCTATTTTAGAAATAATGCTAGTGCTTTCTTTTTATATTAGACAAGAGGATATATGTAAAATGCCTGGCTCATAAAAAAAAAAACACCTTGAAAAACGGGGCTAATATTATTTTCTAATTCCAAATAGGAGTTGATGTGGTTTTCAGCTTTGAGTCATCCTTTCAGCCACTTTAACTAATAGTTACAACTTATTCATAAAATATGCATTGAGCACCAGCTCTGTGCCAGGTGCTATGCTGGGCACTGGGGATACAGCAATGGGCAAGACACGGTCCCTGCTTACTGCCCTGCCAGAAGGAGCCAACTCAAGGCACGTCTGAGTAGGACAAGCTTTTATACGGTGTGTGTTCCTCTTCCAGGGACAGAGACATCCTCACAGAGACATCCTCACAGAGACCTAAACACAGTCATCAGAAACAAAGCATCCACTTGCAATTATTTAGAATGAAAAAGAGCAAACAGCTTTATAGATTTTTTAACACTGAAGACTACAATTCACATAAATACATAAACTTGGCTTTGCAGTCTTGAAGCAGCTCTTCAGGAGTCCTCATAAAAAGGTAAGGTTTCTGCCTCCACATAGTCTCCTCCGGCATGCTTCAGAAGTCACACCATGAGGCCATTAAACACCCGATATCTCTGGATTTTGAATCTGAGCTTCTCACTGTCATTCACTTTCCCATGAGGCTTAACTACAGATAGAGAATTCCTCCTCACACAGACCTGACTGCTGCAGCAGCAAGAGCAAGTCAGATTTCTTATCACAAATTAATAAATTACCGTTTGGTTTCTAAAATATGGACATTAGTCCCTCCTTCGACCGATTTTACTGAGCTCCTACAGTGTACCCGGCGATGTTCTGGGTGTGGGACATGAGAGAGAATAAACCAGGTTAACTGTAAATCCTCTAAGAGCCTACATTTTGATCATCAGAGAGTAGTTTTTCCATTCTTCAAGACACCCACTGTGGGACTCACAAAAGGGTTATGAAAAATTCCATGCAGGAACATTAAATTATCCTATTTTATCAATTTGAGATACACATTTTTTCTCACCCTTCAACCTCTCTGAAATCAAGGCACGTTTTATAGCCAATAGATTCTTACAGTAACTGTCATTAGTGAATAATTTGCGAGGGAAAGAAATCCTTGATTATTCCGATTAGGTCATTAGCACACTAATACTAACTAACAATAATAACAGGAAAACCTCAAATTTCAGCAACTCAAGATAATACAAGATTATTCCTCTTTAAATCCAATGCCAGTGTTCCATTTTGGGTAGCTCTCCTGCAAGCATTAATTTAGGGACCAATTCCCAATGAAAGCTCTCCAGTCCAGGACTCTCGGTGTTTCTCCGTGGGGCTTTTCCACTCCGGCCAGGCAGAGGGGCAAGAGTACAGGAGTTTAGTGTGGGAGACCGTGTGTGGGCCAGGAAGTGGCCTACAACACATCTGCCAGAATTCCACTGGCCAAACCTAATCCCATGGACACACCTACCTGCAAGGAAGGCTGGCAAATAAAATGTAGCTACAGGTACAGGAGGAAGAGGAGATGAGTTTGTTGACTAGCAGTTGGTCCTTTCCATAGGCTTTCTGGATTGTTCTACATACTTCCTCTGTTCTGATGTTTTCAGGAACATGAAGGAGTTGGTGAAGTATTTGCCGATATGATCTCAGCACCTCTCCCTCTTTGTAGGACTGGGAGGGCTTTATAGCAATATAATGACAGGGATATTTTAAGCATCAGGGGACAGTCCCACCATGTGATCATATCAAATTAAAAAAGGTCAAGTTTCAAAAAAAAAAAAAAAAAAAGGTCAAGTTTCTCCCCCAAAACTTTGGCTATTTAAGCCTACAACTCAATCATTCGACCAATAACAATTATCTAGTAGGAGTCCAGTTTATCTTAGATTCTCTCAAAGATACTGAAGCAGTGAAGAACCAATCAGTGATATCCAAGAGCTGATAATATCATTACTTTTTAAAAATGACTGTCAAGAAACAGAGAACAATTCATTAAACTATGCAGTGTTGCCTCTAAGTAAAAAATGGTGTTAACGAAGGGAATAATTAGTTTGGGATGAAAGAATTTGTCATTCTTTCATGATTTCAAGTGTGAGAAGACTTGAGATCTTCTAATCAGCAGGCTCTTAGCTCCATAGGCCAGCCCTCCCTCTCTTCTTTCCCGTCTCCCTTTTCCTCTCTCTCTTTCCACCTTAGCACACCTAAGCATGTGGATTTCAAGATTTAGATCTGGAGAAGGAAATAGAATTCCCCACCCCAGCCTAGAGTTAATCCAGCCATTGGTCAGAGCTCTGCATTGTAGCATCATTGCTTTCCATAATTGATAAAATTATGCTTCATTTCCTACTTATTGTTTTTGTACCTAAACTTAAGTGGCCAGCATCTTAGATAGCACCCCCAAACCCCTAAACATACTAACAGAAGTCTTCTTTCAAATGATGTGATTGGAGATTGGACTTTAGCTAAGAAGGTGAACAGTGAGAGTGGCAAAGAGAAGATATTCCAGAAAATGGGGAGAATATGGGTTAGGAAGGGTTAGGAAGCAGGAGTGAGTGTGGTGTACACAGGATGTAGTGGAGAGATCTGACAAGGTGAAACAATAGGAGAACCAAACCTCTCGCTGAGCTGGCTGGGCCCCTGAGAGAAAAGGCAGCAACTGCACTGAGCAAGAATCAGGCTTAGCCATGGGGAGTCTTGCTGACCCCAGGCAGAAGTATGAAAAATAGCAAGCTCATCTAATATGTTACACTTGCTTAGTATATTGGGTTGTTAAATTCTTTTTCATGTTTGCATTCTTAGTCACTCCTCAAAATAACGTTCTGGAATGGGTATTTTTAGGCAAAAAGGAGCTGGAGACACAAAAAGGTTAATTTTTTGCCTGATCCTGCATGGCTTGTAAGTACGGTGACCATATCCTTTACTTTCCAAACCAGGACACTTTGGAAAATGAAAAGGGGTACTCTTAATAGCTACACTGCATAGCAGGTGTAAATCAGGACAATATTGGGAATACTGTCATGTATTACCTGTCTCCACATAGAGGGCAGAGTATGGATTTAAGCATAGAGCTCTGGACCCCAAGTTTGATGTTCTTTCCTCTACACTGTATCTGGCTTTTCAATCTACTTGAAACTAAGGAATTCTTTTGGAAAACAACACTTAGCCCACCTTAGAGTAAGTACTGTGTTTAAATTAAGGCTTTAAAAATTACAAATGTTTGCAAAATTTAAACCAGTACCAAATGATGTTCCATAAAAGTTACAGGTGTTTGATTCATACAAATGAAACAAACTGAGCTTTGATTGGGTAATTTGGTTTTATAGTGAAAAACCAAGGGGAATATAGATTTAATGGATTCCATTTTACACATGATGAAAGAAATTGGACACAGAATTCTGTGCTATGGCCAGAGATTCATGTGCATATAGGGAGTCTGGACCAAGTGTATATGTGTAGGTAGGGAGCTTGAACTTTTCTCCTAGACTTGTGAATAGAGTGACCATATAATTTATCATCCAAACCAGAACAATTCTGAGAGTGGAAAGGGGTTCTAATAACAATTATATCAGGAGAGCAGATATAAAGTTGGACTGCTTCTAGAGCCAACTGGGATATATGCTGATCCCTTATAAGGGGAGGGGGGCACTTTCTCCCTCACTCAGCCTGTAGAGCTCTAAACAGAGGGAAAACCAAGATTCATGCCTACTTCACCAGTCCACCTTTGTTTTTAGAAGAAAGTTACAGTTAATAAGGGTTTTCCCAGAATATGCAATATTTCCTTTTCTTTAAGTTATTATACTGCCCAGAAATCTGATTTCTGTAATTGTAGGAAGAACTCTGGATGGCAAAGCAATTATAATTCCTGGAAATGTTTTTGATTGCAGATAATGCAAATGTTTAATTTGTACATTATTTAATATTTATTTACTTATATTATTAATTATATATCTGCACTAGATCATAACAATGTTACATAAAAACAACTATTTCATTCAATAAATACTGCTGAATGATTCTTAGGCAATAAGCTACTAAAGATTGAGGGAAATGACCAATTGTTGGCTTGAACAAGCAGACCTATTAACTGAAAGATTAGTTTAATTTGCATATAATAATACCCAAATTGGTGCCAATTTTCTCAGTTTTTCTGCTCTTAAAAAAGTGAAATTTAACCCAGAAGCCATTCAGTAAAATATCAACAAGAAGCTATATGTAAAAAGATAATTTTGATATTGATACAATTGTAGAAACTGGCCATCCTTTGCACATTTTTTTTTAATATGGAGCTCGCTTTGGTTGTATCATCTTGGAACTATGGAAATAGAAATCCCCCTACCCCCAGAACAATTTTCAACCACAGCTTGCCTGGGTCTGATCATTCTAGGAACTGAGCAAGTATCTCACCAATTGCATTCCTGGTGGCCTCTCGGGAGCAACCTGAGACGTGAACCATTTGACTCCATATTTGATTTGGGCCACAGTATGATCATTGCCTGTGCTTCATGTTGCCATGGGGCACATAATACTGTTCTGAATGCTTGCTGCCACTGTGCACCCAAAATATGCAAAGATTCAAGTGTAAATAGAAGATACAGAAATAGTCCCCAAACACTATGTACCCAAAATACTGAAAGACTAGAAGTGCAATAGAAGAAGAAGATACAGAAATAGCTCCAGATCAGCACTGCAGTGAAAATAGATGCTAGTATCATTATTATATGGATTGTAATAACTGTCCTTATTCCTTGTTTGTCTTTCTTCTATCAACTTTAACTTGAAATGTTAGGCCACTGCCAGTTTTCTTGGAAGTTGTTGAGGTGACTCAGACTCACAGAACCTCCACTGTTCCAGGAGACAAGAACCCAGGCAACTCTTGCCTCTGAAAGCACACAACTATGTGAGCATGGTTTTTCACATTCCAGATTCTATAGGTCAAGAATTAAGAAAGGGCACAGTTGAGACAGCTTTTCTCTGCCCCTCAATGTCTGGAGACTTAGCCAGGAAGACTTATGTAGCTGGAACAAGGCATATATGGAAGGAGGGGAGCCATTTATAAGATGGCTTCTTCACTCATTTGTCTGGCAAGCTGAGATGCCTTGGTTCCACTAGAACTGATGAACAGAGCATTTACCTGTCATTCTCCATGAGGCTTGAGCTTCTTACAGCATGGAGACTGGGTTCTGAGAGGGAGTGTCCTGGAGAATCCCAAGAAGACCAGGTAGGAGTTGCACAGCCCTTTCTGACCTGGACTCAGAGATCACCACCTAGCCTATAACTGTAGTTCTATCTGCAGAGAAAAGACATAGACCCCCACCTTCATTTTAAGGTCATATTTTAAAACTGCCACGGATGATATTAGGAAGCATTTCTCTTTTCCTTCATACTCGTCCTCAGACTTGCATTTGGGTCTAGCCTTTAAAACCACCATGGTAACAGCTATAATAAGCTTTATCTTCAAACATTAAATGAGTTGCGAGATGGCTTGTGTAACAGAAAGAAAATTGTTGCCAGTAGTTTTGCCACCTTGAAGGTGGTAAGTAGGGCTGATAGTACAAGGAGTCAAGACCATACTGAATCCACACCACCAACTCAGGACAGAACAGACCCATGCAGGACCCACCATGGGGCCATTGTAAAACAGACCATTTTCCCACTTTGTCTTGTCTGTTCCCACTACCAGCAGAGCTTCAGACCAGTTGTAGACCAGCCTGCAGAAACATTACTCCACATCCAGGGACAGATCTCACCACCACTTCTTAATTAAAGCCTATCTTCAGTCTGACAACCAGAAGTCATTTGCCTCTGTTTCTCTCAGGCTAGTTTTGGGATAAAGATAACATTCTATGAAGATAAATAGTTAAGTGGTTCCAGAAGCTTAAGGTGAGGGAACTATTATTACAGTCTTCATTCCTGGTGTCAGGACCCTGCAAATTTGACAATCTTTTGGTTATTCATAACACTTTGTTATTCTTGGTGGTATTGGACCCTGGGTTTTAAAGGTGGTAGAAATAACTAAGTTGATCCCCTTTTTCATCCTGGTCATAGATAAGAATTCCAGAGGACTGAGAAACAACTCTCTTCCCACCCTCCCTTGTTTTTCTATCCAATCTAACCAGTAAAACTCAACCCTATTCTTCTTGGTCCCAATATGTGGACAGCTGATGGAGAGAACCATACAAGTGCATATATTCATCATTCAAAGGTTTGTGATTTCTATCAATTCCAGGTCTGCTCATTTATATCTGTACTGTTTTGTGCAACTACCTCAACCAATTTCCCTATCTGAAAAATGGCAAAAAAATAATATCTATTTTATATGGTTGTGGTGAAGTTTAAGTGAAATTATGCATGTAAAGTACTTAGCATATTATAAATATGCAGTGAAACAGTAAATGTTAACTGTTCTGAGTTATTATGATTCTAGTCCCAGCTGGAGTTGATGATTTTAACTTTTCCCTCACCCATTCTGCATAATCACAATATTGAAACTTCATTTCTCTCCTAAATCTTTACCATTTCCATGCTTACTCTCTCTGATTGCTTCTGAATATATAGAGAACATCTTTATCCTAGAGGAACCCAGACATTCCCAAAGCTCCAGATGGCCTTAAGGTTTAGAGTCCTGGGTGGTAGGATACGACTTCCCAATGTGTGCCTTTTTCTCTGCTGCACCTTCCCCCACACACATGTACAAAACGTGGAGTATGGCAAACAGACACAGAAATTGGCCTGGCCTTTATCAAGAGCTGCCACTCCCCTGCCAAGCTTTCCCATGAAAAGGGCCAGCTTGTACTAGAGATGCTTTCACAGTGATTCATAACACCGGGAATCTGGGAACGGGACCAGAACTTACTGTGCTGATAGAGTCTCCTCTACAAACCATGACACATCAGAGTCCACACTTACCAAAAACAATGGATAAGATCCATTCCAGCTCTAATTTCCCATCATTATAGTGTTTAAATACCTCTGAGGTGTGGTCCATGGTATTCTGGAACCTACTTGTGCTGGCTTACAAAAGCTGACTAGAAACTTTTCAGGAATTTTGTGAGCTGGTTGTTAAACAAAGTCATTATTAAAAATTACATCATGCAAACTTACATATTAAATGAATCATATTAAAAAGAAACATAACAAATACCCTAAACTCATCATATCCTAGGTATTATACTACATTTTTCTATTATTTATGCCTTTGAGGTTATTACCATGTATTCTATTTTTATGGTAGGAGGAATATATGATGATGTGCTGCTTTGCATCTCTTCAGTTCTGCAATCAGTAATATGTTGGTAGCTTTAAATTGATCATGGTGGCTACCAATCAGAGCCTGATTTATTCCTTTTTTGATTGTCTAGTCATAAGAAATAATGGAGAAAATGTTAATAATGTAGATTAAACTTGTGTCTATTGCCATTACAATGTGAGCAGCACAAAAAATTGAGGATTATTCTCCCAGATTTGAAGCAAAAAGTTGCTGACATTATTGATACACTAATGAAATTCTGACACATCATTGTTTCACTTTCACTTTAGTCTTACTCATTAATGTAAATAAAAATATTAACCATAACTCATTTTAGAACTATACTCATTCATCAGTTACAACCATGGGCTGGCCACATACGAATAGAGTTTAGCAAAATTCAACCACATCAGTCTGTGAGAATCAATCGGCTCTATGGAAGTTACAATAAAGGGTATTGTATATTTTATAATTACTTGTCAATTGTGTGCTATACATCCTTTATATCAGTAAAATTTACAATACACTTATGTACATATATAAGTGCATAAATTTTTTTCTGAGAGTCTGTTGTTAAACACTCACTAGCACACCACTATGCTCTGACTACTTCTACCACTTCTTTATAGAAGAGTCCAGACAGCTTAGAGACTTTGGATCTATTTTTAAATGTCACATACAGGGGATTCCAGAATTCCCAAGGTATTCGTCTTTACTTTTTTGAATATTTGTGATGACATCTTTGCCTCATTCACAGCATGACTATGAGACGGTGAGGCTGCTGTGATAACAGACCAGAGCCCTTGATTTACCTAAGGAAGATGCCCTGGATTTAGGATCAAACTAAAACACTGGAAAGAACCAGCTCCTCAGCACCTGCCATTTTGCTTCATTGTTGGTGACCATTAGGAGAAGGTTCCCTGCAGGATGCCATGGGAGAGAAGTATTGGATCTCCTCTTCCTTAATGCGCCACTGCTTCATTAAACCCAACCCAGTGATAGAAGAGGCTCTTTCTGCCCTTGCCCCACTATGAGGCAGTACAGAGCCTAGTAGATTCCATCTAATCTGAGATGGTAACTGATTTAAGCCCCAGTTACGAGGAGACACAGGTCGGGACTGATTGCACAAAGGACGTCATGTGCATATAAGCTCCCAACTTAGCCAACATGTATAATAACAACCCCATAGAGATGCAAAGGAGGGCAACCTAGAATGACTCAGCCATTAGACAGGATGACAGTCTAGAAAAGCTAAATTTACATAGTCGAAAAGAGAAGACTCAGAAGAACATAGTTATAGCCTATAAATTCTTTCAAGGTAACAATAAAAATACAAGAAGAAAATTGTTGGTAGCATGAATTGGTGGGAAGAAATGGAGATTCAAAGGAAGAGAAATTTGCCTTTGATTACAGAAAATGTTTTGGAGAAAAGTAATTCTATAATTTGTCTTCTAAGGTGAATGATTTTTCTTTTTAATAGGTATTAAATAATGCATTAAATGGTTGGGTAATTCTAAGAAAATTATAATAAGGAACTTTTAAAATAAATGATGTTTTCACATGAATATGTTTATTGCAATTTTATGCCAATAGATTATATAAATATGTAGGCTAATATTGAAACTATAACTTTCACAGATTCATTAAATCTGTCATCATTATTTATCCTAAGGAGTTTACCTGCACAATCATAGAAACTTGCATTTTTCTGCTTTGTATTTCTCAAGATAATAAGCTTGTCATATGTGATTTCATTGAGTCACACAACTGGGAGCACAGATTAGATTTCATTATGATTGCTTGAATGACAAGGTGTTAGATTTTTACCCACCAACACACAATTTAATAGGACTACCCTATTAAATGACATGGGCATTTGTGACTTCCAAAGGAGTGGGCTCCAGGAGAATCTCAGCAAGGGTATGCCTATTCCCAAGATTTTGCAAATAGGCGCCTTGTTCCCACATGGAAATGAGTAAAATGTTTGATGATTTTTAAACCGTTGGTTATAAATAAGACTCTTGATTTTATTTTTGAATGTCAAAGTTATGAATTTTTTTTAGGAAAAGCAGTTCAGTTTGAAAACATTTAAGCCTAGGTTCTAGTTTAAATTAAAGTGAAATCTTTGTTTAATACTCCGGAAACCCGCAAGTGGAAGGCAACATAGGAGGAAGCCAGCATTTCACGGACCTCTCTTCACCCCAAACTGAAATGTTTGTGAAATATAGGAACGTGGGGGAATGCAACTCAGGGCATTGGATGAACCCGTAGGGTTCAGTCACTTGCCCTCAGTGACATATATCTCAACATCAAAACCAGGGTATTGCCTTTGCTCTAGAACTGGTCCAAGGGACTCCACATTCTCTCTTAGCAATCTTTATTTAAAGTTTTTCTTGTTTTTTCTAATCTAAATCTTAGGTGTTATATTTTCTACTTAATTCTTTAGATACTCTTTAGCCATATAGGATATGAGAAGAAAGAAGAAACCAATTACCCTTCGCATTCACATTTCTTCCTGTATTTGGAGATTACCAGTCTAATCTCTTCTGGAGAGAAAAATGCATCTAATTCTTGGCAATCCCATGGGGTGGGTCTGGCATTCTCAGTGTGTGCACATTCTCCATTTCATGACATTTCCATTGCTTTTACAGAAGCCCTAACATTTCATTGCTTGGGGGCTTCATTTACTACACAGGGGCCTAGTCTATATTTTGGCATACTATACGTTAAGAGCTTAGACTATCTCAGAACAGTCCCCAAAGAGAAAATATCAAAATTATTATATAACTGGAAGAAATGGAATTTCCATCCTCAAGAAATGATTCAACTCAGCACAATAAAATTTTCTCTAAGCCCATGTGTATTAACTACACTCGGGGACATGGCCAGGCCAAAGTTAGCTAGCTTAAGAGAACATTACACATTATCTAAGATAATACTCGAAATAAATAGTTCTCCTGCATTCCTATTCAGAGGAAGATAATGAACTTCTTTATAATTCCTAACAACGTGTTGTGTTATATAAAGTAAGATTCTAGCAAGGACCAAGGCTATATGAGCCATTATCTGAATTGCTCCAAGCTGTATTTCCAGTGTCAGAGAGCATTTTTATTTAAAGTACTGTCTAACCAAAAGGAGCTCATAAGCATCTCGAGCAAATGCTAGGAAAGCTCTTAGAAGATATTTAAATCTTCATTATTTAAATCAGAAACAATTCCTTCTCACCCAAGTCATTCAGAATTTCTTTTGTTTATTTAAAGTTAGTAAGCTGAAGGGGATCTGGTGATGTGGGCTTCTCAACTTTAAAATAAATCGATATAAAGTTTTTGCCAAAAATTCATTCATGGAACGTATAACTAATTTGTTAAATAAGTTGGGCACAGTTGTGTATGAAGAGAAAAAAAGGAATCCTTATTCTTTCTCATGTAAGCCTTTTCTTCATTCTCTCTGGGCAATTTCTTGGACAGATTTCATAGCATCACTGACGGTTTTCAGGAAACAATAAACATATCATTCTTAAATATATAAAAAAAAAGCTAGTCCTATCTTATATCAAGTTTCAACCTCTCAACTAATATGAAGTTTTTCAGGATCCTCTGACATGATCCTAACTCAGGCTCAAAAACCAACAGACCGGTAGGAAGAGGCTCTGGCTGGTTCTCATTTGCTCAGCTTCCCCATTCGCTGCCCATCCAGTTCACTGTGCTGTCCCTGGTATCCGTGGGGAAGGGTGCAGTGGCAGAAGCGCAAAAGAATAAGGAGTGAAAAGGCTCCCTTGACGATTACAGTGATAATCAGGCCTCATTCTATTAAGGTCTTGGTAGGTTTATTTGCCTCCACGGTCCATCCTATCCAGGTATTTACTCAGAGTCTGCATCCTTGCTGTGTGGCACACCTTCGTCTACAATTCCCTGACTTGAAAGTAATGCCTTTGAATGCTCCTCACATTCTTTCATGGCTACTGGAAAGACCATGGGTCATATCCACCCTGTGGCATAACCACCAATCCAAAATAAAAGGGGGCTCATTACCCTCGGCTTGAAAACAGGGTTTCTTTCCTTGAAAATCTGGAAATATGTCCCAGGGATGCTCAGGCTGCTGGCAGAAGTGAAAAGACCAATTCCTGGAACATTAAGCAGTTGTTGAAACATATATAATAAGCATTTGCCAAAGGAAATTCCACTTTCTGCAGGTGTGTATTAAATATGGGAGAAACAGAAAGAGAAAGAGGGAGAGGGAGAGAAAGTAAAATATGGTAGGGAGAGAAGACTGCACAACGGTGAAATGCAATTTTTAGAGGGAGGCAAAATGAGGAAGAGATGGTTGTTTATTTCTTTGTTTAAACTCCTTAGTCTTTAGGCTTGACCAGAAAAGCTGAGTGAGGAAGGGGGAGAAGTACACATCTCCCGAACCAAGCCACCGCTTAGAACATAGTGAGCCAGAATTATTTTTCGGCCAGAAATGGTACTCCTCAAAAATAAAGGGAAAAAATATTTTTCAGATCCTTCCATTTTGGTAAACACATTAACTTTCACATAATTTGATTAAAAAAAAAAAAAGTCTCAACAGCAGAGCAGAATTTGTTGGTGGGGAATTGACCAGGCATGAATATTATTGGCAAGGATCAGACTTCTGGGATGATTTTATTTAAACATTCTCAATAAATCATACACAGAATTCTAAGAGACTCTCTTGAGTTCCTACTCTGTGTAAGGCACAGGGTTGGGGGAGGGGGTAATTGAGCAGAATACAGATGCTATGAGCATTAACTCTGGGGGATCTGTAAAGAAGTATGACATACAGAATATTTAACCTTTTCCTTCTTGTCTTCAGAAATTTTCACTCTGTCAATGTAAGAGACAAAACTTTACATCTTGGATCATTCTAAATCAAGAGTTTTTGAATATATTTAACACTGTTTCTTTTTTAAAAAGAGGGAGCTGGAAAGGAAATGAAGGAAATATGGAAAATGAGATCAACAAATAGATTCAATAATTTACCATCAGAAGTTTCCTCAGAGCTGCCAGTAAATCTCTTGCAAAGTATACAATTAATATTTATGAGTGAGACATTGCAGGGCGTGCATCTGCCATTGCTTGGTAATTCACTTAATTTCTCTAAGGTTCCATTTTCTTACACTGTGCTAGAATCAATTAACCCCACTCCCTTGGGAAAGGGGAACTGGGTTTGAGGTGAAGGAAAAAAGCATTTGAAATTTTTAAAAATTAATCAGGAGTGGTTTATCCTTTTTTGACAGCAAAAAGAAACACATTTGTACCTACTAGATGTTCTGGTAACCTGATCCAAGCCCAGAAAAGACTCTAAGGCCCTTACAACCCTACCTGAGTTTATTGTTCTCAAGGGGGTAGGATGCCTATTCTTCCTGCAGATGAAATTTGAGTGTATTATCGCAGAGAAAGTTTTGGCTATAGCAGTGTGAGCCAGCATTCCAGGTAAACTTGTGAGGAGATTGGCCTGGCTATCTCTGGTGGGGAAACCACAGTGGATTTGGAAATCCTCTGACCATCACCACTTGCAGGACTATGGCCCATAGTCTCCCCTCTGAATAATGAATGACTGAGCAGACAAAAACCTTCTGAATTAATAATTGGACTAAGGTTTAGGAAGGTAGAAATGGTGAGGGGAGCATCTCTCCATGGAAAGCAATGGAGGTTATCAAGGAAAGTTATGGAAGACCAGGGAAAGGCAGCATAGAAGAAGGGCAGAGATGAATGAGATCAGGAGAGAAAGTTTTCTGTGGTTCACTCTCCTTAGAGAGAAAGATACCATTTCCTTTGAAATTTGGTCCTTTAGAAAAATATTTCTTCAATCTCCATTCAAACTCCACACAGTTAGGTGTGTGATGTTTTAGAGGAGACGGACGGATTGGTGACACCCAGGGGACAAACCATCACCTGCCCCCTCATTCCCGTAGGCTTGATCACAGACGGAGCTGAGGAAGAACTCCCCCATCCTTACTCCATCCCAGCCCAATCTTGGGGTTTCCTAGGCAGTACCACCCAGGAGCCCAGAGTGGAGAGTCCCACAGAACTACAGCAGCAGAGAAGACCCCACTGACCCACATGGCTGCCCACATGGTTTAGCACAGGCGCAGACTTCAAGACCAGAATAATAAATCTTCGAAGGTATACTATGAGCATGAAATGAGACCATTTGAATGTAAATGCTCTCCACTCTATAAAGTGCTATACAAATAAGGTCTTATTTTTTTAATTACGTACTATTAATTCAGTTACATCTATCCTAATACAAAATTATTGGTCTGGCCTTCTGTCTCTAACACCAAAGTAATTTTCTTAAATGCCTACATATTACCATTCTGAGTTGAAAGCCACCTTGGATTAGGTATATATTCTCTATTGATCAAATTGCCTTGTTCTAGGTAGGCTAGAACAGAGTGTGAATGAACATCTGAAGTCCAGAATATAAATAAGAAGGCACTATGTTCATTTACTGACCTGTTTTGGAGCATCGTTGTCCCAGATATTGTGAGACCTACCAGAGACAAAAAGTAAAAGAAAAGAACAATTAGTGCTCTTGGGATTTCTGAGTCTGGGGAAGAAGACAGATTACAATGTAGCTGAGTTTAGGACAGGATGTGCTGTTTTAGAGGATCACTCTTCCTAGGAGCAGGTCAAAGAGAACATTATATTCCAAGGAGTTGGCCTGCTGTGTGCACAGCAGAATCAGCAAAAGAAAAAAAAACAAAAAACAAAAACAACTCTGACTATATGCCCATGAAAAGAAAGCTAAAATTAATTGCCTAGTGATTGAAACGGCAGGTCTGTTGATGCCGAGAATTGGATTACTTAGGAACTCTGGGTTGCAAGGAACATAAACCTATTCAAGAATATGGCATGCAGGGGGTGAGCAGTAAAATAATAATAAATACAGGGAAGACAGAAAACAAATCTCAAACATACAGAGGTGGTATTGTACGGTTGATTTGAGCTTGGGCTCTAAATCATACTACCTACCTTTGACTTCCAAGTTCTATTCCCTATATGAACACTATGTGACCTTGGGCAACTGATTTAACCTTTCTTGCCTTGGTTTTCTTATTTTTAAATGGGGTTAGTGAAAGTACTTACTTCAAATAATTGTTCTGAGGTTAAAGGGAAAATCCTTGGCAAAACACTTTAAAAAGTTCTGGTGAAAAGTGAGGGCTCAATAAATGTTATTCATGATTAGTGTTAAGTTCCTAGGCTCCAGAAGAAGCTAAATGGCAAGAATTTTTGGGGGGAGGGGGCAGCAGAATCCGTTTCAGCCAGACAGGCCTCAAGAAGTTTGGAATATCTTGAAGCGATAAGTCATTGAGAACTTAAGTGCTGCCAATGACCAAGGGGTTTTGCTTCTACCCCTGACCTAGTGCCACCTGAGCTACAAATCTGTTTTCACCCAGTCTTCACCACTAATATGACTCAGCTTTTCTCCTTGATTCAATGTCTGTGGACCCCTTCCTTGACATCATTGCTTCTACCCTTTCAGCTTCCGCTTACTCATGATGTCCCCGTGCTGCTTTCTTTCTGTATGTCTGTGTCACTTATTCTGCTCCCATACCTACCCTCAGTTTTCCTCTCTATTTTAATTCAAGTTTCCTAAGAGAGAGTCTAACTAGTCACTAATATCCTTGTCAGGCAAAATAGTCCTATCAGTCGTTTACTAGGTGTTTGGCAAGTCAAGTGAGCTCCCTTGAGTTGGGCATCTGCTCCTGGTATGTTCAGTAGTAGTCAGGATGAGGGCATCAGGTGGAAGAGAGTGGGGTCACCTAGATATAAGGATCTACTTGGGTCTGTTTCTCATTTTGGGCCTTAGATCAGAACTTTCTAGAAGTGGGTAGGGGCTACCTGAAGAGGTATGAGGCTTAAACGCTAATTCACCAGTACACTTCCAACCACCACCCATCAGGAAAAGTTAACCAAACTTTTTTTTTTTTTTTTAATATAGAGAGAAAACATGGGAGGGGAGAGCAGGGACAGAGAAAGAGGGACAGAGAGAATCTTCATCAGGTTCCATGCCCAGCATGGAGCCCTACACAGGGCTCGACCTCACGACCCTGAAATCATGATCTGACCTAAAATCAAGAGTCAGATTTTTAACCGAGTCACCCAGGCACCCCCAAAAACTTTTTTCAGTGCACAAAACACACCATAAAATACAAATATCTTGTGATAAATTTCAAACACAGTAATTAACACGGTTGAAGCCCTTCTTAACCATCATATCTACTGACTCATGGCACCTGTGTCATCGTTCATCAAAGAATCTATAAAGCTGTAAATTTTTGTCAATCCCTACACAATCTGATTTTGCTTCTAGTAAAATGAAATGATTGCACTATATCGATCTTGACAATTGCCAGCTCTGACATTCTATAATCTATGGCTCTCTGTAATATGTCCTTTGGTGCAGCCTACATCTGACATTTATGGGATCCAGAGCAAGTGTCAATGGAGTTCCATGTCACATAACAACATAATATCACAGAACAAATTTATATAAACCAAGGAAAAAAAGAGCTAAACAAAATATGTTTGATAACTTACCTTTCAAAGTGGGAGGCTAGGTTTTAATTTAAAATTCTTGCATTTCATAGAGTTCTAGAATATGGCAGCCCCTCTGCGCCCGGGCTCTTTATGCTACAGCCTGTTTCCTCTTCATTTCTCATCCCAGGCTCTATCCTGCATGATGAGGGGTCTTGTGTACACATATGTAGGCACCCAATCCACACATGCAGCTGTATTTATATGCCCCAACCCATCTCCCCACTCCCCAAACCATTGTTCCTTGGCCAGGCCTGGGACACAGGCACGTGCACATTGTCAATGGTCTGCTTAAGGAAGACAGGCTTGGGGGGTTGGAGCAGGGAATTTGGGGGTCCTAAGTACTTCATGTGTAGTCTACAAAGGGAGCAGACACTTGGTCCCCTGAACTCCTCATTTGATGGGGAGGCCAAAGCAGGACCCTTTAAAGCATGACTTCCCAAGCAGGTGCCCTCTTTTCTATGTTGAAGAGAGGTACTGCCCTGCCCATGACTCCTGAGCCTACAACTATCAAATTAAGGCAAATAAGTTACCAAAGAACTGTTTTGTCCCTAATTTTTTTTCTGGCCTTGAAATAAAAGAACAAATAGACACGTTTTAGAAAACAATAGTTTTATTTGGTAATCCCTTGTTTGCATTCTGTTGTGTTCAAAGCTGCCAGAGAGAAATTTGCTTTGTCTCTACAGTAATAAGGATTCTTCACATTCCCAATTTAATTCCCCTAAAGTCTGACTGTGGAGCTCTCATGAGGAAGGGGAAAGGTGGCCTGATTCATGAGATTTGACTTTTCCTAATGTAGATCCTCCTATAGGGGAGTGTATTTTAAGATTATGGACTGTGTGTTCTTGTATTTTTAAAGAAACCTTCCTCCCAGTGTGAAAACTTAGAGAAACACAGAGGAAACAAGCATAAAAGTCAAGGCATGAGTAATGACATTAATGATAGTTAGCATTTATTACACATGTACTAGGTGTCTAAATACTTTATGTGCATTATCTCATCTAACCTTACATGAGTTAGATGAGGTAAGTGTTATGATCCTCATTTATACATTTCTGAATTATGAATTCCAAATTCAAATACAGAAAAGAGGTTACATGTTTTGATCACAGTAATTTGGAAGTGGTCTCACGGGATTCAAACTAACTCTGAACTCCAAAGTCAAGATCCATAACTACTCTCAATGCCCATGAGATGATGTATGTTCAGACCACTCCTGGTCACATTTCACTTTACGGGCAAAAGCCAAGTCATCTGAAAATATTTTGGTTTTGTTTATTTGTTGAAAGTAACGTGTTTTACGCACAATTGAGTTCCTATGTCATGCATGGCTGCAGAGTGAAGGGGAGTATGTCTTTAAACTCAAATCAGTGGAGACTCTCCCAGGATGACAAATTCGTTTATTATTATAGAGTGCAATAAAAAAATTAGGAGAGCCAAGAGAGCAAAAAAGCCTGAAAATGTGCTGTATTCACATTAAAATGTTTCAGTACAGCTTTTTTTTTTAAAGATTTTATTTTATGTAATCTCTACACCCAACGTGGGGCTCAAACTTACAACTTTGAGATCAAGAGTCACGTGCTCCACCAACTGAGCCAGTCAGGTGCCCCAAAACATTTCAGTACCTTAAAATTTGAGTGAGTCCACTATTCATACACATACAAACAGGCAGAGTACTATTTTCCTTTACAGTACAGATGATTATTAAATATCTATTCTCTGAAGTTCTACTTTCTAAAAAAAAAAAAAATGGAAGTAGAAGAAACTTCCCATTAAAAGAGAAAATTGTGTATCTGTCAATGTCACCCTGGATAAAAGGGAAAACACTTTTTCCCTAACTTTCGGAATTATTGACTGAATGTTGACATCCCGAGAAGTTCTGCCAATAGTATGTTTGCTTTGCTTTGTGAGTGAAATTACTGGGTGAAATGATGATGAGCCCTGTGCTCACCCTGCTGTGAGCTCACCTTCCTCGGCAGGCCTTGGATCCCCTTGCCAGTGAGCTTGCTTTTCTCTGTAGGGGATACCTGCCCTCTCCTTTAAAATGAGTCATTTAAGCCCTTTAATATTTGAATTACTGAGAGTAATTTGTTAAAATGTATTTGATAAATGTTCATTGCATGCCTACCTTGTGATAAGCACTCTTCTGGTTCTGAGAATATAGGAAGAAATGAAATGGACAAAAATCTTACCCCGTGGAGCTTGCATTCTAGTAACAGGACAGAGAACAATAAAAAGGGTAAGATATATGAGAGGTGAGTGGTGAGAAGTGCTGTGCAGAGAATAGAGCAAGGAAGGGGTATAGCAAGTGTCAGGAGGGGCAGGTTTCCTTCTACGTGGGGTACCAAATATTGCTGAGCAGATATTTGTCTAAAGACATACTTGAAGTTAGTAAGAAAATGAGTCCTATGTGTATTTGTGGAAAGAGTGGTCTGGGCAGAGATAACCCGTTCAAAGGCCCTGGGGTGATTATGTATATTTACTTGCTAGGACTGCCATAAAAAAATATCACAGTCTGGGTGGTCAAACAAAAGAAACTTTCTTTCTCACAGTTCTGGAAACTAGATGGCCAAGATCAAGATACCCTCATGGTTGGCTTCTTCAGCGGTCTCTCCTCTTGCATGTGTATTGACACCTTCCTACTCCTTCTTCATGTGGCTATCCCTCTGTGCATGCCTGCCCCCAGTGTCTCTCTATATCTTAATATTCTCGTCTTACAAAGATAGCAGTCCAACAGAATTGGGGCCTACTCTAATGGCCTCAGTTTAAATCAATCAGCTCTTCAAAGGTTCTGTCTCCATATGCAGTCACATTCTGAGGTACTGGAGGTAAGGATTTCAACATAATAATTTAGGAAAAGGGGGGAGCACAATTCAGTCCATAACAGTGTGTAAGCAGTGTTTTCAAGGAACAATAGAGGCCCGTATGATTGGAGCGATGTGAGCTAGGAACAGAGAATTAGATCAGAAAGTAAGTAGGAGGAAAGTCCGATTGTGAAGGGGCCTAGAGGTCACTGTAAAGACATTTTCTTTTACTCTGAGTGATATAGGAAGTCACTGGAGTGTTTTGAGTGGACAAGTAAAAAGATCTTAGGTTTTTAATTTTCAATTATAAGAGATAGTGATGTCTCCTGAGAGGAGAGAGCTCATTCAGATTAGAATGACCACTGGTCCCTAAATAGGTCTGGGGCAAAACCTGTGTAGATTGGTACCTGAACTATTTTTGCTGCAGAATCTGAAAATGCTGTTGTCACTAGGTAAACCCCTTCTCAGAAGTCCTGTTGATGGATTCCTCCTCTTCCTCCTTCCCCTCCTCCTCTCCTTCTCTTTTCCCCTCCTCTTCTTCCTCCTCCCCTTCCTCCTCCCCCTCCCCTTCTTCCTCTCCTGCCCCTCCTCCCCCTGCTCCTCCTTCCCCTCCACTCCTTCTCCTTCCTTCTCCTCCCTTCTCCTCTTCTTCCTCCTCCCCTACCTCCTCCCCCTCCTCCTCCTTCTTCTTCTTGACTGTCAAATTTTGCTCTGTTTCTCTTGAGGCTGTTATTGGGTGAATAAAAATTTAGAATTGTTATGGCTTTGAGCAAATTGAATTACTTTATCATTGTGAGGGGACTCTTTATCTCTAGGAATGCTTTTGTCTCAAAGTTGTTTTATTTGATGCTAATATGGCTATGGTAGCCTTCTGTGGGTCATATTTGCCTGATGTGGTAGTCATTCCTCTGGTTTGCCAAATGCTTCCATTCTCCTCTCTTTGGGGCACAGATTAAAACTGCACTTTCTAGACCCTTTGTGGTTTGTTGAGTGATGGGACAAGTTCCAACAAATGATCTGTAGATGGAAACAAAGTGCCTCACTTTAAAAAAGTAGTATAAAGTTGCTGACATTAGACCCTCCTGCTATTAGTATGATTAGCCCAGTTCAAGGGAATGGCTGTTGGTCATCCTGGGCTTTGAAGGCAGGAGACATGGAGCAGACCCCCAAGTGCCTGGCAATAGGCATGAGTGACAACTACCTGTTTTTGTTTTAAGCCACTGGGATTCTGGAGTTTTTGACACCACACCAAACCCATCATGACTGATAGAGACATCTTGAATTCTTTTACTCCTAATTGTTCTCTATTCCAGAATTTCTGAACGTCAGCACTATTGATATTTTGGGCTGGATAGTTCTTTGTTATAGGGGTCTGTCCTATGGCAACCCTGGCCTCTGCTCACCAGATACCAGCTGGGTCACCATCCCCGACATGTGACAATCAAAACCATCTCCAGACGTTGCCAAAATCACCCCTGGTTGAAAACCATTGGTCTAGCCTTATGATTGAGGGATTAATTATAAATTATTATAAATTTACTTTATGTTACTTTATAAATGTATATAAACTACAGATTACTTTTAAAGTGATTACTGTCATCATTTTCTCAGTCCCCTTTGTGTTCTCTATTAGTTTGCAAATTATATACTCTCTGTCCTAGGTTTTGTAACATGCATTCTTGCTACATTTAGGGTCAAGCTTTTCCCATTTCCTAAAGAACACAAGCCTCTTTGAACGATGTAACTCTAGTCATCCCCTTCTAATTTATATTTTAGTTTTGTCCAATATTTTGGTTTCCTCTTGTTTTACAACACCACAAATTGGAAGTTATTATTTTATGAAGTTAGATTGTTAGATTCACCCCATATTTACCACTTTTTCCCCTTGCCATTCATGTCCAGATTTCAGAACTTGCATCTGGGATTATGTTCTTTCTACCTAGAGCACATTCGTTAGAATTTCCCTTCGCAAGTGTCAAGTGTAATAAACTCAATTTTTATTTTGATTGAAAATGTATTGAGCTCTTTTTATTGAAAATAGTTTCTTTCAGTTTAGAGTTCTAATTGTTAGAATTCTAAGTTCAGGGTTTTTTTTTTTTTTTCTTCTCAGCATATTGAAGATAATATGACAGTCATTTTTCATTTTTTTTATTGTCATTGAGCCCTAACCCTCTGTCCAACTGCTTTTCTATTGAGATGACCAATCTTTTCTCTCCACACATTTCAGATCTATTCTTTGTCATCTCACTCTCCACTATGATGTAGCTTTTTATTTGCCTTGCTGGTAATTAGGGATTTGAGACTCGATGTCTTCTAACAATTTTTTAAATTCTCAGCTATCATCTCTTCAAATATTTCTTTTTTCCCCATTTTTCTATATTATCTCGTTCTGGTATTAGATATATATTAGAAGTTATCACTCTATGTTCCAAATTGATTAACTACTTTTTTTTTTCTTTCCAGGTGAATTACAGAAAACTTCTTTAGGACTATATTTAATTTACTTGATTCTTTCTCCAGCTGTTTCTAAGCTTCTGTTTAGATCTTGCAGTTCTTTTTTTTTTTTTTTTAAAGATTTTATTTATTTACTTGACACACAGAGAGAGATTACAATCAGGCAGGGGCAGGCAGAGAGAGAGGAGGAAGCAGGCTCCCCGCTGAGCAGAAAGCCCGATGCGGGGCTCGATCCCAGGACCCTGAGATCATGACCTGAGCTGAAGGCAGAGGCTTTAACCCACTGAGCCACCCAGGCGCCCCAGATCTTGCAGTTCTTAAAGTTTAATTATAATGGTTTTGTTCCTAGAAATTCCCCTTGTTTCTTTGACAGAACTTTTTGGCCATTTTTATAGTGTCTTGATCTTTGGACAGATTTCGATGAGTATCTTTTGAATCTCAAATCATACTAAACATACTTATTTTGTATTCTTAGTCTGATAATTTCAATACCTGAAGTTTTGCAGATCTGATTCTATTTGTTTTTGTTCTCACTCATGGTGCCTTGCTTCCTTGTATATTTTGTGATTTTTATTTTTACTTTTATTCATTTATTTACTTACTTACTTAGCCTGGGGGTCATATCTGAGACTACTTTAAATAAAATTTTTGTTTTGAGGTTTTTAAACTCACCTCTGGGCAGGTTTGTGATTATCAAATCTCAGGAAGGGATTATATTTTCCTTTACTGGAAACCAAGTTCTAAACAGGCATTTTCCTTAGTTGTTTCACTCTTGAATATGCTCAAAAATCTCATTATTTTTATGTGATATATGATGAGTATAATACGAAAACTAACAAATTTGGAGCCAAAGAGACATGTTCCCTACTGGTCACATAAACTATGGCAATAACTTTAACTTCTATAAAATATAGATAAGAGTATTTACTTCACAAGTCTACCATAAAGACTGAATGAAACACAGGGGTATGTAATATCAGGCACATAGTAGGCCCACAATGTTAGCTTCCTTACTTATGGAATGCTAGTGTTTTGCATAGGTCAACATTTTTGCACATGTCACCAACAAGCATATCTTCCTTTCCCAGTTAGGAAATAGGGAAAACCATCTTAGTTGTCCTTCTCTTTTTCCACCTTTATTCGTGCAATGTGCTTTCTACTTATAATGGTCTAGTTATTGGCTATAATAGGATAGTTTTATCTTTCTAGACGTACAATTCCTACATTGGTGTAGGCAATCAAAGTAAAGCGAAGTAAAGCATTAATAAAAGTTATTTCTTCATAGGGACTTGTTTGGATGAAAGAATCACACACAGACACACACAAATCTATTTACAACTTTCCTCTCAAATTCTGTAAAAACGCTTGATTCCTAGACATCAAAAAATCAGATTAATTTGGTTTGAGGGTTTTTCTCCCCATTTAAGTTTAGACTAAACAAATGTCATCTCTGCAGAATACTGTAGGAGATGTAAAGATTTATTAATTATTACATCTTTTAAATTTATGACAAGTATTCTTCAAAATGGAAGTCCTCAAATTAGATGACTAACTCAGTTAGAATTTTCTTGGCATTTAATTTTAGTGGGAAGGAACAAGTTAAGAGAAAATAAAGTCATATTAGCAACTAAAATCCAAGAAATAAAATTTTCAGATTAAGTCTTTGGGTTGTAAACAGTTATTCCAATCTTTCGCAGTTTCTGTATTTGCAATCATAATTCTAAAAAATATAAACTAATATTCATAGCATGGAGACATGGGAAATTTCCCAATGTTCAAGGAAAAATGGATTATTTTCATGGTATTGAATTTACTAAATAAGGAGAACATACGTGTTCATATTAGAAATATTTATACCTAATGTTAATACATTAATAAACACTAATATATTATATACTTATAAGCACATCAAATACCATTATCTACATTATGTCTCTTCATTCACACTTAAGTCTCAGAAGAGCTAATCACAAATATTGTCAAGATCCTGAATTTGGGGCACCTGGGTGGCTCAGATGCTTAAGGGTCTGCCTTCGGCTCAGGTTATGATCTCTGGGTCCTGGGATTGAGACCCTGTCTGGCTCCTACTCAGCAGGAAAACTGCTTCTCTTTCCTTCTGCCCCCTCCCCCTGCTCATGCTTTTTCTCTCTCTCAAATGAATAAATAAAATCTTAAAAAAAAAAAAAAGATCCTGAGTTTTACATTAGTAAGAAAGTTCTCTCCCTCTTCACAAAGAGGAGCCTTGAATCTCTGAGCTGTGAGATAATAGAACATCTCTGAGATCTTCTTCAGGAGTTGGAACAGTACTGCCTTTATTGAATTTAAGAACAGAAGTTCTCCTCCTCAGAACTCTAAAGGGCTTAGGCACCATAGCACTAGATATGAACCTAAATGAACTTTGCCACAAGCATCCTTCAGCTTTCAGGAGTAGTAGGCCAAATCTACTTTGAGAAAGTGGTACCCTTTGGATAGTCACCTTTCGCACTAAGTTGTGGACACAGACAGCTCTGTTTTTGGAATTTTCTGATGCTCTGCCTTTGTAGTGTCACTGGGAGATGTACCAGGCCACATTCAAGATCATTCAGGGAAGAAAAGTGAATTCATAAAGAAGTCTGCCAACTATAATACTTTGATGGATGAGGCAAGAGAAAAACATCTTTCAACTTACCCTGAAATGGTGATTGGTTTACTCTCTGAAGCATGAGGACTGAATTTGTCTTGCAATTTTATTTCTGCTAAAGTTCTGCTGTTGCCTTTTTACATTTAAAAAAAAATCCCCTTTGTTAAGCTTAAAATATTTTGCCTTAAAGAATCTTCCAGCAATGCAGTTTCATTATATAACTATCTCAGCATGAGCCTAAAATGACTAAACACATGGTTACAAATCATTCAGTCATCAGAAAGTATTTCTTAGCCACCTAATTTGTGCCAGACGCTAAGCAAGCAACAGAAGTTAGAGCAGTTCTGGGACAGAGACAACTCGTAACTTCATGGAGTCTGCAGTCCAATAAAGAAGAAAATAGCTGAATAATTACAACTATGATGATGGTTATAAAAATGTACAAGGTGCAATAATAAAATCCCAGGCCCCCTACTTTTGGAGATGTCAGGCAAGGAATTTCCTCTTAAAGTAACATTTAATCTAAGACCTGAAAAAAGAGAGGAAATCGGTCATAGAAGCATGGAGGGAGAGGATGAGCAGGTTGTACAATTCAAGAAACATTGAGAAGGTCACTGTGCCTGGCACACTGTGTGCAAAGCGTGCTGGTGGAAAACAAAGCTGGTGGATACAAGGCAGATGCTATATGACCTTAGAGACTCTTTTAAAATGTTGAACATTACTTTAAGAGCACTGGGAAGCTTTGAGGGTGTTAAGCAGGAGAATTAAATGACCAGATTTTAATATTTTAAAAGATTGTTCTGTGCTCTGAGGTTTGTCCTCAATACTTAGAAAGAACAAACAAGTCTCCTGTCTGGGCATAAAATTCAGGATCAGTGCCAGCCTGCAAGGATAGATTGGGCAAACGTGGGTGCTTATCACAGGGCAACTCATCCTCACTCTTAGGAAGACAACTTCTAAACGTGTGATGCTCGGACAGCACACAGAGTCATAGCTGGGCACAGCTGTTTCTCAGCAGAACAGAAATCTTACTTGCCCTTTGCTGACATTGACCAGCATTGTGGATATAATAAAATTCCTCTTTGGAAGTTTTAACAGTCTGTTCTGTAACTCAGGTCATAGCCCATCTTACAAATAATTTTCTGTCAAAAATCAGGCACTAATACATCATCAAAGAGACTGTATTCTTCTGCTTCAAAATTTGGGCCAAGAAGCAACTGATCTTTGGTTCATATTCCAATCTGGGAGTGCTGACTTCTTTCAGCCTTAGAGGCTGGTGTTTGTTCTAATATTAATTAGAAAGTGTGCTTTGGATCATTCTGGACTCTTTAGTATACCGTTTGAAGAAGGAGGTGATATTCTCTTCCTTCCATTGACCCCAGTGCCCTCTCTCATCTCTACTCCTGAATCCAATCGATTACCAAAGTTTTTTTTTAATAGACTTTATTTTTTTAGAGTAATTAAAGGTTTATAGAAAAACTGAGCAAAATATACAGAGAGTCACTTTAGGTCTCCTGCCCCCCAATCAAGTTTTTTCTATTATTAACATCTTGCTTAACATTAGTTACTATGGATGAACCAATGTTCCTGTATTACTATTAAGTAAAGTCCATCAATTACATCAAGTTCCACTCTCTGTGGTGCAGTTCTACGGGTTTTGGCAAATGCCATTACAGCATCATAGAGAATAGATTTATTGCTATAAAAATCCCTTGTTCTCCACTTATTCACAGCACCCCCCTCCTTGAATTCTGGCAACCACTGATCTTTTTACTATCTCTATAGTTTAGTCTTTTTCCAGAACATCATATAGATGGAATCTTAGAGTATGTAGCTTTGTCAGACAGGCTTTTTTCAGTTAGCAATATGCACTTAAGTGTCCTCCATGTCTTTTCATGGCTTGATAGCTCTATTTTTATTGCTGCATAACATCCCATTGTGTGGATGTATCCAAATATCCATTCACCTATTGAAGAACATCTTGGTTGCCTCTGCGTTTGGCCATTATGAATAAAGCCGCTATAAATATTCATGTGCAGGTTTGTGTGGATGTGAATTTTCCGTCCATTTGGGTAGATACTTAGGATCATAAACACTGGATCGTATGGTAAGACTATGTTTAGCTTTGTAAGAGACTGCTAAATTGTCTTCCGAAGAGGCCATGCCATTTTTAACTGGCACAAGGCAGGTACCATCGGTTTGGGCCTAGAGGTCCTCTGCGTGGGGGCTGGCATCCCGGGAAAAAAATACAGGATTTGGAAAAACATGGTACCTATTCTACTGCCTAGAAAAGTGTATTCTTTGGCTCCCTGGGCGAGTCAGGCACACTGTTTTTTTCATTTCTTTCTTTTTTAATATAAAAAGGCCTTTGCTTTCCCTTCTGTCTCATTCTCCTAGAAATTACATTGCTCCAATTATGCCTACTTTTAAAAAGTCTCTTCTTAAAGTCAAAAGGCTGTTTTTTGGTTTTTGGTTTTTTGTTTTTTTCCAGCCAGCTCAGACATAGAGTTTACACTCACTGAAGCTCTGACGAGATGGGAGGACTTACTCCCATGTGCTGGGTCACGGAACACTCTCCCTGGCAGACTAAATCTAATCCAGTCCACTGAGGCCCTTAAACTGGCCAGCTGGTTGTCATCACTAATTAAAGAGAACATTTTAACGTCACTTCATGAATGATTCACAGACATATCACAGTGTCCTTTGTATCTGCAATGGCATTGAATCACAGAAGTGAATAAGCTTGAAGAATGTCCCAAAGCTCACCAGTAACTACTTTAATCAATATTTCCTTTTTTTTTTTTTTTTGCTTGTCCTTGGCCCTATCAGGTCACCTTATCCTTGAGTTATGGAAGATTTTTGTCACATTTTGCACTATTTACTTCTAAGTAAATCATCCCTTCACCATTCTTTCCCTAAATTTCATGATTTCTGCTATTTCTATATTCCTGAATTCTATGATACATTGTTCCAAATCATTTACCCAAGATTATCATGTTATAATTGGCCATCATTAAAGCCTTTTACAAAATAATCTCCAAAAACATTTAAAAACTCCATATCCAACTCTAAGGTCAATGAATCAAGTCCATGAGGAGTTTTCAGGCAGCTGAAGAGACATTCCCGAAAATCATCACCAACTAGGGTCTCACGATTTTTTCAAAGCCATAATCCAGAAGGCAAAACAATTACTTGGCATCAAGATTGACAGTTTTATTACTCTACTTTCTCCCAAGGATTATCTCAATCCTTGGGAGATATCTGTTTATTTCTAACGCCTGAAGACAGTAGTAGTTAAAAAGAACTTTCCTTTGCTTGCTCAGAAACCCACACCTCCCAACAAGCAGCTCTGCAATGTAAGGAAGAGGGTCATCAACTCATTTGTGATGTTTTTTCTTAACCCACTTCTGCCTGGACTGACAGATTAGTGCTTGGGACACCCCTTCCACTTGCCTGGTTTTCCCTGCTACTAAAAAGAAATAGTCCAGGGCTTTGTTATATCCCAACTGTACCTCAAATAAAGGGAAACATTTGCTTCACAAATGGAGTATGACTTGCCCCTTGATGTTTGGGGTAGATGTCAGGGTCAGATACAGAAGCGAGCATGTAAGAGAAGCTCGGATATCTTGCTAAGCAGCCTTCCTTCATCATTTGTGTTGTAGCTATAGAATGTGTGTCTCCCGACAGTTTTCAAAGGTATGGTGGAACAAACAAAAAAGAAGTAAATCAATGGAAGGGACTTTACCTTCAAAAAATTGTTTTATTAATATGTATTTGATATATACACTATCTTGAATTACCAATGCTTAAGCAGAGTATCTGACATCTATTCTTTAGGTTATACTTATGTCAAATCTACAAAGTCAGTAAAATAAAATGCAGTAATAGCAAATGTCTTCCTTCTCTGAGTTCACCATGGATTTTCTGTCTCAGAATTAGATCTCTAGAATTCTGGAGCTTTGAGCCATGGCTTTATCAACCAGACCAATGAGCTTTCCAAATTCTAAAGAAGGACCAGGTAGAAAATAAGCCTGCAAGACAGGCTAATAGTTTGTGAAAAATAAGCACCATATAAAAGACCTGGGTTAAAGGAGGACAGCCACCGCAGAGAGAGGCAATAGAGGAAAACAAGTGAGGATGGGAAGAGATCAAAGAGGGCAATTTCTTCTACCATCACCGAGACAAGACACTTCAAGTTTACAAAAAGAAATCAGTGCCTCCTAGCCACAACTTCGCATCTTTTGGATTCTGGCTGACCCTTCCACGAAGCCTTGCCCACCACTGTGACCAGTTCCCTTCTCTGCACCCTAACTATCTCACATGGAACTGCAGCCCAGCAATGATTTCTTTATGCTGTGACATTGTTATTCTCTGGATTACTATGCACATGCATCCAGTTAATGAACAAATCTTTAGGATCAGAGTCAATCATGCTTTTTATAATTCCTCCAAACCCATTCTATTTGCTGAGAAAATGGGATTTAAGGGGGTTTACCAAATGGTCCAAGATCCCATAGCTTCTAGGCAGCAGAGTGAGATTTAAGATCAGCTCTAGGCAGTTGTAAGTCGACTGTAGCCCCATGTTTAATGCAAAGGGTGGTCAGTCAATATCATTTGCTGGACTGGGTGATAAGAGAGTGAATGAAGTAAAAAAAAAAATTAAGTCTAAAAAACTAGCAATTTGAGAAGAATATTTCTATAACTCCTCAATTTCATCTTCTGGTTTACTTAAAAAGGACATGGGAGGGGCACCTCAGTGGCTTAGTCCTTAAGCATCTGCCTTCAGCCCAGGTCATGATCCCGGGATCCTGGGATCTAGTCCTGCACTGGGCTCCCTGCTCAGCAGGAAACCTGCTTCTCCCTCTCCCACTCCCCCTGCTTGTGTTCTCACTCTCACTCTCTCTCTCTCTCTCTGTCGAATAAATAATATCTTAAAAAAAAAAAAGGTGGGGGGGACATGGGAAGGGGTCCAGTCCTGGATATAAGAGAAGCAAGAATTTCTTTCTAATTCACCAAAAGCTTAGAAACCTCCTTTGGCAAGTCATTGAATCTCACATGGCTCTGTTTTTCTGGGAAAAAAGAAGACACAACACTAGATTATGTTTCCCAGTTAGTTTAAGAAGCTTAAATGACCTGCACTGTGCCAAACGTTAAAATATTGACTGGGATTGTAGAGCACGTATTCCGAAATTCTTGATTACTTATTTTTAAAACAGACAAATAAATAGGAGAAACAATAATGGGGTGTGACCTTTTCCACTTGAACTGACTTCCTGAGCACACTGACGGGTCTCTGTACAGTGATCCAAAGAAAGATCTAGGAGTCCACCTGCAGCCTGGCTATAAATTAGACCTAGTTAAGTATGGGCTGTCAGTCCCGACCTCCAAACAGAGCCTGAGAGAATATTACTGGTAAAAAGAAGAAGTGTGCTATCTAGCCACAGAGCAACTTATTGCTATTGTTCAGTTACACTGAAGAAATATTGATAAGTGCCTACCATGTGCTAGGCACTATGCTCTGTGTTGTGTACACAATGCACGAGATAAGGTTCTGCCCCCAAGAACCTTACAGAAAACCCAACTGAATCCCAAGTCACACAATAGTATCTTTATAGAAGAGAGTGAAAACAGGAATAAGGGAGGAAACAGTTCTACTAAAGAAGAGAAAGTTCTAATACTTGAAGGGTAAGGGGCAAGTAGGGGAAGGCATAGGAACACAAAGGGGATAGCGTGCACAAAAGGATACAAGCATGAAAACATAGTAGATTTGAATAAGAACAAATAGTTGAGTGAAGATGAAAAGACCTCAGCTATGTTGGGAAGGTAAAGAACAAGGACTGTGTCCAGGGAGGTAGGGAACAGTGTGTGAGAGAGAGGCGGAAACTAGATCATGAAAGATCTTATAAGTCTGATAAGAAATTTAGGATTTAACTTGAAAGCCATGAAGATTAAAGACAGTGCATTTTAAAACATTTAGTCTGGCAGAGTTGTAGAAATGGAGTGTAGTAATTGCCCATTAGAGCTTTTGAGGGTCTAGACTGACACTTTACAGAAAGAGATTTAAATAGGCTAAATGCCAACGTGGTAAAATCTACATGATTTGAGAATCATTTGAATATGAGTAGACAGAAAAGAAGTAAATTACAGAGGTGAGAATTCATCTTGGGTGAGTGGTTTGGATGGTAAAATGGTAGATGGTGCCATTCACCAAGATAGGCAAGGTACATGTGCTGGGATGAGACAAGATGACTGTTAGACACATTGTAGTGCTCGGGGGATGGAAATCTAAGCAAAGAAGTCCAAGTTCTTGATTACACAGTGCTCTGGTCCAGGGACCCAGGTTATGTAAGTCCACAGTTAAAACTTTGAGATCAGATTCCATCATTTAGGGAGAAAATATAGAGTAAAGGAATAAAACTCTGAGAACAGAACTCTCAGAAATAAAGGGATGGGCTAAGGGAATGAAACATCAGGGAGGAAGAAAGATAACCAGGGGAGAATGGAGTCTCGAAAGGTCCTCAAGGAAGGAGAGGGTCTACAGGAGGAGAGGTCATCAACAGTATCAAATCTCACAGGGCTAATGAGAAAATAGTATTTTATTTGTCAAATACAAAGTGTAAACATCTCTCTCTGGGAGCAGAGTTAAGGATTCTAAAAAAGCGTAGACAGAAAATAGAGACTATTTTTCAACATGCTTGGTTGTAAAAGGGTGCCCTGATATAGGGCTTTATGTGATGGAATACAGGGTCTGACAGAGAGGTTAAAGTGAGAACACCTTTAGCATGTTCATGAGATGCTGAGAAACCAGTGAAGAGGATAAGTTTAAAAATACAGAAGAGGGGTAAATATAGAAGAGATGGCAGAGGATGAATGAGCTCAAGATGAGCTGTAAATAGAAGCTTCTCTCCCTAAGGCTAGAGGACAAGAAGCAAAGATGTGAGTGAGCATAAAGTTTTTCCTCTTTTTATCCCACTTCGACTTCAATTATCTTTGGAAGGTAGATAGCAGTTTCGCCAGCTGAAAGAAATAAGGGCCAGTGTAGAATAAGGAGCTTGAACAGCATGGTTAAAATTTGTGATAACCGTGGGGTGAATGGGAAAGGAAACTGACCAGAGGCAGACAAAAGTCTTGATAAGTTGTGTAAGCGGCCATCTGAGACTGGAGACCGCTAAGTAATCCTAGTGCCAAGAACTCAGGTGTGGGATTTTCTCTAAAGGTTAGATTGATTCAAGATTTGTGTAATGGAAAAACAGACGTAATCATTAAACACATAGGGGAGAGTTTGGTTGAAGTAACAAATTCTGAGAACAGCTTTGAATACATAAGAATGTTAAATCATAAGAGGAATGAACAGGGAGAAAAAAAATGAATTGAGGGTCTAGAAATCTCAATGATGGCAAAGAACAAGCAAGGATACTGTACATATGTAACACACAGGAAGGATGGGATGAATTTATAAAGGGAACATTACTTTTGGCTCCCACTTCCTCTTTAAACCTGTGAGGTAAGGGTAAGGAGTAGATGTCCTCTGTCCTCTGCTCCTGGATGAGCAGGCTCACCACTCTTCTGACCTCTCTCAGGTAGTGAACAATTCTACAGATTCTTTTGTTTACAGATGAGCCAGTAATCAACACTGTCCAGTTCTATATCAATCCCCAATAAAAGATGAGACTTGTCTCCCTCCTCATCTTGAGTCAGAACTAGTTATAGGTGGGCTGCCTACCTCTTGGGAAGGGGTGTTGTTGGCTTCTCTCTTTCTCCCCACTGACTAACTGCTTTTTCAACCCTTGCCAGAGTGAAAGCAGAGCCAGGTAGAAGGAGGAGTAAAGGGGATTGGAAATTTCTAATTTGACTATGACTGTTTAAAGTTGGCTTCATGCTCTCTAAATCTGGCAAGTATTTAAAGCTTATTCTTTTCTAAAGAAGATGTGGTATATATATATAATGGAATACTATTCAAGGGCACTTTTGTGCCTTCTTCACAGCTCCCCCTTCTGGGCCCCTCTGACTGCAGTTATCATCATGCACAGAACCCTGTTCTCCAACTAGCTACTCTTGATTCCACCCTGAGGTTCTGTCCTGCCTTTGGCCCCTGACTGGCAGGCCAACATCTTTGTAAAAGAGAGGAGAATATATATTGTTTCATATATACGTTCATATATATTCTCATGAATATACAATATATATTCATATATTTTTGTATATATAGTCTCAGGAATATATATACACATACACACATATATATGCATATATACACATACACACACACATATATAAACATATATACATATAAATACACACAGTCTTATATATACTCACATATTTATTTCATTTCCTCCTGTGAATTCAAGTCACTGTCTGATGTCATTTCCTTTCAGCCTGAAGGAGTTCCTTTAGTTTTTCTAGTACAATGACAGCAATAACAACTGCTGTTAACGACAAAATCCCTGAGTTTTTATTTGGGAATAGCTTTCTTTCACTTTTGAAAGAGAGTTTCATTAGATAAAAAATTCTTAATGGGCGGTTATTTTTCTCTTTCAACATTTTGAACACATGATCCTCCTGCCTTCTGGACTCCATTGTTTTGGATGAGAAATCAACCGTTCATTGTACTGATATTTCCCTATATGTAATGAGTCACTTTTTTCTTGCTGCTTTCAGCATATTCTCTTCGTTTTTGTCATCCATCAGTTGTACCATGATAGTCTAGAAGTGGGTCTTTCGTGATTATCTTACTTGACATCTGTTGAGCTCTTTGGATTTGTAAATTCCTGTTTTCATCAAATTGGGGAAGTTTTCAGTCATTATTTCTTCAAATACCGTTTTCTTTTTCCTTTTCTTCTGGGAGGCCCATCACAAGTATATTGGTACACTTCACTCTGTTCTGAGACTCTGTTCATTTTTCTTCCAACTTTTTTCTCTCTGTTCTCCAGATTTATCCAGTGTCAAGTTTACTAGTTACTTCTTTTGCCATCTCAAATCTGCTCTTGAGCCCACCTTGTGAATTCCTCATTTCCGTTTTTGGAATTCTTAATTCTAGGATTTTATTTGGTTCTTTTTTAGTGTCTCTATTCTCAAGTTGCTAGGTTTTTTGGTCAGTCATTGTCATAGTATTTTTCTCTAGTTCTCTGAGCATATTTATAATAGTTGCTTTGTAATCTTTGTCTACTAAAGCCCACATTTGGGCCTACTAAGTGTTGGTTTCTTTTTTTGTTTTTTGTTTTCCTTGAGTATGGGTCACATTTTTCTATTTCTGTACATGTCTTATGATTTTTGGTTAGAAACAGGACAATTTAGATAACCTATTATAGCAACCATGGATTCTGTTTTATTTTTCTGAGATTTACTTTCGTTTGCCTAGATATAAACTGCAATGCTTGTCTGCCCACAATGTGCACCTACTGATAATTTGGTTCAGTTTTCTCATTCTTATTGCTATAGGTTAGCCTGGATTCTTATGGGTCATCCTTGCGGCTGCATAGCTTGGTGATCACCCAATAATTTGGGTTGAGGCCTTCTGCTTATTGATCTGTATATGGATTGGCAAGTACATTCCAAGTTGCAACAAGTTCTCAGATCTCTTGATTTATACATTCTGCTGCAATAAACCTGGGATAAATCATTTCCTAGTAAACAAAGGATGCGTGGAGAGCTTTTCAGTCCTTGGAAAAGATCTCCCTTTTCCAAGACTTCCTCAGCTAGTCCAACTGCTCACTCTAACCAGGACCACAAACTTGGGCAAATAAATGTATAGTTTTTCCTCTATTTATTTCTTACCAAATGTTTCACTTTTACCTGACATGGCTATTGATTTTTGCCACCCTCCCCAAACTGATTATGACCCATCTGACAATAAAGCTGCTAGGTTTTTTAACCAGCTCCTAGCTGGTAAAACAACATTTCTTGCCAACTGTGCTGAGGTGGGAGAGAGAATGAAAGTAGTCCAAGCAAAAAGGCCATAGATTTCTGCTATTCTTATCCAGATTTTTAAAGAATACATGCGTATATCCTTCTTAAATTGTGGTCTACACAATTTGGGTTCTGTGGTCCCGAGTCCTTAACTTTTGTTGTTGTTGTTGTTTAAAATTTTGTCCAGCTTGTCTGAGAGGATTCACCTGCTTTTTCATACCACTATAATTGGAAGTCCCTTCAAAGCCTTTTTAAAAATTACCTCAAGCTGACATTACCTGTGTGGGCCACATTCGATCCCTAGGATTCATGCCCTCTGATCCGCAGTTGGAAGTCAGCCAGTGCTTTTCCAGACACGGACAACTTCTGTGCCCCCAGCCATGTTAGCTTTCTCAGGCATGAACCAAGCCTCATGTATCTGTGCCCTAGACCTGAAGAGATTCCATACCAGGCTCTCAATGCAATCTCATTGGAGTTCCTCTCACTAGACTTGGGATTAGGAAGCACTGTTCCCTGTACACACATGCTTCTCTCTTTCAGTAGGGCGGACTCAACGGGGTGGATTTCTCCAAAGAAATCCTCTCCAGTTCTCTTTATGCTCAATAACTGAACAAGTTTTAGAACTTCAGTGTGGTTTAAGAGTGAATTCAACCATGGTGGTTTGACTTATAATTCACGTTTGAAGGAAGCAACTAGCACTTATTGTCTTTGGCCTCAATTAACGGTGAGATAGGAAGAGTCCCATTTGACATCTTGTTATAAGAGTAATCTGATGAAAGGTTTGCAAATTCATAGGTAAAGTTAGGTGACAAAATATACCGTAACATGGGGGCTTGTATATTTGGGGTTTGCTGAGCCCAAAAGGAAAGTGAGTCTTCTAATTTAGGTACATTCAGTTTCATCCATTCTTGGAAATGAATTGGCATTCTCCCTTCCTTGTGGAAGGAGGCAACTATTTTCATGTGCTGCTCATGCAGATAGCTATTAGGTGAAACAAAAGTGACCACAAACACAGAAAGTTTCATCTCAAGTAACTATGTTTGTCAAGGGAAGATATTGCAGGAAGGATATGTTTAGAGAGACCACAGTGTTATTAGTGTTTTATTTTGGCAGCCTGAGAATTGATAGCCTCCCTGAATGTAACACTGTCCTTAAGGAGATCAAAGGAGAAGAAACCTCTCTGACTGCTTTTTTGAGACGTTAAAAGAGATTTAAGAATGGAAGAGCTTGGTTGTAATATAGTAAATAAACAACAGATTACAAGAATCTAAAAATTCCTGTCTTTACTTTTATTTTACTCACTTAATAATTAGGCAAAAGATGAGAGTCATATCTCTCAGAAAACAATGCTGCAATGCTGCCAATGTTGGTCAAGAAAGATTTGTTCAATGATTGCCATCTCTAGCTTCTGTAGGGATATTTTCAATCCAAAAGGAATACTTCAAATGAACAATCATCTCTATGATCTGGACATAGGTTGTGGGGAGATATTGGGAAGATGGCATGCACATTCATAACAAGCACATTTATTTTACACAAGAATAGTAGTGGAATCAACTGTGTGCTTGGACAGTTTGAGCACCCACTGAAAACATTAAGCACTGTTAGTCTAACTTTCTGAATAATGAGGGGCTTAAACTAAAATCACAGATGGGAAATGAAATTTGCCCACTAACACTGAACAGCAATGGCTATATGAGTACTACAAAGAAAAGGATTTGAAGTCATGTAAGGGTTTAGTGGAAAAGTGTACTCCAATGGATAAGCAATGTTTCCCATTGCCAAAAGATAGGGAGTAGTGATTTAAGTTGCAATTTTGCCATCCTTGGAAATATATCTAAGCATTATTTTGCTTTAACATTCTATGATTCTATAATTCCATGTTATAGTCTGTATTATATCCTCTAAAACAAGGCAGTCTAGTTTGTGTACAAAAATCCATTCCAAAGAGAATTGAGGGTCAAACTGGTTTCAGTTGTAAATAGACTTTAGTCACTTATTTATATGGAGAGATTTAGGGAATGAGAGTGGACAGAAGTTCTCTTGCACCATTAATTCCAGACATATTTTTCATGGGTCAAATATTTGTAATCTACAGTTTATGTGCAATCACCCCAAGGAAACTAACTCAATACACCAAAATGTAATTGAATACTAATGAACCCATGCATTTTTATTGAACTTTTCACTTTGTAAAATGCTTTCACATTCATTTTTCTTCCACATTGTTGTTATTTTACAGTAACCCCATAAGGCAAATATCCTTATTCTGGAAAGGAGCTCAATGCCTAGTGAGGTAAGTGCATTGGTTGTCCAAGACTTCCTGGCTAAAAATGGTAACGGTTAGAGATGGCACCTGAATGTAGCATATTTAACACCCAGTCCAGACATTTTTATACCCCACCACAGCTAATCCTTTTCACAAAGTAGTTTTCAGTAAGAAGATGAGAAATGGCATAAAAGCAAAAAGTATTGGAGAAGGCAGGACAGCAAGCTGATCGTGATGATGGAGTCAGATGTTTAAGGAAGAAAAGACAAATCAAATCTCTGAACCACACGACTGACTCCCACTACTATATCTCAACATTGTTTACCTTGATTTTAAGACTCATGTAAACAACCACATCTCTACAAGAACTCTTGATTTTCAGCCCACCCTTCCATCCCAACAAGTCTATTTTCTCCATAGTGTTCTGTATACCGTGACATAGTTTATTAGCCTACTAGGGCTACCATAACAGAATTCCACACCTGGATGGTTTAAACAGCAGAAATTTATAATCTCACAGTTCTAGAGGCCAGAAGCTAAGAACAAAGCGCCATCAGGGTTGGTCCTGGTGAGAGGTCTCTTTTTGGCTTACAGATGGCTACCTTCTTGCCAGGTCCTCACCTGGCCTAGTCTCCATTTCAGCACATAGAGAGGCCTTCCCTTACCACCCAAACTAAAATAGTATCTAGCCTTCTAATTATCTCAACCACACAGCTCACTATTTGCAGGAATAGGACTTCACCATCTTAGGAAACTCTTGCCCAGAAAAATTAATTTATAGATAATGTTACTGCTTATTCTAGGAAATTCCCAATATCCATTTATCCAAGCAACACTAAAATTCATTCAAGTAAATTCCTTCTCAGGGCAAGAGATGGCTCAGCTGGGCTCATCAAACATAGTTTCCTCTTTAAAGCTCTCTTCCAAATCCAAGCTTCTCTGTGTCTGCCAATTCCAACCAGGCCTGACGTTGAAAAACCCGCCTTAAACCAAACTCCCAAAATCTCTCATGATCCCACCTACTTGCTCCACATTGGAGGCACTTCTGACATTATCAAGGTAGTGTTCTCCCTTTCAACTCTGAGATTACTTAGCTTTGCTTTATCAGCAGGCTATTTTGATGATTTGGGGGAGGAATTGGCTCTTGATTCTGCTCATTTTCTTTCTATTTACCCTCTATAATTTTTATTCATATCATTTATCACTAACAGTATATACATAGTCATTTATTTGTTGCTCATTTATCTTTCTCCTGGAGTAGAATGTAAGATCCATAACAGCAGGGATCTTTACTGCCTTATTCTTAGCAAAATTTCTAGCAACTAGAACAATGTCTGGCACACAGTAAGTTGTCATTAAAATTGTTAAGAATGAGTGAGCTCTGTAGGTTTGCTGAGCCAGAATCAGGAGGCAAGGCAGATACAGAAACCTATCTAAATTCAATGAGATGAATAGTATTTCTTGGTCCCTGGAAAGATTACAGAAGCTATAGAATCTCCCTTGGAATCCTGCACAACACCGAACCACTAAGCACAGATGCCACAGGTGACACAGGGCTGCTCTCCTAGGGATCCCATCCACTCTGGTACTTTTGCCCCATCTGAGCAAATGGAGACCTCCCCAGCCATCTGCTCTGCTGTCCTGTCTTATCGTCCTCTGACTCTTTCCTTTCACCCAAGGGGTACGTGATGAAGTTGGATAACTGGAAACATTTCTGGTTCTGTCTACCCTTCCTCCTGAAGTTTCTACCCTATATCAAACCTGGCCAGCAAGAGGTTGTGTAAGAGAGACAGTCATACATTGAGAAGACCATGTATACTAAGGCTTCGAGATAAAGTATAGGATGCAAACTTAATTTTTAATTTCAAGAAAACAATGAATCATTTTTTTTAGAATAGGACAAATACTGTGTGTAATATACTCGTATGAAAAATTAATGTGATGTTTATCTGAAATTCAGATTTAGCTGGGAAATTATTCTTTTAATGTTTTTATTTTTTAGAGAGGGAGAGAAAGAGAAAGAGAGGGACAGGGAGAGGGAGAGAGAGAATCTTAAGCAGGCTCTAGACCCAGCATGGAGCCTGACCCAGGGCTTGATCTCACAACGCTGAGATCATGAATCATGACCTGGGCCGAAATCAAGAGTTGGGCAATTAACCAACTGAGCCACCCAAGCACCCCGGGAATCCTCTATTTTTGTGTGCTAACTCTGGCTGACCTAAGCTATACACTTATGAACAGATACATATAATAAATATGCACAGATAATTGAATGTGTGTCCCCGTATTAAGGATGATTGGGGCTCTTATCATTTTTTAAAAAATATAAATTCTATTAAACAGTGGTTTCACATTAGGATACCAGGAGAGTATAACACTAAGGACCACATGCCAAGCCAATTAAAGGCATGGTCATCTCTAACTCTCCACCTTTCCTATGGAAGCATAAAAACACATCAAATCAATGTTATGTGGAAATAAACAAAGACCACACTAATGAGAACACGTGAAGACTATTTACTCAGAGCTGCTACAGCAAGGAAGTCAACCACATTAACACGCATTTTGGCAGAAACTCAAAGGCAGACAGTGGAGTGGGAAAGCTTCTTAGTGGAAAAAAGGAATGGTTTCAGGTGTTCCCTGACTGGAGGCAGTTGGCCTGAGGAAGCCGTAGGTGGCTAACTGGAAGTAGAGCATCCTACATGATTGGTTAGGGGTACATATTTGGCTTTTTCTGGTTAGTCCCAAGTTGAAAGCAGGGGAAAAAAATTAGTAAAGCTATTTGTTATTAATGAAGTCCTGAACTTTTGAGGCTGAATGTTACAGTGGTGATTGATTGGCTTCCTGATTGTTATTACATATAACGGGCTAGCTTCTTACATGTCACATATAGCCAGCTGGCCTCCTGGGCTGGTTATTGTAGGTAAGGGGGTTGGTTTCCTTGGTGATTTGCCGTGGGTAAAAGCTGGGTCGTGGGTAAAAGTTCTATTTTTATTTGTAGTAAGACCGTCATCTGTAGATTCAGTTCCTCAGTTTGAGGCTGCTCTATCCAATACAGTAGCCACATGTGGCTATTTAAACTTAATTAAAATTAAATAAAATGTAAAATTCAGTTGCTCAGTCACATTAGCTACATTCCAAGAATTCAACAGCCACAAGTGGCTAATGGAGTGCTGAACTGGGTGGTACAGGTAAAGAACATTTCCACCACTGCATAAAATTCTATTGAACGGTACACAAGAGATGACAAAATGCTTTCACAACTTTGTTCATTAGATTTCCAAACACCTCTAGGAAAATGCAAGCACCGTTATCACCTTACTGGATTCTCCATTCTCCCTCTGAGTCTCATTTATTCGGTTTTCCCACAACTTTACATTCTCTGTTCTTTTTCTTAATTACCAGACTGTGACTTTGTCCTCTCTTATGCTTTCCCAGTTTACTGGCTTGCTATTCTCCTTTTTCACAAATTGTTTTGTAAAGTCATTCTAGTGAGCACTTACTGAGTTTTTTAACTCTATGTTTCTAGAAATTACCTTCTTCCCTGCTATCCACAAGGTCATCCCAGAAGCTAACACATTTGTATAGTGTGTCATCCCACCCCCACACCCTCTGGTCTCATTGATTGGGTAACTGACCCAGCTGGGTAATCAGTCTCTTCCCTGAGAATTGGAAAGCAATTCCTTAGGTGGAGCGAGCAAGAGATCTGTCTCCTAGTGGGTCACCAGTCTACAATAAGTAAGTGTTACTTAGAAGCAGGAGGCACCAGCCATTTTCTACCAGGCCATGCAGCTAATAAGAAAGTGGTACAAGAGAGTAATGGAACAGCTGTCCAAAGAGAGAGAGGCAGAAATGAGAGATGGAAAAGGGGCTCTCAGGGTTCCCTGCAGCACTGCAATCTTTAGTTTTATTCCTAAGATTCAGATGCTTCATTGCCCTCAAATTCAATGACATAGTCCATTATCCCTTCAATAAATTTTCTTTTTTGCTTAGAGTAGTTTGAATTGATTTTCTGTTATTTGCAAGCAAAAGAGTCCTAATCAATATAAACTATAATCAAGGGAATTTGGAACTTGCCTATTTAGACGCTTTCTCCATCTCAAAGTATCACACATGATCATCAAGCCCTTCTCACTGCTACCTGGTACAAGACATGTTATGGCTAAGGGCTAATCTCTTGAAAAGAAGGAATATAGTACATAATGTGCAGAGTGAGATAAACTCGTTTTTAGAATAGAGTCAGCTCAATTAATAATGCTTACCTCACAAGCCCTACCAGTAAAGAAAAAATGGAAAAGGGAAGGGAGGATAGGCATTTTCTACAATATTGTCTAAACCATTAAAGTTCTATAATCATTTTTAGAAAATAGAACAAATTAAATTTTTACAATTTTTAGCTATTATTTATTTATTTAATACATATTTATTGAACCTCTTTTATTTTTGGATACTATGAAAGACACTGGGATTTCTTAAGAATAATTCCCAGAACTAAAATTCTGACTTTTGTATAATTACAAAGTGAATACATGTCAAAGATTTTATTCAATTTATTAATAACGTAACTATTGACAAACAATCTATCCTATATTACTCCATATTCCTAAACAGTGTGGGCCTTCTGAGCACTGAGATTACCGTGCTACAATGATAGGGAATATCTCCTTTTTTCTGCCAGCAGCATTTACTTGTCACATTTTAAGGATACTCCACATGAAGTTGCTTGCCTCCTTTGCAATAGAGATATCTGCGTTCATTCAGATGAACAAGAAATCATGCTTAGCTCTCCCAGCACCAAATGTACTTTCCAGGGTAGAGATCTTCTCTTCTTCCAGAAGAAGATATGTTTACATTCTGAGTAAAAAATAATCTCTTTCTCTTACTCTAGAAGGAAGAGTACTCTAAGTACTCCAGCTCCTACATAAGCTCTGAGAATAATAATTTTGGAGTTTCTATCCTGTAGTATAACCTCCTGGTGCACCAGTGAACCCTCTGGCTCTCATCACACTACCCACTAAGATGTTGGGCATGAGGACCCAGCGTCACCTTGCTATTGCTATGAATAACAAAGGTGTGACATCCTATTCAGAGTCTGATATTTCTGTGAGAGAACATCTCAGATCCTTCAGAGTCTCTGACTTAGAAGTGATAAAATGTTAAAAACTGGTGCAAAGAAGAATATATACATGTGTGTGTATGTGTGTATGTAATCAAGCATTCTGTAATTAATTGACTAATAGATGTATACCTGGTCAATATCCTACAAGGCAATAAAATGTAATGTTTGGGTATACCTGTTCAATAAGGCATAAGATATCACATTTTTTGCATTGCTATTGACAAGAATGATTTGCATAGCTATCAGTTTTCTCTAACTTCTACGCATATAGAGCTCTAAAAAGGCTTAGTTGTTAGAAAACTAATCAAAGATGCAGACCCTTAGAGAGTCAGATCATGTTTTGGAGGGTCCACCAGAAAAGAAAAGGACATCTAGTAACCTCTTTTACCATTTTGAAGTCTTAGACAATTTTTTCCTGATAAGAGCAAAAATAGGGTCCTGATCTTCTGGAGCTAACAGTCTTATGAGAGAGACTGATATTAATCAATTAATCATAAAATAGCTGAATAATGACCAGTCAGTGAATAATTTAAAGACGTGGTATAGAGGGACATGAGAACATGTCATGGGGAACCTGATATGGTTAAGAGTCAAAAAGTAGCCCTTAATAAAAATGTATTGTCATAGACTAAGTTTTTATATAAAATAACTACTTTCTAATTGTGATCAAATGCAGGTGATATGAATTCCAAATGTACCATGATATAAGGCCAAAAGAAATTCTCCCTCCCTCCCCTAATCCCCGGTCATCCCCTCCTTCTCCTGGAAGGACTAGTGTCAACAATTTCTGGTGTGATCTTTCAGTATACTCGACATATACATATACACACCTGCATACAAGTATACACGTATACATTTTTACATGAATAATAGGACACTATAAACTATATGCAAGTCACTGCACTGTCTTGTTTGTTTTCATTTAACAATGAAATTAGTGTATATCAGTACATATAGAGTGCCTTATTCTTTTTAATGACTGCAAAACTGTCCATTGAAAGGATGTATCATAATTTATTTAATCAGTTGGATCGACTTTCAGTTGGAGAAAAATATTTATGTGTATGATAAATTTAACTAAAATCTATGTAGGGTTACTCATTTCACATGTAAGATTCATTTTTGCTGAGGTTGTAATTACCCATCACGTTTGTGAAAAGAGTACCAGGCTCCTTTGAAAAGATACTGGCCGAGCCTCGGCTCTGTTACTTACCAGGTGCAAGGGCTTGAGTGTTTGTTCAAATTCAGTTACCTGGAAAATTCAAATGAAAAACACCTGCCCAATCTGGTTTGAAGGACTGAGATCATAATCATGTCAGTGGCTTTGCAGTTTGATCCCCCAAGGGTTAGGAGCCCTTGGACTCTGAGACACACCTCTCCTCCCACCTTCTCCCACACACCCATGCTAACCAGAGCATGGTCATTTAATGTGCGTATTTATTTTAAGCTTCTATGTAAGATTTCATGTGAAGACAGGACATTTTTTTTTCATTTGGGAAATAAAACCAGAAAATTATACACTACAAAACAATGCAAAAATATAAGATATTGTTATTCTGTTAGGACAGAAACAGAATCATAAAGAAAACAAGCGATTCACTTAGGATACCAGCAAAGCCACAGATGCTGCGGGGATAAGACAAGGCAGGCAGTGTAGCGAAACCGCCCTCCATCCCTCCCTGAGATTGAGACAGTTTGTAAAAGGTAATCTTCTATCAGAAGACACTGAAAGAGATCATTTAATAGAGAAAGCAGGAATAGGAAACTCAATCCTGGTTTGACTACTTCAAAACAAAAGCCTCAGTGGGAAAGGCTCCAAATGAATGACTAAGAATGCAATTCACAAAAAAAAAGAAAAAAAAAAAGAATGCAATTCACAATCAAGGGGCCTCCACAGAATCCTTGAAAGGATATCTTTTCAGCAGCTTCTGGGTTTGACCTTATTTTGAATTACCGCCATACTCAGCCTTTCTCTGGGAAAAGGGCAGTTCATCACTAACACAAATTCAGTGTCCTTGGCTTAAGCTTCTGCAGACCAGTCTGTTTTGACCAAGTGCTATAAGAGATCTAATTTTTAAGATCTAATTTTAAGATAATATCATTATGTGATATGCCAGTTAAAATATCAACCCTCCATATGTGTGCGGCACCACGTAAAAACACTTCCAATCTATTGCATGAAGTGACCAAGTACATAGAAACATATAGAAGTATGTACACACAAAAAATCTTCTCTTCCACATGGCAGTTAAAGAAAGCTATGCTGTGCCCTCTCCTATGGGACAAACACTGTCGGGCACTAAAGATACGGAGCTGAAGGAGACACAGTCAGACCTCCCAGGAGCTCAGTCTTTGGCAGAGTAACAAGCAGAGATGCCTACGAAGGGCAACCACCCATTGGTGAGAATTATTGGAATTAACACGACTAAAAGCAGGAGTCTAGAGCACAGACTAACAGGAGAACACGTCATTGAAAACATTACGGGGCTTGACTCAGCTCTCCTCTGCTTCCATGTGTCCCCTGAAGTGGCGTCCATCTTTTTAAACCCTCAGCCAAGCCATACTTTGGACTAGCTCTTAAAAATGACTTCCGTATATTTTATAGTTTTAAAACTGGTGTTACTTTTTGTATTACATCCTTTCATTTGTTATGGATGGTGTAAGGAAACAGTACCAAACTTCGCATATGGTTGAGCTCTTTTTCAGCCCAAAGAGTTTGCCCACTTATTCTCTTAATTTATTTCTAGAGACACTAAGATTTTCAAGCAATGACAGTTTCAGTTTTACCATTGGCTTTCTGATTGTCCTATATTTCCTTTTATTTCTTTTTCTTATTAAAAGGACCAGGACCTACACTTGCAGGGTAAATAAGAATAGGTATAGCAGGCATGGTGTCTTACTCCTGAACTTAATGGAAATACATTCTAATAGTTGACCATTAAACATCATATTTACTTTTGATATTTTATATCCTCTACCAGGCTAAGGCAATTCCGTTTTGCTCTTAGCTTGCTAAGAGATTTATCATTAGTTGATGTTGAACTTTATCAAATGCTTTTTTTCTGCAAGTGGTTCTTTATTAATCTCCAGGTAATGTGGAGCTTTATAATGACAGATATTCTAATGTTGAACTACCATTTAATTCTGCAATGGACCAACTTGGTTATAATGATTACTTGTAATACACTGTTACATTCAATTTCCTGAACAATTTTATGTTCTTGTACTGTTTTTTTCCAGCTTTTATATCAAGGTAATAAAAATGAGTCAGATAGCTTTAGATTTTTTTTTTTATATTTTTAGGAACATTTTTTGTAAGATACGGTTTAACTACTCATTGAAAATTTGCAAAAATTTGCCTCTACACTTGGCCTGGTATATGTTTTGGGTGGGTGAGTAGGTAAGGGAATAATTTTTATTAGAATTTGATTTCCCTGGTGGTTATTAGTCTACACAGGTTTTCTGTTTAAGTCAATTATGCTAATTTATCATTTCTTTGAAAAATGTTTATGTCATCTGTTTTCCATTTTTTCCATAAACAATCTTCTTTCTCTTGATCATAAAAAATCTGATCCATGTGTTAATGACTTGCTCTCAAGCTCTTCTCAGATAGATAATAAACTCTGGACAACTGACCAGTTATCTCCCCAGGTAGGGCCAATATTAACTAGCCTGTGTTTAGTGCCCCCTACAGGTGCTAGGAAACACTGGCTCCTTCCAAACCTAACCAGTGAATGTTGTATAACCCAACTTTGTCCTGTGATTTAGGACTGCGATACAACAGAGCTTCTTTAAGGAGATTTTTAGTCTCCTACTAGAAGAAGCAATGTGGCTTCAGCCCAGAGAAAAAATTGTTTCCTCCCACTTCTGTGTTTTGCATTTGCAATGGCTTACTGATTCTTGTGAAGCAGATCAAAGGTAAATTCACACATTTTACCAATAATATGCAGGTATGCAGCTAAACTGTGCTTTACGTGCCACATTTTGAATTTTAGTTTGAATATTATGAAGAACAGGGAGCTGTTAAGTACTGTTGGGGAGCTATTTGGATGTCTAACAAGGACATTCCTTTGTATGACACAGTTAAAAGAATAGTGACCCTAAAGAAACATAATCAACAAGAAGACTGTATAAAAGTTCTAAACTGGGGACGCCTGGGTGGCTCAGTTGGTTAAGCAGCTGCCTTCGGCTCAGGTCATGATCCCAGGGTCCCGAGATCGAGTCCCACATCAGGCTCCTTGCTCGGCAGGGAGCCTGCTTCTCCCTCTGCCTCTGTCTGCCACTCTGCCTGCTTGTGCTCTCTCTCTCTCTCTCTCTCTCTCTCTGATGAATAAATAAATAATAAAAAATTTTAAAAAATCTTAAAAAAAAAGTTCTAAACTGAACCCAGAGAGAAGCATTTCAGTTAGAATATTTAATTCATGGAAGCATTCGACCTAGAACAATAAATATCTGCCTACATGTTGTTGGGCCAGAATTCCTTTCTTCTTCTGAGAAACAAAGAAAACAAAATATTCCCTCTGCTCTCTTGAATTGCATATAGGCCAACTTCAAACTCCTGACCTCTGCTATTTTCTTCAAATATGGCCCCTTACTCCTTCCCCCTTACTCACCGGTGACTTTGGGGACCTCGATGCTGGCCTCATTGTCCACCATTCCTGCTGGCACGGCTTGTTGTGATTTCCACAAACACTGTCCATACTTCTTAGGCTCTTGATGTTGTTAGCTCCACTTCTCTCAGCCCCACCTCGGCCATGCAACTCATGGCCACCTCTCATCAACAGAAGACCGCACCATTTCTACTGTATCATCTCCTAACTTCTCTCTTTCTGACTCTCGACTTCATATTTCGCGGTACGCTGGTAACTCCGCTCCCGTAATGTGCTGACCTTGCTGAGACCTCCAATAATGCCACATTCTTACTAAATTATACAGCGCTAATGTCCTCACTTCTCCCGGTAGCTATTTGGGGTTCAATGTGGAGCCAGTACTGCTAGTATCTTTGCGCCCCTCTCCCTCTGAGCCCCCATCAGCAACACCCAGTTCTGGCAGCCTCTGAGTAACTGCTTACTCCTCACCTGCACGCAGTCAGCTTGGATGAGCCTGGAGAAATTCACACAGCTGGTTTCAATGAACTCACCTCCATTGTCTTTTTCTTTCTTTCTTTCTTTTCAACCACAAATCTCAACTGGAGAATGCATTTGGCAAAATAGTGCTACTATATACCCTTAATAAAGTTTATCTCATTCACTTCAAAATGATTATGTTACGTCTCCTCTTCTCCTTCTTCTGACAAAGCCTTTCTTTTGACCTAACTTTAGTCAGGCTCCTCCACAAACCCTTTTCTCAAAGAGGCCTGCTTGGCCCAGTTTTAGCAAGCACCTTACTAAGTCAGTTTAGTGAGAATCTCTCATCTTTGATATCGGAGCTCCCTCATTATCTGATCGAATTCCTCCTCCTCCATCATCTTCCCAGTGGTACATGATCCCACTAGCCTGCCTTCAGAAGGAATCCTGTTGGGTCGAATCCGTGGGAACTCTCACCACCCCCACCCTTGATGTCGCCTCAATAAGTTTCTATCCACCAGCCCCCACCCCTGCCCTCACCCCAAGCCCACTTCATGGCTTATCACTCCCACTTGATCTTGTCGATTTGAAATTGAGTCCAGCTCTATACAGAAATCTCTTTTCCCTTACTGTAATAGTTCCTGATTCAAATCTGTTTTTACCACTTGAACCACTGTGTGGCTCTGGTTTTCTTTAACACCGCTCAAAATGTATCATCCTATCCGCGTGTTCTCCCTGCTCTCAGACGATGACGGCCCTGGTTCATACGTAATAGAAAAAAAGTCACGGTCAGTGCAGAACAGACGTCTGCAAACCGTAGCCCGCAGCTCCGGTCTGGTCCCAGCTTCTTTTCTCTACAACCTATGAACTAAAAATGTGTTTTACATTATAAAATGGAAAAAAGGGGAAAGGAAAATTATTTCATGACACATGCAAAGCCAAATTTCAATGTTCGTAAAGTCATTTTCTTGGAACGCAGCCGTGCTCATTTGCTTACGCTGTGTCTGTGATTGATTTCATGAGGGCAGCGGCAGAGCAAAGTAGTGGCATCAGAGACCGCTCGGCCGGAAAGTCTCCAGTATTTACTTTCTTGCCCTTACAGAGAAACTTTGCCAACTCCCGACCTAGCACAAGTCCATTCCCTCATGAACCTCCCAGTGCTTGACTCATTCTTTGATTGCTTCACTATAACAAGAGAAAGAGCCCTCTTCTCGCTAACACTATCCCTCCACTTGCCCCACAGTCTCCTTCTCAAGTATGTCACTTGTCCAATTAACTACCTTTTTCCTCTATTGTTAATGTATTCTTCCCTGATGGAGTATTCCAGCTGACATATAAGCCCACTGTAATTTTACCCAAGTAAAAAAAGAAATCCTCCATGACTTCATGTTCCCTTTCGGCCTCTATTTCTCTCTCCGCTTCTCTTCATGGTGAAATTTTTCCAAAGGATTTTTGGCTTCACTGTCTCCAACTCCTTCCATCATTTTCTCTCTTCCATCCACGCCACTAAAGGCTCTCATATTCACCACTCTCCCAGAGCCGCCCTTCTTAAAGTCAGCAATGACCTACATCTTTCCAAAGCCAAGGCAATATCTGCACTTTGTTCCCACTGAAGTGTCCTGTCAATCCATCAAAACAAAGATTTTTGTTTTTGCATTTTATTCTGTTCTCTAGCCAGTTGTGAGCTTTCCATAACAATGGTGCTTCATCCGTATTTATATGTGAATCTTGAAATATAAATTAGGGAATGTCTTTAATGTCCTTTATTAATGATGGTTTATTGAGTATGATAGCATTTCTAGAGTATCACGATAGTTTTGTATTATGTCGGAGAATGTTCTTTCTCATAGGAAATACATGCAAATGTATTTAGAATCTACTTTAAAATAGTTCCTTGAAATATATGTGTGTTTGCAGAAGAAAAAAAAATCTTTTCCTCCCCCTCTCTTGTGTTTTCTGGCAAGGGCCCTGTAAATTAGACTAACCAAAGACAGATTAACAAGAGAAAAGCAAACAGAAGTTTATTAACATGTGCACTGTACACGGGTATTGGAGCACTCAGCAATGAATAACCCAGAGGGTGTGGTTGAACTTGGGCTTAGATAGCATTTTAACAAAAGAACAATAAGTTTTTAAAGAAGTGGCAAGAAAAAGCACTTTGAGCTTCTTGCAGGCAAACTGTGGGAAGGCAAATATATGGGAAAATTAACAGTAGAGAAGGGATAGTTTTAACGAGGTTTATGTAGATTCCTCTGGTGCTGTGTCTGGGCTGATAAAGGCTTAGAGTCGTCTGCAGTGATTAACCTCTGTCCTTCCTGATAGGAGAGAAGAGACACCTTTATAAATTTATGTCCTGCTTTAGGCAAACAGAGGGAGAGCAGAGAGATTTCTCGTGTCTGCTTCTTCTCAATTACCTTCAGTTCAAAATAAACCTTATGCCAACATAGCATATTTTGAGATGACATATTCTGCTTCTTATCATTTGTGTGTGTGTGTGTGTGTGTGTCTGTTTGCACACCAAGAGAGACACACATATCATATAAGGCCCAAAGTTAACAAATACAGATGAAAGATTATATGGTTGCTCACTGAACTACGTTTTTAAACTTTCCTGTGGGTTTAAAATTTTTCAAAATAAAAAGTTATGGTGCAAATCATATCGTAATCATTTGGATTCATCCCAGAAATAAAAATATAGTTCAGCTTTAGTAAAGCTATCAGAGTGATTCTCAAAATCCAGATATTAATGGAAAAAAATATTTAATATATTAATTTATGATTTTTTTAAACTCTTAAATTGGGATTAGAACTTTCTTCACTTGATTAAATAAATCTACCAAAAATCTATAGCCATCATCATTCTGAATGGTGAAATTCCCATTAAGTTCAAAACTGAAAGTCCTGGAAAATTAAACCATGAGACCAAAAAAAACACATATTCTTGAAAGGAAGAAATAAAAATGTTATCTGATACAGAAAATCTGATTATCTACCTAGAAAACCCAATAGACACATCAGTTTCTGACAATGCAGTGTGCTACCAGTATCTAGAAATACTCTCTTCTTTAAAAAAAAAAAAACACAAAAACAAACCACTAGAAATTCTAGAAAATATAACAAATATCTCTCGAACTATAAATTCCCAAGGGCCAAAAAGGGGAGGAGACTTATAAACAAGGAGCAAGCAGAAGTCGAGGCTGTGGCTATACAAAGTGGAGGTACCTTTCCCGGTTATCAAGGGGTTTGGGCTCTATCAGTCACACAGGGAAAAGATTTGAGGCCTGGAGCTCATATGACGCAAGGGGTTGGAACTAATGACCTCCTAAAGCCAGGAGTTTTGATGGGCTCCAGAAAGGGTATATTAGGAACACATCATCCATCACCCCAGGAAGATGACAGTATCTCTTATCTGCCTAGGACTAGCATCTAGGTGAAAAAAGAGAAAGGTCAAGCCTGTGTTCATATAAATTTGGAATTTGAATTTACACTATCTGTGTTATCTAAGAACACTTAGAGAAATAGAGTGAGAAATTAGCATTAAAATTATCCGAAGATGGTGATCGTCCCTATCTAGGGAAGGTTGAATTCTCTGGAAGAAATTACCTTCTTCAAGATACACAGGACCCCACAAATCATGCCTCACCAAACATGAGCTCACACACAAGGAAGGAATTCTTCACAGGCAGAAGCCCGCAGGCACAATCAAAAACAAGCTTAATGCCCTAAAAACTTGAGATAATAGAATTGTCGAATATAGTTTCAAAAATTAAAATGATAAAATACAGAGGAATTTAAATGTACTTATAATTTAAAATCTCAATTGATAAGCTAAATAGTAATTAGGCACTACTAAAAAGATCATTAATAAGGTGGAAGAATGAGCTCAAGAAATTAACTCGAATTCATCAAAAGAATTGAACAGTTAGAAAATATGCAGAAGTAATGATACAGAAAAGATAGAATAAGAAGATGCAACATACATTTCTTCCATTTAAACATTGTTTCAGAAGGGGAGATTAGAGAGAATGGGAAGAGCTGAGAATTTTCCAGAATTGATAAAAGATATGAATAATCAGAATAAGGAAGCTTTGGACTTGTTAATCCAAGTCAAGATAAATAAAAAGAAAGCTACAAATAGCAGAATGAATATATGTAATACCAAAAACTTTTTTTAAAAAGAAAATATTATTTTTTAACATAGAATGAATTAGACTAAGTATAGATATATCAATGTCTGTAACTGAAGGCAGAAAAGAATTGAATAATATCTACAGATCATTGAGAGAAAGCAACTGTGTGTTTAAGATCTTATACAGACTAGCAAGGAGTGAGGGTGAACAAAAAACCATTCAGATAGACATGCTCTAAAAGAATTTACTTTAATGCTCCAGGGAAAAAAAGAAAGTGGACCCAGGAGCAAGCCTAATACAACCTATTCTAAGCTACATACTCTCTAGCTTTCCTTGTGTACAAAGAATTTCTCCAGATTACGTACCAAAAGTAGGATTGCTGGTCACATATTGTGTTCATTTTCTATTTTATTACATACTAGTAAAGGAATTATGAGCAAAATCTCAGGCAAATGTGGATAAACCTACATAAGGATTAACTACATAAACTAATAGTATTAATAATGTTTATAATGATAAGCACGAATATGGGAATGGATAAATAAGTGGCATTGGAACTCTATACAATGGAGTACTCTAGAGACATTAAATAGAATGAAATGGATGCATAACATATCTACATGAACAAATCTCAAAACACTCTGTTGAGTAAAAAAGTCAGAATAAATATCATAATACATACCATATTATGGCATTTATACAAATTAAAACAAATGTGCACAAATATTATATTTGGATATATATAATAGTAGCAGTTAGTTGTGTGGTATGTAAGGGGAGGGGTGACAATGGAGAAAGGCCATTAAAAAGACCTTAACTATATCTGCAATGCTCTTTTGCTGTTTTTTTTTAAGGAAAGAAATATAAGTGTATGCTAACCATTATTAATTTGACATGGCAGGAATATGGGTACATGTACCGTTTTTACCACTCCATTTTTTTAATTTCTTAAAAATATATATGTGTATATATGTGTACATGTGTGTATATATGTATATAAATATATATGTGTATATATATGTGTGTATGTATATATATATATATATATATGTATATATATATATATATATATGAATCCTCAATAAACTTTCATGAGAATCTCCTACAATGAGGCTGACAGTGTATCTTTGAACATTTTAGGGAATGAAATAATTTGAACTTTCATTTTCTTAAATATACATTATCACATATAAGAAATTATAAAAGGAATTGCAAAGGAAACATTAGTACTTGTGTGTTCACAATTCATCTTTAAATTTGTTAGAAGTATTAGTGTTTAGGGTGGCTTAGTCAGTTAAGCAGCTGACTCTTGATTTTGGCTCAGGTCATGATCTCAGCATTCTGGGATCTAACCCCAAGTTGGGCTCCATGCTCAGCAGGGAGTCTGCTTGAGATTTCTCTCTCTCTCTCTCTCTCTCTCTCATGCTCTCTCTTTCTGCCCCACCCCACCCCCATACTTTATTGATCTCTCTCTCTCAAATAAATACTTTCTTAAAAAAGAAGTATTAGTGTTTGTAATTTTAAAACTTAGTTCACTGCTTCTGGCCAAAACACAGCTGTTAGTCTCAGAAAATCACTGATAAGTTATGAAAGTGAAGCAACCTTGCTATTCACATGCTGCTAGAAATAACTCAGTGTGCCTTTTTTATAGGAAGGAAAATAGTATCTCTTTGCTTTCAGGCATACTTATAAGATAACTGGAAATGAACCATTGACAAAAGCCAGAAGCTAATATTACTGTCAATTGGAAAAATAGAAGGAAAAGTGCATTTTTTTGAATAGGGGCTGCTCCAAATCTCATACTGCAAAGGATTTTCAGACAGACACAATTTGTTTCCTGTACCTGGAAAGCTTTCTTTCAATCCAAGACTACTGAAAATATTTTCAAACTATACCTTACTGTTTCACATCATATTTCAAATAATAGGCAAAGGGAAATAACAAGATCTTATTAGCCCTTAGAATAGCTACATGGATATAGGTTTATATAGAGGTTTATTTAATTTTTATATTAACAAAAGGCACATTTGGGATGTTAGCTATAATTTCACTGAGTGTAATTATTGACCTCAGTATTTTAAAATTTGAATCTAGCCATGTGACTAATACATAGACTATCTATGCTGGAGCTGGAATCTCTAGTGTTTTACTCTAATGAGTCTTTGTGTTTTTTCTGTAAGTCATATTGTCATTGATAAAGAAAATAGAGGCCTTAGAGGAGTACTTGGGATCTGAACAGGATGAAGTCTCTGGAGGCGTAAAGGAAATGGTGCTAAGTGTGAGAATCCTTATATATGAGAATTCCATTGGTGCTTTAGCAATAGAACCAGGTAGTGGTATCTGTCCAGTAGGGAATTGTTGCTGAGAGAAGCATGATGATCATCCCTCCACAGAATGCAAAATAAGAGATAAATAAGAGCCTCTGGTTTTGCTTCTTTTCCAAAATTTGCTGGTGTCAATATGATTTAGTAGAAAGGACAAGGCTTCTGAGTACATCGGAGAGAAATTTAAATTCTAGCTTGTCTGTCACATCGCCTGGGACTTGTCTCACTGTATATTAGTTCCTAACTCTGTAAAATTGTAATTAGACTCTCTTCTTTTTAGCATGGTTATGAGGCCTAGCAGTATTGCGTATGAGGGACCTGGCACACCCTAAGCATACGATATATGGTGGATGTGCTAATAAATTTTTGCTGAAACTGTCTTTCCAATCTCTTTGAAATTGTAGTTCTTTTATTCTGCACTTGATGTACTAAATCAAGTTATACATGGTGCTCCAAGAATAGATAAGTGACATATGAGTAGGAGTAATACGATGATGATCATTGATGTTTTCTGTTGGTGATGATGGTATTTCTTAGAATACTTTAGGGCAACACCTGCTCCTTGCAGACAGGTGGGATGGAAGTCAAACGTGTTGTCAAGAGAACTAATCTAAGAGTAAGAGACCTTCATCCCATCCTACCGTTTGAAGACTTAGACTCTCACACAGGTCATTGGATTTTTGGATTTGTTCAATGCAGTTGTTTAGTCGAAACAAAATCTACCTTCTGCTTTAAATATCTGGAATCAGGGGCGCCTGGGTGGCTCAGTGGGTTAAAATCTCTGCCTTCAGCTCAGGTCATGATCTCAGGGTCCTGGGATGGAGCTCCGCATCGGGCTCTCTGCTGCAGGGAACCTACTTCCGCCTCTCTCTCTCTGCCTCTCTGCCTACTTGTGATCTCTCTCTCTCTGTCAAATAAATAAATAAATAAATAAAATCTTTAATAAATAAATAAAATATCTGGAATCATGGTGACAGATCTTTTGATTTATTAATCAATTTTAGACTCAAGTAAACCATTTGGAGACATGTAGGTTAACGTAATCAGTTAAAGAGGTGAAGTCAAACTATCATTTGGGCACTAAATGAAGAAAAGTAATAAGAAAATTCTGCCTCTGGATATAATGGAGAAACTAATACCAAAACTCTTCCCCCCCTCTGCAAAAAAACCCTTAAAAACTGGAAAAAGTATATGAAATAGTTACCTTCAGTCACTAGACAATAAACAGCATAGAACTATGATCCCTGAAAAAGGGAATTAAACAAGGTAAGTATTACAATTGCTCTGGATTTCTGCTTGGAAGCACTTTCTCTACTGAAGTTCAGGAAAGGGAAAATAAAGAATAATATAGTAGTCTTGCTGCTTTGAGAAGAATCAGTGCTTTAGAAAAAACCTCAATGATTCGAAAATGCAATAGATACTCTGCAAACTGAAGCACACAGAGAAAAAAAGACTTAAAATATTTTTGAAAGACCTGTTCTTTAATGAACTCTGAAAAAATATTCTAGTCTGATAGACTGTAACTGAAGCTCCAGAGGGAAGGAATGGGCACAGAAAAACATTTGATTAAACAATGGACAACTATTCCCAAATGTAATGGAAATTATCAATATGCCAATCCAAGAACATTAACAAACAACAATCAGAAGAAACAAAGACAACCCATATCAAGGCACATCCTAACAACCCCACTAAAAGCCAGTGATAAAGAGACATTGTAAAGCAGCCATAGGAGAAAGAATGAATAAAGATTTTATGCCAAGGGAAAAAAAAGGCAGGCTAAAAAACAATGGTATATTTTTTAATTTCTGAAAGAAAACGCCGCCAACCTAGAATTCTATATCCATCAAAAATACTCTTCAAGAATGAAGGTGAATCATGTGGGATTTACCCTAGGAATGCAAGAGCAATTCAACATACAAAAATTATCAATGTAATACACCATATTGATAGAATGAAGGGGGAAAATTCATCAACTGAGGTTGATGCACAAAAAGCATTTGACAAAAAGCATTTGATTAAAACACTAAACAGAGAATAGAAGGGAATTTTCTCAAATGATACCGAACATCTGTGAAAACTGATAGCTAACATCACACTAAATGGTAAAAGACTGAAATCTTGCCTCCTAAGATCAGAAAAGAGACAAAGATGGTCCCCCTCACCACTTCTTTTCAACATTGTACTGGAAGTTCTGCAAAACTATAAAATATTGTTGAAAGAAATTAAGGAATACATGAATAAATGGGAAGACATATTGTCTTCCTGGATTGAAAAACTCAAATATTAAGATTGCAATACTTTCCAAAGTGATCTACAGATTCAATGCAATACCTATGAAAATGCCATGGTCTTTTTTAACCATTAGGGAAATGCAAGTAAAAAACACAACGAGGGGAACCTGGGTGGTTCACTTAGTTAAGCATCTGCCTTCAGCTCAGGTCATGATCATCCGGTCCTGGGATGGAGCTCCGAGACAGGCTCCCTGCTCAGCACGGAGTCTTCTTCTTCCTCTCCCTTTAACACCCCCCTCCAATATTTTTCGCTCTCTCTCAAACTAACTAAATAAAATCTTAAAACACACACACACACACACACACACACACACACACAATAAGATACCACTTCATACCCACTATGACAGCTATAATAATTTTTTTTAAAAAGAAAAATAACAAGTATGGGCAAGGATATGGAAAAATTGGAACCCTCATAACATTCCTAGTGGAAATATAAAATGATGCAGCCACTGTGGGAAACAGTTTGGTGGTTCATCAAAAAGTTAAACATAATAGTATCATATGACCCAATAACTGAATCCTTGGTATATACTCAAAAGAATCGAAAACAGGACTCCAACAAATATACATGAATGTTCATAGCAGATTGTTTATTACAGCCAAAAGATAGAAACAACCTGAATGCCCATCAATGAATGGATGAATGAATAAACAGATAATGGGGTATCCATAAAATGGGATACCATTCGGCTATAAAAAAGAATATAGTACTGTGATATTCCACAACATGTATCAGCCTCAGAAACATTATACAAAGTGAAAGTCAGACCTTAAACATCACATATTGTATTTATATGAAATATTCAGATTAGATAAGTCCATATTTCTAGTGTTGCCAGGGGCTGGGCATAAGAGGGAATGAGGAAACATTGCTTAATGGGTATAGGGTCTCTTTTGGGCATAGTGAAAATATTTTGAAACTCAGTAGAAGTTATGGTTGGATAACTTTGTGAATATGCTTATGTGAACTTATCTCAGTAAAAACAGGCAAATTTGATTTTCCCCAATTGGAAAAAGAAGAAAAAAATGTTATCAAATAAAAACCAAGATAATTCATATTATAAAAACTCTCAGTAAACTAGTAATAGGAAACTGTACAACTTGATACTGTGTGTGGGTGTGGGTGTGTGCATGCGTGCACACTCACACATGAAACCCTGCAGTTGGCTTTATACCTAGAAAAAGCCTGAACTTTTTTCACATAAAGTCAAGAATGAAGCGAGGCTTCTACTTTTATCACTTCTAATTCAACATAGTTCTCAAGAGCTTAGTCAGTGCAGTAAGGTAAGAAAAAGAAATAAAAAGCATATGGATTGGAAAGAAAGGCAACTTCTCTTTTACAGATACAACTCATGTGAGTAAAAAAAATCATAAAGAAAATGCAAGTACAAAAGAACAAATAAGTGAATTTAGCAAGGCCCTAGTACACAGGATAAATTTTGTATTTCTAAATACTATCAAAAAACAATTGGGCAGTGAAATTTTTAAAAATACCAAATTTCATTTCAGAAAAGCACTAGTAAGATGAAATAGTTGCGGATAAATTTAACAAAATATATGCAAGCTTCCAAGAATAAGTGAGTATTTAGTAAAACTGTAGGGGCAGAATATTTTTTCCATGATGTCTTTGTTATTTCAGGGAACCCGGGGCACATTTTTTTCCTGGCAGACAAACAGGAGCAAGAAGGAGGGAGGTTTTCCTTGTCATAAAGCCTTACATCACCTGATTCCCAACTACCTCATCAATTAGGAGGAACTTTCAAGAAATCCCCAAGAACAGAGATCAAAGTCAGATCCAAGAGAAATTTCTAATTCATCATGAAAAAAAACCCTCAGAGAATCAGTATGGGCTGTGAACAAGCATGCACAAGGCCTCAAATCATGCTTTTACTCAGATGTATAGATATTCAGAATATCTTTATTGAGCATTAAAAATAAAAAATGAGGGCTATGGCAATTCAGGAAGAAAAGCCTCTGAGTCACCTGTGGAAATGAGAGATACTGACGACAACAGTCTTTGACCTTCACCTAGTCTTGGAAACGTCAATGACTAAGCCCCAAGTTGCTTATAGTGCCCCACTGGCAAATAGAATTATAACTGTATCAGGATGAAAATAAATTCCTCCCCTCTTCTTCTTAAAGGAAGTGAGGAGTTTTTGTCACCAGAGAAAGAAGAAATTATTCTATGTCCAATTGAGAAATTAGTTGATTTAATAGATATAGGGCTGATGAGGCTACTTATTTAGAATACATGTTTTAAAGACATGATCAGAGTCTTAAGGGTTCTAAGCGGAGGTGTTACTGGTTCCAACCAATTCAAATCATTGGTTGAGGACTACATGGGTGAAGAAGGCAGAGATGGGCTTGACCCAGAGGTCAGAATCATGGCTCTGTCACACGCTGGACCTTGGGGAAGTCACTGGATCTCTTTCATTTCATTTTCTCATCTGCAAAGCAACTCTTACTGGACTGGACTCAGTAGAGAAGGAGCTGGAGCCTGCAGGCCCCAGGCCACACAGCTTATAGGAGGGTTGGATGTGTTGAGCCTGAGATCGTGGATGAAAGATGGGGCTGCAGTTCTAGAGGGATGAAGCAAGAGCTATAGCTCACAACAAAGGTTGATTGCCAGGAAATTTCCGTAGACAGCCATGTGGGTAATCTATGGATGTGTTGGGCTGGCTTACAGGATCTGACCCGGTGAACAGCTAACACTACCACTCAGGATCATGGTGAGGCTCAAATAAGAGTGTAAGTGCCTATTGCAGAGCCTGTCACAAAAGACTATTCAGGAAAAAAAACCTTAGGTGTTTTTTATGGGCTGAATTGTGTGTCTTTTTTTCATACACATATATACACACACACACACCACAAATCTGTATGTTGATACCCTAACCCCTAGTACCTCAAAATATGAATGTTTCTGAATATCAGTCCTTTAAAGAGGTAATTAAATGAAAATGAGGCCATTAGGGTGGGTCCTAATCCAATCTGACTGGTGTCATTATAAGAGGAAATTTGGGCGCACAGAGACACTAGGATTCCCACGTACGAAGGAAAGGCCATGTGAGGACACCAGGAGAAGGCAGCTGTCTGCAAGCCAAGCTGAGGGGCCTCAGAAGAACCAAACCTACTGACAGCTTGTCTTGGATTTTGCAGCCTCCAGACTGTGAGAAATAGATTTCTGTTGTTTAAGCCCCCCCAGGGTGTGGAATTCCTTATGAGTGCCGGAGGGAGCTAATCCAGAGTTCAACCCATGTTCAAGAGCATGAGCTACGTGTTTAAGCAATGGGGACTACGTATTCCTAAGAAATGTTAGGCACCCAGAAGAGCCCCTTTCTCATTGGTATTGTGGATTCTGTATCAACAAACAGTAAAAAGAACATTCGCTAATGTTCCTATCAATAATATACTACAAGACATAAGATGCCATATTCTTTAGAGTGTTGGAAGTAGTACACTGAAGTTTGTCTTCTGGGGAGTTGTCTAAGGCACAAGAGATAAGAATGGAGCATGAAATTCAAATATTTTTTCATGAAATGCTCAAGATGTCCTAGGACTCTGCAGGGGTCAGGAGGTAAGCACATCCCCTGAGCCAATCTCCCACGTCCCAGGGTGCCCCGATGCTATGACCACGTTTGCCCAGTGGTTCAAAGACAGATGCTGGGTGGCATTAGGGGTGTGAGTGTCTTTTCCATCTTAATCGATGGAATGGTGGACACAGGGAGTTTTGTCTGATAAATCAAGAAAGAAGAGGGAGGTGTCAGAAGAACACATACCAACAAATGTCCTGCTTTTATTGAAACAGAGGAATAAAGTAGATTTTGGCATTCAAACGTGGGTAGATTTCTTGTTGCTCCCTTGCAACACAACCTAGAACAGAATTATCTTTTCTTTAAATGCCAGGCTTTTAAAAGAGGACGGGAAGAGTAAATGGAACAATTAGGCATAGAAAGACCCCGCTGGGAACCGTAGAGATAAGAGGCTGGCAGCCTCCTTGCTCCAAGGTTCCAACTCTGTCAAGGTTCTTTAGGAGGAAGATGGGGAGAGGAAAGGACGTCCCAGATGGCCCCAGTGCATAGGGCAGTCCTGGGTCACTTGAGACAGCTCCCTTAGGGGAGAAACGTCTGCTTCTTGCGCTCCTGCTCTGAGTGTGCCCCGGGCTCTCTAATCATGTGCACCAACAGCATAGGCGGAACACTGACAGCATCTGGCATTTTCCAAACCAAGTACGGCTCGTGAACAAGCCACCTATTCATCATCTGTCCAGCCTGAGGGATAACTAATTTCTGTGAACCTGAGGGATGTTCCTTCAGAGGAATGCAGGTGACAAAAGAATACAAATGGCCTGTTTACAGATGTCAGTGCCAAGCAGAGCAGCCGGCTAGGTGGACAGCATGAAAACGTTGACAGATTTTAATATCTTGCTGTCTAGCCATGGAAATGTGTACACAGACACAAACTCACCCGCGACCTTGGAGGAGCGTCGTCTCTGTTCTCGGTCTTCAAACAGAATAAATTGTAGTCTAGCTCTGTAGAACAGCATTTATCTATCATTTCCTCTTTCATTCTTCCCTTCAACAGATGTTTGTAAAGAGCCAACCATGTGCCGAGCTCTGGGTTAGGTGCAAAGTATTCAGGCATGCATGATTTGAGAAACAGTCAATGTATCTAATGACCACAGGGTCCTCGAGGCCAATTAGGAGCATATTTCCTTGTCTGGGAGGAAGGGGGACAGGTTTAATAGATCTGAGACATCCAATTTTAAAACTTTCAGAAAGGGAGAAATCTTACAGTCTTCAACAATACTGCAAAAGCCAACTCATCTGAGAAGCATAATCCCTTTCCTTTTATTCTCTCTCCAGTGGGCCAATCCTCAGATTCGAGAACATCCTGTCTCTGGCTGTGCCTTTAGCAGGCATTATATTCCACTTACTGGTAAGCCAGCTCATCTCTCTTCTCATCTCACCCACCAGAAGAGCTGCTGGGCAAGAAGGAACACGGAGAGGGTTAGGGCTGAGATGGGAGAGAGTCTCCTCATTTGCACCCTGCAGGATAACACAGGGACAGTGGGGAAGCAGAACCAGTGGCCCTGCTCCAGGCTTTGGCCAAGAGAGTGGAAGGTGGTACAGATAAACTGAAGGGAATGATGTGGACCCACATGACTTCACATTGGTTCACATTTAGATTCTGGACAGATCATCTGGAGGCTGCCCTCACTTTATGGACAAGTAGCAGAAATCCTCCCTACCCTCACCTTTATTGAGATATAATTGACAAATAAAATTACATATATTTAAAGTATACCACACGTAATGATTTGATATGCATATCCTTTAGTTAACGAATACATCTGCCACCTCTTTTTGGGGGGTTGAGAACACTTAAGATCTACCCTCAGCAAATTTGAATATACAATACAATCTTATTAACTGTAGTCACTATACTGTATTCAATCCCCAGAACTTATTCATCTTGCCACCTTCAAGTAGCCTGGGAAAACAGCTCAGTTGACCATGAATGGGCCTGCCATAGACCTGTCTTGGTTGGAACAAGGGAGCCAACAGAAGATACGACAGAGGCTCAGAGGCCTATAGTCTCAGCAGGAGTTGAGGGAAGAGCCATTAAACCAAGAGTCCCAGCCAAGCCAAGGAAGATGCAACCATGACTTATAGAAGCCTCCAACTTCAGACTATGAATGGCGGGAGACACTGCGGGCAACAAACAGTGCAATGGAGACCAGAGAAGTCAAATATAAGAACCCTTTCCCTCTGCTGGCAGGAAGTCACTGGAAGCCTCTTCACACACCCAGAGGCCATGGTGGGAAGGAGAAGGAAGGGGAGGAGATCTGAAAGAGCAAGCTTTCAACTCAGAAGGACCGCTTTAATTATGGAATCAGAGAAAGGATGGTCACCAACGTGTTCAGGGGTGATAACATTTCAAGCAATTTTTACTTTCTTCTTAGTTTTATGTACTGTTTGGATTTTCTACAATGAGCCTGAATGATTCATCTAATGAGAAAAACATGCTATATTTATCATACTAAGATTATTGGATTGGACTAATCAATTCTCTCCCCTCACACATACACACATCCTATGTCTCCTGCTATCTAGCTGGTGGGGGCTCTAAAAATGATCAGTAAGACAGGAGAATAAAAGTTATAGTTTCCCTGAAGTCTCCATTTTGGGTGAATAAATTTGCAGCCACCTTCTACCTCCCAACACCAATAGCCACACCTGTCATTCCTGATCCTGTGCCGTTTCTTTGTTGATTTACCACAGCCTTTGTCCCGCAGAGACAAACTATCCTATGCGTCTTAATTTCCCACAGTCTTGACATATTTTATATTTGGTCCTTATTTATCTTTCCCACCCTCTATTGATTCTCTTTGTTGAGCTAAAGATTCATAATGTCTTTTCAAAAAGAGAGAGAAAGAGAGGGAGGGAGAGAGGGAGCAGATTCAACAACTCTTTCCTTTGCTTCTTTTGTAATCGTCACATGAATTCAATCAGAGATACAGTTCCTACTCAACCTGCCTAATATCCTTTAACTAAATCGCCATGACATTCAACAAGCAAAAGACAGGACTCCAAACAGAGAGGGGGAGCAAATTAAACACAGAAGGTCTATAGACTCAACGACTGCAGTAAGCCCTCTCTTTAAGGCGAGCATAACGATCAGGAGAAAGGAACAACGTTTTAGTAGATCAAAGAGAATTTACAAAGTACAAATAAGAAGAAGAAATGGAAGGAAAAGAATACCTTTTCCCGTGGAGCGGTGGAGTGGAGAGGAATATACCAGAAACCCACACAGCAGGTGGACCCTGGCTTCTCCAGGCTGACTTTGCAGTCTGTCCAGACGAGGCAACAGGAGCCAGCCTTCTGCAGGCTGACCAGCCCGTCCTCACAAGTACTCCATGGCGATTCTTTAGTCACTTCCCCCAGTTCTCTAGGCAGAAGCTGTGCAGCACAGGCTCATGACCAAATGCAGCTAGGCTGGTTCGAAGGAGAATGCTTTTCTTCCAGACTTTCATTGAAAATTACTTCTTCCACACCCCAAGTCACAACTGACCCTTTTACTATTGGTTTTATGCTATTGTGGCTTTTCTCCCCGAAATCCAAACGCTTTTACCTGTACTCTCACCCCCAGGCTATTTTCCCATTTTACAGAAGTGCGCCTGTTTCTACTGGGCCTGGCTGAGCACCAGCCTCTCCGCCTCTGTCCAATCCCTCTAAGTCCTCAAGATCCATTCAGATCCTGTTTACCAAGGTGCTGGTACCACCTGCCTCATTACCTTCCTGAAAGCAACCCCAGATTGAGCAATCTACTCAAAAGGATCACAAAAGCTCAAAAGGTTCTCAACTAGGGATGATTTTGGCCCCAGGGGACATTTGTCTATGTCTGGAGACATTCTTGGTTTCACAACTCAGGGGAGTGGGTTGCTAGTAGCATCAAATTGGTAGGGATAAGAGATGTTACTGAATATCCTACAATGCTCAGGACAGCCCCCACAGCAAAGGATTAATGCCAATAGTGCTGAGCTTGAGGGACCTTGCTCCAGAGGAAAACTTAGCCCTCAGAGGCCTTGGCAAGGTCCCTCCAAAGAAGGCTTTCTAGAATCCACCCCTCCAAACCATCAGCCAGATATCCCCCTCCCTATTTAAAAAATAAAATGAAATTATGGAATTGTACAATGCAAAGGTTGAGATGACCTCATTTTACAGATGAAGAAATTGAGGGCCCAAGGGAAGATGCAGCTCTCCCAAGGTCAAACACTGAGGTTGGGCTGTCTGGAGCCTAATGTTCTGTTACAGCAAAATTCTCCATTCATCCATCTGGCAGGCATTTCATTCTGAGAAAGAAATTAGATTAGCCTGACAGTACCCATTCTGAACAATTCTGCCCTATGCTCCTCTGTTGTCTTCAAGAGACAATACAACTCCATTCTTCTAGAAGATTTCTGAATATTTCTAAATTATTTGATGTCTCTATTTTTCCTATATTATAGAGAAAATACTACTGTCATTCCCTGTATATCTGGATTGTACTGCATTTAATTGTTTATTACCTTCCAAAGCAACATTTCCACTGGATTGATTCTTGCACACTAAGATACTCACCAAGGTAGGGTAGCACCATTGTTTTGAGTTTAGGCTCTGGAGTGACACAAACTTGGATTCAGAATTTGTGAGTCATCTTTTCAGTTTTGGCAATAGAAACTAAGACTATCTTAAGTCTGAAAGAGCATAATTCGGCTCATATATTTGGGAAGTCCAAGATTATTACTGGCTTTAGTAATGGTTGGATCTAGGGATTCAAACAATTTCATCAGTTTATGTTCCCTTTCCCTGCTTTCTTTTGCAGGCTTAATTTAAACCAAAATTCTCTCCCCATGTAGCAGAGGTGATCCTCCAAGTTGCAGCTGCTCTAGGCACTCATGGTCCATACCCGGGGTCTCTTTGTTCTAGCGTCCAAATCAGTCTCCACAAAGGTCTCTGTTTTGCCTTACCTACTAGAGGAAGGAGTTGGGCACTCTTTTGATTGTCAGGCTTATCAGAATCACGGGAGTGGGGAAAGGGGAACTTAAGCAAATGAAGCATTCAGAAGCAGATCAAATATTAACCACCCACCTAATTTGATTAGTTTTGGCACAAACATAATGCTGTGAAATCATCACTACAATCAAGATAATGAACATACCCTTTTCCTCCACAAAAGTTTCCTCATGTCCCTTCGTAACCCCTGCCTCCTCCTTTCCCACTCCACCCTGTCCCTCTCCATAGGCAACAAATAATAAGCTTTCTGTTACGATAGTTTCTAATTTCTAAATTTTTTAAAAAGTTGAATCATACAGTATGCCTCCTCTTCTGTCTGACTTCTTTCATGCACATAATAATTTTTGAAATTCATCCATATTATAGTATGTATCAATAGTTTATTCCTTTTTATTATGAAATGGTATCTCATTGTAAAAATGCCCTGCAATTTGTTTATGCATTCCATATTGTTGGAAGTTTGAGTCGTTTCTAGTTTAGGACTGTAGTGGATTTAATTGTGTCACCCAAAAAGATATGCCCAGGTGCTCATCCCCAGTACATGTGAATGTGATCTGATTTGGAAATAGGGTCTTTGCAGACGGAATTAAGCTAAGGATTTGGGGATGTAATTCTTGATTGAGGGTGAACCCTAAAACCAATGACTGGTCTCCTTATGAGAAAAGAGAAGAGAGATTTGAGACCTATGGAAGTACAGGGAAGAAGCCATGTGAAGACAGAAGCAGAGAACAAGTTAAGCAGCCACAAGCCAAGGAATTCCAGGAGCCACCAGAATCTGGAAGAGGCAAGAAAGGATCCTCCACTATGAGGGAGTATGGCCCTGCTGACACCTTGATTTCAGATGTCTGGCCTCCAGAACCATGAGACAATGCATTTCTATTGTTTAAACCAGGAAGTTTGTAGTAATTTTTTGTGGCAGCCCTAGGGAACTTAATATGGGGCTATTACAAATAAAGCTACTAAAATTATTGTACAATTTTTGTGTGTGGCTATATATGCTTTAGTTTCTCTTGGATAAATATTAGGATTGAAATGGCTGGGTGATGTGGTCAGTGTATGTTTAATATGCTAAAAAACCTGCCAAGCTGTTTTTCAAAACGGTTGTATCATTTTATATTCCCAACAGCGTATAAGAGTTTCAGCTGCTCCGTATCTGTAGGGACACTTGGTATAGTCGTTCTTTAATTTTAGTCATTTGGTAGCTTCGTAATGGTATCTCATTGTGGTTTCAATTTGCATCGTCCTAATGATTAATGGTGTTGAGTATCTTCTTATGGACTTGTTCTCTGTATGTACACCTTTTTTTGTTTGTGTTTTTTTGGTGAACTGCTGTTTCAAATCTTTTGCCTACCTTGATTGGATTTTGTTTAGTTTGTTTTTTCTTACCACTACATTCTTAGGGTTCTCTATATAGTCTACATACCAGGCATTTATCAGATATGTGTTTTGCAAATAATTTGTTCCATTCTGTGGCTAGTCTTTTTATCCTCTTAACAGTGAGTTTATAAGAGCAGAAAGTCCCAATCTTGATCAAGGTTAAATTATTAATATTTTCTTTTATGGATTATATTATTGGTGTCATGTCTAAAAATATATCGCCTAACTCAATGTCACAAATATTTCCTGTAAACTTTCTTCTAGAGGTCTTACATTCACAGCTATGTTTCTTTATGTGTTCTTTTTTTTTTAAATATAGCTTGGGGTTCATTTTTTTTTCAATATACATATCCAATTGTCCCACACCAGTTGTTGAAAAGTCTATCAAATTTTCAATTGACCACATATGTATGACTATTTCTGGATTCTATCCAGTTCCCTCGATCTGTTGATCTATCATTACACAATATCACACTGTCTTCATTATTATAAATTTATAAGATTTGGAGTTAAAAATAAGTCCTTTAACCATTTTCCTTTTCAAAGTTACTTTAACTATTCTAGATATCTTGTATTGATTTTCACATTAATTTTAAGATGAGCTTATCAGTTCTACAGAAAATCTGTACCGATTTTGATTAAAGTTACTTTGAAAATACAGATTAATTTAAGGACAATGGACATCTGAAAAAAATGCATCTTCTGATTCATAATCATGGTATATCTCTTAATTTGTTTAGAGCTTTTTAAATTTCTCTCAGTGAAGTTCTATAGTTTTCCATGCACAGATCTTGCACAACCTCTGTTAATTTGATCCCTAAGCATTTTATATTTGTTGTGCAATGTTGAATGGTGCTGTTTTTTAAATTTCAATTTTTAATTGTTGTTATTTGTTTAGAAATACAGTTGATTTTTGTAAATTGATCTTATATCCTGCAACCTTGCTCAACTCACTATTTCTAGTAGCTTTTTTTGGAGATTTAATATTTTCCTTATAAAAGATCATGCCATCTATGAATAAAGACAATTCTTATCTTGTGGTTCAACTGGGGAAGAATTTGCTTCCCAGAACACTTAGGTTGTTGGAAGAATTCATTTAGAGGTCACCTTCAGCAAAAGGTCACCTCTAATTAATTTCCTTCTACATGGGCTTCCTCAACATGGTTGCTTACTTTATCAAACCCTCAAGAAGAAGCTCTAAAAAAGAAAGAAAGAAGAAAGAAAGAAAGAAAGAAAGAAAGAAAGAAAGAAAGAAAGAAGAAAGAAAGAAAGAAAGAAGAAGCTCTAGCATGAGCCTTAAGAAACAGAAACTTATATGATGTAACACAATCAAAGCAGTGACCTCACACAAACCTTGTCATAGTTAAGTAGTTAAAAACAAGATATAGGTCCTGCCACACTCCGGGGAAGGGAGCCTATAAAGATGTGAAGATGGGGATCATTGGAGATCATTTAGGATCTGTCTTCTAGTGTTTCGTGCTTAGGAATAGAAGAGAGAGAGAGAGAGAGAGAGAGTGTGTGTGTGTGTGTGTGTGTGTGTGTCAAGTAGAGGGAGAATGATCAGCTCCTCTGGTCTGCAGTCATTTCTGTTTACAAATCTCTTCTCCCTATTTCATCAGTCTCCATATGTGGTTAGCTTTATTGCTCAACTTCGCTAGGTTAACATGCCCACTTATTTAATCAAACACTGAGCTCAGTGATACTGAGAAGGCATTTTGTAGGTGTAACTAATACCTACAATTGGTTGACTTTAAATAAATCAGATTATCTTCTAGAATGTGGGTGGACTTCACCCAACCAGTTGAAAGTCTTAAAAGAAAAACTGAGGTTTCCCAAAGAAGAAATTCTGCCTCAAAACAACAGCATCGGCTCCTGCCTAATTTCCAGCCTTCTGGTTTTCCCTACAGATTTCAAACTTGTCAGACCCCACAATTACATGAGCCAATTCCTTAAAATAAATATTTTAATATGCACATATATATCCTATGGGTTCTGTTTCTCTGAAGCACTGTGACTAAGACACCATAAACGTATTGAAATTTTAATCAACTGTTAGCTTCTTTTCCACTCTTTTCATTTTGTCTGGGTTTAAAACTCTTTACTATTATTTCAGTGGAGGAGTTCAGAGGAAACTATACGTCACTCTGTGCTCAATCTTAAAGTGGATGTCAAGATAAAGATTACTTGGTTAGCTAAGATTTGAACCTCCAATTACAAATGTATTACTCTCATGTTTTAAAAATATTTTATAACTCTCTTTAGAATTTTCTTAAAATAATACTATTTATATGGGAAATGGGAAAGAAAAAGGAAAAGGAAAAATTTATGAACAGATACAGCATTCTAATTTCCAAATAAATTTCTTTCATTTTTATATAGGAAAATCAAGAAAGAAATACAGATAGTTAATAATTCATTCAGAGTGGCCAACCATAATCAGGGAGAAGCAGATGGCAGCTTGACCCTTTTGATGTGACGCCTTAAGGAAATTCCATTTTCTTGGGTTTTTTTAATGCGAATCCAACTTCATGCCAGTTTTTCTACATATGTAATGTATTCACAGGTGAGCATGAACATGTTAAAAAGTAAAACATCTACTGTACTAGGCAGTTAGCACAGCCGCTGCTGCTAGTGAGCAAGCAGGGGCAAGAAAGCACTGGATGGTCAACATAGCAAAGTGAACATTACTAAAAAATGGCAAGATGACTTTTAATATTCAGTGAGGTGTGGTTTTTCTCTACCTGCTGAAAAATAGAAATTAGTATTTATAAGCCTTTCACAACATTAACACAGAAAAAAGAAAATCTTTTATTAATCAAGTCTTCTCTGGGCATCTACAGCTGCTGTGACAGGCATGTTTGTAGGTATATTAGAAAGTCACACAGCTGTCTATTCCAGTATTACATGGATTTGTGTAGTAGCCAACAGGAAAAGAAAAAGCTACCTAAGCACATGGGTATATGTTAAAACAAATTTGAAGTCTGAAAATTTAGCAATTACTGAGATATAATTTTGTACAATATTGATAAGTTCTTCCTATACAGAAGGCACAGTCGGAAATTATTTTCATGTGTTATCACCATGTTTCTTATTTCTAATCTCTTTTGCTTCAGACTCTCCCTAGCTTAAGTGGTCTCAACAGAGTATGTTTATCAGACCATACCAGGTCCCCCTTTATTGGTCCTGTTGCATTTCTGCTTCGACTCCAGAAACATCATGACATGACTGTCATTTTCCCATTGTGTTTCACTTTATCTTAAATTTCTATTAACTCTGTCCATTTGAGTTCACATACATGGACCCACAACTTTAACTCTCCTTTAGCCACTCATCTTCAGTCCTATCCAACCTTCATTATAATCCTTTTTGGACTGATCTCTTAACATCAAATTAAACCTTAGGCTTTTGCCACAACAATCACTTTTGATAATCATTGAACCGATTATTATAGCAATCATCCTTCTAATTTGGATTATGGCAGTTCACAGCCATTCCATGGTTGGCAAACTTGATAAGGATTCCTTGATTGCCTGTTATATTCTCAGAGTATTACTATTATACAGTATTCATGTGTAAGGCCTGTCTCTGTTAATACGCCTGCCAGGAGAGAAGAGACATGAAACAATCAGAGAAAGTCGTAAAACAATAAAATGTGCTGAGTTTAATAAAATTCTCCCCTTTGAAAATTTCCGACTGCTACCTCCCCGCACACCTGCTCCTGAGTTCCCAGGGACCATTTTTCTCCTTTTGCCCCATTCTTATCCATGTAGATTTCTCTGCAGGCATTTCCTTCATCTTGTATTTACTCTGTTCAGTTATGAGATCTTGCCAAAGTTGATTATTTGGTAGCTCAGCACAGTAGCAGACCCTTAGCAAATATCTTAGAAATGACAGATGTAGAAATAATGATGGAGTTATGTTCTTAGTTCCTCTAAGAGGAACTAAGGATGTTTCAAGGAGGGAGGTTAGGAGAGAAGGAGAGAGAGGGAAGTTATGTCTCATAGTCTTGGCTCTTGATAGAATGTAAGCCCACCTGCGTGGTAGCTGAGTATTTTACAGGAACAACATGTGGATCGGGATTTATTTTTAATTCCTACATCATTATTCCCTTATTCTATACTCCATGATGTCATTTGAAAGAAGAGCACTTAGATAACAGTGAAAATAAAGGACTTGGGGCCTTGTTTAATATTCTTAAATACCCCAATCTGGCTTAGTGTTGCAGTACCCAAAACTCTAATTTAGGTCTAACAAGTAAAATAAAAACATAAATAATTACAGTCCTTGACCTTTTCTGTTTCTCCCTTCTTATACACTGAAGAAAATATGCCATATTACTTAAGAAGATAATGGCATTAGGCTTTTACTTTTTATTTTGACCGTAACATACTTTCTTTTTTGGTGTTACCATATTTACAAAAATTTGAATATGGATTTGCTCTTGGAGTTTGTAAGAGAGAGGTTGATAACCACATTCAGTATGCCAATGTTCCTGCTATCCTCAGTTCCCTGTTGAAGGGGAAAAGACAATCACTGATGGGACCAGAGGTGGACCCCTACCTCAGGACAACCTGGTCAGAGGCTAGGCAGGTGCAGTATAAGGGTCAAGAACAAAAGGTGCTTCCAGGCAGACCACAGAGACTATCTCTGGAATGAATTTTGACTGGGCAGTAAGAGCGAATGGCCAGTGGGTGGATAGTGAAGACATAAAAAAAAAGAAATATACAAAGACAAGCAGACACAAAAGAGTAGCACAGTAATAATAAGGATAAAACAAGTTAGGAGCTTCCCTCTCCAATCTAATAATCACTTCGAGTGCAATCCAAGGTCACTACTGGACATCTATTCCCACCTGCAGCTTTCTGTATTTGCGGAAACCCGAGATATGTGGAGAAATCCTCCAGGAGGCTCCTAAGGAGTGTTCTTGCCCCCAAGAAAAAATTATAAGAAGATGTACTCTCCTTTGCTTCTGGTTGCTGGCATATCTGAGAAGGAAGTAGACACTGAGGAAAGCAGAGAAAGAGAGGACAAATGGGGTCCTTGGTGACAGACCTGAGCCATTAAACGAACCTAAAGTCAATCTGACTCCTGGCCTTGCTGTTATTCAAGGTAAGAAGTCTTCTGCATTTAAACATGTTTGAGTTGAATTCCTATTACCATGTGGAACTTGTACTTGGAGTTTTGAATTTCCCCTCCTTTTCAGTTGAAGATTTCTTACAATGAAGATGATGGAGAAATTTGGGGAGGCACTGGAGTTTTCCTATGATAGGAGAAGATTTTAAACAGGGACCCTGATACTACACATCCAGGCCTAGTTCTCATTGTAGCAGGAAACAAAAGTCAATTTTTGGTCCATATCTTGACCTTTGGCCTGAGGCTCCAGGGCAAGGAGCAGAGTCAGATGGTTGGTGTCCACAGACCACTCAGAGAAGACCCCTGTTTACCCATATCCCCCTCTGGTGCCCGGTCATCCACTTAGATCTTCCATCCTGGGACTCCCAGTAGTGATTATGTTAAATTCAATCAATGTGACAGCCCCGAGATAAGTGACATTTCCAGGCCTCTTTGTGCAAATGAATTTGTGATGTTTTTCTTTCAAATTGAGTTTTCATATGGAAGGGCCAAAACCAGAACAGAGAAGGGGAAGGAAGCAAAGGTCCCAATAAAGAGAATATCTTGGCTCGATGGGGCTACCCTAAGGAAACACCACACACTGGATGGCTTAAATGTCCCAAACTTACTTTCTTACAGTTCTGGAGGCTGGAAGACCAAGATTAAGATGTCTGCAGGTTGGGTTCCTTCTGAGGCCTCAATCCTTGGTTTGTAGATGGTTGCCTCCTCCCTGTGCCCTCACCTGGTCTTCTCTCTGTGTGCGTACCCCCAGTGTCTCTTCATGCGCCCTCATTGCCTCTTCCCATAAGGATACCAATCACATTGGATTAGGACCTACCCTAACGGCATCATTTTAACTTGCTTACTTCTTTAAAAATCCAGTCTCCAAATACAGTCCCACTCTGAGGTCCTGGGGATTAAAGTTTCAACATACAAAATTTAGGGAACACGACTTAGCCCATTACAGAGAAGGGAAGGATTTGTTGCACCACTAGAAAAAAATCCTTCCTGGGGTCATTTCCTACAAGATTTAGGAAATTTATGCATATCTGGTACGTGAGAGCCCAGACTCAGCTCCAAGAGTTCCACTGTTCTTTATGATCTGCACTGTTCCCTACGTGCTCAGCCTCCCTGATTCTTCCAAAGTGGATTCGCCCCTTGGCTCAGAACCACATGGGCTATTTTAAACTCATGATTTTTAACAATACCCACTGACAAGCTGGCTGGATTTCCATCCCTGTTGAAAATCCATGGGCTCATTCTCTGACTGGCCAGGATGCTGAACTTCATTAAAAATGTCAGACTCTGAGGACTCCCACAGTTAGAGTCAAACAGGTATTAGCTCCACACGCTGGGCAGTGCTGTTTCTGTGAATATTTATCAAAGCAGATGAGCAACGTTCAACCAGATGTCTCCTCGTTTGAAAATCTCTGTCTTCTGTGTCAGCTAACAAGCAGGAATTTCTACCAGGGATTCCTCTGAGCACAGCAGGCTGACCATGAACTCCATGAGTTTTAGGAAAGCAATGGGTATTTGCTGTTGGCCAACCAGAATGAACATTTCCCAGAACTATCACCATCAATCACACAATGAGACACCTGCTGCTGTCTCATGTCATCTATATCCGGGTAAACTGGTAATTAGTCATATATAAAAGCAGTATAGGAAGAGAGCTGTGTTGCTATCAATTGGTTTCTAATTTCTGAACACTTAATGTTGTTTCATCCATATTTTATTTGCAATGCTATGTTTTTTTCCCCTTGTGAATTGTTTATCTCCTGGCACAATTAGGCTTTGACACAGCCAGGAAATCTCTGTTCTACCCATCTCAGGTGGTAGGGAAGAAAAGATGCATTCCAAAGCTTCAGCGAGCAGGGCCCAAGGGCAGGCAGGCCATTGGTGGCCTTCCTCCTATCTCTGTCTTCTCTTTCTCCAAGTCCAACTCTTTGGTGCCTTCCCTTTCCCTACTTGAACACTGAACCCATGAGTCACATACAGCCTCCAGTCTTAGCCCTACTCTGTCTTTTTTGCCATCATATGTTTGAGAGCCTGGTGACACATTTACCATGAAAGTGGGCTTGCCAGATAACCCACAACATCCTTAGAATGGAGCCGGTCTCTTCCTGGCTAGCTCCACATTAACCTATCCAAGGGTTTCTACCTGTGTCCCCAGTGCCTGCGCTGGCAGGAAAGATAAAGCCCAAATGTGTCAATTCTCCTCCAGGGAAGCATTCCGTCTCCTACAACCACTCCATCTTGCTGTGAGTGGACACCATGATAAGGATATTCCAGGGGATGCCCTAGAGGCAGAGAAAGAACATCTTTATCCCTATAACGTAAATTCTAATTTCTGATTAAGACTATTTAGTAAAGAGTGGAGATGAAAATGTATGAGAGCGTACAAGACAAGAAGGCTCCCTGAGTACCTCTTGTCTACTGAAACTGAATCATAATACTTCTATGGCAATGAACCTGAATTGCTTGATATCCGTTTCTGTCACAACGAGGCCTGGGTTTCTGCCTCCAAGGGAATGTGTTCATTAGAGTGAATAAAAATGTGGAGCAGGGGAGGGGAAGTGATATTCTTATCCAACCTCATGTCTTGCTCCATCAAGTTTTCACTTTTTTTTCACATCTACCTTTTTATGGAAAATTAATAGGGGCTGTAATTACTCTTAGAGAGAAAGAGGTCAAAACCACTCATTTGCTTGCAGAGAGGGCCTCAGAGGCCAAGGAGAGGCATCCGAACAGAGACACCGTTTGCCCCCTTTCTCCTCTTTTTAGGAATTAAAAGCTGGTTAACAGATCCACCAAGAGAAGGCATCACAAATGAAATTGTCCCCTTACCTGTCAGGAGTCAGAGAGGTGTATCTTCTCATGGTTGGTAGTTCGGGACAAAACTGCCAGTCCTACACACCTCAGGCCTTTCTATTTCTATTTTTTCCAAAGTTTAAAATGACACAACCATTTAAGATGCTCTTACATGAGGAAGAGGAAGACATGGAGCACAAGCCTCAGAAAATTGCTGCTCGTAAAGAAATGAAGGAGGGTAGAAAGATCCAGGAAAATGATGTGTCATCTCTACTCACACCTATGGCCAGCCTGCTCTTGCTCCCCATGTGTCCGAATAGGTTACAGGACTCCATGCTGGCTATAGCCAGGGGGCAGAATGGCGGATGCACTAGCCCTAAGAGCCAGTCGGAGCTTCCGAAGTATGTTGACCGGCCAACTGATGGTCGGCCCTGCAAACTGACCTTGTTCTTCGCTCTGTCGCTCCAGTCTTAAGATTCCTGGGAAAGCCAGTCAGGAAGAAGCATGAAGCTGAGCACGAGAGGAGGGGGGTAGGTTGCAGTGAAGATATTTTGGTAGGCATGTTCCTCCAAATTCCACTCAGATGTTTAAGAAATTCGGGGCAACTTGGCTCTCTCCTTCAATTCATGTGCTTTGAATGTCTACCTTGGTTTTTGTAGGTCAGTTTAATTCACATACTTAATTTTAAGGCCTGTCAGAACCTAGAGCCCACACAAGATTGCTCCCAATTCTTGATGTTTAGGCTGCCTTCTGTCTCTACCTTGTATCCAGGTGAGTTACCTATGTCACTGCCAAGGCAAAAGCCCCGCCTTCACCTGAGTCCATGATAGATGCATTCACCTCATACCATGCATGAAGGTGTTAACTTTAATGGAGGCATAGGGACTCAGGGAAGGGTCCTATTAACCCACAACAGGCAACTTTCAGCAAATCCTCTCTCCTTGACCCCGATGGTGTTCTTCTGTCTCCTCCCTCCCAACCCCTTTTCCAGATAATAAACATATTTCTCCTTTCGTCTTCCACAGAACAGTTGTATGCCTTCCAGTAGACCATGAAATGTCACTAGTTATCCCCAAGCTCTTCCGGGGTATGTTTCCAAACACAGAAATAGCTCTCTTCTAAAGGGGAATTCTGGTGTCAGATGTTTGTCAATTATCTTGACCATCTCAGAAATGCCATTTTTGTTTCCTATTGCTGAAGAAGATTAAAAAATGAGGCATCAAAGCAGAGCGGTGGGGGGGAGGGGAAGAAGCTAGTTAATGAAAGATAGTTATCTGTTACCTACCTGGCCTTTTCTCAGATCTTATGTTTTCCTGTTCTTGGTATTAGAGAGAAACAAATGGATTGTCTAGAAGTTTCTGTTATTTCGTTGGGACACAGCCTTGGAGGCACCACTGTTGGGTGACTGGGTTTTAAGGGTGACCTCCCTTGGATGGGTGCTTCACCACTCAGCTGTCACTTAGAGCAGAGCTGGCTGATTTTGTGGCTCCCTTTCAAAAGTGCCGTCTTTTGATTGTCATCTCTCAATGACTACTTTATCAAGTTCATTTCGTGTTATGACAATGAACTTGTCTACAGCAGCTGAGTGGTAGACTTTATGGTCCACATGGCCTCCAAGGAGTAAGAGCCCACTGGACCACCAGCTCCAGCGAGAGGAAGAGGAAGAGAGAGGCCCTCAGCCGCTGGGGAGTCCTTGCCCCCGGTCATCCCCCAACACACTGAGAATCTCCCAAGCTCCACAGTTTCCATCCCAGGCCCTCTGGACAAGGGGAGGGGCTTGTGGAGACCTACCTTGTCATGTACCATCAATAAAGTATACTGTACCCAGACCCCCCCCTAAGAAAAAGTACCATCTATCACATATTATGTTAAGTAAAGTGCAAATTAACTTCATTTTGAGAGAATATGTTGTCATGCCGGGGTCTGAGACACATTCAAGTGTTAGGGAATATACCTTTAAATGTGCTCTCTTTGCATCCAAACCATACATTGCTGAGAAGTGCCTCTGTGTTCATCTGCTCAGGCTGGCATGGCAAAATACCACAGACAGGGTGACTTAAACCACAGAAATTACTTTTCATGCAGTCCTGGAGGTCAGAAGTCTGAGATTGGAGTGCCATCGGGCTTGGTTTCTGGTAAGACTGCTCTTCCTAGCTTGTAGATGGTGGCCTATCCACTCCGTCTTCACGTGGCCCCTTTGTGCAAGCATGGGGAGAGAGATCTTTGGTGTCTCTTCCTCTTATAAAGGCACCAGTACTATCAGATTAAAGCTTCACCCTTATGACACACAGTTTAACCTTAATACCTCCTTATAGGCCCCATCTCTAAATATAGGCACATTGGGAGTTAGGTCTTCAACATAATGTATTTGGGAGGAACACATCTCACTCCATTAACAGCTTGAAATCAAAGTTCTCCTAAATGGGACATCTTCAGAAATGGCCCTGTCAAAACAGCTACCACCTTTCATAGCACAGATGATTTCTGAGATAAAGCCATATATATGAGTTTCACAGCTTTAAATGCTTTATAGCTTTAACATGTTTTATAGCTTAAACATGTTTTTAGAATCATTATCTCATTTGGTTCTTACAACCATGAGAAAGAGGCAAGGCAGATAGCCTTATCCTTACTTCGAGATGGAGGAACAGGCTTGCAGAGGATAGCTAGTCTTGGATATGGCTTTGGCTGGTGAGGGGCAGAGCTGGGACGGAGTCCACATTCTTGGCTATATGATGTTCTCAGGGCAAGATTTATGCCTCACTGTGAGGCCCAACATCCACACACTTGCACAGAAACCACAACAAGCATTTTCAAGAACATAGAAAATAAGAAGATAGCATCAGACACATTAAAATGTTTGTCTTGGTGGTAAGCGGAAGAGAGGGGGAGTAAATAATGGTGATAAAAGGGAAAAATCAGACAGATAGAAACAGGAGAGGGATCCGACCCCAAGCCAGGCAATAGCATGACATGAACTAGAGGCTATAATTAACTCGGACTTCCACACCTGTCAAACAAAGGAAAGAAGGGGCTCTATGTCCAAAATGTCTCCAATGTGAGGGAGTCAGGGAAAGCAATCAAAACACCCAATCTGACTTATCTGAGCCACCATCTTGTAATATACATGAAGAAAAACTTGGAGTTTTGCTAAAAGTAGTTGTCATTCCTAAACCTTACATCATGGTGTCCTTGTCCCCTTGGAGTTTTAGCCTAATTGATGTTGAATTATCTGTGGCAGCTTTGCTCTTTTGAGAGGCTGATTTCCGAGGTAAGAACACAACTTTGGAGCGAGGCATGTCCAGGCTCAAGGCCCAGGTCCTCCTGTTGCCTAGTAGGAGAAGCAACTATGAGGGACAGGTTCTCTCATCTGTAAGCTGGGACCAAATTACAACCCCTTTCAGGGTTTTATGAGCTCAAGAGCCATGTGTGTCAGGAGTCTAGTATGAGTGTCTGACAATGTAAACAATAAAGGCAGGGTTTGCTCTTTTAATTTCAAGTGAAGTGTCAGGGAAGGATGGATTGAGATGCTTAGAGGTGATTGTATCTTCCCAAGGCCCACAGACAATTAAAAAGTGACCAGACTTAGTAATCTGTTTTGCATTGGGGAAGTCACATATGAAAGCATAAAGCCATGAAGTTCCGTGCTTATTCCATAGCGACCATAATTAAGGTATTTGCCAGAATTCAATAGTAACAGCATATGTTCTTTATTAACTTTTTCAGAAATTATGTTGTTGAAGGAATTATCTCATGATTCCCTGAAGAAAACACCTAGTTCTTGTTAATCACAGAGAAAAGAGTGACCTTGGACCAAGAAATGGTCAAATATGGAAGTCCTATACTGCTCAGGAACTTACTAACTTTTAAAGGTGGCTAAGTAGGAAAGAGCCCTGTGCAAAGGATCGCACAATGCTTTGTTGGCAGTAGGAAAACTCCTATTTTTAAAAGAAAATTACTTTCTCAGCATTAGAAATCATCTTTCCCTACTCTTTTCCACAAGATTTAATGGTAAATGGGGGTCACCTTGGAATGATTACAGTGAATGAGCATTGTAACTTCTATGTGGAATTTATTTGTCCATGAAAGAATTAAACTCTCCTTTGCCTTTGAGTGTGTGTGTAATGTGTGTGAGAGAGAGGAGAGAGGGAGAGTGAAAAAGAGACAGAGAGTCAGAGTTAGACAGTTACTAATAGAATGAATATAGGTCAACTCTCTATCTGAAAGAAGATCTGGGTCCCCCAGGTGAAATTTCAGAGAGGCTTCCCTCTTTGTTAACTGCAAAGTAAGCAGATACAGAACTTTCTTAAATTCCAGACTCTTCATGGATTTTAAGGAGATCGATTGAAAGAGAATATTAAGATTCCACTTGCAGTCTCTCTTGTTCTGGGTTTAGCTTCTTCTCCTTTATCTTGGCATTTTGCCCTTGCAGACCAGAACCTTCCGAAATGGACACTTCATCATAAAGGAACGTCCTGTGTCTCCATTGCTACTCCATGGTTCATATTACATTTTCCTTCCCTTTTACATTTACACTTGTTAAATGAGTTAATACAGATCATTTCCCATGACCCCCTTCTTCAATTAGTCCCCTGTAATCTGCATATACCCTCTACTAAGAGCTACTCTTAAAGTTTCTAATGATTTCTGCATCAATTTTCATATCTTTTCTTGATCTATAAGTTCATTATATGCATTGGATATCTACTCTTTCCTATCTACACCTCCTCCTTTAAAAATTTGTGGATTCATACATTTCTCAATTTCAAATCCTGAGTCTTAAACTTGTTTTTGCTTCAGTCTGAAATATTCCATTGCATGGGTTCAACTTCTAGTTCTTCCGATTTAATGAGTTATATAAAAATTTTGAAATGTGTTCATTTTATGTTTTTCATGTTATATGAATCATAATTTTACCATCTTATAAACATTATAACAATTGTTTTCTAACTCTGTGGGACCTCAGAGATCTCCAAAAACATGTATAAACTATAATTTATTACTATAACAGAAACTCTCCCAGCCTCACTTGACTTTCTGATTGGTTTCTTCAGTGCCCGTAATCTTTGGGGCCCGAAACATCCGGAAGAAATACGGTGATCTGTTTCAGTGCAATTTGATTCTGTCCATACACTAGGGGCTCTCAAACTTGAACCTATATCAGAACCAGCAAGATTGCTGGACCCAATCCCAGAGTTTTGAGTCAGTAGGTCTGAGGTGGGCCCAAGAATTTATAATTCTAACAAGTTCTCTGGTAATGCTGTTGCTGACAGTCCAGGGGCAACACTTGGGGTAGCACCATCTGAAAGAAAGTAACTCTAAATATACTGATTATATTGCTTAGAAAGATCATCTAATATTGGTCCAAAGTTTCCACTTTATCAAAAATAGCTCTTTTTTCCCTAATAAATTTGACAACCTTTTTCTCATTTGATTAAACATTACTGGATTTCTCTTAAATATATTAACCCACTGCTCCCATCCCCTTCACCCAAATTCTTTGTATCCAAAAAGTAAGTCAAACATATGCATCGTGTTTTTAGTTTGAATTGGTAAACTCAGACAATCCTCTTTGCTCCCTACCTCATGCCCTACTCCTGCAAAAAAATTCCCTACTCTGTTTCTTAACCCTTATCATGAGGCCCCCTCAAGTTCAAAATATAAAAATCACAGTGTAACTTTGAATAAATATTTTTATGATGTAGAAGATGAAGGGATAGTGAATATGTGTTATTTCAACTCTATTATATGATCACTGATTGATTTTAATATCAATATTGCTAAGTTTGCAGTCTATTTTTATCAATAATATGACAGTTGCATATGCAGTCAATTTGGGGTATAACTGAAATGAAGTGTAAAAATATATCTCCAAGATCTATATATGCACAGCTTACTGCTTATGTAATTCTGCTATTAGGCTGTCCTCGCTAACATAACTTCAGCATGCCAGTATAGTTCTTTGTCAACATGGTTTTACTATTCCAAGAATCTCTTGCCCAGGAAGATAAATGTTGCAAATAACCCCATTTGCTTATTCCAGGAGCTTCCCAAAACACCATTTAAATGAATATCAAAGCATTCAACTCTTCACTAGATAGCCTCAGACATCTGTTGACTCCTCACAGTTCCTTAAAGCCCTTGACTTAAAATCTTTGCTTTGCATCCACAAATCCTAAACTATTATATCATGATATTTATTCAGGCTTAATCAAATACCTGCCCTGAAAAGATTCACTATAAACCAGACTCCAGAACTTTATATACATTACTGTCTAGGACTTTGTCAAGCAGTGCTCTCAAAACAAATAAAAATAAACTCAGCCTTATATTATCAATAGGTTATGTTAGTGGTTTATTTGTTTGTTTGTTTAGGGAGCCAAAATTTGACAATCTTGGAGTTCCCATCAACGTTCTACTTAGACTTCCTCACTGTTGAAGCCCAAGGCTCTTGACTAGGGCATTGCTCCTCTGAGTGTCCTTGACCTCCTGTAGGAGAACTTGTTAGAAATACAGTCTTAACCCTACCCCACCCCACCCCCAACCCTACCCAATCAAAAACTCTGGTGGTGAGCTTCCAAAGTGCCAATTTAACTTCCAGGAGAAAGAAACTCACTTTAAGAATGTTTTCTTATCTTCTTAGATTTGTTTTATTCTTGGTGCAAACTGCTTTAGTACGACTCCTTGTTTCTATCTTTGTCACCTTGCTTGTACATTTATAAGAGAAAGTTTATAGAAAAGAGATCCCAATAAATCCCTTCTTCAAACTGGCCCTTGAAACTGTGAAATGTGAAAGTTTTCTTATTAGAACTTAACCTAAAAAAAAAAAAAAAAAAGACCTTAACCTTTGCACAAACTGTACTGGTCACTTCCCAAACCCGGGAGAACTTTCCTCAGTCTTGATTTGCTTTGTCTGTGGCAGTCCAGTTCTGGAAAAGATCTCTTCAAGCTTTTCTGTCTTCTGTGATTAGAGATGGCCTGGCCATCAGGCTGAGGGGCTTGAGCCATGAGGTACCCAAACACCCTTTTGACTGACTGACTCTCCCCAGACTCCCATGGGTTTGTCTCCCTCCATGCATTATCTGCACACCCTCTCCCTGGGTGTCCAGTCCTCACATTTTTACACTCCAACTACAAGTCATGAGCTTCACTTTCTAAATGACATAATTCACCAAAGATAATTTAGAGTTGCAGTAGTCACTTTGGGAGAATTTCGGTAGAATCAAAATTCTTCATTGGAGAGACACCTTAGAAACAAAAAGGGAACAACAGTGCAAACATCCACCATCTGCAAATTAGGTATAAGGAAATGTCTAAAAGAAATTCAGATCCAAAATTGTTTCCTTAAGAAAATTTTCAACCAAAGCAAAAGAAAATGTGAAAAACATAAAGTTATCTCCCTATTGGATTTCCTCAGATCACAAGATGAACATAATCACCTTTATCTTTTTTTTTAAGATTTTATTTATTTATTTGACAGAGAGAGAGAGATCACAAGTAGGCAGAGAGGCAGGCAGAGAGAGAGGGAAGCAGGCTCCTCGCTGAGTGGAGAGCCCCGACGTGGGGCTCGATCCCAGGACCCCGAGACCATGACCTGAGCTGAAGGCAGAGGCTTTAACCCACTGAGCCACTCAGGTGCCCCCATAACACCTTTATCTTTTTCTTCCTTTTCTACCATATGACACACCTTCACTCTCCTCCATCAGATCTCTCCCTCTGGCACTCTCCCCTTGCTGCCTGGCTGGTCAGAAACCCCCAAAGCTCAATTAACTCTTAAAATTAAAGCACACTCAGAGCAGGAAAAACCTCTTTCACTTGGTTTTAAGCCCAGGTCTCACTCTGGGCTGAGAGCCATTCTCAAATAGTTTCCAAACCTCTATAAGATAGAAGGAAATTTGCAGAGGAATGCGGGAGAGTTTTAGAAGCCAATACTCCAAGACTTCTAGATTTATACCAATTAGTTAATGCATTAGTGGAAACTTGGATACAGAAAATTAGGAAAATAGGGCAAATTGGGAAGATCTCAAGAACAACTGAAAAGAGCCTAATTATGGAGGAATCTAGAGAGGTTTAGAAAAGATGGACATGCCAGGTAACAGTCTTCTGGTGGCTATCCCCAAAGATTTCCTGATGAGAATGCATTGGCTGGAATATAGGCTCATAGGCAAAGCAAGGATGAGTTCACATGGTACTTCGAGAACAGGCTGTTCACTACTTTTAGACAAAATTTAGAAGTAGGTCTTGAGGCAGATGTGATCCCAGCTTTCTTTTCACTTTTTGTTAATAGCCTTAAGCTAGAAAGAGGGAATCAATATGAGAGCAAAAACTAGAATGGTTAATAGCTCCATTACCAGGCCTTTAATACTTTGCTGAATATTTTGAAAAAAAGCTTAGAACAAAACCAGAATAAGACTCGGGACAAATATGTGGGTTTACGGAAAACAAAAACAAAAAATTAGCTAGACGATCCCACCCCAATCAATCTATGTGGGAAAAGGTCATCTTTCGTGAAGACATAAAATGTAAACAAAAGGTTACTGTAAACAAAACTGCATTGGAAAAAGAATTATCTTGTGTTAGCCAAGAATCTATAGGAACAAAATGTAGTGAATAATCAGTGAAGGTGCTTTGAGGGGGAGCTGCGTTAGCTTCAAGCTTACCAGGAGAAATTTCTTTAAATAATGAAGGGAAACCTTGCAAATTTTTTATTGATACACGTGCTGCAATATCCACCTGAAATCCTACCAGTTATACAACCTTGCCTTTGGAGCGAACTATTAGACTATATTAAAACAGAACACAGAACTATTAGAATATTCAGGTGGCGGGTGTCTCATAATCCTCAGACACTCCTTGTGTCCCAGTCCATAACTGTCGCCCTGGGGTCTCTAACCAAGGAACACGTTTTTCTGCTTAATGAACATGCACACCTGTTAACTTCATAAAGAGTAGTTTACTGTGCAAATTGAATTACCAGACTAATATGCTAATAGTTCTTTTCTTGAAATACCTGCAGGCCCCCTATTCATCCTAATGGCATAGCTAATTTGGACAGTGACCTACCAATGTCTGCGTATCTAAATCAGCCCACATTGCGGATCTGAAGGAGACACCAGACTTCCTCCTGGTAAATAGTCTACTTACACAGAGTTCCTGAGGCTGCACCAATCGGGGTTAAGACTGCCCCATCTAAATGTCAACCCAAACTCGCATAATAGTTTCTTCACCAGAATTAAAGATGGACTACAACCAATAGCCAAAAGTCTAATAAAGGACTCATAATACCTTATAGCGTTCCCTTTAACACTGCTATCATCACTACTAATAACCCAGGGGATGGAATATATATTTGTCCAGGCCATGAAGATAGTTACTCCCTGCTTCCCTCCAGTTACCAAACCCAAATACTATTTTAAGTGGCTCCTGAGGCTTCCATTGCATAGTAGTATATCTGTGTTCTGCTTGTTTTGGTGTCTCTTTGGGTCAAAATAATCAACAATTGTTTGTCTTCTAGAAAAATCCACAATACATCTGACTGCTCTGGCCTAAAGTACTATGAAAGTTCCCTCCTACTTTTCACAAGTTCTTCCACCACCAACTTTAGGACCTAAATTTCCTCATGATTTGATTCTTATCCAATATGTGAATGACCATTTTTTGTGTTCTTGAGATGGGGTGAGCTCTAAGATTCATGCCATCCCTCTGCTTACTGTTTTAGCTCAGAAGCAGCATAAGATTTTCAAAGAGAACCTCACAATTTTGTCAAAGTCAAGTTCATCGCCTAGAACAAGATTTATCCCGAAGAGGTAAATTTCTTTTTCTTAACAGGCATGGCCTTGCCAAACTTTCCCAGGGCAGGAACTGAGAGATGATGAAGAGGATTCTAGAATCTCACTGACTACTGCGGTTCCTAGCTGTTCTGAATCTCCACATCATTGTATGACTCAACCAAATCCTCAGTAAGCAACCCCTTCGGGAATCTAAGCACAAACACTCCTTTCTTGAGTTACAATTAACTCTTCAAAAACCTCCCACTGTGGGCCTACCTAATTATCACACGTTTGTGTGATTATATATAATATGAGAGATTTGAACAAGGCCTGGGTGTTCTGACTCAGCTTTTTGTGAATCATCAGGGCCCAACCGTGTATTACAGTTTCTCTCTTGACCTGGTGACAAAAGTCTACTCACCTTGCTAAGGGCACTAGCCACAGCAGCTAAACTAGTGGAGGTTCTGTCAACTCCTTTCTTAGCATCTCCTTCAAACTGGAGTCCCTCTTGGGGCAGATTCTTTGTTGCTCGTGGAAAATAAACATCTCTCTGCAAGTAGGCTTACCTCCTACAAAATCCCATTCTTTCTGCCTCACATATTTCTATACATCATTATAATGCTTTGAATACTGCTCCTCTCCTTCCATTATCTTTAAGAAGGAGGCACTTATGACTGTTGAACATCTGTTCGCGAACTATCTAGGTCCTTGAATAGATATGCTAGCAACTACTTTAGAAAATCAAGACTTAGTTTTGTTTGTTGATGGGATAGATCTTAAGACTGAAACAGGGAAAATAACAGATGGTTCAGAATAGAGCTGCCATGTAATCTCGACCTCTAAAGGGAACAGGTGCTATTTTAGAGAAAGAATATTGTGATTACAGCGCTGTAGACCTTTTTGGTATCTAAAATATTACTAACAGAATCCAGGGATGCAAACAAAGAAATTACAAATTTAAAGATTTTTGCTAGTAATTCCATATCTATTTCTGCAGGCTCATCAGATGGGTGATAGCATCTACTCTCCGAGTTTAGTTTGGGTACTCATGATTCCTGGCTGAAAAGCGGGATGCGAACTCTGGTTGTAAGCCTGGTCGTGCTATTTGTCTGAGTTGCAATGTTCAGATCTGTGATCGCCAGAGTTTTGCGTACCATGTGTAGCTGTGGTCTCATCCAATGATCTAACGAATGGCCATTCGGCAAAAAGAATAGGAAAACAGACACTCAATGGGGATTGAAATGACCACCCCGGAAACATGACACTTGATTTTGATACCTCAAATTGTGGCAAAGCTGTGGCTTGATCATGTTCCAGATATTAAGGAACTATCTTTCAGGTCAGGCTGAAGAAGCTGAGAGCCAAGAATATCTATGCCCACTCAACTTTGTCTACAATGTCGTGAGTTTAGAATTCCATTGTCTTCACTAACATGGTTTCAGTGTTCCTCTGTCTTCCTCATTATGATTTTATTATAACTTCATTGTTTGTTCTAGAAACTTCCTGAAAAACACAGTTATGTGAACATCAAACTATTCAGTTTTTCAGCAGACACCATCAAACAACTGTATTCCCCCACATTCTTCAAAACACTTGCCTCAGAATGTTACTTTGCTATGCCTACCAATCCTATACTATTATATTATCCCAGTTCTGCAATCTTCTGCAAACCAAGCCTTTTCCGCTTGGAGACACTACGAACATTCCGTCAAGTATTATTCTCTCTTACTACTTTTACCAAGACAAAAAAACCCTTGACTTGGTCTTATCAACAGGTTATTTGGGGAATCAGTAGGCCTATATAACAGACCTAACATTGGTCTGGAGAGCTTCATTCAGTAAGTCTGGGAAGGGCCTAATCAGACTCTTGATGATGCTGAAAAAGGTGATACAAGGACCACAATTTAATGTTCTATCATCCAGATGTGTTTTATCCTTTCAAAATCTGATAAAGAGTGACTTAGTTAACTCATTAGTCTTTGAGGCTAGGCCAATTGCAGCGGCATATACTCTAGTCCTTCTGTTCATGGGTTTGGCTCTAAACTGTTACAATTCAGAAACTCCACTTAAACAATTTATCCCTGGCAGATAAAACCCAGGAGCACTGATGCTCGATGCCTAATCTCAAAAGGATCTGTTCACATTCACAGTGCACATTTCTAATAATAGGACTACTCTTATTATCAGTAAAATGTGGGAAATGAAATTAATAACCAGTATGTGTTTACTTAATACACTAAATGAATAGATTTAAAGAGTGATTCAAACAGGGGGGGCCTGCGTGGCTCAGTCGGTAAATTGTCTGCCTTTGGTTCAGGTCATGATCCCAGGGTCCTGGGATTGAGCCCCGCATCGGGCTCCCTGCTCAGCAGGAAGCCTGCTTCTCCCTCTCCCACTCCCCCTGCTTGTGTTCCCTGTCTGGCTGTCTCTCTCTCTGTCAAATAAATAAGTAAAATCTTTTAAAAAGAAATAAACTAAAAATAAAAAATAAAAATATTAAATAGGGACACCTGGGTGTCTCAGTTGGTTAAGTATCTGCCTTCAGCTTAGTTAATAATCCCAGTGTCCTGGGATCGAGCCCTGCATCAAGTTCCCTGCTCAGTGAGAAACCTGCTTCTCCCTCTCCCTCTGCCCCTCCCCCACCCCGCTTTCTTTCACTCACACTTTCTCTCAAAGAAATAAAATCTTTCAAAAAAAAATAATTCCAACAGATTGTGACAATTTAGAGCACTGTTTGCTCAATATACTAAAGAAATAGAGTTGGGAAATAATTCATATAGGTTGTGACAAACTAGAGCATTGTTTTGTTTGAATATATATACACATATATAAACACATATACAAACAAAACCTTACAAATTGGTCCGGGTGGGGGAGAATGAGAGTTTCTACCTGCATGCAAAAGATCCAGACCTCAAAAGAAAGAGGCTATTGGAGGAGAGAAAATAAATGGTACTTATATATCAACTTATTACATGACAACCACATTGTGATAACATTTGGTCAATTTTAGCAGAAATTAGAAATTCCCATTATTTTTTTAAATGATTTTTATTTATTCATTTGCGAGAGAGAGAGTGCGTGCACACAGGAGAGCATGAGCAGGAGAGAGAGTCAGAGGGAGTGGAGATGCAGGCTCCCCGTTGAGCTGGGTGCCAGAGGGGGCTTGATCCCGGGACCCTGGGATCATGACCCGAGCCGAAGGCAGAGGCTTAACTCACTGAGCCACCCATGTACCCCAGAAATTCCATTATTAATTAAGGAAATAAATAAACAAAAAATGAGATCTCAGGAAGCGATATTTGGATACCCGAGCCATGCCTAGATCCTGTTGTTTTTGTAATTCATGCCTGGTTTAGTATGTGCATGGCTCATCTAGGAAGACATGGATTTTAGAAATAGAAATAATTTTCTTCTAGAAATAAGTTTTCTGAGCCCGGGATAGAGCTAAGCTGAGGGCAAACTGTCTTGTTTCTTACTCATGCCTTAGTATATCCCTGTAATGATAGGAATATATTGGTTGTAACACGAGGTTACTTTTGTGAATTAATACTAATTGTTTCACTATTCACTTATCACTTCTCTAGATTTCATGGGATCACCACCCATATGTAGTTGCAAGATTAAAATTTACAACATTAATTCAGTATCCAAGTGTACACTGCAGGATGTGACTAGTGAGCAGCCGAAGGGTTCTGTTGTGAAATGCTTTAGAAATGCAAAGCAACGCACAGTGAGGCGGGATTCTCTGCTTCAGGATTTCTAAAAGCTTTTAACGTGTTCATGGGCGCTGTGAAGCTTTAAGGGGCATTAGAGCATGCAGTGTTTCCCAAATTATTTAACCAGGGAATCCTTTTACTGGGGAAATGCTGCTACATCCAGTGCATTTTTAGTGATCATTGCGATATCTTCTTAGGACTCTAACATCGCTACTAAGTACATTGAAACATCCCAGTGAAGTTACTGGGATGTGCTTCTCTCTAGGTGGTGGTGAATTTCATATATTTTTCCTTGAGCTGTCTCTATAATTTGGACAGACATCCTATGGGGTCCAGAGTGCCCTACATGTTCTCATAGGGACCTATGAATCCTCCCTCCGGCTCCCGTTACTATTATTGTAACTACTTGCATATTATGGGGCTTACCACCGGATTAGGAACTCCCCAGGGCAGGGATTTAGTCCCTCATTCTGTCTTTGCCAACTTGAGCAGCCCCTCCTCATACATCCCAGGCACGTGGAGATTTTGTTGTCAATCCAGTTATAGCCAAATTGCAAGCCAAGGCAAAATTTTGATCCATGGTTGACCCTAAGATTCCTCTTTACCCTTTTCATTTTATTAACTCATCATTGACATTTTGGGGAGATAGTATCCAGGCTGCTTTCTGTTTTACACTAAGCAGCACTTATTTTCGGCATCATCGACAAGATAAACCTGCTTGGTGGGGGTAGAAGTGAGGAGAGGAGAACGGGATACAGGAGGATCGTGTGGGGCAGGAGTGAGCTTTCGAAAGCATACCCGTACACATCCCCACTGCTATGTGTGGCTGTTCACAATTTGCCAAGCAGTAAACATGGCTCATGAGATTCACGGGATATAATCATCAGACTGTTCTAGATTTTGATGAGCTCACGTGGGTCAGATTTACACTACAATGACTCAATTCTTTCCAACAGTTTTATAATGTCATTTTATGTAAATTAAAAAAACTGATTTGAAGTAAAAATTTAAAAATCAGTATTTTAATACTTTTCAAAAGTGGGCTAAAAATAGTAATATCAGGAACTAATTGTAATTACATCCCATGGCAGCCTGGGAACTCATCTCATTTAATTACAGATTCAACATTTGTGCTTTCTGGAAAAGGACAGAGCTGGACTGAGGGTAAACTGTCAATTAATTTTTCATAATTACCCACATACAAAACTCAAAAGAGTACCAAAAAAATAAGGTATCTATAAAAGACTATCTGAGCAGAGCATACACTGCAAATATTCAAAAATAGGACACTATGTCACCAATTGGAATGCTTTCAAAATGAGAGATTAGTGCCAGGTTGGTTAACTTTGTAGAAAGTGCAAATAAATTGCATGTTTCTAAACAAATGCTTGTCAGGGACACAATATCACATGGGCGCACTCATTTGGTCAAAGGAAAGAACCTCTTATGTGTTGTGTGCCCTTCCAACTAAAAATTAGCGATTCAGTTTGAACAAACCTAAGAAGTTTAAAATATCCCTTCATCTAGCTTTTCTCTGCTTTCTTTGTTTTTATTGTTTATTTTTCTTATTTTAGTATCAGTCCTGAGGTCTCCTCCCACTCATAGAGTTTTGGGCAGAGAACATGCCAAGTTTTCCTACTTGTGTTTCTTCCTGAAATTGGATTGGTAGCCTGGGGAGGAGGGACTGATCTTGACCTTTGTTTTAAAAAAAATGCCTTGTAAAATGTCCACCTCTGTTCTCATTCCATTTAGAGAGTGGACATAATGCCCAAGGAAATGGACACATTGGTATTCTGGCCTAAGTGTCCTGCTGTACCTCCTCGAAGTTCACACCGTGAAACCTGGTGGTCCCTCTCTATAGCCACGCCCTCAGTGACTTTGCAGCTGCTCTCATAAAAGAGGTAGGATGGAGTCCCCATACCTAGCCTTGCCATTTGCTTTGACAAACAGGATTTGGTAGAAGTGGCGATGTGCCAGTTCTCAACAAAGCCCTCCGTCTGCACCCCCAGCGTGGGCCAGTGTAGGAGAACATACCCAGTTAACTCCCTAGTGAGTGAAAGAACCCAAAGAACCCAGCCAGGTTGCTGGAACCATCCAGTCAGGCCACCCCACGCCCCCCAACAGCCAGCCAACCTGAGACATCCGGGAAAGTCCAGCTGTGAGCAGAGGAGTCCTGCTGAGATCAGCTGACCCTCACATCCCATGAACTAAAGACATGCTTCTCATTGAGGTTTTATGGTTGCCATACCGATTATCGTACCAACAGAAAACTCTTACCCCAGGGAGTGGCCATACCATGAATGCGATTGGCTCTTGGCCTCCATCAAGGGCTCACTCCTATCGTTTAATTAACCTCACCAAAACACTAGCTGATTTTGTATGGCAATGGTTTTTCGATCCTACCTCTTGTGCTGGGTGGTGTGGTGTTAGTGGTGTTTTACTGTATTTACATTAAATTTTCAACTGATGAATTCAGAAAGGCCTCTGAAAAAGTTGGTTGACTAAATCAGCTGGATGGGGGAGTGGTTGGGTAGGGAGAAATCCAAGAGCAAACGACATTCTTTAAAAATGTACATACAGGGGCGCCTGGGTGGCCCATTCAGTTGGGAGTCCAATTCTTGGTTTCAGCTCAGGTCAGGATCTTAGGGTCATGAGATCAAGCCCTGCTTCAGATGCCCCACTCAGGGGGCCGTCTGCTTGAGATTCTCTGTCCCTTTGCCTCCCCCGCCCCCCGCCCCACTCATGTGCTCTCTCTCTCAAATAAATAAATGCTTTTAAAAAAATATTCACTTAATCTTAATGATAGAGAGAAGTAACAAGCTGAAGGCTTAGTGTAAAAACAAAACGTTTTTTTCTGTTCTCATTCCCATTTTTAAGTACCTACTCAGTAGGTCACTGGAACGCAACAATTGTTTCCTTAGGAATATTTAATGTGAATATTACTTTGGGGTAGACAAGATGTTTGAAATGTGTGTTCATTAGAATATATCCATTTTATTTTACTAAATTACATGCTTGGGGATTTTTCTATTTCATAGTGAGCTTTTACTTTTAGAATCAAGTATACAATTCTCAGCACTATTTCCCATGGGATGGCTTCAGGAAGGGATTAAGCCCACTATCAGAATGGTTAAAATTCAGTGCACGTGTAAAAAGCACATTATTTAAGGGCATGAGGCTAAAAGTGGATTTGGAAGCGTAATCAAGTATATACTGACAGCACCTGAGTTACTAAAACAGAAGCCCAATAGGGCTTCACGTACATGTTTTTTTTAAGATTTTATTTATTTATTTGACAGAGAGAGATCACAAGTAGGCAGAGAGGCAGGCAGAGAGAGAGGGGGAAGCAGGCTCCCCGCTGAGCGGAGAGCCCGATGCGGGGCTCGATCCCAGGACCCTGAGATCATGACCTGAGCCGAAGGCAGAGGCTTTAACCCACTGAGCCACCCAGGCGCCCCTTCACGTATATGTTCTTAACATCCAACATTATTTCTCCCTATTGATGAGCTTTCTATTTGTAAAGGAAATTGAGAATTATATAAATAAGGGAGAAGAGAGAAAGAACAGAGAAAGAACGAGACAATGAGAACAAGAGGAACGATGTATTAGTGGGTATGAGAGAAGATAGAGGAAAAAATGCAGATTTATCAGTATACAGGCTCTTTTTATATTTTATTTTCATAAAAGTACACTCGGAGCTCAGATTCTATCAATGAACACACCTGAAGAATATCAAAGTCATCTTGTGTTAAAATTACTTTTATTCAGGATGAAAAATACAACATGTAACCGGATTAGATGATCGTCTATGATTAGTTCTTTACCACATATTTCAAATGAACTACATACTTATTTCCCCTTGTTGTTACTGTGATATATTTCTTTTTTATTTATTATTACTTAGAAGGTTACAATGTAGTGTTTTCTGTAGCTTTTCCTTAATAGCAGAGAGAAGACATGTTGCACACAATTATAAGCAGAGAAAAATGAATACATATTTTTTTCAATGTAAGAACAAGGAAGACACCAAATCTACAACTTGTAGTTCAGAGTTCAGGGAAAGGTTTTTTTTTTCTTTAAATAGGTGCTTTTCTTGGGTTTGATGTGGCCCGATAAAAGCTCTAGATTTTGCGGACTGCAGCGGCATAAAGCTATTTCCAACACAGTGGATGAAGATGGATCTGAGGTAGAAAGGTGGTCATGGCTTTCCTCTTATATAAAACAATTTTCTTCTCAAAATATCTATGCTGCAAATAGACACCCTTGCCCCCCAACCCACCCAACCTATTCTAAAAGAATAGCAATTTCAAACTTTAAGCCTCCTTCTGGTCAAATCCCAGGTCAAGAGAACCCAAAGTTAAAATGTCCTGATGTTTTAAACGCATGTATGCTGAATCAAAACACATTATTTTCACTTTTTTTTTTTTTTTTGGTTTCTCTACATTTGGTGATTATGGAACGTGTTTCAACTGAATCAATTAAATGTTAAATCAGAAGCTGAACCGAACACCTAACTGAATGTACTCAAAGGTACAGGCAGGGTACCACCATCTAAGTATTAATTTCATTCCTCTGTGGAAGCAGTGACATAGGCTTTTGACAAACATCCTTTCCAAATATATTGATCAAATGAAAAGTAATAAAAAAGATGTAATCATTCACCCAAAAGGTAAAATGAAACATGTGTTAAATTTGTGTCTGCTGTCGGAAAGAAAACAACTGGGAATTTCGAGAACTACAAATGACTTGAGTAAACATAAACAAAACTAAAATTCTCTTCAAAGGGAATTAAAGACAAAGATGTGTCCTGGTAGCACAATGAAGGAAAGGTCTGCTGTGTATTTAATGATGAAAATCAAGACCTCGCAACTAAGGAAACGTTATCCCATGTTTTGTTTCTATGTCAAAATGAAAATATACTTAAATGGGTAACCTTTGGTGAAATGATCTTTGAGATTATTAGAATCCTACTTTGAGTCTCCTATATCATATAGCCTGGGACATGAAATAAATAAAGAAATCAAGACCTACTTACATAGAGCAGGGAAATAAAATGCAGGAAACAAATCCCAATGGGAATGCCAGGTAGGTCCCACAGGGCTTTTACTGTGTTTATCCAAGTGGTCGCTAAAGAAGTGAAATGTATGATGTCAAATAAAGTTCAGCGGTCGGTATACACAGAAATGTAGCCTAAGTCATATACATCAATATTTGATTGAAATATATGAACTTAGTAATTTGGCCAAATCATAGAAACAGACACAAGGAAATCCATTTAGTCATGTGGCTGATGAATTATAAATAACCAAAACGTAATGGTAAAGGAGTGGAAAAAACAAATGACGTTATTGTGCAAGGTTAATATGAAGGAATGTAAAAATGTAACATTTTTTTCTAATTCTTATGCAATTTTTGTCATGGTTATTAAAAAGAAGGTATCATATTAGAAAGCCCCCACCCACTTTCCCAATGTTGTATACAGTATACAAATCAGTGACAAATGTATTACCATTTCCAAATACCACTCTGTTCATTAATTTACAGTTGCATAGAAAGGGAAGAAGAAAACAATAAACAATAATATATGATTATTATAAAAACAAAATATCCTTTTCTCTTTGGATAGTCAGTGTTTTACTCCTTCAGTAGAACACACAGTCAGCGCTCAACAGCATGTTTCATAAGGAGCCATGGAGCTTCCGAGTCAATGGAACTTGGAATTGGCATTTGCTGAAAAGGGCAACACCGGCAGTCAGGAAATGTCGGTTGGCTAGATGGATACTTCACATTGCCTGCAGGAAGGGAAGCAGTGCTGTCAGAGCAACATTTACATAGAACATTGCAGGTAGGAGGGACCGGTCACATCTCCTCTGAGAAATCAAAGTGCTTCTTTCAGAACGAGTCAAATCCCATTTTGCTCTGTTTGAAGGGAACCCTCTATTCCCCTGTGACTTTTGCTCCCCGGGATGAGGTCTTTCTCTTTCATGCAGAAGGTATCTAGTCTGCTTTTTATCATTGCAGCCAACAGAGAGGACCTTTTGGAAGACTTTTCTCGTGCCCAGGCTGGAAACCATGTTAAAATCAAGAGGGCTTGGCTTTTTCTTGCTGGAGGTACCAAGGGTGAGTGAATGAGGCTGGTGCAAGCACCCTGTCTCTCCCTGGGGCACATGGGAGGTCTACGGCTAAGGGGGTACCCTTAACAATTCCAGCTGGTCCCCGACCCATGCTGGGGTCCAGACAAGAGGAATGAAAGACAGGACTTACAGTCTCAGGGTATGTAGTGGGTCCAGTTAACGGACCTGGGCCAATGTATGTAGGCCAGAGAAGACATAAATCTGGGCCACGCCCAGGGGAGTGGCATCAGTCTTTTAAAGGGAATGTCAAAGGGCTGGATCCATCATCGTTAAAATCTGTGTCCTTTGATTCTCCTCTGAATACGTCCTCCAGCTGCTTGCTCTAATCAATACCCAGATCTCCCTTGAAGACACAACTTCCTCCACGACCTCCTCACATATGATTGTTTTTTTTATCTCCTGTACTCTTCATGTATTGGATGAGTGCTTTCTAGGTCCACATTATGTTTTTTCAGGCCTTTTTCTCTCTCTCCCCACCCAACTTGGAATCTCACGCCATCAGACTATACCACCCACCATATGGTCATCTTCTGACCCCTTGGGTCATGTTCCCTTACTTTTTTGAAGAATGGCCCACTGTCATCGAGCTAAAACTATGTTTAAATCTCAGTGATTTCAATACCCACACAATACCCACAGATGATTCTTCCAAAACTCTAGCCTCTCAGTTTCTTGAGCTCTTCTCCTCCAGTGAAGCTGTCCCCCAGCCTTGTCAGCCACACAAACTTCCAAATGGACCATCACCAATACCTCAACCCCTCCAACACTTCAATTTCAATCCTCCTGCCTTCTGACAACTACCCCTACTTTTCCACTTACTTCCATTAGGACCCCAACTCCATTCACCCTTTGCTACCACAATCCATTGCTCCTCCCGCCATTTTTTTTTTTTTTTTTTTTTGGTCTCCTGCACCTAACGTGTCATCACTTCTTTCCCTACAAGCTTAGATGCCTGGTTCAATCATTATCAGCATGTCTCTGCCTCTTCCCTTGAGTTGTGGCACTCTCTGGGCCAAACCACGACTTCAACTCTGGTAAAATGCAACCCTCAGCCGACTCTGGTGCCTGTGCTTATGAACTTGAATGCGGCCAGGAGACAACACCCAGCCTTGCAGACGGCCCACATTAAGTTCACAGGCAGGCACCAGAAGTCATGCTGAATGCTGCCTCGCACTCACACTACTTCCCTGTCCGTGATCTCCCGAGCTCCAAGCAGCTAGGGCACATCCTCCAGTCTCTCCTCATACCTCGGATACCGCCTCCCACCCTTAGCCTCTGCTGAAGCCCTGGCTTCCAATTCACTGAGACGACACAAGTAATCAGAAGCCTCTTCCTCGCCGAGCTCTCACCTCACATCTCCTGAGCTCACGCCTCACATCTGCTAACTGACTTGAGACTTCCTTTTCTTCCCGCCAGGTTCTAAAGACCACGTGTCTGTGCTTCTCGTGAAGACCCCAGCCCCTCTTGTCATTAAGACAATGACACAATCAGAAGGTTCAAGATTCATAAACAAGCTCAGGAAAGAAAATGTTCTCCAAAGACGTGCTGTGGTCTTGTGGCCCCTGAGCACTCAGAGTCCCTGATGAGGAAAACACCGCCAGGTATCAAGGTAGGGCTGCCGACCTTCCTCAGTAAATTCCTCCCCTCCCCTCCTCAGCAAACTTGTAAAAGAAAAATCAAAACATCTGCCTCCTCAAAGTACCAAAATCATTCCGTGTACCACTGCAGTCACGATTTTTAAGTCAGGGTTCTGTGACAGCTGCAAATCTGGGAGGGCACTGGTCAGCCAGATCTACCCAGAGTGACTCTGCACAGTGCTCACGAGGCCAGTAAAAGGCTGTTAGAACACAAAGGATCAGGCACTTGGTATTTTGGGGCATCTGGAAGAACTAGTTTGAGAGGGGTTCCCCCTCCCCAGACTGACAGAATTAACTAACATTTAAATGTCAAGCAAGTGTACTAATTTACATGGGGAACAACGTCTAGCACTAAAATCAAGAGCAGCTCATCTGCTGACTCTAGGTTGTAATCAACAAGCCCCAAGCCAATCAACCCCGTTAACTCTTACCTGTGGCCTGCTGGGGAGATTGGCTGAAAGAGAAAACAAAAGAAATCAGTTGAAGGCGCTCTGGTGGCCTTGCTGGTTCCCCTTCCCAAGGCATGCAAAACTGGGGGGCATCCCCAGCTCCCAGCTGTTAATGGGTGCTAATAAGAAAATAAGAAAGAGATTTTGGTTTTTCTTTCTTTTCTTTCTTTTTTTTTTTTTGGCTAAATGTTTTAACAAAGACTAGTTTCTCTTCCCTAGTTTCTCATATCCGATGTCCTTTAAGATATAAAAGTTCTACCAAAATATGCAAAACATATGCTGGCTCTCTCAAATAAGTACACACCAAGGCATCAGTGAATAATTAGTTTTGAAAATAAAAATCTCAAAATTTCCTGTTGAAATCATGCCATGCATTTGGTTTATGTCTCCAAACAGAGCAAGTTCTACATATTTTGCTGAACAGCACAAATCCTGACTAACAGGTGATGAGGGAAATGAAGGGGATGGGTCTTCAGGTTCTGCCATCCTTGGCTCACCCTGGCCCCAAAGGCCTAGGAAACTGGTGGCAACGTGTTTGCCTCAAACGCAGGGCTGGCCTCACCCTCGGTAGTCTTGTGGGCCCTTAGGCTAATCACTGTGCCTTGGAGGGTCCAGTTGAAGAAGGTGGACTATAGTGACAGATTTGCCTTTGCAGCTGAGCTGCTCCATTCCTTCCTGGTTCTAGAAAGCACAGCCAGTGCAGTTGATGCTGTGGGCACTGTGAGGGCGGGCAGAGGCAGCTGGGTCGGGGGATGTTCTGCCCCTCGCAACCCCCGGAGAGTAACATCTATTCTGAGTCAAATAAGAATCATCCCTAATCATCTACCAAGTTGCACTCCTTCCCTCTCTCATTTTTTTGCGCTGAGGAGAGGAAGAAAAAAGAGAGAGATCCATGACCACGCAATGGGTGCTTTGTGAGAAAAACAGTAAACAAGAAGGGCAACTTTATGATGCCTGGAGGGAAAGTGTGAGCCCCCTCCATACCTGGGGGAAGAATGAGGCTAAAATCCAGCCTAGTCCTCCAGATACGTAAGTTACAGCAGGAAAACACAAGAGTACATGTCCTTCCCACTGAGCTACATGGAGGGAACAATCTGTTGCATTAGAATTAAGTACACCACAGACACCTATACATCTCTTCCTCATAGCAGCCAACCCCAACCAGAAATCAAACCCCTGTTGCTCCAAATCAGCATCATTAACCCTATAGCATTTTATTTTATTTTATTTTATTTTTTTATTTTTTTTATATTTTTTGTATTTTTTATTTTATTATTTTATTTATTTTATTTTATTATATTTTATTTTATTTATTATTTTATATTTTATTTTATTTTATTTTATTTTATTTTATTTTATTTTATTTTATTTTATTTTATTTTATTTTATTTTAAATAGGCTCCACACTTCGTGTGGCTTGAACTCACAACCCTGAGATCAGGATCTGACCTGAGATCAGGAGTTGGACACCTAACCAAATGAGCCACCCATGCGCCCCTAACCTATAGCTTTTTATCAAATAAAAGGCTTTGAGTATTCCCCTGAACAAACCGCACACATCTATTTCTAAAAGAAGCCAGGAAATGCTTGCATTTTAATAGGTTTTGAGTTTGTGATGAACGTCAATCAAGTTTAACAAACATGGGCAATTCACAGTGAAAATATGCCCGTAGATAACAAATAATTTTAAAAGCATTTAATGGTCTGTCAGCCAAAAATATTCAGCCCTAGTATCTTGTATATTTGGATGACATAAATGAAAAAACTGAGAGGAATTTACATAAAAAGAAATGTTAGAACAGTCAGTGAAAATTTTAGTATGTACATTAGTTAATGGGCACCACAATGAAATTCCTTTCATTAACGCCTTGTCAAGAAAAGATGAAAATGCCTTCCTTTCTGCTCTGAAACTTAATGTAAATAATTAAAAGAAGACTTTAAAAGGCCATAATTCAAGGATGCGATCAGGAACAACTGGGATATTAACTTGAGACAGAAATTCTACAGTGTTATGTGCTACAGTATACAGACGCAGGGGGAAAAAATGCCATGTTTAAGTAGGCAATTCATGCAATTAGGATTTATGAATACAGTTTCGTTTTAATTCCAGGATTGCCAGGAGTGTAAATTCACTTGTGACCATGCTAATTTTTAATCCACAAAGGACCAAAAGTCAAGATTAACATGTAGATCAATTCATTGTATGCTGGTGACAAGCAGTTTTAAAGTTCTCATTAGTAACACGAGCTCAAGGGATTGGTTTGGCATTGGGAGAGTGCCAATCCGATTTGCTTAGAAAAATCCTCCAAAGGTGGTCAGGAAGCTTTGGGAATGCAAAGGCTTATTAAAAGATTTGTTAGCTGAGCAACTTAAAAGGGGTAACAAAGCAAATGAATCCTATAAACTTTTTATGTATTATCTAGGGTAAACTTTACCAATTAAATCTTCCTGGTTAGAAAAATGTAATCATTCATTCATTCATTCATTCATCCATTCAATTCAGAAACATGTATTGGGCACAAAGTCTAAGTCAGGTACTATTTCTATTCTGCATCAATTTTTAAAAGGTTTAATAATAACTTTAGATGCAATTTAAAAATATGTATCAATTTTATACATAAGTAAATTCATCCTTTATTTCTAGGAAAAGCTGTTCTTATCTTGGAGATTTTATATTATCAAGGCAAAATATAGAATATAAATATGAACAAGAGCAGACTAAAGCCCAATAACAGAATCTCAGAAACCAAAAATAGTAAGATGCGAAATTCGGAGGATTCTAAAAGACACCATTCATCATTTCTTACATGGGATATATTTGAACTCTTCAAAATAACACATGACTAGTAATGCTCATACATGGAAAATGGTGACTAATGTTAAAAATTTGTTGATGTACAAATTTAAGACTAGGAGAATATGGGGTCAGTGTCCCATGAAGGAATCTTAGGGCTCCACAACCCACCTTCACAACCCAAAAGGGCACGGGTGGCAAGGGCACCAGGCAAAGTGAGAGTTTAACCTGTTGTGTAGGTCCCACAGAAGGTATACATTCATCTCAGGAACCAATGATATCGGTTAATCATTAATGAGATTCCAACCAATAGGAATTTTATATGTACCTTTAACGGAAGCCATAAAATGAGATGAACATACTCATCTTTTTTTTTCCTTCATTTTTGCCTTATTCTTATGATTATTATTTATATTTAATTATATTCTCTTCCAAAATAAGACAGATTAGTCTTCTATAACATCTAGATATACGAATATACTATGGAAATGATTTAAGAGTCACTGCTTTATGACAAACTTTAAAAAAAGACACATTAGGGCACCTGGGTGGCTCAGTGGGTTAAAGCCTCTGCCTTCGGCTCAGGTCATGATCTCAGGGTCCTGGGATCGAACCCCGCATCAGGCTCTCTGCTCAGTGGGGAGCCTGCTTCCCCCTCTCTCTCCGCCTGCCTCTCTGCCTCCTTGTGATCTCTCTCTCTCCATCAAATAAATAAATAAAATCTTTAAAAAAAATTTAAAAAAAATTTAAAAAGACACATCATGCATTTTTAATATAAAAATGTTCATGTGGAAACTCTACATCCATAGTCACTGTAGAGCATTTAATTAAACATACTTCCCATCCTAACTCCCTGACAACTGACTTTCAGATTGAACGTGTCCATCATGACATTTAAATACAAACTTCTCAACAGGGTTGGTTGATCGAATTTGTTCTTAACTAATTATTAATGTATTTGGATTTAAGCTGAACTAAAAAGTTTCATTTAGAAATTTAATCTTGAAATTCTAGGTTTTACAGTGACTATGACGAGTTCTTATCTAGCCATTAAGTAACATACGACCCTGAATTAAAATCTCTAGAAAATCCAACCTTAATGTGAAAGATGTCACGTGCTCATCTACTGTGGCTCTTAGCCTAGAATAGATGCAACAATCGGACAGCATTCGGGCTTCAAATGACCCTCTTAAGACTTTGCAAGGGTCTAGAGGGCCAAAAAAGAGTGTGTGTGCGCACATGTGTGCACACACGATTGCACGTGTGGGCACAAACTTTGAGAAGTATAATCACAGACAGTAAATGGAAAATGACACATTCCCAAATATAAATATATTTATCTGCTTGTGGAAACTGTACTATGTGCTTTAGGCAAATACTTCTGAATATTCAGGAAAGACTATATTTCAAATAGCGATTTCCACTTCCTGCTAATGATGGCATTTTTATAAACTGCAGAGTTGTATAAGTTGAAGCATATTTTTTTAATGAAGTCAATATATCTTATTTAACTACCTTCCTGGTAATGCCTTTTTTCATCACTCAGAATGGTATTTTCTGAGGACACAATGAAAAAGGGTGATATGAAAAGCTGTTTTATATAATACCATATATATATCATATAATACATATATATCAAATCATATAATATATATGGTAGCATATGTACATGCTAAAATCTTAACTTAGTGGCTGCTTAGATTTAAAAATCAATTTGAGAGAAAATCTCCCTAAAAATTATAAATGATACATTCCTATTTCTTCAAAAGATTATTTAAAATAAACTGCAGCATCAAGCAGTATGCACGCATTCAAGTAAGCGGCTTCTGTTTGAAATAGCACAAGTGATTCTGGGGAGAGCTCACCAGGAGGTGACAAGAGGCTGAAGTTCAAAAGTTTGGGAAAAAAATCAATAAATAAGAACATTATGTAATTTCCTCTGGGACTTGGATTGCTTTCATTTGATTATTTTCTGGCTCTTGGTAGTTCATATGGAAAAGTCACAGGGTCATAATCTGCGATGCCTTAAATTACTTGGCCTTTATGCAGTGACTATTTTATTCCATGAGGTAAGAAACCAGAAGAAAAAAAATAAAAGAGAAGAAAAATCTGAAAATAATCCCCTTCCGGAACTGAATCTGATGACATCAGGAAACAGTGTCTGAAGTGAAGACAGTGCGGGCGCCTGGCTGGCTTAGTTGGGGGAACACAGGACTCTTGATCTCAGGGTTGTGGGTTCGGGCCCCACGTTGGGCGTAGAGATGACTTAATAAAATTAAAAAAAAAAAAGATAGAGAGGGAATTACATCAGGAAAGGCTATTTTCAAGCCTTGTTTGGTGTGCTGCTAAAAGCTCTTTTTTGAAGTAATAACACATTTGTTACGAGAGTTTGCACTGGACGGGAAACTTCTTACAAAGGGCTTTGTCTTGTTTGCCTTCCCGTTATCATCAGTCAGGCACAGTGAGAGCTCTCAAAGAGCAGGACCCTCACTGCAGCCCAGGGACGTGACGGTATCCAGCCTGAGCTTCCTTTCCTTTGTCAACACATAGAATGTTTGGTTTATTTCCAAATAATATTCAATCCTGCTTCTCTTACCAGTTTTGGCTATCCTACCAAAGAAGACGGAGGGCCCCAAGCAGGAAAAAAGACATGGACGGGAACGGTGTCGTGGCGGTGCTGGGGTCCCTCATACTCACGGCAGCAAGAGGGAAAAGTACTGTTGATCTGCTCCATAAACTCCGTGAGGTCCGTGCCCGTGTCCTGTGGGGGAGCCAGCAGGTCCTCCGCCCCTGCGACAGCAGAGAAAAAGAACAATGTGCAGCCTTCCACCAAAACCCAACATCTGCAGAAAATACTAATCCTGGCCTCTAAATAGCAATGTGAAAGTCATTCTCCTGGAAAACAACAATTTTGGGCAATAAACCATTTTTGTATCAATTTTTTGGTCATATAATTTCATATCAATAAGATGTATTAGATGTTTCTGTTGGAAGATTCCCTGTGCCAGGGGCACATTTATGAGTGAAAAGTAATGTGGCTATATTATTTTAATTTATTAGATGGAATGCCATTATTTTGCACTCCAAGTGTTTTTTCATATTAAAAAAAAATTCTATCAGTTTCTTTTTCCTTTCTTCTTTCTTCTCGGAGACTGGCGTGGGCTGGCTTACACTGACGCAAATCTAGAGGTGCTTTAGAAGAAGCTTGTTACTTTGATGTTTTTTATTCTATAACCAATAAATAGCAAAATAATTCACTTATTTAAAACAATTAAAATAACATTAATATTTTAGGTTTTCTTCTGACTAATATAGAAAAAGATATCTTAAAAACAAATTAATTTGGTTAAAATATGTAGTCCTCAGTAGAATTTTAGAACTTAAATTTCATTAATAACAAAATGTCATTCCTGAATGCCGGTTGACAGAGCCCTTCCTAGCAGCATCGACAAGCCCCTTTGTGACCAATGACAGGCTGGATGAGACCTTGGCCTCAGAGGGGAGCAGGGGAGGTGGTAATGTCTATAAGGACTAGCATAGAAAAAGCAGAATATTCAATTCCCAGGTCTGGGCAGAGAAAACCATGCTTGGTACTATATTCTGAATATGTACAAATATAAATTTTAGAGACAGAAAATATATTTTAAAAAAAGAATCGTTCTGAAGGCAAAGCAAAAAATTAACTGTTGCTCATCCCAAAAGGAAAGAGCACTCTTTTCATCTTTTGCCAAAATTCAATCCACTACTACACATTATAGAAGCAAATACATTATAGATGATTATTCTAAAATGTTTGCTTTTTGCATGTTGTTAAAATGTCTTTGTATGCAGCTGAGCACAAAGAGAATATGAAACTCCTTTATGCTCTAAGACGCTGGTGAGTAAGAACGCTATTTAAAATGAAAGACGGGGCATCTGGGTGGCTCAGTGGGTTAAGCATCTGCCTTCAGCTCAGGTCATGACCTCAGGGTCCCGGGATCGAGCCCCACATTGGGCTCCCTGCTCGTGGAGAGTCTGCTTCTCCCTCTGCCACTGCCTGCCGCTCCCCCTGCTTGTGCTCTCTCTTTCTCTCTCTCTCTGTCAAATAAATAAATAAAATCTTTTAAGAAAAATTAAAAAAATGAAATGAAAGACAAGTACATGGCGACGCTCAGAGCAGAGCGGGGGAGTTAGCCAGGTCTTGGGGACACCAACCTGCTTGGTGGAACTGAGGGCCAGGGTCGGGATCCAGCGAGTAGCTCACGGTAGACTGCTGTGGTGAAGCCCAGGGGGCGACGCCGTTGATTCGGGAATCGGATTCAGGCTGCAATCACATTCAGAGTTTAAAGCAGAGGCAGGACTCAAACAACTGCTAAGGAAAACATTTTCGTTTCTGACTTCCGCGGATAATTAAATCACGTCAAGTTCTTCGGCCGCAGACATTTAGAATACCTGTTTTCATCAGTTTGGTGGGCTTGCCGGTACTTCCCCTGAGTGCGGAGTGGTCTGTTCCCTTCAGTCTGGGCTCCTAGAAGAGCTCAGCTGGTTATAATGTGAGATTTATTTATCAGTGTCAGCTTCATCCCTTAATTTTTCTCTCCATGAAGCTCAACCAAGTGAATTTAGAAAAGGTTTCATTCATTTTTAAAAAAGGAGCACTGCTTCTCATACAGTAAATTCATCCAATTGCAAAATCAGCTCATTTCTTTATTTAAATCAATATTTAAAGGCAACACTGGAGACGTAAGGACACAACTTTGGATTCGCATGCTTGAAACTCTGCCACTCACAACCTACCTAATTCTGAGCAAATTTTATAACCTTCTATGCCTTGGATTCTTTATTTATAAACTGGGGGTGGTAAAAAGAATGCCGGTGTCAAAGGAATTTGTAAGGAGAGTGATCGGTTAGTATTTCCACTGAGATTAGAACAGAATCGGACACATAGTAAAAACACTTTGTAAACCTACTCTGCACAAAGCTTTGAAATGGTGCTGGGTACATTGACAAGTATGCGCTCAAATTAGAAAGTGTCAACCATTTTACAGGGAACGCAGAAATTACAATGTTTTTTATGCCGATTTTTCCATTACATTTATATTAGTTGAAGTCTGGTGGTTTTGCCAGTTTTTACCGTCAGGTGAATTTTCCATCTACTTCTGGCATTCATGCTAAATCATTAAGAAGAGATAAGAGGCCCAAAGTCTGGAATATACAGAGCCATTTAGATATCAGCTATCTCTAAAAGCATTACTGTGCAATTCTGAAGGCACATGAGCCATTAGGCAGCTCTGTCTAATGGGATGGAGGGAGTCGGGGGAGGGGAGGGGAGTAATGGAAACAGAAGAGTGGTTAGCTTCCAACGGGCTACGGCAAATAAAGGTTTCGAGCACGGCGTCCTTCCGCAAAGATTCTATCACTGCACTAGGTTAATAACAACACTTCATATTTTAAATCAGAGATTTGAATGAATTTTCCCTCACACAGGCACCACGGAGAAACTTCAAATTCACAGTGCTTACAATGTGGCACTGGAAAAGACTTAAACATTCCAGAAGGCTTAGGGAAAGCCCTGCTTTGGGGCATTCTAGGGGAACTACTGTTTTCTAATGACGCACAATTTGGAGACCCAAAATGAGCCTTCCCTAAAACAGTCTGACGCAAATCCTGAAACAGTGACAGATGTACAGAAAATATATGGTTAAAAGGCAAGATCTCTGGCTTGCTGTGTAGGTAATCCAGAAATCGCACTGTTTGGGATGATTCTGACAAGTTAAAAGATACTGACAGCAACTGTGACAAGACGGTTTTCTGACATTTGAGAAGATCACTGGAGAAAAAGTTGCTTCTGCCTTTGGTTGGAGAAATCCTTTCTGGAGAAAGGCATTGTCTAGTCACTGCCTGGGGCCCCACACTGCACAGGCCAGAGAAAAAGGCAAAAGATGACATGAATGTTGCTGTCAGTGATTCTTGAAGAAAGACAAATCCCCATCTGTGGGGATTCTACCCAATATGTACCTGCTACCAAGGCATCTTCCTGACTAATTCTGTGACATCACTCCTATTCTTTAGCTGCTAGATGTAATCAAGTACTTAATCCTTTGTAGTTTGTGTCTTTATGTGTGATACTATCTTGTTGTAATATTGTACAATCTTGTTTTGGTCCCTAAAAGACTGCAAGCACCAAGAAGGCAAAAACTGTGTCTGATGCTTCTTATATATCCCAAAGAAGAGTATTTTTCAAAACTGTGGGCTACTATCCACTGTTGAGCTATAAAATTGATTTGGTAGGTGCTGACCAGCACAAAGAAAGAAAAGAGAAAGAGATGAAAAACGGGAGGGAGGTACAGAGAAAGAGAAACACAGGAAAGAAGGGAGGAAGAGAGGAAGGTAGGAAGAAGGAAAGAAGGAAGGAAGGGAGGGAGGAAGAGAGGAAGGGAGGGAGGAAGAGAGGAAGGGAGGAAGGAAGTTAGAAAATAAGAGACAGAATTTTTTTATAATGGCAATTATTATGCTGTATTCATCATACAGGTATGCATTCATCATAATGTAAGTTGTATTTCTTTTGTCAAGAAAGTGTGCAAACAATTGCCAAAAAACATGGCCTGATGTTAGGAAATGATAGTTGCACATTAATAAACATCTGCTACTGAATTTCATGAAAATAGCTCCCTGGAAGAAAGGCTTTGGCATAAAGAGCTCCAATGCCTTCCTTCCCCTTACAGAGTTCTCACATGTAATTTACACAGATGTATATTACAGGGTCTCTTCCCTTAAAGGACTCAGAGCTGAGATAGATTTCCATGTTATAGAAGAATGGGAAATTCCATCTTAAGTGGGGCAAACACACTTCTGGAGTAGTGGAGGATGGATGCTTCCATTCGAAGAGTGTAAATTAAGTATGGAGGTGAGAGGCCACAAGTGAGCCTCTCTGCTGATTCTGGGACCACACCCCCAGGAGAAGGACAGGCTGGGAGGGGGTGTGGGCACCACCCCGCGTCCCACACACTCTACCTGCTCCAGCAGCTGGCGAAGGCGGTGGAGTTGAGATTCCAGCTGCTTATTGTGATCTTCTAAAATCTGCATCCTAGCCTCCAGCCGACCTTTGTGCTGCCGGAGGAGTTTTGCTTCTGCTATGAGTTCCGAGTCCTCGGATATGTGGTGAGGAGACACAACAGAGTCTGGAGGTGACCCGACGGGGAGCCCCCTTCTCAGGTGCTGCTCCTTCAGCTGCTCATATTCCACCTGCAAGTTTCTAATGCAGAAAAGGAAAAACTGGAATCACCACCGCGTGCATCGTCTTCTCTCTGAAACTGCCCATGAGCTCCTGATTCAACTCTGGCTCCTTCTTTCTTCTTCGGTAAAAACACTTACTAACAGTGAGATGAGCAAGGAAGAACAACACTATAGCTTTAAGCAGGTGTCCTAACAGACGTCACCCAGAACCCTCACGTGTATGATCTTTAGCCAGTGCCCTAGCTTGTTGCCTCCTCTAAAACTTGGGACTCCACCTGTGTCTTAGAAAACACTTCTGAAAGGAGAATGGGTAGGGATCATATTGAAAGTACCATTCAAGACTTTCCCTTTAGAAGTTTGCCCTGGGAGACATAGCTTCCTCTCCCAGGGCGGACGCACCTTTGTTCTTCCTCCAAGTCGGCAATGATGCGTTCCAGTTCTCCACGTTCTTCCCGTTCTACCGACTTCAGGATCTGAGCTGGACTCTGGGGCTGGCTGACCGGGGACTCCCCTCCAAGCGTCTGACAGTACTGCTGGATGAGGGCATGCTCGTCCTCCCTAGGGAGACAAAACGGACACACGCTGAGGTGCACAACTGAAAGTGGATGTAGCGGCTGAAAGGGAAGTAGAAACAACCATGATCGGGATGGCAGCTGGGCCACGTCTGTTCTAAAGCTCCATGTCCCTCTGACGTCCCTTTAAAACTCTAGGAAGGGGACGCCTGGGTGGCTCAGTTGGTTAAGCGTCTGCCTTCAGCTCAGGTCATGATCCCAGGGTCCTGGGATCAAGTCCCGCATTGGGCTCCCTGCTCAGTGGGGAGCCTGCTTCTCCCTCTCCCTCTGCCTCCCGCTCTCCCTGCTTGTGCTCTCTCTCTGTCAAATAAATAAAATCTTTAGAAATTATAAATAAAAAAATAAAACTCTAGGAAGATATTTATCTAAAAGGCATGTGTCCTACACATACCAACACTTCATGCTTTGCCTTAGACTAACCTGTATATATCACAAACCTCAGAAGAGATTCTACTCAGCAGAGGTATCAAAGAAGGTCCGCCACTTACACAGTTAACAGAAAAGATACTTTAGGGGGCGCCTGGGTGGCTCAGTGGGCTAAAGCCTCTGCCTTCGGCTCAGGTCATAATCTCAGGGTCCTGGGATCGAGCCCCGCATCAGGCTCTCTGCTCAGCAGGGAGCCTGCTTCCCCCTCTCTCTGCCTGCCTCTCTGCCTACTTGTGATCTCTCTCGCTCTGTCAAATAAAAAAAAATATATTTAAAAAAAAAGAAAAGGAAAGATACTTTAGACAAAATCAGCAATTGAATACCAAATGAGTAGATTAAAAGACTTAATAAAAAAAAAATGCTCTAGACTATAGATCCCCAAAATTCATAGATGGAAGCCTAACTCCCAGTGTAATGGCACTTGGGGGCGGGGCCTTTGGGAGGTGATTAGGTCATGGGGGTGGAGCTTCATGGATAGGACGGGTGACCTTAGAACAGAGTCCAGAGAGCTGGCTTCCTGTCTCTGCCACAGAAGGACACAGTGAGAAGTGAGCCACCTATGAGCCAGAAAGAGAGCTGTAACTAGATTCCCAATTTGGTAGGACCTTGACCTTGAACTTTAAAACAGTGATAAATAAATGTCATTTCTAAGCTGCCTGGCCTATAGTATTGTATTATGGTAGTCCACATGGACTAAGGCCTAAATTGATTTCACTGGCTTTAGCGTTTGGTTGAAAGCCATCTTGCAGTGCTTTGTAACCCACAGAATGGAAGAATATAACTCTTTCATTTAAATGATATAGCAAAAATTTTAACTGTAGATATTTATAAAATATCTGCAGATATTTTACTCGATATTACAGTGTCTCTTCACTAGGATCAATCATTTTTCATTAAAACAAGAAACTACAGGTACCTAACCTACTACTTTTCTAACTACTCGTCTGATGAATTAGACACATCAATCACCTGGTCGAATCTAACGGTTGCCAGAGACAGAAGCATAACGAGATAGACAAAACTGGTACATTCTTGAGAAGGAAGTGCTCAGCACAGGCCTGGGAGCCCTTCTCTTCCTTTATGGGGAGATCCAGTGAGATCTCCCTGGAATCACACAAAGGACAGACCCCCTGGCTCTTGCCAGCTGGAGGTTCTAGCTATGGAATGAGTACTTCAGCAGATCGGACCTGGTCTGTTTTCATCGTGTTTGGTAAGCAAATCCCAGAATCTATGGATGTATAGGATAGGGCTCCAGGAAAACAACACGTAAGTAGCTCTGAGGGTGTAAAATGGAGCTATGTCATGACTGAGGCAGCCCGTCCAACAGTGATGTGCCTGCAAATGTCCCTTAGAGCCCTTGTCTGCGGCACTGGGGTCAGAGCACACCCGACGGCAGTCCCAGAGAGTCTGGGGAGTGGCGGTGGCCATCTGGGACTTTGGACTGGTGCCCGGCAGCTGCCAGGAAACACTGGACACTCGAGGTAGGATCTTTGATTCCTCTGAGTCCAATCTGAGAATGCAACCCTGTGTGTGTGTGATCACAGTTTACTGCGATGAAAAGGCGACTTGAAATTGCATCTGAGAGTTAGTGAACTCATAGAAACGAGGTGTCCTGAGCCCTGAGATCAGAGTGATACGATGAAGCAAAGGAGAAAAATGAATGTTATGCCTGCAGAACAGCCAAAGCAAAGGTTCAGATGAACTGATTGATTTCTTTTGCTTCCTTTACTGGTAACCTCTCCCTCTCGCTAAATTTATATATGGAGAGAGTGTGTGTGGACATATATTTATCAAAAATAAAGGTCGTGCACTTTGGTTAGGAGCACAATATAAACATCAATAGTGAACCTCACCATCCTCCTACTATCAAATTCGACAGGGGAGGAGCAGAACCTTTACCACCCAGTGAAAACTGGAAATAAGGAACATGGATGGGATGAAGACTGAAATAAGCTAGGATGTCACCCTTTGATTACCTTTCTGGAGAAAATACAGTGTCACTGAAAAATAAATAAAGGAGCCTCTAGAAGAATCGCATGCTCGTTCCTAATTGTGAAAGGATGAGGATACGAGGAGGGAATAGGTAGAGCACCAGGGCAGAGCAGCAGCATTTAAAAGCCCGTGGGGCTGCCTGTGTCGCTAAGCCAGACAGAAAGGATGTGTGTGAGGGGTGGGCATCTTCCTGATGGGAAATATATGGCCAATACTCTAAACCTAATTCATTCATTCGTTCATTCATTTATAGGCTCCATGCCCAGCGTGGAGCCCAACATGGGGCTTGAACTCACGACCCTGAGATCAAGACCTGAGCTGAGATCAAGAGTGATGCTTAACCACTGAGCCATGCAGGTGCCCCACTAACCCTAACCATTATGAAGGCACAGAGGCTGGCGATCAGGCTAATTCATCAGTACGTGGGGACACCCATTAGCTGCTAAAGATGGCAAGACTCTAAGTCAGTGATCCTTATCACGGCCAGCATTTGGAGGCACTTTATCCAGTTCACGTGAAGACAAAAGTAACAGTAAGGGAGGATAAATACAACGCTTATAAAGATACAGTGGGCATAAAATAAAGGAACAGCAAAGTAAGTGTATAATGCAGTATTTTGTAACTATTTCTCAGGCTGAAAAAAAATGTATAGAAACTAAAAAGACTGAGTATCCAAAAAAGATTAAATAAATAATAACGAAAGAAAAAACCCCGTGAAATTTCTCTATTTTAAGGATAAAGCATCACAAGCAATCAACCAGAAATCAAAACAAAACAGTAAGTTGCAAAAGAAGCAAAAGGTTTAGCCTCCTGCTCTCAATAATATAATATAATGTCAAAAGGCTAAGGAGCAACATCTAGAGTCCTAACCCAGCCATTCCTGTGACCAGCCAGACCATGCAAATGCCCAGCGAAGCATTTTGTCCATGAAGCAGAAGAAAGGAAGAAAGAACAAGCAAGGATAATGCAAAACAGAACAAAAGTAGATGTTAATCTCAGGCATTGCAATAAATAAGAGGTAAACTGATTTTCACTTTCATTAAAAAAGCAACCATATGAATCCTATGAACAATTCACCTAAAAGGAAATTAAAGACTAAAAGTAAAAGTTTAAAAAATATATAATAAGGACAGGAAGAGCCAAAGGAAAACTCAAAGCCTGTAGGCTATTGGGGGCGGGGCGGGGGGCGGCCATGACTTGATCACGGATCCTAGCCGGGAGCTCCTGCCCTGTCACAGGCACCATCAGACTCCCGAGGCCCTTAGGACATTCGTGCCAGCAAGTGTCTGACTCAGGGGCTATACTCAGCGCTCAGTATTAGTGCCAACTAAAGTTCTGTTTTCAAGATTCAGGGACTAGCCTCCGTGAAACAAATATATACACAAACAAGTCAAAATTAGATCTGAGATACGTTTTGTTGTAAACATTGACATAGCTTCATTTCTTCTGGGGAATCGATAGGGTTTAACTTATTACTGTAATCGCCATTATCACCACTATCATTACATTCTTTCATCGAGGTATCTGAAAGGGATTTAAGGCAATTTATAAAAAAAAAAATCATTTATGTATAACGTATAATTTCAGCCTTAAGTATTTCTCACAGATTATTAGTCCTAAGAGTTAAGTATAAAAGTAAATAAAAAAAGTAAGAACATTCGAGTTCTTAATTATACATAGTAAAAACCAAGAGCATACCCTTGAAAGACAGATAGTACACGAGGTACCAGATGAGGGCCTTTAAATGTCAATAGTGCTAAAATAGAAAAGGTTGCAAAATTATGTCTGCACCACTGAAATACCATTAAATGCAATATAATTATACTATATTTAAGTTGCACATAGTAAACATTATCTAGATTACAAAATTAGTACATATCAGATGACAAAAGAACCGTGAGTCATTCAA
>CM052886.1:17965310-18069701 GCA_028534135.1 Potos flavus
ACCCTGTCAGTGCTGGAGCTTTAGGAAATTTCCAGAGAAAGGCTAGGGTTGGAGTATGTTACGTACTTCCTGCTACTACAGTAAGGTCCTGTAGGAAACAAGTAAGCTGAAAGCAAAGAAGGAAGAGCGCAGCATCCTGTTCAAAGAAATCTTCCTTGGATCTTGTGATCCAAGATGCTAACTTATTACTTGGGGAATCACAGAAGGATAGTTGGAGGAAGAAACCATGGGGCTTGGTTCCTAACCCTTCCATCACAAATTCTGAGGAGGGCCATCAGCCCAAAGGAGGTAAGAAGCACCCTCATTGTAAGACTCTGTCCATCGGGAGGAAAGGTATTTATTGTAGTGTGTAATACCTGTTCACATTGTCAAGTCAATAGTAGCAACTAAAATGGAAATGCTTAGGTAAGTAAACATTATACAATGACGTGAGAAAAGGTGATCACTCCAGGTCAAACCAGCGGATTCCTGATCCGGCATAGGGCTTCAAGGACTCAGAGTCCTCATTTGCAATCTCACTGGAATGGCAGAATCACTGCCATGGTCATGGGAAAAGAACCCCAGAATACTCAGTAATCCAACCTGTGTAAGGGAGAATTTCTTTCCTTGCTTTTCCAGTATCCAGAGGCCACCTGCATCCCTCTATTTTTAAAGCCGGCAGCATGGCGTCTGCAAATCTCTCTGAACCTGACCTCTGCTTCCATGGCTGTATCTTTCTCTAACTGACTCTCCCCCCGTTATAAGGACTCATGGGATGACATGGGGTTCACCTAAATAACCTAGGGTAAGCTCCCCAACTCAAGATCCTTAACTTAATCACATGTGCAAAGTCCCCTTTGCCATAAAAGAGACACATGCATAGCTTTTGGGGATTAGGATGTGAAGCTCTTTGGGGGTCATTCATCTGTCTATCAAAAATGCCCTCCAAAAAATGCTCGGTTGGTTGAGCGTCCGAGTCTTGGTTTCAGCTCAGGTCACGATCTTAGGGTCGTGAGTATTGGGCTCTGTGTTTAGCAGGGAGTCTGCTTGAGATTCTCTCTCTCCCTCTGCCTTTCCCCCTGTTTGCACACACACACTCTCTCTCTCCCTCTCAAATAAATATATCTTAAAAAAAAAAAATGCCCACCCCATGTTCTTCCTCTACAAACACTTATCAATAGATCTTCCCTTGAGCCAGTGAGATTCCTGGGGATAGTATTTACATCTGTGGACTTTGGGTGTGTGGCAGTGGCATGCTGATAAACAATTAAGGAGCTTTCCAAAAAACAAAGGAATAAAAGGGCCCTGAATTGTAGCTTTTGCAATTTTTAGGGTTTAAATGCTTTCATCAAGGCCAATTTCAAGCTAATGACTTAACTGAAATGTAGAGTTTGGAAAAGATACACAGTTGTACACCATCTGACAAATAGAATACATTACCCCAAGAACATAGATAATAGTAAAATGAAGTAGAGTAACGAGGTCATGATGGGCTTTGAGAATGACTTTTGTTTTCACTTGAATGTAATTTAGTTAATTGTAAGTGTATACAAATTAATTTCTATAATGGTTCTGCTTAACGGCTTAAACAAACTTCCTAAAAATGTAACAGCTGGCTCTTAAAATTGACTCTAACACACCACGGCATGGAGGGTATATAATAAATATTTGTTGGACAAGATGAATGAGTTAATGTAGCTATACGATAGTACATTAAAATGTATTCAGTTGTTAGTCATCTGATTATTTTTTCTTTTTCTCAGACAACACTATTAAATTTTAAAATAGTGTTCATTCGAACTTGAAGACAGGATGTGCTAAATTTGAGCATTACCTTCACTCTGTTCACAGGGCATAACAAACACATTTTAAAGAATTTAAATTTGGTTTTAATTATTTTGGTTTTAATGTTTATTTCAACTAATTCTTTGACTATTATCAACCTTCTGGAAATCATGTTGACTTAGGGAATACTCAAGATATCTAACTGCTTTATACAAAATACATACTAGTAGCTAAATAGAAATAAGCATTATAAATACGCTAATATCTTGGTTTGGGAATTGTTTGATATTCATAGTACATGAATAATAATGTATAAATCACTACTGTATTCTTGTAAAGTATTAACAGGATAATGTTTGAAATTTAAAATCTAAAAACCTCCTGATATTTTTATTTATAAGCTTAATGATAGTAAAACAGTTTTTAAAACATCGATAGGGAGTTATTCTATATTAGAGTGGGTAAGGTACTGCAGCTTGGCTCTCTCCATGGTTTTAGTATAAAATACCTGAGTACTATGTTCTATAACTTTTCTGGCCGCCTTACAGCTTCCCACCAGATGCAAACAACAGTGAACCTGCCTAGGTCAAGTAAACTTGACATTACTGAAATCTTTTAGACCTCATGAAAAATCAAAAACGTTAATTCCAGAGGGAGTGGAGAAAAGGAGAAGTTCCAAAGCAAGATGACACATAATAGTAGGACGATCAGAGATAAAATATTTGCCTAGGAAGTTTTTAAGTATTTTTGAAAAGTGAACAAGACTTTTCCTGATTGCTAATATAATAAAATATTGGCAGAGAAAATAACACTTTTCAGCGAAGAGTGGGGAGTATAGGTCCAAGCTAGTGTGGATCATAGTTGTTAAATGGCAGGGATTATGGAGAAAAAGTGAGCCAACAGAGGGAAGATGATTTTACAGAAGGGCATGTATTCTGTGGAAACACATTTGTTAAATCAACAAGAAATATCTGACAAATGGGATGAATATCTATACCTGTATTTATAAATAGAACAATCTGATCTTTCTGAGGCAAATTAGTTGACAAATACAGGATTTTTCCATTAACTTATATGAAACTAAATAAACATATCCAATTTATATTATCATGGCTTGAAAGCATAAAATCTATCTAGACATTTCTGCAACCACAAAACTCAGAGCCACAATCAATGAAGATTATTTCCGACAGCCATGACACAAGACCTGGCCTTCCCCGGCAGTGCTAATTTCATGATCTACTTACACACTTCCTGTGGTAGAGCTGCTATCAGTGAGGAAAGATCCATTAGTCCTCTCCATCTGGGCCAGCCTGAAAAATGAAAATAAAGAGGTTCCATCATGTGGCCCCAGAGGGCATGGTCAACTGAGGTACTTTCTCTGTTGTTCTCAAACTGTCATAATCCTGACAAAATATGAAAAGGTCCAGATCTCCTAGTAAGATTGGGAAGGTAAGACAATATCTAGTGTTGAGCTAGCTCTCTATCACCACTGCCTTAAGGCTTGTAGGCCTTCATCTTTTACCATGCTCCTAACTGATCTCCCAGGTCCTACAATGGGTCTCCATTCTCACAAATCTGCTTATGCTCCTCTCATGTCTAAAGACTCGCCAGGAACCCCCTCTACCTGAGACACAACCTAACTCCTTAGCAAGTGGGGCTTCATATCAGACTTCAGCTTCTATTCTTTCATTCCTCATTCCTCACTCCTTTAAACGAGCCATGTTCGTTCCCAGCTCAATGCTTTTAAGTATGTTTTGCCATTAGTCTAAGCCTACCTTTTCCCAGAAATTCTATCTGGCCAAGACGCGGTTCAAGTATTACTATTTATACGATGTTTGCAGTAACCATTTTAGGAAGAGCTAGTTGTTAGCACCACAGACATTTCCTATACACTCCTTTTCTGAAAGTTTGTGTATGCCAGCAAGACCAGCCCATACTCTATATTGTTCAAGGACTCTAAAATAAACCTCTATAATAATGCATTAGCATAAATTTAGTTACATATTGTAATTCATATGTGCACTATCTCCTGAGAATACTTTCAGATCCTACGCTCATTCATTGAAATGGATTATATTATCTAAATCCTGCTTGTCTAGCGTTTGGATTCTCATGAGCTCAGGAATCACATGCCATGGAGATTCACTCTTCACTGACTGGATAGCAGGTGTTTGGTAAAGTGCAAATCACAACATGGAAAGATGAGAAGCCAGATTCCAAATATAACAGAGCCGCGACTCTTGCAAAACATCTCTTAAATCAAGGCACATCAATGATAGAGGATTCATACAGAAATAGATACATTCTGGGGGGGCAGCGCAGGGGAGGGTTCCTGTCAAGGTCTCTTACCGTGTGGCATACTGTTCAATTCTGGAATGAGTATCGTCATGGAACAGCTGAGGAGACTGTGAGGGGCTATAAAAGAAAAAGCAAAGAAACAGCTTTATGCCCAAATATTGGTAGACGTCCCTATTAGGAATGTTAGCTTAGTTAAACAGCGAATTTGCCATGCAAACAAACCATGAGGATTGTTACCCAGGAGGCAGACCATTCTTTCAGCTCAAGAGTTTCATAATCAGCCCCATGCTAATGACACCGATCAGAGTACCGGCTCCTGCGGATGGAGCTGTGAATACTCACTCATAGTGCTCCGGCCACATGCTGATGAGTGTGACAGGACTGCAGAGGGGGAGAGGGAAACAGAAGTCACAGAACTAGCACTTGAGAGCCATTGCAGACAAAAGCAGTGGGAGGCTGGAGGAGAAGACATTCTCAACTGTCTTCCACTCTCACGTTTGGTTGCCCTGACGTGCACCGTGGGGAAATCAAAAGTAGCAGAAGTCCCTGTTTATTCTAGATAAGATGCTGCGCCTTCAAGTGCCTCGGGGGCTTTTCACAGATATTACAGGATGTTTGTTACAGGAGAGCAAATGCATCTTTAAATAGCCTCATTGGAAAAAAAAAAAAAAAGAAGAAACAAAATGCTCCACAATAGCTCAAAAACATGGAATAATTGAGAAGATAATGCTCCACGATATACTGAGAGATGATGCAGTCAGATTATGATTTTCCTGGAGAAGAAACTTGGTCAGAAATTCCAAAGACTACATTATATATTGATGGCAGAGTTGCAATAAAATGAGATTTTTCTGATTCTTTGTCCAGTTTTAAATGTAAAAATTCAAATCTGACTGGGCATAAAGTATTTCAACCTCCCAGAGACACTGAAAGAAGATGCTATACCGAGATCCTCTCCCCTATACCCAGTCCCAAGTTTCACATTATCCATAAAGCTGAAAGCGACTAGATGATGATATACTTTCTTCAAACAAAATTTTTTCTGGAAGTTCAATCTACGAAAATGATAAGGAAATGTGTTCTGTCTCTATCTGGAGCTTGATCCTTCAGTACCACTCCCAGCCCTAGAGACCCTCCAACCTCAAAAACTGCCTAGAAATCCCCACATCTCCATGAAATAGCTTTCAAAAACAACTGAACAGAATGAAAATCTTTACCTTTTTTTTTTTTTTTTTTTTTTTTTTTTGAGGAGAGTGAGGGGAGGTGCTGATGAATGTGGGAATTTAAAAGTCTAAAGAAAATTAGTTCTTTATTTAATTAAATAAATGAAAGTCTCCTGCATAAGCTCATGTTGATTGAAACAAAGAAGGAAAGTTTAAATTATTCTAGATCTACTTGATTTGGCTATTTCTATTACACATAGAAACTTAAGAAAAAGTTAATGATCTCATTAGCTCCTACTGGGAAGCACAAGTTAATGTCTGAATAGCAAAGATTAAAAGGAGATGAAGGGCATCTTACTGGGCTGAAAAACTAAGACTATATGGACATACTTTCAAAAATAGGCATTGAGCCAGTCTGTGTTTTCAGAATATCTGTAAATAGACTTAATCATCCACATGTAAGCTAGTTACAGCAACAAGGAAACAACACGGTATCATTCAATCATCTTTTCATCATTACTTTTCCTTAACTCTGAGATACGGATGTTAAATGTCAAGTGAATGACGTGCTATAAACTTTCCAAAAAAATAGTAGTTACTCAGAGAGAGCATTTCTAAAATTCAAGTGTACTACCACATCTGCGGCAAACTTTAAACAGAAGAAAAATATGTATTTTTTATCTTAATTGAACTCGGAAAAGCTTTGTGAAACTGCATGACTGGTTCTTCTGAAGTTAATTCAGTTAGCACAGAAGTGATTCATTGAACTAAGATAAGAGTGGCAGAGGTAGAGAGCCGAACCGAAGAAGTTCTCAAAAGTGTTTTATATATTGAGAACATAGAATTCTAAGAAAAGAAATAAAGATATAAAAAAATCAAACTTTATGCCTCATTGACTTCAAAGTATTTTGATTTATAGAAAAAAAAGGTTAAGTGATAAATTTTCTCATCTTATTCTGGGAGATAAAAACAAGGCAATATCCCCACTGCATTGTTAGAGTCTATAGTTAAAGGGGGTTCAGAATAACACACAGTTAATAATGTAGCCTATCCCTGCTTTCCAGAGCGGGGGCTAAATGGCGTGTTTTGGTTAATCACACACTAATATGCAATGAATTAGACTCTACTAAATATACTTATTATTATATGAAATATAACGCAGACTTTCCTTGAAAATTTAATGATTCTTTCAATACCTTAGGCTTCCAGTCTTTTGCCTTCTTCAATCCATTTGCCCCAGAGTGGGTGGGGCCCCAGTGTGCTCTCACATATAAACCTTCAATGTTCCCTACTGTATTCAGGATAAAATCCAAGCACCTTAGCACCACTTACAAGGCCCTCCATTATGTGGGTCCTGCTTCTCTCTCCACTCTTATTTCTTGCCACTATTCCCAGCTTCCCATCCCAGTTTCCCAAATGATCTTGTCTCTGGGCTTTTGAAAATACTTCCCTTGCCTAGAAACTCTCCCTCTCCTCCTCCCACACCAAACCCTGCATGACGGGCCCACTCTTCCAGGTCTCAGTTTAGCTGAGACTCACTTCCTCACTTCCTCCCAGTCCATGAGTTGGTTCTTGCTCCAGTAAGAACTCAAAAGGACCATGAAACTCATCTATTTCACTTTAACCAATACCAGGCAGAAGAGTCTATTCTACTTCTTTAATTTTTAGGGAAACCAACCTACCTTTTATCCAATAATAATCTTTCACAATTCTCAAATGACTTTTGCCACTATTTTAGCTTGTTTCTTCGGTTTATTTTCAATGGTAACTCTTTAAACAAGTTCTACTCCTTTATTTTGATTTATTTTTTGAAAACTCTTGCACATATAGTTACCAAATTAATTGAATAAAATCTAGGCATGGGTTTGCTTACCTCCTTTTAGTAATAACTCATTTTTCTCCTAAATCCCCTCTATGTATGCATGTATAATTACTGGATAGGGGTAAGACATTACATTTTGCAGGAATGAAAGAGAAAGACGCAAAAGAAAATTCTAATTGGCTTCATAAATAACTTCAACACATTTACCGCTTGACTGGTTTTTCTCCAATGTTCTCCCACAAATAGGAGAATAAACGAAATCAAACTTTACTACCCTCTCACATAAATTGTTACACCAGGAGATTAAATGGCCCTGCACTAGAAAGGGCTCAGCAGAAAAATGAACTATACCAACTTCAAGAACGTGTTCTAGAATTAAAAAAAGAAGAAAACCTGCCCACTCTATCCAGTATCTCATTAATCTTTTTCAAAAAGCATCTTGTGACATCTGATTTAATCTTATACTCCTTCCTTTCTTTCTCTTATTTTCCTCTCCCTGAAAATGCCGGTAAGTTGATGATAGATGAAATGAAGCATTTTCAGAATTACAGTAAAAAATCATAGCACAAAGTTTTTATTTGGTATGCTCTTCTGTTCTTTTCGTCTGAGTGACTTTAACTAAGTCACTCAGAATAGAATGATTGATGTCAATGATTATTTTGACATGAAAAGGCAATTATCAAAAATACTTAAAAAGAGTATAAAAGATCGATCTAGATGTATGACTCATATGAAGGATGTAGATATCTGAAATGGGACACAAAACGCCAACGGTTTATCCTAAGAGTGAAAAGCGCATCACTAGTTCAAGCCTATTAAAATGTCCTGTAAATGCTTCAGGCAGCTACTCAAAAGGTTAATTAGATCTGATACCAAGGGAAGTAAAACTGTGCATTTATCATGGGGTGTTCAGCACAGTTAAACTATATATTAGATGGCAAAACAAATAAGAATGTAAAATCATATAACCTTTTGAAGAAAAGGACAAAAATATACCCACAAAACAAAGAGAGAACCAACAATCTACTTTTCCTTATGCATTTTAAGTCTATGAACAGCTCTCTTTAAACTGTAATTGCTCCAATAAATTTTGTTCTAAAATGTACTGTAGAAAAAATAACTGGGAGGCATGATATTTTAATTGTATGCAGTTTGATATCAAGCAAAGTTATCAAAAAGTTAGAATTTTTCTGGATGCTTTATATGTGTGGTATTTTGGGATCTATCAACATATATAGTCGTGCACCCATAACATTACGTATAGAGGGATCAAATATCTACTGTGCTTTGGCTGCGGTCTCTCTTCCACTTCTTAGAGAAGCTCCACAAATCAACAAAAAACATACGTACATTGTGTACATACATACATATGTATACAAACATACATACATTTGTATACAACATACATTTGTATACAAACTCAGCAAAGCCAATGGTCTACAAAGTTTTATATGGAGAAAAAAAATCCATCCAGGCTAAGTAGTCTATCCCTCCATTTTGACATCTTTGGGTCGAGGACTGTCATAATACTAGACTATCAGTGCTCTCTGCTTGTCTCTCATACCCACAATAAAATGAACTAAGAGTTTTGAAGGTTAAAGAAAGACTGATTTCACAAAAATTGCACTCAACACACTTTTTATACTTCTCACTACAATTTTCTTTACAGGAGAATGTAGAAAACTTCACACTTCACACCTCTGAGCTTCTTTTCTAGAGTCATTTGAGAGGGCAGCTTTCTGTAACTAGAACATCACTATTTTTACGATTAGGCACTTTGCTAATGATTAGCAATAAATGTTAATTTTTTCCAAGATTCAAGCACAAGAAAATTACCTCAGCAGGTATATTTATGCTGAGATTTTTTAAAAGTGATTAAAAGATTTAAAATCAGATCTATTCTGGTCTTGATATATCATTGTTTCATAATTTAAAATTACTTCTTGCATTTTTTCTGGCTTCCTTTAAAAATTCCTTTTCTTTTCACTTCAGGTTAGAAATTGTTATTTTTCTTTTCTTTATAATGCTATAGTAATTTTGCTATCTTGAGACTGTTTCATTTATGCTTACAAACTCAAAGTACATACTTTTAAGAAATTTTGTCTATTTATGTACCTATAAAGCTATCTCGTTTTGCTGCCTTCATGCTCAAGAGAGAAGAAATTAGAAATATAAGATTTTGATGAGATTTAATACAGATATATATGAAGCACGAGATTCAATATTATTAATAAATTTACTGTAAAAATATGTAAAATAAGTGTAAAACATACTGCGTGAAGCAAAATATCCCCATAGGAGGAAAAATGGAAAATGAATAACATCATGAAACAGTACATACCACAATTCACTTTAAGTATTTTTAAGAGGAAAAGAGATGACCAAGGCAAAGGTTGAACACACAGTAATACATATTTTTAATGTGGAGGAACACATGCAGAATTAAACCTAAAATTTTACCTGTGGCATTGTCAAAAGCAAACAGCAAAAATTCATGTTGTGAAGACTCATTCCAAGGTTAATTTACCTCTTTTAAAATGAAACACTTTGCACGCTATATGATGAGCATTGGGTGTTATACTGACCTGATGAATCGTTGAACATTATCAAAAACTAATAAGGTACTACACCTTGGCTAATTGAATTTAAATTAAAAAAAATAGAGTAAAAATTTAAAAAAAAGAGAAACATTTTACCAAAACACAAATTCTTTCTGATATCAGATAATTTCTCTTGTATCACTAACATAATAAGAGACAACATCAGAGAAAAGAGTACATAGAAGTTTTAATATTAAAATTAAACTTACGTCTCTAAGTTGTCACCTTCAAGAACTGTCTGGACAGGCAGGTAGCCCAGCCGAGGATGTTTGGCAAAGTATTTCTTTGATCTGAACTTATTCTTCAGCACCTTTGTGAAGTCTCGTACGTCTTCCCCAGATGTTGTCTAGAAAGTTGAGAAAAAATTATACTTCTTTCATTAAAATGGAAGGAGATATCTAGCTATAATAAAATTCGATATAAATGACAACCGTTTCAGTAGCTTTATGTATTTTTGGGAAAACAAAGCATGTCACAAAATCATGTGACAACCAGCACTCATTATTAAATACATCCAGCAATTGGTTTGAAATTTTTTATTTTCATAACTAGCTCATGTCCCCAGTATTTAAAAAATTAGGCCAAAAAGTAAAATCAGTTTTGGCGATGTTATTGGTTGATTCCCATTAATAAAAGAGTTGTGACTTGCTATTAAGTGTGTTTAGTGATGATGAAGGATTTTGGATATAATATGGTTTTAACTAGGGTGAATGAGTGAGGGTGAGCTATATGGCTCCTACTGACTTCACGCAAGCCAGCATATATTGAAGTTTGGAGAAGGAGAAAGCAATAAATAAGGGAGAAGGAACAGGGCCACAATATTGTAGGGAATACTGTCAGTTTGTCTTTCCCAACCACACAAACACGTTATTATTTGACATGGACTAAATTTGTAATGCGATATAAAATGTTACTCTTTCCTTAACCATTTCAAGATGATTATAATTAATAATCATTTAGGGTGAAGTGAGCTGAAATCCATCCCCACCCCAACCCCCCCTCCAATCCCATGAACTGTTCCCGAAGCCTCAGCTTCTTGCTCTCCATTGCCAATTCTAGTTTTTATTTACAATATGTTATATAGACACCAACTTCAGTTCTTGTGAAGAGGCATTTAAAATATTTACATTACCTGTAAGGAGCGGAATTAAAATCTTGTTTTTCTGACTCCTAGTTGGCTATTCAACCTAAACCTGGACAGACCTCACTCCTATCACTTGACAAAACCAAACCAGAAAACTTTTCTATAATAACAAACCCAGTACTAAACACGCTGCTTACTTGCTGCCTGCCCACCTCTCCTTGCACCCTCCCTAGTTCGTCTTTTCCTCCATGACAAGCATGCCCAGGACTCATACAAACTTGTTTTGCAAACAGAAGCTTAAGAAATATAACTATTTTTTAAAACAACTAAATTCTGAGTCAGCCCTTATGTGGTTTTGTAGCTTTCCATCTGTTCTCTTTCTACCTAAATGTGTCTGCTTCTAGCACACAATTAAGAGAATTTTGATTCTCTAGGCTTGCAGCGCAGACAGGAATAAGCCCAAGCTATTTATAATGTAAGTCCATCAATTTTCATTTTACTAAAGAAAAAAAAGTATAGCAAGGACCACCACCCACATTGTCACCAGGCCTTGCCATCAGACCCACAGTGTCCAATCTTTTCCTGAAAAACACAGAATAAACTATATAATGTCTATAGCTATTTAGGTACAGATCCTTCCGAAGATAAAGAAGAAGTATAGAAAATAAGCTATTCATGAAAATAAAAAGAATCTAAGGCACTCCATAGAGAAGAGTGTTGCGAAGAGAGACGATGGTTTGGGGGCACTAAGACCTAACCAGGTAGAACAGGAGGAGTAAGTAAAATAACACTTGGGAGTAAAGAAGGAAATTTTTAGAGAAGGAATGTCTGGGACTGAGAATAAAGCCAAAAGGACCTATCACCTTATAAAGGACATTTGGACCTCTGGCAATGGGTATCACAACTGCAGATCATTACATTGACAGATTTGTTCTCCCTGAATGTTTTGATACATAAGAAAAGAAGAGAAGAAGCTTTCCATGATAGAAATACAAAAAGAAGACCCCAATGCAAAGATAAACATTTATGACTCAATTTGTTTTTGTCTGCTCCACCTTGTTAATATACAACGAGATACGGAAATATTGGCCTCCATTACTTGGTACACCTTCCTTTGGCAATAAAAATGTTTTACCATTGAGCCCAGTGGTTTTCAAGCCATATCCGGGCTTTCAATTCAGGTGGCCCTGGATGGGTGGGGGGTGGGGGGGAAGGCCAGGATGGCAAGGTACCAGGACACTTACCAGCCCGCCTCTGCCGGGACAGTATACAATACAGTGCTGTTTATATATTCCCAGGGTTCTGCAACCATTGCCTCAAAAAAGAAACCCTGTACCCATTCGCAATCACTCCCACCCCCACCCTAACCCCATTGCCTCCCCTTAGCTCCTGGCAACACTAATCTACTTTCTGTTTCTATGGATTTGCCTATTCTGGAAGTTTCTTATAAACGGAATCATACAATATGTGGTCTTTTGGGACTGGCTTCTTTCACTTAGCATAATGTTCTTCTAGCTTATCTCTATTTAGGTTTCAGCATGAACTTTTGCTTGGGGAAAAAAAATGACCCATCATTCAAAGTACACGTCCAATTCCGCATCAAACATTCTTTAGCTAAAGATGTTCAAGACGTGGAAGAACGAAGCCAAACCAACCAACCAACCAACAACCAAAAAACCCCATCTCCCACAAAACAAAAATACAAAAAACAAAGAGCACCAAACTGCCTCCCAAAAAGTTATAGCAGGGGCTGAAGTTAATTGCAATAATGCTCAAATTTAACAGTTTTTCAAATGTTAAAAAAAAGTGCATTCTCATGCAGAAATAGCATATTTTTATTTCCTCATGAATTTTCATATCAAGGGGAACAAAAACTTCCACCAATCTAAAGGCACTGAATTCACTAATGCCATAAACTTTATGTAACATTAAAAGAAAAAGTGGAAAGTAATTCATCCCACAAAAACTAGGTGCTACATTCAGGTTAGCAAAATGTAATTCTTTACTTGAAAGAGAGCCAAGAAAATGAATTATATCTATTTTCTGACCGAAAAAAAGGTAAAAGATATTTTTACATATTTGGTCTAATTTGCTATCTAATGATAATACCTAATCTCTCTCTTTCAAAGCACTAGAGCAACAGTTTGGTAAAAAGCAAAAAAGAAGACCACCCATCTAGCATAATGAATATAATCAAATTCGGCTCTAGCTTCGAGCTAGGTAAAATACTTTGTTCTTTTTCTTTTTCAAGCAAATAACTATTGATATTATGATCTGAGGATGAAATTGAAAGAAACACTCATTACTACACAAATTATCTGACATTTTAAGTTATCCATGTATTTCTTGAAAGACTAAGGTTTTCATTTATCGTGTAAGAAAAGACAGAAGGAGAACAAAAGATTTTGTAGAGCTCATTATATGAGACAAGGGGAACATAATGGCATAGAACTGTGTACCTTATAAATAGCTTTCCTTCATTCTCGTTTTACCATCAAGGGTGGTAAGATTAGCATTACTTTTTTGATCATCTGAAAGCTGACACTAAAGCTTTCAGACCTCTAAGTCAGTAAGGAGAAAGCTGCTCTTGCAAACCTGGGTTTTTTCACTCTACCAGCAGTATAACCCTTCTCCTAGAAAAACAACAGTTCTAAGTTTTGTAAGAGAAAGAGCCCATAGCCATCGACTAAAATACCTATTATTACATTAAGCTACCCTGTGGCTGATTTTTTACCAAATTCATATTGAAATGTCATTTTATCACTTTTAAATTGCAGATCTAAGACACTTTTTGTGTAAGGAAATTAGAAAAAAATTACACATGAAAGAGAAAAAAAGAGAAAAATTAAAATCGCCTGCTCTTTGACCACCTAAGGGATACCCACCCTTAAAATGTTTGTGACTGGACTGATTTATTTTCTAATTCTTTTTATTGTAATACAAAACACAGATATATAAAACTATACACAACAAATGCATGGCTTGGTAAATATATAAGGCAAATACCATCCAATCAGGAAACTGAACTTTGCCAGACATTCCAGGAGCCCCTTCCACATGCCTCGTTCCACCCCTCTCTTTCCATAATAACCATTATCTATATTTTTATAAGCAACAACTACCTTGTGTGTAAAAAATACTTTTTTTCACCCCAAAGTCTATCCCTAGATACTGTAGTTGCTCATTTCAAAAAATCTGATATATTTTAACTCACTTTTAATATCTACAAATTTCTCCTCCGTACTTGCCATTTCCTTACAGTTTATCTGTTGGAAAACACAGGCAATGTGACGTAGCTGAATTTTGCTGACTGCATATTTTCGGTGCAGTTCAGCACATTCCTCAGTCCCTTGGATATCCTCAAACCTGCAGCTGGATGGAATGTACCAGCTTCAGATGTGATCTGGCAAGACGGTCAGTAGTGTTTGGTAGGCACATGATGTCTGGTTATCATTCTTCTGTGATCCTCGCAGATTTCATGCTAAATGCCTATATCCACCCAATGGGGGCTTCAAAATGGCGGCATTCTAATTCTATCATCCATTTTATTTATTAGTTGAAATAATTATATGAAGGCATGTTCCCGTGTCTACTCTTCAGCCACTCAGTAATACAGTTCATTCAGGAAAGGCAGGATTACATGTTTGATTCTTCCCTTTTATTGACCAGTTTCCCCAGCAACATACTGGTTTCCTATCATCCTCCAAAGATGACGATTTTTAAAAATTATTTTCATGTATCATTATGAACTTGTAGATTTTGAACAGATTTGATGGGTTTTTGGTCTCTTGCAACTATTATCATTATTGAAGATCAAATTGTCCTATCTTTGGCCAGTAGGAGCCCCTTCCAGTTAACCCCACTTAGTTTAAGCTCTACAGGTAACAATATATTTAATGGTCTCCACGTGTCCTTAGGATGTTATTTCTCCAGTTATTTTGTTTGTCTGAAGCCTGGTCTCTCGTAAATCTTCAAGAAGTGCTCATAGGACCAATATTACCTGAGTTCTTGTATGTTAGTGATAATTTTCCTGTGTCTTTACTAGATAGTAGAAGGCTGGTTTTTCTCAATATAAAATCCTTGGCTCACACGTTTTCTTCCTTCTAAGTTTCTTTAAAATGTCCTTCCATTTTCTTTTGGTATAGCTTTGCTGTTGATTATTTAATTTTCTTTCCTTTTTAAGTCACGTTGTTCCTTTTGTTTAAATGACTGGAAGATTTGTTTCTTTTGACTTTAAAGTCCAGTAATTTTATCAGAACATATTATAGTATTGGTCATTCTGAGTCAACGTTCTCAGGCATGTGATATTCTCTCAGTATATAGTTTCACCTTTTCTTTTTTGGTGGGGGGAAGGTTTTCCTTGAATTTTCATTTTTAGTGTTTGTTCTTACTCTGGGTTTCCTATTCTGCATTCCTATTATTCATACTTTTAATTTTTTCCCCCTATCTTCAATATGTGTCATTTTCTCTTGGATCTTTAAATTGCTTTCTTCATTTCTTTTTGACTTTTAAAGTTTGTCCCCTATTCACCTTCTATTTCTCTCAAGATACTTACCTGTTCTGTTTATTAAGACTAAAATTAATTAGTCTTAACTTTTGAAATGAGTTTTTTCTTTTATTTCTAATTCTTTCCTGAGTTCTGTCACCTCACCCTTTCCAAGATTTTCCAGTTCTGATTTATGTTTTCTTTCATGTGTTGGTTCATTTCCTTAAGCTTATTTTAAAATAGTAGGTTACAATTTTGACCTGTTCAAGGAGCACATATTTCTGGTGTGCTTTACTATCCTTACATTATTTGGTTCTTATATCTTTTTCTTATAATTGCTTTATATGAGATTTGACCCTGATACTTTCTGCTCCTCAATTTTGTCATTGTTGTGAAATTTATTTTCCTAATTGAGGAAAGCTTCATGCATGTTCAGGAAAGCTTCTCTAACTTCACAGGGCTCCTTCTTCTATTGCTTTTGTGGGGTATTAAAGAATAGGGCGCTTGAGTTTGGGGATTTTCTGGTCCTATTCCCTTGTCCTATTTTGGACTAGACCATTTCTCTCTTTCATCTCCATTGCTTTGAGCGGCTATGTTGGTGTCATTCCTAGCAGTTTATCCAGCCTGAGGCTCTTTTCCTGGAAGGAAGCCCTAGGAGGTCAGGTCTAAGGTCTCCAGAAGCCCAGAGCACCCCAGCACCTTCAGACCTACCCCTCTGGGCTCCTCCCAGGTTCAAAGCTCTGCTCCCAAACCAGCCCTGTGACCTCGCCACTGAATACTTGTTGTCTGTTTTGGGGTTCTCTCATTTCTCAGGCACCTTGCTTTCTTTTCCTTCATTTTACAGAAAATGATATCTTCATGCAGGTTTTATGGCTGGTGGTGGCTTGTAGACACACAGATTTATTTTGAAGATATCTTATTGCCTAGTTTTATTGTAAACGTTGCCCAGAGAGTTGGTTTTTTGTCTAGTTGCTCTCTTTTTACGTAACTAATTTAGAAATGGGAAGAAAATGACAAAGACAAAAGATATTGATAAACTCTACCACCATCTCCCCCAAATCCTTCTGGCTTGATTTTTAACAAGCACATAAGAACTCACATATCCAAACGAGGACTGTCTTTCAAATTGTCATTTTTGGAAAGCTAATGAAGGTGAATCACTGTGAAAAACATTTTAAAACTAAACCTACACAGACAAGTGGGCATGTGAATACTCAAAATTATACTTCCCTTCGCTATGCTGCTATTAAGTAGCACAGAGATAATGATGAAAACTTATTTGGATAATAAGTAATAGTTCTCAACTTACACCCCACCAACTAACACAAATGAATGCATGAAATATAAAAACATGTTGCTGAATTACAAAAGCTACCCTGGGGTAAGTCTATGCATGTAACTCTCTACCAAAACCTTAAAAACTCCTGTGTAAGCTGGCGTCAGATGATTTTTCAATCAAGTTCTATTTTGCCAACCAAAGTTGGGAGTATTTTAAATGTTTATTTTATTCCTTGATTGAGGACAAATATAGACATCACATAGAGCAAATTTAGAGTTAATCTATCCTTTACTTGTGTTTGTATACCTACATATAAATCTATATGTATTGTTCTACATATCCCTGTTCACGTTTTAAACTACATATTCTTATTGTGAATGTTGACACCTATGTACTATTGAACTTCAAAAACATGGATATATGACTGAGAATCTTTTCCTTCTCATTAATATGAATTACAAGGAGTAACAAAGCTAAGGTACAAAAGAATCTAGAATTTAGAAATGCTAATCCTCATAGTATTATAGTCAAGTAGATTCTTGAGTAAATTGCTTTACTACTTCAGCTTAAAAAACTCCTCCTATTAACAAGAAAGATCCACAAAGCAAAACATAAAAAGGACTATTAACAATGATGTCAAATAAGCTAGAGGCCAAAACATCCAACTTCTAAATACTTAGCAATTTAAGCAAAACACCAAACAACTACAAATGAATAAGCAAAACCATATTTATCTAAAATGTCCCCCAAATTCCTTGGTCGGCTCATAACTTGGGATGACAATATTATCTAATTCTTTAACAAATACTCCTATCATTAGAGCTTTAACCGTTAACTACAAAAATGAGTAACTTTTAGACACAGTAAAAAAAAGAAGTACAAAGAGGAAAACCAAGGTTATTTAACAAACAACATAGCCATTTGGCATGAGTAGAATAATTAAACACTACCCTTTGGATTATGCACAAGTGCAAAAATCACTGTTGAACGGCATCATCATCATTAGCAAGATTTCTTTTTTTTTTTAGCAAGATTTACTTCTTAAACATAGAAGTCAGTAATCCCAAATGGTATATGCATACTTCTAAGGAGTCCATCATTATCACAGGACTTATCGTAAAAGACGTTCCAATATTTTTTAAATTGCAAAAACAACTTCTCAGGATTGATTTAAGTTTCACTGATCTCAAAAAGTTGAAATTCAGATACACTGAACTCCATGAAGAGGAGGAAATCAGGAAGACAAGCCTGGAGACTTTCAAGTTCTAATGGAAAAACATGAAACTAAAAAGTTAGCATTAACAGAATCACCAAGGGGTCAAGAATAAGTAGGGTAATAAGGCATCCAAAGGAAAATGGATGTTGTCCAAACCTCAACTTAAGAGCTAATGACACACTCTAAATGCACTCCACTTACTGAGAAAACAGGATAAGGTGAGCAAGAACTGAAAAGCCACTTCAGGATGCTGAGTTCAGAGAAGGAGCGATGATGCTGCATATTGAGCCTGCTGGCAAATGTCCCAAGTCTCATCTGATGAAGCAAGACTGCCAAAAACAAATGATGCTAACGCGATGGAGAGCTTTCCAAAGAATGAACCAGCATTTTCTGATATTTGATTTTCATAGTTTTACAAATACATTGATGCTGGCAGGGTGTAGGGGAGTGGACAGAACAATGAATTCCAGTTTTTCCCTTTGTCCTTGTTTGTTTCTTGCTAACAACATATAGTTTGCAAAGAAAAAGTCTGATTTCACTTTTAACTTTCAAAAGAAAATTTTTTTCTGTTTTCTTTTTCTTAGTAGAAAATTGATTTTTCTATAGTTTCTAGAAACACTGAAAATATGAAACTTTGGTTTATTTCCCCATATATTTAATCAATATTGTCAGGAATATGCTTGAACCTTGAACCTATTGCTTTAAAAGTAACATGCACTTGCTTTAAAAATGCAATACAAATATGTTTTAAGTGTTATTAAAGTAATAAGCTGTTTCCCACCAGAGGTATGTTTTTCTAGTCCTCCACGCTTCTTACCAAAATCTTGATGAAACTATCAGTACAAACTAGTCCTATCCAAACCTTGCACATAAGCAGAGAATTTGGTTATGATTCCACTCCATCAATTTGAATGCTGGGAATAGCTGACATTGTGGACTTTTCTAGCAATAAAATTTTGCAAACATCCCATCTCTTCTCCCTGAGCTAACACATCTCTGAAACCACCTTCTTATTCTGGCTTACACTTTGGTTCCTTATGCCTGTATTTGCCAACAAGCAAATGCCCTATTCCCTTCCTCATTTCTCCTTTTCTCTCCTGGACCACTGTTCCTGACCAGACGCACACAGCCTCTGCTTAGTTACCTTCCTTCCCCCAACTTCATGGACTCTGTGTTCTTTGACATATAAACACACTCCACCACATCTTGTTCATATCTGCAACTTCAACCCTTCTCCTTCAGCGAATCCTGATGCTCTTGTGATAACACATCTCCCCTACCATCATCTCCATGATGGGCTGTATAATCTCTCCCCCACAAAGGCCAAGAATAAAAGAGGTTTACAGCATTTTGCCCTTAGCCTCAGCCTTCTCACCAACTAAAACTAATGTGCCCGTCCACTCCCCCTTGACCATATGTGGCCAGACACAGCTACCAACTGTCAACTTCTAGAAACATACTGATGATCTTCTAAATGCCACCTCATCCCAAAACCTTTTATGTTCCACATTAGCCACATACTGGAGTATGTCCAAACCTCAGACCTCATCAGCGCTCAAAACATTATTCGGTTCCAAATTTCTAACCTGGAAAAAAAAGTCCTGACCCTTGCCCTTACTTCTTTAATATGAACAAACCTGTTCTTTCCCCCATGATCTTGATCACTAGCCCTTCAACCCCTTTAGGGATTTTTTCAGTATGGGGACAGGCCAAAGCAATCCCACTATCATTCATTCCCTTGGCCTTCAACTATATCTACCATCTTTTAATTCCACAGTGACTGAGCAATGATGCAGTCAGTGCAAATCCTTGCCAATTAACCTTGGCTGCACTCCTGTTGCAATGTAGCAATCAATTTACTCATCTCTTTTTGACTCATGCTTGCCCCCAGTAGCAATTTAAACATTTACCATTCTCCTTAATATTTAACCCTATCTAGCTCTCTCTCACTGGCAGCAATTTAATAAACTCTTATAAATCATATATGAAACTCATCATCCTCTCTCTCAAGTTTAAAGGGCTCTTTTACACAACTGATGAATTACTGAACACTACATCTGAAACTGATGATGTATTATATGTTGACTAACTGAACATAAAAAAGGGGCTCTTTTTTTTTAAGGGGCTATCTTTTTTATATGGCCTAACATAAAAAATATGTGTAATGTGAATTAAATTTTGGTTATTTGCAACAGAAAATAGCGACTTTTTTTTTAAACATATAATGTATTATTTGTCCCCGGGGTACAGGTCTGTGAATCATCAGGCTTACACATTTCACAGCACTCACCATAGCACATACCCTCCCCAATGTCCATAACCCAGCCACCCTATCCCTACCTCTCCACCCCCTAGCAACCCTCAGTTTGTTTCATGAGATTAAGAGTCTCTTATGGTTTTAGACAATTTTTTAAAAAGATAAAATTAGGGTCATTTTCATTGTGAAATTAAATGATCACAAACTGTTATTCCAAAAAAAAAAAAAAAAAAAAAAAGAAGAAAATGAAAATCTTCACATCTTTAATATAAAATGTCAGTATTTTTTAAATAAATAATCTCTGAATTCAAACATGCAGGTTACAAGTAACAAGAAAAAAAATTTGACTATTATCTTCATTCATAAACTTAGTCATTTAAAAAAATACATAGTCTTAAATTTCTCCATATAGAAGACTTTACTTTCCTTCATTATATTTTCACTGTAACTCCAGTCCCCAGCAAAATGCCTACATAATTGGATACCCAACAAACATAACACTCTAGGAAGCATACAGGACACAGTTTGTTAATATGCCAAATTATGTATATTTCCCTAAGGGAGTAAAATCACTAAATCCAGGCCACCAACTTTGAACAAATCACCTTTTTCTTAGATTTAGTTTTCTCTTTAAAATGAGAATGAATTAGATGATTTCTTAGATCTTTCCAGCTTTAATATTCTATAATTAGTATTTATAATGTCAGATATGAACTCATTTAGCTTTTATGAGCCAGCTTTAACTAAGCCTAGTAAGAAAAATGGAGTTAAAAAGAGAGTGGAGGGGGAAGAAACACATGGAAAACAGCAGAAGATAATACACAATGAAGCACTAATTGGTGAAACAGAGGCTACCGGTAGAGCCCACAGGGGGAGGCATCCCAGGACGGGAAGCCAGAGGAGGTTGGGAAAATTTTACACACACAGTAAGACTTGAGCTGTTTTGGTGAAGGGATGGGATTTGGAGGGATGGAGAGAGAGAGTGGCAACAGATACAACAGAATCTATGTCATGTTGCTGTTTTAGATGAACTCTTATCGAGCCTAATCATTGTCCTTAAACTCCTTAAATGTACAAAGTTGGGTTATAGAATGGTGGAAGAAAATACAAATTTAAAAAAGTCATTTTCGAGAGAAGAAGAATTCTACTTCACTTCTGTATATAAATGTTTTACTATCAATTTCATAAAATGCCTTTATATATTATAATAGAGAATTCACACACCATTAGTCTGCTTACATCTGAAGACAAACATTGTCACAGCCAGCTGATATGTTTGAAGAAATATTTCTGGAGCTTTGAGGGTTTAAAATAAGACTTCAGAAAACCTTTAACAATAGAAACATTCAGATTCAGGAAGAAGGAAGTTGAAGGGGAAAGAAATGAAGTCAGTAATATAACTAGAGCACCAGCCCCACCACAAATGGAGATGCTCTAGGAGAAATGCAAACATCAAGATCTGCATGGAAAAGTTTGATCCATTTACATGCAAGCGGTGCTTATCATCATTGCACTGAAAAACTCACTTTTGAGTTCCTTTTCCAAGGCAGACATCAAATGAGTTTAGGGAATGTTGGGTAAAAGACAGATGAAGTATAAAAAAGGCTTGCTTAAAAGAGGAGAGCAAAAATCCAAAGAATGTGGATGAAAAGAAAAAAAATTGGAGAACCATTAATGTATTAATTCATTACTATTCAATTCAAGAGTATGCCATTCAAAAATTCAATTTACATACATATCTAGTTACTTTATCAAAAGCTGTGGGGTCAAATGCAGAAAATAACCTGTCCTAAGATGATTTATGAGGAGGTTATTGATTAAGATCACTATATAAACTCCAGAAAAGGGCAAAAGACCCTCCAAAGCACACCTATGAAAAGGAAGCCATCCCTTCCAATGCAGGAGAAGCCATGATCTTGGACATCACAACAATGACTTCACAAAAATCTATGTAACAAGAAGAGCTTTGGGTAACCTGCAGATGTCATTTTAAAAATGACAGTTTTTATGCATCAGTGAAATGCATCAGTGTATCAGTGACTCGCAAGCATTCCCAAATGGCCAATGACTATTGTTGAAGAGATGTAGATTTCAAATTGTGTGGGTATTTCGCAAAATCATTAGGAATTGTATTTAAGACCAAGAAAAATAGTAATTTTATACATCTTTACTTACTTTATACATCTTTAAACATGTCATTTTTATACATGTATGAAATCTTTAATGTATATTTACTTTGTGATTTTTTTTCCCATTCTGTGACATCAGCTCTTTATAATCAGTTTCCTAAATGCCTACTTCTACTCATGCAAATATTAATACCATACTTCTCCCCAATTTCTTATAATGACCAGCAGGGTTCTGCACAATCTGATACCACCTTTCTTTCATCTCATCTCCTACCACTCTCCCTTTTGTGGACAGAGAAATACACCCATTTCTTTCTGTTCCCCTGCCATTCCCACCTCTTTCTTTCCCATCTGCATGGATGTGTGACCTGTGCAGTTGCAGGGGTCCCACACTCGTAAGCTCCCTCAGTTTGGCTTAATGCACTGCTGTTGCCATCTTAGAAGTTATAAGACATTTTGAACAAGGGGTCCCACCTCTTCACAATACTCAGGATACTTCAAAAATGGCGCTGGTGCTACCTACCGCCCTCTCCTTGTGGAAGAGGCTCCATTTTTTTTCTGTGCTCCAACCACGCTAACCTCTTTCCCATCTCCAGACTTCTGTGTCTATTGTTTCTTCTCTGAAATACGTGTCTACTAGTTCTTCACACACCTGCTTCTTTTTCATCCTTCAATCTCAACTCAAATGTTAACTTCTCTGGCTGACCTTCCCTGATTTCTTTATCTAAAGTGCCTCCTCTAATCTTCTATCTCATTGCCTATTTATTTCTTTAAAGGCTCCTACTATAATCTGTAATGATCTCATTTATTTGTTTCCTTGTTCCTTGTCATGCATTCCCTCCTCCTAAATGGAAAGTAGCAGGAGAGACAGTAATCTTGTCTATGCTGGTAGTACACTGATGAATTAGAGCTGAGAAAAGTGTATGACACAAGGTAAGTACTCAATATGTATTTGTTGAGTGAATAAATATGTTAATCATAGTAATAAATGGTGCTTCAAAAATTTTCTTGGAGGTTTTTTTCCTCGTTAAAGTTATTATGCACTAAGGTATTTCATCTATCATAATTCCACAGCATTTTCTAGAGATTTCCTCTCTCGACATATGGGGTACCTATTTAGTGGAAATAAGATACCCAAGACTGTGAGATTTATATGTATGTGTTTTATAAGTATTGCTGTTTTTCTGTCAATTTATAATCCAAAAAGTAACTCAATTCCCTAAACCTAAAGAAAATGTACAGCTCTATGAATAAATTTTGGTTCACTATTTGGAAGGAAGCTAAAAAATAGCTCTTGACAGCAAATGAAGATAACTTCAGAAAAAATAGTTTTAAATCAAAGGAACAACAAGAAAGAGTATCCAATGCTAGTGAAGCTGTAATAAAATCGGGATATTAACAAAATGTGACAAGGTAAAGTGGTATAAACATCTTTTGGAAATAAGTTAACATGAAGAATTTTGGCCATAAAAATACTCATATTCATTGACCCAGGTCATTTACTTTCAGTGTTTTATTCTATGGAAATATAATTTATGCAGTATAGAGAAAGACCTATTTTCATAAAGATGAGTGTTGCTTATAATATCAGAAAATTGAAAATAAACGTAAGTGTCCAAATAAATTTGAGAGAGTGACAAGATAAATTTTAGTAATTCACTCAACTAAATATTTTGTAACTAGGAAAATTACAAGGTGTGACAACGGGAGAGCATTTACTATACCACATGTTCAGTGATTAAAGCAGGATCAAAAAAACATAAATATAATAATAAATCTAATCTGAACAAAATCAGAGATTTGATTTGTTTTGATTTGATTCAGGAGCTAGATTTATGAATTTTTTTACTTTTTCTGTTTTGTACTTTTTTACTAATATAAATATATTTAATTATGAAAATATAGTTTAAATGTGTCTAAAAGAGATATGATTTTTCATCACATAGTATCATTTTCAAAGCAGGCCAGTATGAGCTCTTAGAAAGAGTTTGCTACTAAGAAAGTTAAGTTTAAAACCAAAACACAGATGTAAACAAAATGTAATCCATAAATTTTTCTGGAAAAAGTGTAATTATTCTATGTTAATGAATTCAACATAGATGTATTTGTTTAAAAGAAAATGAAAACACACAAAAAAATTTAGTTAAGCAATCTAAAAGTGATTTTTTTCCATAAAAATTTAAGTCTAACTATACTGAATAATTTTGACTTTAGTTAATTCAAAAGCTATATGCCATTTAAAAAAACAAACAAGAGGGGTGCCTGGGTGGCTCAGTTGGTTAAGCATCCAAGTTTTGATTTTGGCTCAGGTCATGCTCTCAGGGTCGTGAGATCGAGCCCTGAGTCAGACTCCACACTGGACATGGAGCCCGCTTAAGATTTTCTCTCTCCCTCTCCCTCTGTTCCCTCCCCCCCCAAAACAAACAAACAAAAGCAAGCAAGCAAACAAACAAGAAGTGGCTCAGTACTCACAGGTATACAATATTCCACCATTGGGTAATGTAATTTGTGACCTTTTGCTGTCCGACCCGAAAAAAAGCAACTCTGGCAGACATCATAGTTAAAATGCTTTAGGCTTCTATATCTAGAGAGAAGAAAAGAAAATTCATTAGCTTGCATGCCTATTATTTAGACCAAATCATTCATTTGTGGAAGGAATGCCATTCATCCAAATCACGACAGAAATAAAAGGTAGACTGGCCACAAAATGTGGAATTTTCTTAGTATCTTAGCTCCAAATGAGGGCCAAGAGAATCTTGGATTTCACAAAGGAAATTAATGAACCCACCTCCCAAGTGAAAAAAAAAAATCAAATTTTTGGAATTCGAGTCTCTAGAGCATGTTCCCATCGATTTCAACATTATGAGAAGACAAATATCCACGTCAAAGGATTTTCTGTAATGTGTGAAAGTGAATGCAAATGGCTGAGAAGGAGGGTCATGTTTACTAGCTTGACACATCAAATTTTTAAAAATCAATCACACAATCAATTCAAAATTCCCTGACAAAGCTTCCTCCAGTGAGGGGAACAGCAGGGTTAATCAACTTCACAACAAACTTGGGCAGAAGTAACACAAAGTGATCAGGTTACTTCTTCCTAATTAAATGTCGCTTTCTGCTTACGAAGTGTGACCCCAGAGGCCTTGCAACATCACCCAATTCCATTAGGGCCATATATGCATAATGAGTCAATTATCATGCATATCATTACATTTCTGGGATCTATGTAAATAGAAATTCAGAAAAATCTCTGCTTCTGGAACAGAGTGGTATAAATAACAATAATAATAATAATAAAATAAGCTTCATGTAGTAGGTATAAGAAGGAATGCCATTTTCAGAGAGATGGAATATGCTAAGCATCCCGTTTATGGAGGACACAAACCCCCAGTGGGAATCAGCGGGAAGGGATGATGGATGTTCGGTGAAATTGTAACAACACAACAGAACATTGTAACAACACAATCTGCCACCACTGGCGACAGATCATCTCACCTGAATCCAACAATGGGACATTCTTTACAGATGTTGCATTTAGCCTGATGCTTCGCAGTCTCAGCCGCTGCCACTCGATGTAAAACGGGCAGCCAAACCATGGACTGTGGTTCCAGACGCATCCAGTCTATAAACTCTTTCACACTTATCTCTGGCTTGTTGTTATTCTGGTAAAGAAACACATATATTCAAAGTGAAGAAAAGCTCTTCATTTAAATTGCAGCAGGTATTGCTTTATAATCTTCTAAAAATCTATATGAAATGAAAGAAAAGTTACAGAACTCTTTCCAGGTGAGTTAAATCACAAAATATTTAAGGTTCTTCATGCAGAGAAAATTCTAGAATTTCAAATTAGAAAAAGCAGAAAGTTTCCTACAGGAAGAAGAAAAAAAATCCCAATATCTTAATAGACTCAGATTAAAAAAAAAAAACAAAAACAAAAAACCCAAACCACATGATTCTAGGTACTATTCTCACATACATATTTTAAGCCTATAAAACTCATTCATCTAAGACAGTAAAAATTTGAGAAAGTAAAGACTCACTGGTAACTTCCCAAACATGAAGGTCATGATAGTTGCTAAATATTATTATTATTATTATTTCTGTGTCCTGCCCCACCTGTTACAACATCACACTGGGAATAAATTACTATGAATATACTTGGCAGCATTTCCAAATTTATTGTGATTAATTGCATTAAATGTCTTAGTCTCTCTTTAGAACCTAATACTGACTAATTTTCACATGTGAAAAGTTAAATTGTACAACATCCTTCTCCCACTTTTGTCAAGGTCACCCTATGAACCAGTACACAGGAGAATCATATTTAGAATGTTCATTTGGTATTTTTTTTGTATCTCTAAAACATGTAAAAGGGCCATTACAAAATGTAATAACCCATAACATCAATTCTCCTTAAAGAGATGGTGTGAGCATTATTTTCCTCCGCAATAATAAATCACTGAATATGCTCTGGTAAAATATCTGTAGCCTTTTCCTTTATGCATAACGTATAACATCAGCAGTAACATTTCTGGAATGCTTTTATATACAGTAAGCATTAAAAAGAATTTGGGGGTTTGTATGGAAGAAACACCACCAATCAATTAGGTAACTCAGTATGTAGTTACACTTTCATGAGCATCATAAGACAGAGGAGATTCAGGTGAAGATAGATAGTAGGATTACATAACCTCACTTGAAGGACTCAGAGAAGGATTTTCAGAGAATGTGAGATTTAAGCAAAGATCAAAAGAAAGATTAAGGATCAGCAATGAGAATAGAGCTTGTAGGCGAAGGGTAAGAAAGACTATTCTAAACAGAGGGCACATGCCCAAAGGGGCTCAGGCAGGAGTGAAGGAAGGCGAACTGCAGCTGGAAAGCAGACAGCAAAGGGATGAGTGGGAAAAGGTGAAGCCCGGGGCAAAGGCGGGGCCAAACCACAGCAATGTAAGAGCGCATTTTAAAGATGTGGGGTTTTCTTGAGAGACTATGGACTCTGAAAACAAACCGAGGGTTTTGGAGGGGAGGGGGGCAGGGGGATGAGGCTGCCCGGTGATGGGTATTAAGGAGAGCGTGTATTGCATGGAGCATTGGGTTTTATATGCAAACAATGAATCATGGAACATTACATCACAAACTAATGATGTACTGTATGGTGACTAACATAACATCATAAAAAAACAATTAAAAAATGAAGATGTGGGGTTTTATCCATTGACAAGTAGTAAGTCTCCTTGAGGAGGTTGCTGTTCCTTGAACCAAATGTGCTTGAAGAAACAAAACACAAACATACTGGGATGGTACCCAATGTCTCCTACCATTTGGTTCCCCATTCCAATTCTCGGAACATCCTCAACAGCACTCCTACACATTTGGCGGACCAGCGATGCTTCGCGTTTACCTGCTGGAAGCAGCTGCGAACACTGGGTTCGATATTACTGCCCCCGAAAGCTGCTACTTCCCCCAGCTGCCGGGGGATCTGGATGGCGTCATGAAGTAACAGGCCGAGCTGCCTCTGGTCACACATTTCTGTGGGCCCCGCCACTTCCTTAAAGAGATCTACGAGGAGGAGAGCCACAAGGTTAATTTCCATCTGCTGAGACTGTTCTTTTATGTAAACCACACCCTTGGTTCTGTCAATTGAATGATGTAGATTAAAAAAAAAATCATATGGACATGAATCACATTATTATCTAGGGAGAAATTTCATGTTAAAATGACCAACTTTCTTATAGAAATGAATAGTTTTGGGAAAGAAATTTCCAAGTTCTAAAAATTAAAAAATCACCAAATTCTCAATGCTTTTCATGTGAAGTTTTACAAGAACAGAAAAAAGGGGAGTAAATATTTATTTGATCCTGAAAACCATTTTCAAAGAATATCTGGTAAATGGATATCGGATCAAAGTCTATCATTTTGGTTTTTTTCTAAGGGAAATAATGCTATATCTAATAGTGCCAACAGTGAATTTTCAAACAACTGAACCAAGCTCAGTGATACTGACATAGTAACAATAACGAAATGTTACTTTAACTACAAGCATACATAGAAGAAGCAAATTCAAGTTAGATAAATTTAATTTTCATTATCATTTGTTCACTTAGATTTGGTTAGAGTTTCATTTGTTTATTTTTCTTTTTTTTCTTCCCTTTTTAAAAACTTGAGTATAATTGACACAATGTCACATTAGTTGCAGGCATACAATGCAGTGATTCAACATCTCTATACGTTATGCTGTGTTCACCACAAATACAGTTAACCATCTGTCACCACACAACGCTGTGACAATACCACCGACTATATTCCCTCTGCTGTACCTCGTATTACTGTGATTTACTCATTCCATAGCCGAAGCCTGCATCTTCCTCTCCTCTTCGCTCGTTTTGCTCATTCCCTCACCCCTCTTCCCTTTGTTAAAAATAACACTATCAAAGCCACAGAATATTTATCCAGGACTCTTAGGATGCTCATTTGAAACCCATTCCTAGGAAGAGACCTCCTAGGTAATAATGCTTTACACAGAAAAGTACACATTTCAGTGACATCGATCACGCCAAACTTTCCTCTTCTGAGGAAGACAACTATACTACTAACCCACAGTTAAGGTAAAACTACACGCAAAACATAAAAGATTCCTTAACATTTTGACATACTTCTGGATTCTGACAGAAGTTCGCATTTTCATAGTATTGTCGGAAACAAAAAGGTCTGTCAGGATGTGGGGACAGGTCACAATCTAACACTCAAGTTCCAACAAATCGGCAACAGAAGAGAGGCAAAAGGCCATTCTGAAGGATCTTTGTAAATGTGTTTTTGATGAGGAAGAAAGCCACTCAGCTATAGGCAAGAAGGTAGAAGGTCCAGCTGTTGTTAGAACCTCATCAAGGGATATTCTCCAGAAGGCACGAAGAGAGAGGGAGGCATCACCAGGTGAAGACACGGACATTAGCCATTGCAAAATCAATGTGCAGATGGTACCAGCTGACCCAGAACGGCACCTCTGCTACTGAGTTTGGAGAGAGAGTTGTCTTCAGTATTAATCTAACAAAGGAAATAATAATAAGGAAGTGTTCTGATATCACTGAGGAAATCAAAACTAAAATCAGAGTTGCTAAGGGTCTCGCAGTAAGAAACAAAACAAAACCCCAGAACATTTCCAGAGTCTCAGTACTCACAGGAAAGATTTAAAGATTTTGACACAAGAGACATCTTATTTAATTAAGTACTAAAATGGCATCCTTCATGGATTTAGGTAAATATTAGAAATTTTCATTGCAGAGCCTCTGCTTTCCTTGCCATCCTCTGAAAATTTAACGTGAAATAATACAGAGGATTAACTTTGCTGACATTTGTAGAAAGTATTTCCACTGTATGACGGGTGTGTGAGTACCGGCAGGCTGAAATAATGTTCCACGTCTGAAAGATTATACATTTCAGAAACATGTTTGAAGGTATGTGTACAGATAAAAGAAATCTTTATATACTGTATTGTGTAGAATCTGGTTTTTGCTCTATATAGCCACCGTGTTGTAACTCTTTTGGTCTCAGGTTATTCTCTGATAATCGACTTGCAAAGAAAGGGAGAAGGAATCATTGATCTAGGAAAGCAGATCATGCTTACATTTTAAGATTCATGATAAATCTTAAGGCTGAATTTGTATTTGTTTCAGAGTAAGATGAGCACCATGATGTAACTGTTACTTTTAAGGAACCCTAAATTCTTCCAGGAGCACACGAAAACCCCAAACTATAAATGATAAAAAAAGTCCTTTTCTTATAGTGCTACAGTAGTATTTTCATTTAACATTTTCCTTTCCCACACATTATAAAAATAACCTTTTTTTAGCGTTGAAAATGATTATCTTTCGACAATTACGATGCTGAAGATGATTTAAATTTTGAATAAATAAAGGACCACCCAACAAAAGCCTTCAGCAAAGCTTTTTTTTTTTCTGCATGGTTTACTAGGTTCTGACTCCATCAAGGCATCTCACCTCCTGATCTTACCACAATCAGCTTTTTGTTTCATACAAATCCCACATCTCTTTTCACCGACATCCTTGTCAAATGGTTTAAGAAAAACAAGCCATCACAATCTAGACCTGAAATTCACAGGCAAATCACCTCACAGACATCCCGGAAAACAAAAGTTTTAAAAAATGTGTGTATGTTCACAGAAGATGCAAAACGTAACCAAGTTTATGGGACTTGTGATCAAACATCCTCTTGTTTTTTGGTTATCTCACCTTCCATGAAATATCCCTACCCTTCCCTCCAGAATGTATGAATAGATTCAGTGAAGAATCATCAGGGATATGCATGGTAGGATCAAGTCATCCACACTTTATGGACAAAATTAAATCGGAAAAACTTCACAGTAGTAAAGAGTTTGGAGTCACACCAGCAAGTGTTACCATTGATTCAACAGCTGTTATTTCCAGATACTTTTCCTGTATTATTTCTATTTGCTTTCAAAGCAAGGACTGTTAGTGTCATTCTTGAGTTGAAGGAAATCCATTACATTTCAGCTTTCTGAAATGTGAAATGGGAGTCATATCACCTTTTAGCTGGCGGTCTTCCATGGGATCAAGTAACCGGCACAAAGTCAGTCACTCAGCCACTAAGTGGCAAAGCTGAGATTTGAAGACAGGTGTCTTTGGCTCCAGAGCCCATCCCTTTCAAAATGCCAAGATGCCTGCCCTTCATTAACTGACAGCTGAAAGGATACCACAGATTTATTTGGTGAATAAAAACAAAATTTTTTATTTTCTCACCTGATAAAATATAATTATTTGCCAATGTCTGTCATAGTTCTAGTCCATCTAGTTTTTTGTTTTTTTGTTTTGTTTTGTTTTGTTTTTTGGTATTTAGAAGTACACAAGGTTCCAGTATAAAGAACAGTATGAAGGTTCTAGTTCATCTTAATTTTTTTTTCAAGCATTGGAAGTACAGAGAGATAGAAACTTCAGCTTTAGAGTCAGAACAATCTACGATCTAAGTCTACCCTCATAATTTATTGTGTCTGCAGCCACTGACTAGATTTTTAATCCATCTCAGAATTAATTTTTTTCAGCTGGAAAACGGAAGTCACAATCCCTATGTTCTGAGGTGATTCTTCTAATGTGCAGTTGGTTCTCTCTCCATCAAGCACCTCACCTCATTTCACACAAATCCACGTCACTTCTCACTGACACCCTTTGTCTAGCCTGGGACGAGTGTAGTAAGGGGTAAAAAGAATAGAAACTGGTATTACAAGCAAATCATATAAAGTAAGCCTCCAATCATTTGTTATTATCATTATTATCAGTAAAAACACTATTGCACAGGAAAGGTCTTACATACATCTGTATTTTTCTTCTAAGAGACCTTTGGAGAGAGACATCAATCCAATCTTCAGACTCTGCACTCTTATTTTTCCAGTTCGACCCCTGTAATAGTAAGAATCTCAATGTGTTAGAAGCATTTAAAGCTGTATACAGGACACTAATTATTTCTGAATATCTATTTTCTTCAGGGTAAACTTTTAGAAAATGATTGCATCTTAGAGATGCAACTTTTCTGTTTCCTTTTAATAATTAATTTTAAACTCATACCATAATTTCATGACATGTTTTAACAGCATGCTTGACCCAGTCTAGAAGAATATATAGCCTGAAGTCACTTACATGGAACAGAGGAACTAAACGAGTAAAAGTAAAAGTAAAATGATAATTATAAAGCTAAAAGCATACTGTTTTTAGAAACAGTATGAACTAAAATCTGTTAATGGTTACAAATGCAAGATTTAAAATATATAGCTAAAGGTATATACTATGTATGTTGTTTAATATAGCAAGAAAAGTATAATAAAAACAAATGTACAAAAACTAGAAAATTAACTATACCAGGGCCAATAATTTGTTAGATACTTAAAAACTTGTCTTCACTGATTTTGGTCTCTGTTAATTCGGTTTTTTAAAATTACTACTATAATTATAATAGCTGGTGATCTTAAGTAGACAGGTATGAAATCCCTATTTGGGGAAGTCTCAAATTATAATTAAATACAAAATGCATTAATTAATCAACACTAGGAAATAGCTTCATACTGTGCCAATGAGAAACCATAAGTTGACAAGAAGAAAATTTTTATCTTTAAAAGCATATAGTTGTCTTTGTTTTTGTCATTTATCAAAGAATTTCTGAGTTACCTACCAAATGTCCCAATGGACCAGAGCCTGGGGATGGAGGATGGGAAATGCAGAAACTACAAAAATGGGTAACACGACCCTTGCTATGGAATAACACACAATCCAGGAAAAAAGTCTTCATTGCTATCTTTATTATTTCATATTCAGGATTTGCTTTCAGTTTAGGTTTTTAACATTAATTTTTCTCCAGCTATGTTTTCAATACACAAGTACAGTACACTCGATACCTATAACTAAATGTCTATGCAACTTCATCATTACATAAAATTTAGTAATTCATGCTACCTAAAAAAACAGATAAATATTTGTATCATGTAATTTTAATTTTAGGTGGTCTTATTCTCAAACGGTATTTAAATCTTGTTCTTATTGATATTCCTACTATTAATACAAATTGATACCTTCTATTCTCAAATTATAAATAATCAGGTAAGTTCCTGTATATATGCCATGACATATAAAGTATAAGTAAAAAAGAAAAACATGCTGAGAGATCAGTGAAATGTATTTTCAAAACAGTCCCTCAACAGCCTAGAGTTTATTAAAATCTATAGTAAATCATATCCAATAAACTTACTAAACCCTTCATATGCATGTGTACAACATTCAGAAGTGACCTATGGAATAACTAATACTTAAATTTTCAAACAGATATAGCCATTATTTTTTTTATTTTTTTTTTATTTTTTTTAAAGATTTTATTTATTTATTTGACAGAGGGAGCGATCACAAGTAGGCAGAGAGGCAGGCAGAGAGAGAGGGGGAAGCAGGCTCCCCGCTGAGCGGAGAGCCCGATGTGGGGCTCAATCCCAGGACCCTGAGATCATGACCTGAACTGAAGGCAGAGGCTTTAACCCACTGAGCCACCCAGGCGCCCCAGATATAGCCATTATAAGCAGAAATCTAAGTTAATATACTCATTCCAGTTTCTTGCCATTATAGAAATACTTCCAAATTAAACTGAGAAATGTTACAAATTGTGTTTCTAGTTCAAATTTTTGTAGGTGTTTCCTAATTATCACCCCAAAATACAATACGTCTGTTTTCTTCCCTCCAAAAATTTGGAAATTTTATTCTCTGGATAATCAGACAATAGACCTGCAGAAGATAACAAAAGGCTGGTGAATAGACTAGTACATGGATGTGGTTAAGGACAAAGGAATCCCTTAAGAGAAAAAAGATCAAAATGCTATGTATTAGAGGATGACCTCCAGACTACGGTGACAACACAAGAAAGGAACGTCATCAGGAAGGCTACTGAAAATGTCAATCATCCATTCATCACACCACTGAACAGTTATGAAGGTTTCCTGTGATCTCAGCGTTGTTCTGTGTACCATGAGGCCCAGCAGAAAAGTATAAGACATAATTCCCACCCGTGATAAGGTCACACACAGCTAGAGAAGAGAGACAAGAAAACAATGGGAAATACACAAGAAAATAGGAGAGCAACCTTTATGCATGGAAATAAGTCAAGTACAAGAAAGTTGTGGCTGACTTGTTATTTCTGACTGGCAATTAGTCTGAGTAGTTATTAGTCTCATAACCTTTGATAGAGAAGACAAGACTCAAATCAGACACTGAAGGCATGACATGGCTGGACTGTCCCTAGGAGAAGGTAGATTGTCATAGGAAAAGCCTGGGCAAGGGGACAGAAGCGAGAGTGGGAACACCAGAGACAAGAAGCATTCAGGTGCAGGGAAGGCTTGCATCAAGGCTAAACAGTTCATAAAGTTGTCCAAGTTATATCATCTGGGACTGGCTGATAGGACTTTGATGTTAAATAAGATATCTGGATTTGAAAAAGAAGAGGGAGGCAAAGAAATTTATTAGTGAGTGACATAACCCAATATTTAAGTATTTGGTTCACTGATAGTCTTCATAAGTAACTCCTGAAATTAGTTTAACTGGAAAGATATGTACCTTATGAAATTATATCCATCTTGGCACAGTGGAAAAATGACTTAACACTGCAGCAAATGAGGTTAATATTTTCTAGAGGGATGAAAATATTTAAACCAAGCGTCCCAGACTATTGCTTTAAATCATGATTTAAACATTTTTTATTTCTATTAAATTTAGAAGGAAGATCGTGAAGTTAAGACTTTTTAACCTGGGAAGATGAAGACTGAGTGAGGCTGTGAACTCATAAATGGAATAAATTTTGTCTTTATAGTTTAGAAAGTCCTTTCTACATATATTAGTTCATTTGCCCTTCACAAATATCTTATGTATGGCAAGCAGAGCAGGTATTTTTATCTCAATTTTTCAGATGAGAAATTGAGATGCCAAAAGTTGAGTGGCTGCCAAGGTATAAAGCAACCAGAACCAAAAATTTGGATTCTCATCACTCATAACAGAAGAAAATAATTTTTTTTTGCAAAAACTCAAAATATTAGAAGTTGGGTACATGTTAAAACTTGAAAACAAATAGTAAACTTAATATAACTTATAAAGTACTCTTTTTCTTAGATATGGCAATATGGCAGAAATAAATAAGTGATTATCAAAAAACCTGAGTATTAATTCCCTATCTACCACTAATATGCAATAGCTGGCAATGGATAAATTCTTTTATCTCACTGGGTCAATGTATTGATCAGTAAAACAAAGAGGGCAGAGTAAAATGAAGAGGACAGAGTAAAACGAAGAGGGCAGAATGGAAGATGGAAGGTCCTCAAAGTCCTTCTTCTAGAATCCATAGATTCTCCTGTGTGTGCATCACTCATTAATTCAAGAACTGCTTGAATATACTTCAAGAGCTGAAAATATCTGCTCTGGCTGTATCATATTACACAAAGTAAGGCAGTCAAAAATATATGGTTAATGAGCAAATATCAAAATAGCTGAAAGAATAGAAAGGTTAGATCATGGTATCATTTCCAAGGTTCAGAGACTTCTTAGGGTACAAAAATGTTCTAGTGCATTGGATCATGTAGCTCATAGTTCCATCAGATTCTCAAAGAAAACTAATAACTTAAAAAGAGTTAATAACTCTTGTTTATATTAGTTGATAAATTACAGCTGTTAGAGAAATTTGGGCAACCAACTCTGGCCATCTGAGACTGCCATTGTATGATTAACTGTGTTTTTTTTCCCTTAGGTTAATTCATGATATTCCTCTCCAAGACAGAAAACTAGACTGAATGCATATACCATTCTGACCCAGCATGGTCTTCACTGTATTTCTTTGGCATGGAAGGGAAATAAATCCTAAAAGCTTTTATTCCTTTAAAAGGGAAAATTTCCAGAAACTGTTTTTCTAAATAAGAAACAGTACCTCAGTGTAGCATTTCCCACGTGTTCACATTTGATGATGGAAAGTGGAAATATGCCAACATTTGATTCCCTAGAGTATGAATCACAACATTTCACATTCTGCTTCCTTCACAACTAAGTGGCACTATTCCCTTCGGCTGTCCAGTGAAAACAGCATATGTAGGTGTTACATGTTATGAGTTAGATCTTCCTAAAATTCATGTGTTGAAGCTCTAACCACTTAGTACCTCAGAATGTGACTGTGTTTGAAGATTGGGTCTTCACAAAGGTAATTAATGTAAAACGAGGCCATAGGGTGGGCCCCGATCCAATACGACTGGTGTTTTTTCTAAGATTAGGGCACAAACACACGTAGAAGAAAGACTGTGTGAAGACACAGGGAGAAGACAGCCATCTATAAGCCAAGGAGAGAGGCCTCAGAAGAAACCAACCGTGCTGACATGTTGATGTTAGACTTCTAGTGTCCAGTATTATAAGAAAATAAATTTCTGTTTTTTAAGCTACCCAGTTTGTGGTACTCTGTTATGGCCGCCCTAGCAAACTAACGTAGGGTGTTAGAACGAGAGGAGGGTGATTTAACCCCTCTCCAGTTCTTCCTGAAATTGTTACTTAAAATCTGCAACTCTACCATACCCGTATGGTGCTCATCAAAGTTCTCAGCTAAGTATTCTAGGAATTTAGCATTCTTTTTGGGTACTCAAATTAAGTTATACACTTTGTAGTTAAAATACCCAACTGACCAGCTATTTTGGTGAATTTGCTATATAGAAAATGTCTCTTTTGGAGGTCTAAAAAAATTGAAGATCAACTAAATAGTGAATTAATGCTAACAGTCATATTTTACCCTAGAAGGATAAAAAAGAATAAAATAAAATGTATTAAAAGATACCAGATAGGGATATCATAAATCCCACATTCATTATTATAACTAAGATTCATGCTACCTGTTTTTTAGTGAGTTTCTTAAGAGTCTTCAAGCATATGATGGCTATTTAATTATTTAAAAAAAAATAAAGCTTTGTTGTGATATTTGTGACTATTGAAAGAAAACAAATTTTTCTAATCAAAAGAAACAAAATTTTAATTAATTCATCCCTAAAGCTATTGTTGTCACCATTTACTTCTTATACAGAATCAATCCACTGCTAAAAACACATGTACATTCATAAACTACCATCTATCTTCTTCCTCTCTAAATCAAATAAAGGGATGACAAATACAAATTTTCATGCAGCTAATTAATGGAAAATAACTTTTAGGTTCTGAGAGAAAACCAACAGTTCTCATTTTCTTATTTCATCTTTGCATACTTTAACCCCCTACCAGAGAATGAATAATTCCTAATGTTTTGGAAATGTCAGCCCACAGCAGGTCTTTCTAGAATTGATTATTTCACAAATTCACTGTCACATTCAAAACAGCCAAATTAATGGCAAATGAGTTATGCTGGAAGTTGAGAGAGCTCTTCATGTAACAGTAAGCATCTAATTAAATTACAGATATTAGAGTGTCCTATAGCATAAATTATTTAAAACACCACATATACACATAACCACTATTACAATAAATAAAGCTAATACCGAAAGACAAATTAAATCCCTTTAATTGCCAAATTGCTCTTGTCATACAAAAATTGCAGAGTGGATTATTATGAGCCAGTCAATGACTGTAACTCATTACAACAAATATAAAATTTTTGTCTTTCAAAAAAAGAGAGGGGAAAATAGGACTTATCTATAATAGGCTTCCCCTAGCCAGTGTGACACTACAAATCCGACAGCATTTATAAACTGAAGCATAATCTTGAAATAATAGGTGGATATTCTTTTTTGTTATATTGTTGGTTAAGAGTTCAAATTTTGGACAGTCATTCTTTTCAGCAATTAACATAAATATTTCCACCAGGAAGAGTAGTTTGAAAGTAGTTCTTAAAAAACTCATTTCGAAATTTAGACATTTGGCCTTACCAATATATTTCATTCAATGATTATATTTTAAGGATAAACGAGGCAAACTTACGTGTCATATACATTGAGCAACCAGTTGAGACACATATCCACACAGAGCGGAACGTTGACCAGATCCTTATGCATTTGCTCAAGGCCGTCATAGGTCGTTGTCAGACAGTTGATGACATCTGGAACGCTAAGCAGCTGATCATTTTGGTTCAGTTTATGCTGCTTGAAAACTTCATTTGTTGTATTCGACTCTAATAGATCCACTAATCAGGTGAGAGAAAGGAATACACATGGCCATTATATTACATAACAACACTGAGACAAAAACATTTTTCATCTTAAGTATTCAGCTTGATTTTCCAACTTAAGACTCTATCCTTTCCAGCCAGTTTCAATGTTTAAAGAAATAAATAGCATTTCCATTCTTACATTTCTAAACTCTTAACTGTAATCTCTTTATTTTTGTGGTTTTGCATCTCAACTCTGTTACTTTTCAATCTGATCCCATTTTTTGCTCTTTGGACTATCAGTTCTTCTTACTTTCCTTTTCGGGCTTTCCTCTCTTCAGGCTCTTTCTACTTTTAAACATAGGAAGGCATAAATAAATCTAGTCCACATAGTGGAACATCTAAAATACGGCACTGCTCTTCTCCTAACTCCTGAGAACAGCCTGCTCACCCCCTCCCAGTCTTCCCTGATACCACGGCCAAACCAATCATTCTGTTTCTCAACATGTACATTGTGACATACAAAATTCACTGAAAATGTGCAGTTGAAAAAATGGATTCTGTCGAAGAAAAAGTAGTTCTCTACCGCCTGTTGAACAAACCTGATCTAGAACGCCCTCCCAATCTGGCCCTAACTTGGTTTGCTTCCCATGATGCTTTGGCATAGAGGCCATTTTAGCTACATGGGATTTGTAGAGGTCCACAGTACAAGCCCACATCCACGGGCCTTCGTGTATTTGTTCCCACGTTTATGCTTCGTGGGCAGAACATCTACAGTGTGACTGGCCTGTGCTAGAGCAGGGTGGACACAGAAGGATAAGCTGGGGCCCCTACTCTCAAAGATGGCCAGTCAGAGAAGGAGGGTGAGTGTACCGATAACTTAACTAAAAGGAGTGAAAATGCAATAAGAATACATAGATTTCTATGAGAGCTATTACCACAGGGGAGTAGAAGGAGTCTGAAAAAGGTTCCCTGGGTAGATGGAGATTTGAAATGGGCCTTAAGGAATATAAGATACAAGAGACCATGTGAATCAAGGAAAGAATTCTGGGAAGATAGAACTGCTTGGGAAAAGACAAGAATTCAAGGAAGTCTGGGGGTTCTCAGAAGTGACAAGGGCAGCATGGATGGTACGTGGCTTACACAGGGGTGGCACTGGTTACAGGGAGGCAGACACCTGGCTCTCAGGGACAGGCATGTCTTGTACTAGGAGAGAGTTCCAAGGGCCAGGAGGAAGAGTTGAAACAAAAAAGAAAAGAACTCATATAATCTTTCTTTTTAATCAACTTTGAGTCACTCATTAGCTAACTGAAAACGGGGAAACAGTAGATTATCAAATTACCATGTATCTATACATTCATTGAGTATAGAAATGACTCTTCCAAATCTAAAAGATAGGGGTTTGGAAAATTACAGAACCCGTATGAATTTAAGGTCTGCTCATTGAAATTCCTGCTTTATAAAATGTTTTCCTATCTCCCTAATTAACTTTTTTTTAAAAAAAGATTTATTTATTTTTTTTATTTTAGAGAAAGAGGGAGAGCATAAGCAGGGGGAAAGGCAAAGAGAGAGAATCCTCAAGTAGACTCCCCAATGAGCACAGAGCCTAACGTGGGGCCCCATCCCAGGACCCTGAGATCATGACCTGAGCCAAAATCAAGAGTCGGACACTCAACACCCAGGTGCCCCACAATATTTAAACTTTTTAACATTAAAAGAAATAAGCTCAGGGGAACTTTTTATTTTAATATAACCAACTATTTCCTCTTTGCCTGATGTAAAACTATCCCCTCAGAAAATATCATGACATATCATGACAGTTAAATAAAATGAATGAATATCTTCCTTTGTATTTATCTATTTTTAACCACTGAATAACCACTAATTTTGAAATTTTAAAGACATTTATGAAATGTGTCCACTCTTGCTGCTTAAATACCATAGAATGATTTCTTTTTTTCAAATTACCTATAATGGAAAAGAACTGCTTTAAAATTATACAGAATAAAATTATTTCTAGAACAACTCAACACAAAAGACTTTATTTAAAAAAGAGATAGAAAGAAACAAATAGAAAACAAGTCTGGATAACAGGTCAATCTCTTCCTTTCTGATGTCAAATTCATCACTGGTAAAATTTCAGGTAATTGCAAAAATAACTTGTGTAAGCTTCACGTGAGTTAGAGATGGTATCAGAAAAAAATTATGAACCATCTGGAATCTTCACTATCATTTGTACCCTACTTCTTGGCACTGTATGCTATTTTCAATTATAAACTTCCAGAGGGCAGGAGCAACATTCAAACTCATCCTTCACGGTGCTTGGCAAAGAGAAGTGCTTCATGATGGTGGCAACAGAACTATAATTCCACACAGACACAAAGAAACATATTCAGATACTGCCAAAATGCTCTAAGTTTTCTGAATTCCAACACTAATTGTGCCAGCAACTCAGCACTGCTATTGTATCCACACAAGGCATAAAGTGACAATAGATCAAATTCCAAAAGGACCATTTCCTGGATCGTGCTGCCCTTGCATTTCTTCTAGAACAGCCTCCTTCGTGATACACTTTGTAGCTGTGACAGTAATTTGCCACATCCCACAGATGATCACGTCTTCAATTTTTAGTGATTTACTTTGACACTTCGCCTTCGTGCCTAAGCCAGGCATCCATCCTTCCTGCAACGTGTCATGTATAGGTTCCTTTAAATAACTGACTACATTTAAATCACACAAAATTATGATTTTCTCTTTTCAAAGGGAGACAAATGACAGCTCAGTCATGTGGTAAATGAAACAAACAGCAGAATCATTTTTTAACCAACGTTCAGGCTTTTTCTTCAATCCCACATAGGAGGCGCGGGGGATGGAATGGAAATGGGTCATCATTCTCCTGTTCTGCAAAACCACACAGTTTGGCACCTGACCTTGGGCTTCTGTAACTCTTAGGTTCTTGAACTGTTTGACCATTCCTTCTGAACACCTCTCTTACCTCCTCTTCGCCAGACACCTCCGAAACAAGCTCAAGCTCAAGGGGCATCAATGCCCCTTCCCTCTGTAATCCTGATACCCTCACTCACTGTCAGTACTTCAGTCATCCCTTCTCTCTGGATGGCTCCCGATTCTGTTTTCTCATCCCCATCTCCTGCCAGAACACCTGGCCCACCTTCCTGCTGTTCTGTTCCTAAACAGAACTCCCCCATTCTGTTTCAGGGACCTCCATCTTAATATATCCCAAATAAAGGTCGTCTTCTGTTGCAATCCAGTAATGGTCTTACCACCTTCTATAGACCAGGAGTCTGCAAATCCTGAAATGTGCTAACACTGTCCTTCTTTCACCCTCTTCCAGTTGTCAACTAGCAAATACCCTGCCCTAGCAGTCATCGGTTCTTCTTCTTCTTTACAAACCTATACCCTCTTTTCCCCTGTGACTGCCATCCGCCAGCTTAGCCCCCATGATCTTTTACCTGAACCATGTACTTGTCCCTGTTCACTGGGTCCTTCCTTCTGCCTTAGAGATCGTCTAAAGCATACATTTGCATCTGGGCCTATCTCCTAACTCCCACAAAACAGAAAATGATGCTATAGCACCCCACTCTATAAAAAACAAACACAAACATAAATGCAACATTTTGAGAGTTTGAGGAACAAAAAAAACCTGAAAAGAATGAGAAAAGGTTTCATGAAAAAAAATGACCTTCCAAGTGGATCTAAACTGATTTTAAGGATATTTCTGTATACTGGACAAATAGCTCATAACCTACTCCATTCAGACTCCATTACGTTCCCTGAATTCCATCCACACCTTTGATGCTTAGGTACAGAAGTCCCTTCCTCCTTACCCCCGATTAATAGCCATGTGCCTAAATCCTGTGGGACTTTTAAGGCCTGGATCATGTGCTTCCTACTCAAGGAAGCTTGCCTTGTTCTTCATGGCAAAGACCCTTCCATTCTGAGGGCAAGAGGGATCTGCTGAAAGCGCACGTCCACGTGTAACATGCTATCTCTGAATGTAGGTTCCTCCGTGTGGGAACCGGGTCTCTTTTCATGGTCTTATCTCCTGCACAGTCGTGGAGTCCAATAGATGAATGAACAGTCACGGAGCAGGGACAGCACATCCTCTGCATTAGGACCTTACGCTGGGCGGGGGTTTATACACAAGGAGACGACCCCTGACCTGAGCCGTACGCAGTCAAGGCGGGGCACTCCTGACGTTATCTATCACACAAAGGCAAGCATATGGCACGTAGGTGAGAAACGGTCGTTACAGGCAATCATAAAGTTCTGGAAAAATTGGAGGCAGGTGGGATTAGCTTGTAAACGTTTCCAAAAGAAGTAAATTTTTAACAGCGTCCGGGAGGAATAAAGGGTTATAGACCTTTGCAGAGGAAGGGTCAGGGCATTTCAAGTAAACAGAAGAGACGAGGAGAAGAGATTAATCATGAACAGGTGAGCTGAGAAGTGGCGCAGAGGTCCCCGGGGCTGACGAGCAGTAGGGGCAGGGGCAGCGGGGAAAGTGAGGCCAGGTAGCTCCAAACATTTACAATCCCAAGCAACCCAGCGCTTTTCTTAGTACTCATTTCCACACGTCATTTAGCCTGGAAGGGGGAGGCATTCCTCCTCTGCTCCTCTCAGGTTTGTAGGAATGAGCTGAAGGAGGGAGTTTTTGTCTTGAGAACTCAGAAGAACCAGCACAAGAAAATATCAAATGTGTTCATATGTTTTTTTATCCAGCCACAAGTACTACTGAAAACTCGGACCACGTTCATCATGACAAAAAAGCAGTCTTTGGTCCATGGAGATTTTGTGGCTGAGTCATCTGTCCTCAATTCATAGCTCAGCGGGCCTGAGAAGACCTTCCAGATCCGTCAGCTGGATGCTGGACATGCAGCTGAGCCTCTTTCAAAACTGCTGTCACCTCGGACTCACTGAGCTCGCTGAACCTCCCTTTTGTGTGCTCCTAATTCACTTCCTATTCCCTTCCGGCTCAACGTACAGATCACCGGCCGGGCTGGGTTGGCTCTACTGCTTTATACTGGTAATTCTGCACCGGGGGCCTCTGCGGATTATGGCATCAAATTATCTCATTTTTTTCTTTCATCCGTAAATCTTCAGGTGTTTTTCTTCAGCCCTGGAGACTTCTTTTCCACACATAACTTAAGTTTCTCCTATCTTAAAGTTTTCCATGGCTGTGGGTTTTTTCTGAATGATTCTACACTTCTCTTCCCTCACCTCTTCTCACGTAACCAGCTCAAAATGTAATTCAAATTTCGACTGACTTTTAAAGAGCAGATTTTTAACCTTAACATATCATTTTTCGAAGAGTAATATTCAAACCTTCACTGAACTGCCTAGATATATAACAGTTGTTAACAAAAGGTAGCAACAAGAATATTTGGAATTATTCAGATTACCAGGCCGTAAAAATATGGGCGGATATCAGTTTCCATATTAACTATCTGACAATGCCTACATGTTCTTTGAACAGACTCAATCATTAAAACTATGACCACAAAGAGAATTCAGAGAGATTCAATTTATGCTTTATTATTACAAGTATTCCTATTTTTATGTAAAGTTAGATTGTTTGAGCATGTGTGTCAGGGAAGGAACATCTCTTTGGTAAAATGGCTATCACTGAACATTACTCTCAACAAACTCTCTGCAGGAAAAATCATGTCGATAAGACCAAACGTCTCGAGACATATTTAAATAAATACAGAGCGTTTTATCTAATTTTCTAGATGGCAGTTCAAATTTGGATCAGGAATATTATTTTTTTAGTATGGCTTTATTATATGATTGCATTGAATCAAACTGTTTGGAATCCTACACTTCCAAGTGAATACAAAGTACTAAGAAGGAAATGATCTACTACTTTGATTTCCTGATTTAATCCCTTTAAATTGGGTGGCAGCATAATTTTTGAAAAAGCTTTTTCTGTTACTCCTGTATTTTGGCTAATTTTGTTCTCCAACTGAGAATGGCATATGTTCACTTGTTTTACTACCGCATGCATGCCGATGGGGCAAATAATAGAGCATTTATAGAAACACGGCCAATTCCTTGAGTGAGATACACTGAAAATGAGATTAACTCCACAAACACATCACCCTCTTCATTTATCTCTGTCTCAAAAAAAAAGCAATCCAAAGAACAGAGTGATTAACTTTAGTAGAATAACTCACAACACAGTGCTTTTTGTAGTCTTCGGATTTTGATGGCTGTGCGGTAGGCAGAGAAACGTACATTATTCAGGTCAGCTGAAATGGAAAAGGGAACACATTCAAAAGCATGCTTATTATTTAACTTCTATTGAATGGCAAGAACGTGTTTGTTTACTTCAGATGATGGAAAAGCATTATGTCTATTCTCACTAAAAAGTCTCTCAAAATCCACAGCATTTATTTAAGAGAATAATTAAATGTTCATTAGCACCATAGTGAGATACATTTCAAAGCAGTGCTACACAGCTTTCAAGAGGGCATTATCCAATAGGAAAAGGAGGGAAATGAGGAAAAGGAAACATGGCCTGTTAACTTCTGAAGGTTTAATAAATCCATCACATTGCAGGCGCAGGGCCCTTCCTTCTCCACTGCTGGGAGGGACTCTCCTCCCGGGAAATCTTCCCCAAGGTCAATTAGTTTTCTGTCAATGAGGCTGTCCTTCTCACTACTCATAAAAGCTAGTCTTATTTCTTCCTTCCTGATCTATTTGCTTCTTCTGCTCTTTTATAGATATGGCTAAAATTATGCCATAATCTATATTCAGATCTTTAGAAACAAGAGGTTAAAGGTAGTTAATAATACTGTATTGCATATTTGAAAGTTGCTAAAAGAGTAGATCTTAAAAGTTATTACAAGAATAAAAAATGTAATGATGTGAGGTGATAGATTTTAAGAAGACTTACTCTGATGGACGGTTTCACAATACAGTCAAATATTGAGCCATTATATTATACACCCGTAACTAATACAATCTTACATGCCAATTATATTTCAGTTAAAAAAGAAAACACTTTGGTATCAAAGTTTGGTACCAAAAAAGATTTGGTATCAAGTTCAAAGAAAGATATTATAATATCTTTCTCTGTGTACTAAAGACAGAGTGTCTGTCTTAGAGACTTGTTGAACTGGAAGCAAACTCAGAAATCACCCAAGTTTGTACCCTCACTTTACAAATGAAAGAAAGCCCTGGCTTTTCCCTCATTTGTTCACCCTTTGTAGCCCGCCCTCACCCATCCAAATGAAAGCTGAACAGAGAGATACCTGACTTTTTTTTTTTTAAGATTTTATTTATTTATTTGACAGAGAGAGAGATCACAAGTAGGCAGAGATGCAGGCAGAGAGGAGGAAGCAGGCTCCCCACCCAATGCGGGGCTCGATCCCAGGACCCTGAGATCATGACCTGAGCCGAAGGCAGAGGCTTTAACCTACTGAGCCACCCAGGCGCCCCGAAATGCCTGATGTTTAAAGAGATCAAGAGGGGTGCTCCCTTCCTGCTGGAGTGGGAGTGGGTGTGAGAGCCTTCAGGGGCTGTTCTCCCCTCCAGCAGTGCCTTATCTACCCAAAGAGAAAACTCTCAAAACCACTGGACCAACCTAAAGGAAGCAGGCTAGGTCATTAGTTCAAAGTCACAGTCTATGTGAAATCTACAAGATCAGAATTCTCTCTAGCCTCCTCTGTTCTCTTACATTTTTCTATTAAAATGATTTTAGCTTTTCATGACTACTTTGGCAAAATGAAACTAGGCAAACCAATTCAGTACGATTAACTGAATAAAATGTGAGCTAACAGGAAATTTAAAGCAATGAATTAGAGGTTGCTTCGCTGTCATTGTTTTCGTCTTCAGGCAAAGCTGAAGTTTAAGATGACTCAATATGGAGAGCCTGCACTCCTCCTTTTAAAATCAACCTCATGCGATTTCAAACCACGCGCTCTCTCAAGAAGAATGGAAAAAACTGTTTCTTGCATTGCCCTCAGAAATTCAACTGTTTTTCTATGTCAGTGACACAATCTTTTAAACATACCGTGCCATGTAGGAAAAACTGGTGCTTAGTTTCTGGTTAAGAATACACAATTATCGGGACACCTGGGTGGCTCAGTCGGTTAAGCATTTGCCTTTTGCTCAGGTCATGATCCCAGGGTCCTGGGATCGAGTCCTGCATCAGACTCTGTGCTCAGTGAGGAGCCTGCTTCTCCCTCTGCTTCTGCCTACCACTCCCCCTGCTTGTGCTCTCTCCCTCTCTCTAACAAATAAATAAAATCTTTAAAAATATATATATATCCAATTATCAGTTGTTTAGGCTAATTAAATAAAATAGCACTCACCGAGGGATTGAAAGAGTTCAGTCATTTTAGGATGATCCCAACAGGTTGTCTGTGTTTGATGGCTGGGGGGCAAAAAAGGTAGTATATTTAAATTAAGAACATACAAAGTAATATAGGTCACATAGAACGTATGCTCATAGAATGCTTATTCTAAGTTTTTGAAATACATGAAAAATGACCCCCATGATGGATCATGCTGAAACCCAATATCCAGTTATTACTTAACATTTGAAGCAATAATAAATTTTTATTTGAGCAATTATATTGTGAAAATATTGGTAAAAAATTCTGTTTTATCTCTTTCGAAAAGATTTACAACCACACATTAAAACCCAGATATGAAGTGTGACCCTGGGGCGTCAGGCTTGATGCACCCAGATCAATGTAGTTTCCAGAATAACTCTACTTGTGTTAGGCACATATAGATCCTCATTCAGAATAAATCCTCTGAGAGCAGAAGTGCTGTAAAGAGTTGCTAAACTTTAGAAGTCCTAATGAAATTTCCAAAGAACTGAGAAATGAAAAGTTTAACTCTGAATAACATCTTCACCTCACAATCAAGTGACGCTCCCTCCTCTTTACCCTCCAGTCTCTCCTTCCTTGGTGTAAATTAGCCCTTCTCCCCGTGGGGGCTCACTCAGAGCCCTAGAACTGATAGAAAGATTATTTCAAACTAAAGACATCTGAGAGTGAACAGATGTAGAAAGAAGTCTTTTCAGAGTTTCCTTTATCTGACTAAATGCAGCAACTTCTGGGAAACAAGGCTACCACAAATCCTCTCTCTGGGGGAGTTTCATGGCTATGAAGAAGACAGAAAAACCACTTGCACCTGCATAAACAAACATTATCACAAACTTTCTTATCTCGTGTTTATTCTCCTAAAAAACCCATTTATCTTTCCTAAAGAAACCTATTAGGTCTTCACAAATGAGCCTTTTCTCGCCAACTTCTTTCCCCTGCTACACTGGGTACATATGCCCCCCATTCTAACCAACCCTTTGAGTTACTCATCACTGTACGTGCATTGCATGCATAAACAAACACTCTTCTCTTGCTAATTTGTCTTTTGTCAGCATAATTCGCAGACCCCCAGAAACTAAACCCGAGAGGGTGGAGGAAAAGTTGTTTTTTCTCCCAACACCCTCTTCCTGTGTATCTGGATTCTCTACTCCCCTTCTGCATGACTCTCTCTTGCCAATGTGACTTCGTGCTCCTCTCAGCAATCAGTTTCCCTGATGGTTAGCCAGTACTTTTTGATAGGCATTGAACAGTTTTTCTTATGATGCTTATTATTCTTCACTTAAGAAGCAAGTTTTACATGTTCTCTTTTTCTGTAAATTCCAAAACTAAGTCACAGAATTCAAAGTCTCTTGGGAATAAGATGGGGGTAGAACAAATCCACTTAGTGCTTAAATTAGGTTTCTTCTTTCTGTGTGTGTGTGAGGTAAACAGCTCCTAACTTCAATGGGTTAGTGTCCTTATGTTTAAAAATAGTTTACGGCCCCTTTTCTAGGTCAGAATAGAGTAATAACATTTAATAGTACTCAAAAGACTTCTTGGATAACACTCAGTTCTTACAAAACTGTTTAGTAAGCTAAGTGAAATGGCACAGTACACAAGAGAGTGGTATTAAAATATTCATGAAATCAAATTTAAGAGAGATTTTTTAAATCCAGGTAATATATAAAAAATTGGGACATGTCACTGGGAAAAGGACATAATCACTGTTACATATGCATATATAACAGAACCCCCCAAGAACTCATAATTTGCTTTGAAAAAATTTAAAGTTTAGATATGAAATTGAGTATGTAAAATGTCCTGGAAATTCCAAAAATCTCACACAAATTAACATGCCTAAAATGTGAAGGTCTATTCCAGGAGGAGCTGGAAAGTTGTCTAGCTCCCATATCTGCTTTTTGACACCAATGCAGAGGCAAAATGTTTCCACTTTGTATTCTGCTGCTGAACACCAACCAAATCATTCTACCATTTTCCCCTTCGAGTTGCTCCAAAGACCGCAGAGAAAGTACTGCAGCTGTCGCACCTAAAATTCTTACTATTCATAATGTGGTACAGAGCTTGATAGAAATGCAGAATCTCCGACCTCTACTTCTATTGAACTGGAATCTTCAGCGTAACAAAATCCCATGGGATTGATATGCACGTTCGTGTGAGGGAAGTAACTGACCTAAAAAGCTTCTAATGCATGAAGCAAAAAGCAAAACAAAACTAAACAAAAACCCAAACCAAAATATAAAGACCCTCCAAATTTTGTTAATAAAACAACTTCCTCCCTACCGTCAATAAGAATTAAAGAAGGATTTGCTGGAAATAGAGTGTAATTAAAAAAAAAATCCATCAGGAGCTCCCAGTGTTAGACAGCCAACCAGTATTCCCACAACCCCTGTCTCTTTGGAGTAATTTGAATCCCCATGGCAACACTACTGTCCAGAGGCAGACATCCCACCGTGAAGGACCAAATCAAAGCTCAAGAACCAAACCAAAGCTCTGAGTAATGCAGAGCCAAACTTTTATACTTAAACAACAAATGTAAGTACTCTTTCCCTCTCTAGAATCACAAGTGTGGCGCTTTGGCAAACAACTCCTGTGGAACCACGAGGGGAAAATACCACTCAGCAGCATGGCAGCGGCTGAGAACTCAATGAGAAGACCCTCTTGCTAATGGCTCTTCTGAGTGAAACCACCACGAGGAGCTGAGGGAACACACACATTTGGCAAACAGATGGAGGGAGGGAAAAGGCATCTCCCTTTGTGAATTCAATACCAGTTGATTCATTAGGCAGAACTGCCAACGCTGAAAATAAACACAGCCTCTGGTTACAGAAGTATAACTGCAGCTTACCAAACAACAGTTAAAAAAAAAAAAAAAGTAGTAGATGCAGTCGGCTGTTGGATTTTCTTTTCTTCTTTCTCTCTCTCTCTTTTTAGAGGGGGTAGGGTTTTAAAGCAAAAGCCACAATCGACCCAAAGGCTCTAAGTATTTGAACAGCTGCAGATTACTCAGTTCAGCCAGCCAAAATGCTTCCAAGTCCTCCCGGGATAGGCAACTAAAACAGAACTGAAAGTAGCATTCTCCAAATCCCCCCACCCCACAAATAACAACAGCTTAGCTTCTGGCCAACCTCATATCTGAAAGAGGAGTAGAACTTCATACTGTGCAGCTTGATAAACTATAAAAAAAATCTAACAAAGCAGCACTCAACAGGTAAGTGCAAAATCCTATGAAGCAAGCAATAGGGAGAGCGTGTGATGTGTGTAAGTAGGGTGCGGAGCTGTGCTAGGTGTGCTTGTGAAGGGGAAAACTGAGGTGGCCTCTCCTGGGGCAAAAATGTTACTAGGTCTCTGAGCTATTTTAAACTCTGGAAACTGAAGAAAACTGATAGTAATGCAAACGTGCCTTATCCATAGAAATGCAAATTGTGTCCACTGGGATGCAATTGATTACTGTCCTGTGGACACTGACCAGTTAATCAGCTTTGCACTCAGTGGCAAACTTCATTTTAGCATCTCTTATTTGACTCCAAAGATGCAGTTCTTCCTATTCTCCTGGGAACCTCTTACAACTTCTTACCCATTCCGTGATTAGCAAGTTAAATGAAATCTTTGACGCGTGCTCTTTCTATATGCCACGAGACTCAAGATTTTCCCTAATTTTTATTTACTTATTTGAATTTTTAAATTTTTATTTTTTTATTGAGTTGTAACACTGTGTAAGTTTAAGGTGTACAACATGTTGGTTTGATACATTTATACATTCCAGTAGGATCACCACAGTTGTGTTGGCTAACCCCTCTATCCCATCACATAACTATCATTTCTGTTTTGTGGTGAAAATATTTAAAATCCAGTGTCCTAGCAACTTTGAAGTTTAAAACATAGTACTGTTGTGGATAATCACTGTGCTCTGCATGAGATCTCCGTTAACTGTTTTTTTAAACATCCTTTAACGCCCTGGACAGTTCTGGTTTCTATCTGCTATCCCGTATACTTATTAAAAGAGCACCCTCGGGTACCTGGGTGGCTCAGTGGGTTAAGCTTCTGCCTTCAGCTCAGGTCATGATCTCAGGGTCCTGGGATCGAGCCCCGCATCGGGCTCTCTGCTCAGCAGAGAGCCTGCTTTCCCCTCTCTCTCTGCCTGCCTCTGCCTACTTGTGATCTCTCTCCTCTCTGTCAAATAAATAAATAAAATCTTAAAAACAAACAAACAAACAAACAAATAAAAGAGCGCCCTGTAAGGTCCCGGCTGAGATAGCATGTGCTCCCTGTATTGAATGGACTTTGATGAAATATTGAACCAGTAAGGTTAATAAGCGATACATGCTTCTATTATTATTTGCAATGTATTCTGATGAGCCACAGAAAGGAAAACACAAATAAGGTTGTACACCAGTGACCAGAACACAAAAATGTGTAAAACAACACGGTCCAATATATGAGACAGTGAACCGACAGCAAAGTACCTGTGATTTTGATAGATTCATAAGATAACTGATTTCTGGTCAATAGACTGCTCTGGGGAAGAAACTTTTTAATCCTATTTGTCCTCATTAGAGTGGCCTCATTTTCTTTCACACAACCTTAAAAGATGGCAAGAAGGCATCCTGCTTACCCTAAAACTGACACTGAGTCAAATACATTTACTTGTTACTTATCTACTCAATTTTATGCTTGAAACTGGATTTTGAGTTTTGCCATGTGTTGTTTCATTTCAGTTGCAATTCTAAGGGCGTGTAAGAGAAAAAAAAAATTAAAGGTGAGTCAGTTAATTAAAAATGCAAGTGAGAGAAAAAGAATGACCCATATTGTTCAGGGATAAGGTGATCACAGAAAGAGAAATAGTTCTTCTTTGAAAAAAGTTCTTCTTTGCTGTGCATAGTGAAAGATGACAAAGTAGGTCAGGATACACAAGATTAATTACAGTAACAGCCTATTATTTGACTGTCCGGTCTGTACCAGGGGTTCTTCCAAACACTCTCCTTGTGTAAACTCAACCTGCGTAAAAACTCAATGAGTTGGGTGCCAACAGTATCCCCATTTTACAGATGAAGGAACTAGGGCAGGGAGGGCACTTAGATAACTTGCTCAAGGTCTCAGAGTTAGTAAGTAGTAGAAATGGAATTTGAATTTTAAGCCTGTGTTCTTAATATGGAAGTATACTTGTATGACTGAGATTTTAACATCTTTCTGATGACTCTAAATCTGAGTCCATGGTCCATCATTATAATCATTAAAACAATCTCATCTGCCTTGCTTCTCTCTCACTCCTAGCAAAGCCCAAGCATGGATCAGCTCAATTACTTGCCTTCTCTGGACCTCAGCAGCTGTGCATGAATACAGCTGGAGAAAATCACTCAACAGACAGACTAATTTTACTTTAAATATTTAACTTCAAACCTCAAATGTCCAACGCTGGCAACCACACAACATTCCCTAATAAACTCGCTTCCCAGACCCCAAGACAATTTACTACTGCCTTCTCTCTCCCAAACCTAAGTAAGGTTCCCTCCCTGCCTTATATCATTTCACTGGATCTCACACTTCTTTGAAAAAAAACTAGAAACCACCAAATTAGAATTCCTTCATCTTCCAATCACCAAATTGATAAATTACCTTCCATCTGCCAGATTGTCTTCTTCTCTCCTCCTTCCTGAGGAATTCCTCCTTCTATCAAAGGCCAATTCTTCCCAAAGATTTCTTTAAAATCTCTTGTGCTGCATTATTAACCCCTTTCTCAATAAGACCCTTTTCAGAATACAAATGTTGAAGGACCTGCCATCCTTACACACACGATCTCTCTCTCTCTCTGATCTCTACCTTGAATCTACATTTCCTGCTCTCTATTACCTTTTTTTCTTCTTCACAGACAAAATTGAGGAGTGCACAACCTCATGTCCCATTCATTACTGAATCCACATCGATTTCGTTTCCAACTTCACTCCCCCACACACTGGCTCTATCAAAATTACAAGTGAACCGCGTGTGGTCTGATGCAGGGGCTGCTTTTCTGTCTTCAATGCCCCAGACTGCTCCTCAGGGTGTGGAGAAACAAGGGAGAGAAAAATCAACTCCGTAAGTCACAAAGCACAGTAGAAGCTAAGAGGTGCTGTATGTAAAAGAGAGAATCTTCAGGAGGACGGGACATGGGCTTTTGCAGGCTCTGCTAATACCTTCTTTATATAGGCTTATGAAAGTTTATATAGGAATATAGGAATCAGGGGCGCCTGAGTGGCTCAGTCCTTAAGTGTGTCTGCCTTTGGCTCAGGTCCTGATCCCAGGACCCTGGGATCTAGCCCCGCATCCAGCTCCCTCCTCAGCAGGAAGCCTGCTTCTCTCACTCCCCCTGCTTGTGTTCCCTCTCTCCTGTGTCTCTGTCAAATAAATAAAATCTTAAAAAAAAAAAAAAAAAGCAATATAGGAATCAAGCAGGAACTCCCAAATAATCAATCACCTGAATTACATTCAGGTGATTAAAGTACAAAGCGTAAAAACATATTCTGGCAATCAGAGGCAATGTTATTTATCTGAGTAGTATCTTCTTAAGGATCTAAAAGGTGACATTCTCATCTTGGAATTTATAATCCCCCCAATCTTTATTTTACTTGAGACCAGAATATATGAAGACTATGGAATACTCCTGCCAGTATGCAGAGTCTTACTGTGTGTGTGTGTGTGTGTGTGTGTGTGTGTGTGTGTGTGCGCGCGCGCGCACGTGTGTGTGTTTTGTGTGCATGACTTATTGAGGTGCAAGGGGGAGACGGATTGGGCAGATGAGGGAGCTGTTTCCTCCAGGGAACAAAACATATGTGTTCAGGTTACACAGAACTTCCTGAACCCTCGCAAACACTTTCTGCCATCCTCTAGGCTTCTAAAGGCAGGAAAGGCAACGTTACAGTTTTTGAAATATAAGAATAAATCTAAGGGAAAACTTAAGAAAGTCTGAATGTGAACATTTCAGGAAAAAAAACCTTTCTGTTTAAATTCCAAATAAGATACAGGATCCTACTTGATAATAGATATTGAAAAAGCATAGAGCCTTCCTTAAAAAATGTCACTGGTTTGGGGTGCCTGGCTGGCTCCGTCAGTGGAGCATGTAACTCTTGATCTCATGGTCATGAGTTCAAGCCCCATAATGGGCATGGAGCCCAGTTAAAAAAAAAAGAAAGAAAGAAAGAAAAGAAAATGCCACTAGCTTGTCATGATAATGAAGACACAAAGCGGAAAGACTAAATTGGCAACAATGGATAACTCCAAATCTATTGGATTCAACTATAAAATGCACTTAAAATAATTTCATGCTCAGGAGTAGGTTAAAAGACACAAGCATGTAAATGGCTTTACAGAGACAAAGGCTACCAAAACCCTAAATACAAATGTCAATATTCCAGGCATGGTTGATAGAACAACTTGTTACAAAACAATTGACAAGGCTTGCTTGTATTTGTTTTCAAGTAAAGTGATCCAATTCGTGACCAAAATGGATGGGCCTGGATGCGCCTGGGTGTGCCTGGGTGCACAGGGAGCTTCGGGTGATACTAGTTTTGAGGGCACTGGAAGGTTGTCTGAAAGAATGAACATGCGCACACTCAGTAAACCCAGGCGAGCCCTGGGTTTGGGAGTATCTTTGGGATATCCTAAGGTATCCTAAAGTAGTATCTCTGCTTGGGCCCAGAACTCAGAAGGAGCCTTCCCTTCTGACCCAAACTCTACCCCGTGTCCCTCTAAGTTGTCACACTAGGGAGGGGCAGACCAGTCATGGACATTAATCATCATTCCTGCAGGTCATCTGTTGTTGAGTTGGCTCTGGGGAGTTCTGTAGACCCCTGTCTGGGGTGTCGACTCCAGGATTATTTCCCACCAGAGTTGAGTTTATCCTTATATCCTTCTAGTTTGTTTTTTAAAGCTGAATTTATATTATTTAGATTTTTTAAAAAAGATCTTATCCATTTATTTGACAGAGAGAGACAGTGAGAGAGGGAACACAAGCAGGGGGAGTGGGAGAGGGAGAAGCAGGCTTCCCGCTGAGCAGGGAGCCGGATGCAGGGCTCATTCCCAGGACCCTGGGATTATGACCCCAGTTGAAGGCAGAAGCTTAACTGACTGAGCCACCCAGATGTCCTGAGATTTAGTTTTTTTAAAAAAATTTTACTACTCTATCTCTTTCATATGTAATCTTTAAAGGAGAAATTAACTTTTTCTATACGGTTGTATTGAATTTTACACCGGATCATTTTACTTTATAATCCATAGAGAAAAAGATATTCTATTTCTTTCACAATTTATTTGATCATTATTGCTTTTGTACTTTTGTTAGTTTCAATGACTATTTCAAAAAATTAATCTTTACAAATCAAAATATGGATTTCTCTTTTTCCTCCTTAGTGGCCCCATAGTGACCTTTCTGTACCCTAGAGTAGACCTTTATTAATTGCAAATTTGACCCTAAAAGTCAGGCGGTACAGTAAGGCTGATGGTGCCCCTATAATACAGTGGAACTGAGTAACCTGTAAGATGCAAAGCCCAAATTCCACTTCATGGTAATAATAACACTGGCCCCAGCAATGTATAGATGAATGGCAGGAAAATAACATCTTTTTCAGTCCTGCACTAGTGAATGTCTTTCCCAGACCATGTCAATTCCACCTGAATTATCTCAGTAAGTCAGGGCACTGGTAGATACACTGGAAGTTGTCGGTTCCAGTTTGCCATTTCAAGGCTACTGCAGGGCACGCAGCCTGCTGTTAGTTTTCTCAACAGCCAAGGTGTGCTCACTTGTCTGAAGCTGTCTCCAAGCCCAGGAGGTGTAGGGATCCCAAGATGCTTACGTTCTTTCATAAAACAACTTCGTTCTTCCCTCCTCATCAGCAGAGTTGGCCCAATGAGTTTTAAATATCTATTTTCAACATAGGTAAAGTCACAGGTTGTTTCTTGGAAAAACAGACTCTCCAGTACATTCTCTTAGGCTTCTGTTTCATTTATTTCTTTATCATTAAAACCAAAACACAAGCTCTACTCTTGCAAAGAGACTCAAAGTGTGTCTCAAGACTTCACTAAAAATCTGGCATCAGAAGGATGCAATCTCTCATCTTGATTAAGGAGGAAGAGAGAGATGAAGACAGCTGCAGGAGGCCTTTCAGAGAGAGCTGTGTTTGTTTTTCATTGTTAGTCATATCTTTGTTATGGATTTATTTTGTCTTGGGATGAGTTTCCTCCAATCTTTAAACATAAAATGTTTTATGTTAATTTCTTCTTTGTTTTGTTATACATACACCTCTGTTAGCTTTGACTTTCTCGTTAGGCTGAATATTTGGAAAACCCTTTGCTGCCACTCCTCTCCGCTCTTTCTCAAGGAAGAAATATTTCACCTACATCATCGAAATGGGTCCACAATTCCTCTAAAGAAATAAGCATTAATTCTCTCCTTTAGACTGTACATATATAATGAGACAAGGAAATACAGTTTATGCAAATAAACTGCATGACTGCTATAAAGAACAGCTACTTGCTCTCCAAGATTTTATTTACGACTATAAACTTTGTTTTTTTTTCCCTGCAATTGATGGATTAGGGCAGCAGAGAAAGCCCTTGGAAGGCAAGAAAGGGGAATTATCCTTAATGGACATGAGAATAGAAAAGGAAAATATAAAGGAGATACAATAACTTGCAGAAAATTTGGATTTAGGCCTATTCGTCAAGGGAAGTGAGAATAAGGCAGAGAATGCATGGAAGTGGAATCTGTAGGTAAAGATAGTTTATTCTGATTAATACACTGTAATACAGAGAAATGTCAGTTTCAGAGAATGTGCTATGTATTATCTAGTAAGAAGAGATTACTAAAATGTTCATACGAAAGCTGCATGTGTATGAGCACACTTAGGATTCTATAAAGAATTTAGGCTTGCACCTCAGATTTGAGTGGAAAAAACTGTTACGATATGAGGGGACCGCCCCATCCTGAGAGCAGCAGCAGCATTTCTGCTAAGGCTTCCTGAAAAGTCACGTGCTCTGGCTTTAGAGATGACATCGTAGAGGGAGAAGGGAAACCAGATATCCTATCTTCACCTTACTAAATTCTGTGAAACAGTACGACTTACTAACAGATTAGACATGTATAGAACCATCTACGCAAAAAGCCCCACGGGACTTATGAGCCAGCTCTGCTGAGCATCCGAATCATGGATGGAAATCCACCCAATGACAGAAATCTCTGACCGTGGAACTGAGGAAAGGCAGTGGAGGGCCACACAGTTTGCTCCCCTACTTCTGAATTCCTGTCAAGATCCGACTGGCAGGGGCACCTGGGTGGCTCAGTCGTTAAGCGTCTGCCTTAGGCTCAGGTCATGATCCCAGGGTTCTGGGATTGAGCCCCACATCGGGCTCCCTGCTCAGCGGGAAGCCCGCTTCTCCCTCTCCCATTCCCTCGGCTTGTGTTCCCTCTCTCGCTGTGTTTCTCTCTGTCAAATAAGTAAAATCTTAAAAAAAAAAAAAAAAGATCCGACTGGTAGGACTGTGGAGAACTACATTTTTCTACCTATAGAAAAGCACCTTTGTCCACTACCGCATCACACAGCGTGACATTTCCTTAAACATATAAAGCATATATTACCCTACAGAAATAAGCCTATGAAAATGAGCTCTGTACTCAATTGCCGGCCCATAGTAGGTGTATCATAAACGGCAACCAATCCACAGCATGAACAAGAAGGATGTTTGCTCAAATTTTCTCCACCCGACTGCTCCTTCCTTAATATAATTCTCCATACTACCCAAATTTTCTATGTGACTAAAATTTCTGTTCTCTCCTTTACTCACTGCAGAGAAGTGGAGGCGTGGTAGTCAAGAGGGCAGGAGCTGGAGTCAGTCCCTGGGTTTGAACACTAACTCTTCTTGTACTGTTTGTGTGACTCGAGCAAGCTATGTGTGTACTTGTTATCTAAGCCTTGCCTGTAAATGGGGTAATGACAGTCCCGACACTTCAGTGAGAATTAAGAGATAATTACAGGATTAGCGCAGTGCCTGGTAAATGAATATTGAAAAAATATAATTCGTTTCAATGATCTTTATCATCACCCGCTATGACTATTTATTATTATTATTTCCGGATCAAAATGAGAAGCAATGAGTTTTATATGATTAATGTGACATATTAGGAAAGTTCAACCCGAAGCTTTTACTCATCATTCCCTTTATGCCTGAAACACCCTGGATATTAACTTTTAGCTGAGAAAGTGAAAAACGTGTGCAAAACACAAACACATGACTAAAAATTCACAGAGAAATCTGGCTTTGATGGTAGATTTTTGTATATTGTAAAGGCAGCAGGAGCCATTGCAGGTCTCCTTAAACTGATAGAACAATGAGCTGTCACTGGATTATACTAGAAAAGAAAAAGTAACTAGATCAGATCTGGAAAGCCTACCTTAGAAGCAGCAAATATAATTTAAAGATATGAGTTTCAACTTAATATATTAAGATATTAACATAGAGGGATTTATACCACACGGACCCTTACAGTTCAAATCTATACTCTGTCATTTTATAGAAACAAATGAGTCTGAAACCACTGCAGTACACCTCAAAATATTAATGAAAACACACCTAGAGAGAAAGAAATGCATCGGGGAGCCATCAAAGTAGGTTTTAGCTAATCAATAAAATTAAAATATGAAATAAAGACAATTTGTTCTTCCCATTCTCCTTTCAACTTTTTCACTACATTCTGGCATTAGAGTACACAAAATTGTATTGAAAATTGAAAATAATTTCATTTCTACCTAACTCTTATTTTCTTTTTGGCTAAATTAATACATCCTAATATGCTCCAGGAAACTCTAGCTGCATGATAATCTTGCTAAATTTGTTTTTAACATTCTTCCTCTACTTACTTGTGCAGCCATGCAAAGGAAAGTGTATATTAAAAGCCCTTTCACTCATTAATTACCTGCTTATTAATTTACTTGGGAATTAAATTTTGCTTTCGTAACAATTCTTCATCTGGAAATACTGGCTCATATTAACCCTGCCTCCAGAGATTGATGTACTTTATTATGAAGAAATAAACTGTTAAGTTACACAACAGAGCAGGTAATGAAAGAATCTGGCTAAAAAGTTTTCTAAAAATAAGAGAATTCATCCTATATAACTGGAGAGATCTCTAAATATTTCAAAGTCCTAAAAGACATTTAACAGTAAAACTATATAGAGTCAAGAAAAGTCAGTCTTTCACTAATGATGTTGAAGATATTTAAGGATGCTACAATCCTACAGGTCACATTAAACATATTGGCCATCATTGTATTATGTATATTTTAAAGTGCTGGTCATGGTCATGGTCATGGCGCTCTAGCTAATGAGATATTAGAAAAACGAGCTTTTGCTGTATGGTCTGCCCTATCAGAACTCATAGTCTGAGCAAGACTATAATCCTGTGAGAGCCTACCAAAATTATAAAAATTCTGAATCAGTGAAACTCTGACTCAGTATCATTTTTAGTCATATATAACCAACCTGGGCATACAGAAATTCCTTTTTAATAACAGTGCTAAAATTCAAGATGGATTTTTTAAATGACAAGTCAAATAAATAACCACTGTATAACACAATCAAACAAGAGAATTAATATTTGCTTTATCCAGTAAAGGCAAAAATCTGCTTTGCTGGATCCAATCAACACTTTAAAAAAGTCAGATAATAAGGATTCTTTGTCAGTTGAGTAAAACAATTTAATTTCAAATAATTTCATGAACTTCTTCATTTTGTATAATACATGTGTTAGTTTTCTACTGCTGCTGTAACAAATGGCTCCAAAATAAATGTCTCTTCGAGCTAAAATTGAGGTTTGCAGGTCTGTGGTCCTCCTTGGAGGTTCTAAAAGAGAATCCCATTGGCTTGCCTTTTCCAGTTTCTGGAGGCTGTGACCATTCCCTGACTCATGCCCCCTTCTTCACCTGCTGTTATCAAATATTATTATCATTATTATTAATTATTACTATAATAAAAATGTAAAAATTTAAAAAATGGTTTAAATTTGGATCAGATGATTACAACTTCTCTCAATAGAGACATGTCAATTTACCCAGCCTCTGACTTCTTTCTATTCATGATTGCACAAATTTGACACCAGCCAATTGCTTTGCTACCTTATCCTTAAGTTTATCACAAACCAGTACACTATAGACTCTACAGTGAAAGCAGTAGTAAATTCCATTAAGGCAATATTACATATATTATTATTATATTTTATATATGGTATGGTGATTTTTTCTTATCCTGAGGATACATCTCAGACTACAATAAAACCTTCATAAGGAAATACTATTTCACAAGCACCGACTTCTTATACAAAATTTTCAGGAAAAAGGATATTGGAAAAGTACATTATTAGTGTCAGCATGGATTTTGGATATCCATATGCCATTTAGGAAAGATACAAAGGAAAGTTGGCCCAGAGATCTTTACCCAACTGGCCTGAGGTCAGCTGGCTAATCTGAGACAGAGTTGACTCCTAATAATAGTGATTACTTTCCCCATAATTATGATGCTGTTCACCATACACATAAAACAGAGTCAACTAGGACTGTCATCGCTTCAACACATTGTAAACCAACATCTTTGCTAATTTACACCTCAAAGGATTGTATCTTTCTGTCCTAGGACAATACCTAGCCTAAACCAAGGACTGAATCCTACTCAGACCTTGTGTAAATGATACAAAAAGTATAAAATGTTACAAAATAAGGAGAAACCTAGTAAGTAAAAAAGAGAAACTCTCAAATTGGCAATAAAAAAGGATGATAAATCTAAACTAATATTGCAGATAATTTCCATAAGTCAAAAAACCCTGAAAATACTGAACTTTTTAATGATAAAAACACTGCTTGTTTTTGGTGGATTAAAATGAGAAGAGTACAGCACTTTTTAAATGGATTTTCTGGGAGAAATACAAATGGTTTAGAATTGGTACAGTGTGAGAAACAGCATCATGTCAAGAGTTTGACATACTTATTTATTAAGATTTTATTTTTAAGTAATCTCTACACCCAAGGTGGGGCTCGAACTCACAACCCCGAGATCAAGAGTCTCAAGCTCTACAAGACTGAGCCAGCCAGGTGCCCCAAGAGTCTGACATATTTAGAAATTTTGTCAGTTTCCCCAAATATTTTAGTATCTGTTTAAAAAATACATATGGTAAACATACCTATAGCCTTAACCTAATAAACTACAAATATTACTCTGACTTTTAAACTAACTTCTTTTAAATATTAAATATATATAGTTTCCTTCAGACAGCAGGATTGAATTCTATTTTCTAAAGTTACAGGGGAAAGCCTCTTAAGTTATCAACATAACTTTGTTTTTTTGGTATCATAAAGGAGAATTAAAATCAACTTACTTGATGTAATAGGGCACTTTATTATGTGAAATGGATCTCTGCCATGGCAGCTGGACTGAAGCTGAAGAAACAAAGGGAGGTTATTGGAAACACTGCTCACCCAAAAGCCTTATGCCATAATGCAAAACAACTGAACACATTTTATAGCCAATTCAACGAGAACTGTTCTGGTTTTTGAGCTGGATTCCTATAATTATGAAATCTGTGAGGCTAAACAAAGAGTGGCTTTTTAAAGATTCATTTGAAGCAAGGAAAGAAACAACACAGGTTCAATTTCAAATGCCAACTCTAACTAATTGAACCTGTTGCTAAAAATACTTCTCAAAATCAAGTTTTATTGTTTATAACTACCACAATTTAAAATTTAGTGCTATCCAGAAAATGGACTCTGCATATATTTTTTGATTAAGCTAAAGCCAAAATTAATTTTACCTGGTATATCCAGATTATAAACTAGATTTCCCAAGACTGAATTTTCCAGATCATTAATAACATGCTTTACTTTGCTTCACAGGAATAACTACCTAGGACAGATGGCATTTAAACAAACTCATTTGTATGAATTTTAAAAAGGAAAGATTAAGATAAACACAGGCAAAGGGTTGTAAAAAAAAAAAAAAACCCCAAGGTAATTATCTGGATAGAAGAATCCGAAATACTTTCATCCGAAATGCACAGAAAATACAGTTTCCTACTTTCACATTAGATATCACTATAATTAAGATTTTATGTTTCATTTCAGGTACTTGTTTTTGTTGAGGTACTTATTTCTTACCAGTTCTTCCTTATTTATAAAACAATATTATTCCTATATAATTATTTTAAGACTGATTCAAGAAGAGTTAAACATGTAAAGCTAGAGCTACTAAGGAATTTTGCCAAATAAACTAATAAACAAGCAATTCAAATAAATCTTTGCAATTATCACTAGGCTCTCATAGAGCCAGCTGTCATCAATGCTTTTTTTCTGAATTTCAGGTCATATTAACATCTTACAAAAATATAGCATTCTAAACTTTGCAAAGCCATTTCAAATATATCTATTGATAAGGAAGCCAAGAAATCTGTATCTCTATCTGATACATAAGGAACTAGATACTCAGAAGTGAAATAACTTGCTCCATAAAGAAATGGCCAAGCTCAGACATGATCTCAAGATTCCTGACCCCTAGTTCAGCAATTTTCCTGTTCAACAATTCTTCTTCTCTTTATAACACGTGAGCCCTCCCTTCTCCAACTATGCCCACGAAAATATAAAAGGGCGATTAAAATGTGGAAGTAGGTATAATAAATATCTCATTAGAGTCAACCTCATTTCAGTGTTGGCACCAGCGTAATAGGTCAGTTTTTATTTTGTGTTCTAGCTAAACAGACTCCTTTTATAACCTGGCTGAAGTCCAAGAAATATTATAAAGTCAACGATTCCAAGCAGCAAGAGAAAACAATTATTCCATTTATTAATTGGGATTTTGTTTACACGTCTCCATTCATGCTAACAATTGTTTTGATTTGAAAAACTCTCACCTCCTTGGCCAGACAATAAAAGGCCACATGTTTGAGTTTCGCAAAGTACATGTGCATTTTACTATGTCTCCTTTCCTAAAGAACATGAGTTGGATTATTATTATGAAAGAATGGTTGCTGGGTCAAAGTGTAGGGTTTCATCAATACTAATAGATAACTAATCCTTAGAACTGTAAATAGAGTCAAAATTATTTGTTAAATTCCTCTTTAATTTGGCCTTAGCACATAGCTTAAATTAAGTTTAAGAAATCTGAAGTAGTTCATACCTAATGAGGAGACTGCAAACTTATTTACTTTATCAACACTGATGGCATCCCAACTTTAGAAATGCACTCTCACACCCAGTATATTCCAGGAAGGACTACAATCACTCAAAGGCTATCTAAGGGCTCAGGTGTGTGAAACAGAAAACATGTGGGGGAGGGGAGGGAAAGAAGGGGGAGAGAAGAGGGAGAGCATGAGGAATGGAGGACAGGAGGGGCAGGAAATGACTAATTCAGATTCTTGAAACTGTGAAAATAGAAATGCCGACCTTGAATTGAGGTAAAGCAGATTATCAACCATGACAAAAGATTAAGGGAAAATATAAATGTAATCAACTTGGTTGAAAGCCATGGTATTACTTCAGTTTTCTCTATTATTATAGATACAAAGAAGTTATAATTGGGATATAAGCTGTGCCTTAAGTTTTAAACTTCATTTATATTGAATTAAACAAACTGTTTTCTGGCATATGTTTGCCAGGAAAAATAAAAGGAAAGAAATTGTTAGTGACAGCATCTGTGCCAAGAACTGTGATGGGTGCCATGAAACGCACTCTGCTTTCTCACTTAATTTTCAAGGCGATTAGAAAAAATAAGTATCATGATAGGAATTTTAAGGTAAAGAAATTAACTTTCAGGAATCTACAGGTCCAGCAAAAGGCAGAATTAATAACTTAATCTTAATTTGGATGACTCTAAATCCTACATTCTTTAGTTTCCCCAGCAGTGAATGATAAAGAAAGTAGGAGCTCAAATCACTTATATAAGATCTAATGAGCAGTCCATAAAATTAAAGATTTCAGTTGGAGAATATTACCTAAAAATCTACATATGTAGTTTGGCTACATCTGTAATACTTGATCAAAAGAAAAGCTAAATATGATCACAGTGAACCTAATAAACAAAAATCTCAGATTTGTGGGCAATTATTTTTTTTATTGCTAAAGATACAGGTACATTTTAAATTGATAAACACTTTTTAGGAAGAAAAACTAATTAGAAATCTTAAAATGTAAAAATGATTTCCTTATTGTGAAAAAGTTCATAACCTTTGCTTATGATACAGCAACGATGATATGATATGATAGCAAATTATTATAGCCGATGGTCCAGTGAAAAACCATAGCTAAAGACAAATTCAGTTTTGCTCCACTTCAGAGACTTATCAATTGTGGCCAGATTATTACAACTACTAACCAATAAACAATATGGTAATTAATATTAATATTACTTTTAGTACATTTATCTAATGTAAGTATATTTATAGCAAAGAATATGGCTCCTGGAGGGAAACTGAAAGAATATGCTCATTCGTTCAATTAATGAGAACAGTCAAGTTTATTAGTACTTACTAGAAAGAAAATGTTGAGAGGATGGCCCAAAATCTCTATGGGCTTCCTGAAGCTGTTTAAGGCGATCATCCACAGAAACCTGCACATACACATGGAAGAAATGATTTGAAATCAATGACTTTAATAATATACTTGATTTAAGTATGTTTCTATTTAAATTCAAGTACCCAACATATAGTACATCATTAGTTTCAGATGTAGAGTTCAAGAATTCATCAGTTGCATGTAACACCCAGTGCTCATCATATCACATGCCCTCCTTAATGCCCATCCCCCAGTTACCCCATCCCCCACCAACCCCCCTCCAGAAGCCCTGTTTACTAAATGATGCTACTGCCCAAGATATGACTGCTTGTAGAGACTCCTTCTCTATTTCTGGGATCAAAGTACTAGGATTAAAATACCCTTCTTCTGGTACCAACTGACAGCACACAGCACAAGGCACTCTTCTAAGCAGGTTATACAAATTAACTCTTTTAACCCTCACAATGACCATATTGGGTAAGTGTTATTTATTATTATCACCACTTTACAGATGAAGAAATTGGGGCACAAAGAGGTGTCCAAGGACAGAAAGTCCATACACGACAGTGCTAGATCTGGTATCAGAAGCTATTGCTTTCCTGTTACTCTACGTTGCCTTGAAAGCAGGAAAGCTCGAAAGCATCTAAAGTCAAGCTGTGGTCTTATGGCCAGTGGCTACTCATCTCTCTCCTGTAAGGAAAGTGGGCAAAAGTACCACAAGAAGCGGATGAAAAAGAAGTCTAAAATGCTCCCAGGAAAAAAAAAACCAGATAGATAATGATAGACAGCTGGACAGACAGAAAGACAGGTAAATGACAGAAAGATCAAATTAGACGATGGATCGATAGAGGTGGGTGGACAGTACAAAGATACAGGAGGATGGAATCTCTTATTTGCCTCCACATTTGTGTCCAATCATCTCGACTTGAGGAAATTCAAGTGTATAGCAGCCAATTAGTATACTCTCTGAATCTGTCCTCACAACTTTCAGTTAGCTCTCTATATTATGAAAATGCACAGCTGGTCCACCGAGAAACTAAACACAAATCAGTAAGCACCACACCCAGCCTACTGACACTTCCACAGTAGTGCGAGCCAGCTGTTCCGCATAGATTGTCCATCTTATTTTCAGCTGCCTTTAAATGAAACGTGTCTATCTCTGGCTCCCTGGGCAGCTCTAGTTTCTCCTGGTTAGCTATTTAAATTGCATGAGCAATTTAAATTAAAGCCAAAAAGCATTCAAATGCCACACTCTACGTTCAGGAGAAGAGAAGATGCTAGTCCTGAACCGAGTGACATTGCTGTCAGCAGAGATTCCTTCCAGTCTTCCTCAACCAGCAACTAACATCTGCGCTCTAGCAGTTACAACGCTCAGAGATAAGGATAAGAGAAAACATATCCTCTTTCAAGCACAATGCATTCCCGGACTTCTAATCTTTGGAGATAGTGGTAACACAAGCAGAAGGCGATCAGGAGGGACCACAGGAATACCTACATGAAGGTAATGAATTAGGGAAATGGAGCAGAAGGAAAAAAGAGAAACTCAAACACTTCTGTGTTCCACTCACTAGAAAAGCACGTATGACTTTAACAGCTCCTGCTTTACTAATCCCAGATTATTAACACTCTTTTCAAACATAGAAAAGACTGTTTAATACTATGCATTCATTTCTTAAATCTTCATATTCATGAAGAACATATGAACCATTGGGTATTCAATGTTTGAGTTATTCAGGAAACCTAGTATGCTATAAAATATTATAGCTTTAAAATAAAAGGCTTGTGTACCACCTCCAATTGCACATTTATCTCATTAAATACTGCATTTTGGGCCCCAAATAGAGAGAGAAATGCATAGAATTATTTTTTCAATATTCCACTTAAATTATCCTGCTAGTTTTCAGGAAAAAAAACGATTATTACGACTCCAAGGAACTGGCCATTGAACATGACAAAGTTCTGCAAAGACTAAGCTCAAAACTACTCACGGGCATGTGTGGTGACTTGTAAATGCTGAGACCTAGTAATACTCAACAGGGTTCTTCTGGGTTTGCCTCTATTAAATCTGGGGTGAGCAAGTAATATCTACAGTCACTAAAACAATTTAGACCTGAGAGCTAAAGGTAAAAAAACACAATAGTGTAAATGTGCTATCTGGAAAGAATGAACAAGATACCTAAATAGCAAACAGTGGAAGAAGGATGGAGATTTCTTAACTTTGCAAAAGGAAAAAAAAAAAAATCCATGATTAAAGTAAGAAAAATGACTCCTTCATGAGCCATTATGGGAAAATGTTTCTGTGACCTATCATAGGTCTCAATTACTGTGATTTATCTGACCCTTTGCAGTTTTCTACAAATATCATAAGAATAGTACACCATAAAATTACATTAAAACCTCTATTCATAAATAAATGAGGCCTCTGAGTTCAAGATATGGAAAGACAGATACCTGGTGATACTACATGCTACAAATCTATTATCAACTACAACTAGTAAAGAAGGAGAAAATGATGGTGTACGGCAGAATAATCAGGCAGGGTTTAAGGACCAACTGTGTAAAGCTGGATCATAAAGAGGGATAAACTGGCAATACCTGCAGAAGTTTCCATCGCATATTAAGGTCATCTAGCTGGCGAGACATCTTCAGAGATGGATGCAGGTCAAGTGGAGACAGCTGACTGGATAAATCATTCACTGTTTTAACTTTTAAGTTGATTGGTGCAATTTCTTCTCTAAATGCCTGGAAGAATAAAAACAAAAATGATGACCTTGGAAAAGAATATAACAGAAGGTAGTATTTTGAACCTTTCTTCAAAGAAAATGGCAAGACCAGCTAAGAGGCCACTGACAACAGTGGTGTACTCAATGATAGCCCAGCTCAGTTCTTTAGCCATGGGGACCACCAGCCACAGAGTCAGCCTTTGTAACCTGGAGAATCTAAATAGTGCACGAAGAGAAAAATCATAAGGCAAACTCGTTGAGATGATTACATATTTCCTGCAAACCTATCATCTTATGTAATTTCATCTGGAAAATGTTTGCAGTTATTATCCACTTGACTAATTTCTAGTCTTGTTTCTATTTTTCATTCTCTTTCATATTTTCCTTCTTTTTTCTTTCTATGGCCACCTTACTATTTTTTCATCAAATGCAACAATTTGATTTGAACACGTTACCATTTAAAATTAAGTGGTCAGGGCGCCTGGGTGGCACAGTCCATTAAGGGTCTGCCTTTGGCTCAGGTCATGATCCCAGGGTCCTAAGATCAAGCCCCACATCAGGCTCCCTGCTCAGCAGAGAGCCTGCTTCTCCCTCTCCCTCTGCCTGCTACTCTGCCTACTTGTGTTCTCTCTCTATCTCTCTGTCAAATAAATAAATAAAATCTTAATAAATTAATAAATAAATAAATAAAATTAAGTAGGCAGTAAGAACAACTTTCCTAACCACAAAATCTATAACCATTATATACTCAAGAGGTAAGTTTTGATTCTTTCAAAGTCATTATCATCACATGGTTGGTGGGGGGCAGGAATCTATAAGAAAAAAGGTAAGTGAGGCTTAGTGACAAATGCCACCCGGACAGAGGACAGAGAGATGGTACAGGTGGGGGTGGAGGATGTACGTGAAGAGCAAAAGAGAAAAACAAATAAAAGATATTTGGGGCCAGTGACAGTTAATATGTCCTACAAGAGCAAACAGAATAATGAAAACACTAAGCTTTCTCCCTTTGCCACATAATTCCCCCTGACTCTATGTTCATGTTCCCCTTTTCCAACAAAGTCTTTGTCCAGATCCCACTGATGCTCCAAGAGTCAACTCTTAGGATGCACTGTGCATCCTATTTCAGGGAAGATTTCCGTTAGGCCCTTCCCTTAGCATTCTCGACTAGAATGCTCCCAGCATTCTCTCTGCCTTCTCAAATCCAGTCAGGACTTTCAGCCAGCACATATGCAGCCACACAAATGAGGGCCATTCTGATTGTTTGGTGCCATACAAGCCAGTTGTTATAGATTTTAAATATCATTCCTTATTAGAGCTCTTAGTACATCCATATTCTTCTTTTTTTTAATAGTGTGAGTTTTACTTCTTCCTTAACAATTTGGATGCCTTTATTTCCTTTTTCTGATTGCTGTTGGAAAGGTTTGTTTTTTAACTTTCTTAATACAAAGGAAATATACATTTGTTCTAGATAAGTAGAAATATACAAATTATTCACAATGAAGAAAATGAAAAATAATGAAAGTTTAACACAGAAAGTACATCCATTTCCTTGATGTCTCCTAAGAAGAATAGAAGCTTCTTGAGAAGAGCTACTCTCCAGTATTCGGCACAAAAAGAAGAATAGAAGCTTCTTGAGAAGAGACACTCTCCGGTATTCAGCACAAAGTTTGCCATACAAGATGGGAGAATTCACTTCTATTAACAAAGGCCCACAAAAATGATATCTGAGGCAAGATTAAGCCAATATACAATTGGGAACAGAACAGAGATACTAAAGGAGAAAAGTATATTGTTTTTTCTTTAGTATGTCACAAAATCAGAGTTAATGATATACCAAACTGAACTGATATGTATTAGGTGCTGTGAACACAGCACTAGCCCTTAAGTTATGGCATTTCTCCCATCCCACCCCTTAAGAGACAGGAATATGTCTACAGACCTCCTTTCTTCTCCCTTTCACCATACCAAGTTTACTTAATGAAATATTACATATCAGAGTTTTTTGAAGACCATGAATTTTCACTGGAACACCGCAGTATTAACTTGGCTTCCTCATTATGCTTATAAAAAGAAAACCTCTTTAACCACTTCCTTTCTTCCTTCTCCCTTCCAAAACTAGTTACCCTATATAATTCCGCCTTAGATAATATGTATAGGCTAAAAATAATCATTTTGGTTGATAAAAATCAAAATAGTATTAGGAATATAACTTTACTTCAAAAAGGAAATTAATTTTAGGTAAATCAGAGAATATGTTTTAGTGTTTCAAAATTCTGGAACAGGGGCGCCTAGGTGGCTCAGTCCATTAAGCGTCTGCCTTTGGCTCAGGTCATGATCCCAGGGTCCTGGGATCGAGCCCCACATGGGGCTCCCTGCTCAGTGGAGAGCCTGCTTCTCCCTCTCCCTCTGTCTACTGCTCTGCCTACTTGTGTTCTCTATCTCTCTAATAAATAAGTTTTTTAAAAATCTTTAAAAAAAATCCAAAAAACCAAAATTCTGGAACACGTTCAAAAGCCACAAGAAGAAACTTGAGACGGAAAGTCAGAAGAACAGATCTAGAGCCCAGAGTCAGTATGAAAGGTCTACACAAAGGAGGGAGCAGTGTATAAATGACATTTGAAACAGTGAACATGGAAGTCGATGTGTGTAAAGTGAGAAACATCGCAAGAACCCTGAAGGCATCAACATTTCAAAATCAGGCAGAAGAAGGGAAGCTCACAAAGGCATCTGAGTTGCTGGAAAGTGGAAAAGAAAGTGAAAGAAAAGGCTTTCAGAATTATGATCATTTTTCTTCATGGCTGTAGATGCTGGTCTTTCACGGATGACAGAATATGTGCACAGACCGACCCACAAATACGGTTCGATGAGAAAAGGAGTTATGTGCTAACAGGCGTTCTAGGTCTAAAGAATGAACCACTGACAGGGAAGCATGGGACAGATAGAAGTGGGATTAGGGTAGGGAAAGAGAATTTTTCGGTCTGGACTTGGAAGAGACCTGAGTTCCTTCAGATTCAGTTTAAGAATAAAGACAGAACTCAAATCCTTCCAGGTTTCCTCAGTTGTAATTAAACATTATATATTAATATTCTCTCCTAGATGACTTGGGAGGACTCGAGAATTTCAATCAGCTTTTAAAATCAGTGTCTTTGTATTTTGTAGGTATCATAGATAAAAACATGAAAGGCTAGAAAGCGTTCTTCGGTTTCTATAATTTTAAAAAATAACAGCTTTATTTTAAAAGATAAGGAAAGATGTGAAAAATTAGCTCATAACTTCAAGACATATTTTAAAAATCTTATAGATCAGGGAGTATCCATTTTTCCTCTGTAAAAATGTTTTTCTCTTATAAGCCACAGGTGAAAATACTAAAAGATCTCTGAACAGCAAGGTCGTTGGGCTTTGTTTTTGTGGATGTTTTATGGCAGTGAGGAATCTATCTAATAAGAAAGTTTATCTTTTGCTTTTTAAGAGCTTCCAAATTAAGGGGCTTGAAGTAAAGCAAGTTTTAAAATGGTTTCCAATCTGCTGTGTGTTCTAGTATAAAGAGCCCATTTATCATGTTTGGCTGCACTTTCCTATAGGAGAATAAAGGTCTATATGGTCTTCTTTGCTATGAAAACAGGAACATCTGCTAGCATTAAAGGTGCTGACTGGCAGCCTGCCGGCAGATGTGGGAAAAAGAAAAAAAAAGCCTTCTTCTGTCAGAAGGTGTGTATTCTGCAAAGAAGAATGATTAAAGATAACTTTAGGGCATTAAACTTATTTGATTGGCCCTCAAAGATTTTGTTTTCCAGTTGCTTTGACGTATTTAATAATATTTAGCAATAATCAGTACTTAATTTCATCTGCTAAAAGTTTCGGTGGGATTTGCCGTATACTTTGGAGTACATGTGCAACATCCCAGACTTTGCATCCATTTTATTTGGTTTAATGAGACGTGGGTTTTTATTTTCTCTTTTCTTAATAAGATGTGAAAATATTTTAATCCACAGTTTATTCCTTTCTCTTAAATATTAATTGTGTTTTTCCTGGCTTTCCACTTTAGTATAGATTTGAACAAAAGGATTTGGATGCAGAGGCGGGTAATTTCTTTGATCAGATGGGAATAACAACTCCCAAACTTTCAGGTCTTTAACAAGCCCAAATACAACTTTCCATTTTTCCTTCAACACTAACCATCCTGCATTAAAAATTGATACTTTCAAATTCAAATGGGTAAATTCTTGCTCTCATCAAGAGGCATTTTTGTAGTCCAAAAAAATATACTGTTTATAGACCACTGAATTAAAGATTTCCAGTGTTTAAAAACCATCTTTTGAATTGCAAGAAGTGTGTAACTTCCAAAGAACCTCTACTAAAAGGCTTTATTTTCAGTTCATTATTTGAAACTCAGATTGGTCCATGGAAATGGTTTACAGGACGCCAGAGCTGTAGGAAGAAGCCTACTTAATTCATAGAGTTCTGCACATTTATGTATATTTATAATGAAAGTTGGCAGACACTAACACTGTTTTAGTAGTGAAACTTTTTTAAGTTTAAAATTTAATACGTAACTTTCAAAGTTTTGAATTCCAACAGCTGATACAAGTTGTGCTTAATTACATTAGTATGCGTGAGGTCCCTCATTGAAAGAGAAGAGCAAGAAAGAAAGAAATGAAAATTCTACCACTTACCAGCTGTGTGGGCTTGAGCAATATTTGCATTTTCACCATTTGTGAAATGGGCATAATAATACCCATCTCGTTGGGTTGGTGCAAGGATCAAAAGAGGTATCCATGTAAACTAGCTATGAACAGTTCTTGGTACACAGTAAGCCTCAATAAATGCTAGCCATTATTATTCCCATATCTACACACACACATATTTGCTTATATAATTTGCCTGCATGTTCATTTCCTAGACCCTTTCACCTTCCTTCTCAGCCACATGCATAAACAAAGGGAAAATGTTACCCACTGTCTGTGCACAAAAGATACATCTCTTGCAATAAAAATCACATTCCTGATATTAATATTGTCTAACACCTTCTGATGTTTCTTTAGTTTATTCTTTGATTTGACTCATGACTACCTAATATAGAGTTTGCTATGCTACCACAAACCCAACTACTGTGCCTCTTATTGCCTAAATTCTATTAAATTTTTTTTTCTGGATATGTTCTAGAATGTGGGAGCCAAGGGGGCTCTAGATCACAGATCTATCATCCTTAATTTTGGGCGATTCCTGACCACAAACAAAATTTATAGCTAAGCTAATCCTTCCATAATCTACTCAGATGGTGAGAGAAAAATTGAACATAAGAGTCCCCAGTAAAACAGTATGTTTTTGATTAAGTCTCTAAATCCAACTACAATTTACAGGAAATACAGCGTAGAGAGGAACCCGCCCAACTGCATGACGTGGATGCCATGCTGCAAAACCCAGGCTGTAAGAAATACTACAAAACAAACCATTCAGTTTTCTAAACAAATACGTTGTAAAAAAAAGACATAAAAGGGATAGAGGGGAAATCTAGAGATTAAAAAGGACTTTACGTTACTTTTTTAAGAGTAGCGAAGTGTTTAGGGACACAGAGTTGGGTGAAAAAAAGGATAAAGAAAAATAAAAGCTGGGGTGCCTGGGTGGCTCAGTTGTTAAGCATCCACTTTCGGCTCAGGTCATGATCCCAGAGTCCTGGGATCAAGTCCCACATCGGGCTCCCTGCTCAGCGGAAAGCCTGCCTCCCCCTCTGCCTGCTGTAGCCCTGCTTGTGTTCTCTCTCTCACTGTCTCACTCTCTGTCAAATAAATAAATAAAATCTTAAAAAAAATAAAAATAAATTAAAAATTTAAATTACTTTGAAAGTCTCGTTCATTGTTATTTTGGTGGGGAGGGGGTTCTGATGGTGAGGGGCATATGGAAAACATCTATCGTGACTAGAAAAAAAATCTATCCTGATTTTGATCGAGTTGTGACGGGGTTGGTATCATAAAATGCCTTATAACGGTTTTTAATGTGACCTTCTTTGTGTGAGATGCAACAATAAAACATTTCTTAAAATCCTTTATCTGAGGCAGTGAGGCTGACCATGGTTTTTTCGATGTGGTCCTGCAGGGAGTCGATGAGTAAGTCTCCCACGGGTTTCCAGCCATTGCGCACGGCCTCCACCTCTTTCATGTCAACGTCCAGGTCATCCATGGCGCCCTGCAGGTCTCTGAGCTTCTCCAGTGCTTTGTCCACTTGCTTTTGCCAATTGCTAGTGACCGTGTTTAAACTTTCCCACTTCTCTTTGACTTCAGAGGACTGTTTGCGCATGGCCTTGGCGATCTTTTGGGCTTTCTCCTCAGGAGTCAATTCTGTGATTTAAAAAAAAAAAAAAGAGTATTTGGAAACCTGATCAACAGCTAAGTGAGAACACCACCTTTTGAAGGGTTTGCTACCAGGTTCACGGAGACACAGTTTACATGAGCCAGAGGAAGAAAGAATTTCTCTATGCGCCCATCACCAATTAATTCCCTGCTACTTCTCAAAAGAAGAAAATAGTTACTCAGAGTAATAAGTGGCCCCGTGGTTTTGGTGACTTTTGAATTTTAATATATTTATAAACCTTGAAATGTAACACAAACCCTCAAAAGATAAGTTTTTCTTTAACATAAATTCAGTTCTATAAAATCCAAAGACAGTCTTTCATTGTCCTCCATCAAAATGGAAAGTATAATTAGGAGAGAAATAGCTTTCAGTTACAAGGAAAGACTCTGAGAAAATAAGATTATTTGACCATGTTCTTTAAAACAGTAACTGAAGACAAATAATCTATCTTAGATACTTCATCGTTGCTGAGTCTGTCTGGCAGTTCATCTGTAATAGGGGGCGCTTTCTGTAGCCCAGACATGTAGCACATCCACAAACATTTCAACGGGAAGACAGCAAGATTTCAAGGATCATCCCAGATATTTCATACAGCAAAATGGCTTTTAGAATATCTGAAATAAAAAAGTTAGACTTTTAGACAGGAAAGGGTAGGCATCATACAAGGCCCTTCAGGAACAGGAAGAAAGAGTAAGAGTCCAGAAGACAAGCAAAAGATACAGAAAGAAATGAAAGTCAAGTTCAAACCCAACTGTCAGAAACACAGAGATGAAAAGCTGACGGGACAAGGGCAGAGGAGTCTGATGAACATAGAGCAGACACCCTCACAGCCAGTTGGATAGCTCTCTAGCTAAGCACTCCCGGGCCTCAGTCCCCTCAATAACCCCTTTCCTATCTCGCTGCTTTGATGGTTGTCCCGCTTGTCCACTGAAAACAGAGGCCAGTCAGAAACATACAATCAAGGTAAGCTGTAGATGAATTTAAGACAGAAATACTTATTCTACTTTGTGATAATATCCCATCTTTAGTAAGAATCACATTGGCAACTCCACTTCACTTCAAAATATTTCAAATCGTTGGTAACAATGAGCTGAAGTTCACTGAACTTCCTGGTCAGATGAACTTCATGGTCAGATGAACTAAAGTGAGCTCTCCTAAACCATAACTTTCATCTTCAACATAAATTCATCCCCCTGTCTGTCTTTCTTTAGTATTATTTAAAAGTCAAGTTGAAGGGAACAGAACACATATTTTTATCTGTCTAAATTTCCAGAAAATTCTAGAAATCAATATTTAGACTTGAAAACAGCTGTAATAAATCTCTGCGAACCAAATGGACCACAAAGAGTTTAGCAGCCACAGAACTCTGGGTCGCACTGCTCAAGTGTTAAAGGCCACAGAGAGTCCTGAATAATCCCTTGGTAACTGAACTGCTGAGAGGGAGATGCTGTGTGATGATAGTCAGATAGACTGAACCCACCAGTAAGGGAGAAATAAGGAAAACAAATGAAATAACCACTCAGCCTCTCGGAATGCTTGAGCTGGGATACAGTCCAGTACGACAATACTGGAGGAAAGGTTCGTTATCAGGCAAGCCTTATTTAAATCCTTACCTACAAAATGAGAAATACAGAACACTTATATATATTTCATATAAACATAAAATGCTTTATTTTTATATGCCTTGTTTACATAAATGCTTCCATATAAATACTATAAAATATACAAAGTAAATAAATGCTATTTATGTGAGATGAAGAAAAAATCATTCTTAATAGCCCCCATGAGAAAGGGAGTGCTAATTTTTATGACAGCAGCACCTGTGTTTGTTAATAAGTCACTTGGTCTTTTTCAAAGATCTATTTTAAGCACTCATGTTTCCCTGGCTTTTGTAAAAGAAAAAGATACAGTACTAATTTCTGAACAGACAACTTAATTATGATGATTTTTTTTCCCCTGAATAAAGTAAAAACTGCTTCTGAGTCAGTCCCTGAATAACCTGGCAGGGAGACACACGGGGTCTTTGTCCTGTGACAAAACACCCGGCAACGCTGGGACATTTTTGTCTTCAGGGAATGTAAAATCTTTTGATGGAGCAGTCCTTTTGTGGTATTTATTATATAATCCCTACTCAAGCAGCTCCTCAGAAGAAAAGAAAAGCTCTATGCTCAATTCCCCATCTGTTTGCCAGAAACGATACAGATGAACTGATCACGGAGTCAGAAGAAAAGTGCCTCCTATTACAGTACCAATCTCCTTTAATGTGTACTTTAAACCAGGAACAGAGGGAAGTGCAAAACCAAACAAAAACTTTCCAGAATGTCTGTGATACAGGTAATAAGCAGCAACATATACAATACCATGTTATGACAATGTGGGGTAAGAGATTAGAAAAACAAATTAAAAAACAGCACAAAATAAAAGGCATAAAAGAAGAAAACAATAAAGGGATATAATTGCCTTTTAAAAATCCTCTAGTTATTCGAAAATCAAAGAACAAAGTTCCATTCAGAATTTCTGAAGAGATTTTTTTTGCCATACATTTTAAGACTCTCATGCAGGAGTGGAGAATCTTTTGGACCCAGTGGTTCAGAATTAGGGGGGACGTATTAGAAACCCTTCTGAGAGTCTGTTTGCCTGTTGGTTTTTAAATACTGATCCCCAGAGGCTCTACCCCCAAAATACCAAGAGATTCAAATTTAGTTGGTCACCGGTGAAGGGCAGCATGGATATATTTTAAAAGCTCCCCAGGTGACTGTAATGTGTTGCCAGGGCAGAGCCACTGCCAGCTTCTTGGCTTACAAATTGATTTCTCTGGTCCCTGCTGCTGAAGCTGGAGTATTTCCACTCCGGTGAGTTGTTGTGTCATTCCCACGCATTGGCAGGGCCACTAAATACTGAAGGCCCGGAGAGCAAATGAAGCTCACAGATAAGAGAGTAATCTAATTTGCATTTGAAAAAGCAGTAGGGGCACCTGGGTGGCTCAGTGGGTTAAGCCTCTGCCTTCCACTCGGGTCATGATCTCAGGGTTCTGGAATCGAGCCCCACGTTGGGTTCTCTGCTCAGCGGGGAGCCTGCTTCCCCCTCTCTCTCTGCCTGCCTCTCTGTCTACTTGTGATCTCTTTCTCTCTGTCAAATAAATAAATAAAATCTTTAAAAAAAAAAAAAAGCAGTAATAGAGGCTAATTTGAGAGAATGAGGAAACAGCAGGATAAAACCAAATAAATTTACTGACAATTTTCAGACCAGAAGAGCTTTTTCTGTCACTTTCCTATTCCCTGTAGAGTGTGTGTGTGTGTGTGTGTGTGTGTGTGTCCTCCTTCCTCTGGATTTTTTTGAGAGGCAGCACTCTGTTTCTCCATTCTCTTCCCTTCAGGCTTTCCTATTTAACTGACCAAATGTTGAGGGTGCAATTATATTTACTTTATACATTCATATTATGTATTTGTACATAATATATAATAGATTAATTTTTATTATAAATATTGCTATATTAATTCCATACTGATGTAATTGAAAATTGTGATTTCTTTATTGTGTTACAATAGATAACTATCTTTTAGAACAGAATTAATATCTATTAGAAATAAGATAGAAGAAAAAGAAGACAAAAGAGAGTAAAAAGCTATGATCAATCCTGAATTTTTCTCTCTTGTCCAATTATCTTCATTCTTCAACTATGCAAATTAATTGGTGGCATTTATACCTCACTATCTTCTACGCTATGGAGAGAAAGACTGCCCCATGGTTCCCTGGGATTGTGGTGGAAAACAAAGCTGGACCAAGAGCAGAAACTAGGGTTGGGGCCAGCCCTGACCCCATCATGCCCTTTGCTCCTAGGAGAGCTAAATGACCTGCTCATCTCACTTTTATCAAGTGGGAACTCTATTTTCTCATGCTGGGAAAACATTTTTATTCCAAAGGCTTCTTTTACCTCTAAAATTCAATTCTATAAGAAAGCCAAAGCCACCATACATCTCAAAGAAATCTTAACAGTAGAAAGGAAAACAATCTTCTTATGTGTGCTTATACAAAAACACTTTACAATAAAAAATTAAAGTATATGTTCCTCCTATGAAATAATACAGAACCTTATTAGAATCAGCCCAGTTACTTTAAATAAAGATCTTCCGTATCTACTGTATCTTCTTTCTCCATATGAAATTGACATTTATAATCTCCATTGGGAATAGGTTCTAAAGCCTTACGTCATTCCTGTTTTCTTTCTTTCCATCTTGGTTCGGCAATACCCTGTCTAGAGACTAGTATGTCCGTGATATATAGTTAGGGAACCAAGTTGGGCTCAATGGAACTTTTAGCTTAACTCTTTACTGAGAATACTCAACTTTATAACTTCAAGTAGAAATTTTTCCACTTATTTTTCCTTCCTCCTCCCTATCTCCATATAAAGTGATTATAAAACGGTCTTTACTGTGAAAAAGAAGGATAAACTTTACAAAGTTATTTCAAGTATAGTAATTCCAAATATCTTCCTTGTACTGTTTGCTTTTTTTTTTTACGTGTATCTATAATCTTGTATTTCACAAAGTGATGAAAAGGAAATATTAAGACAAGCAAATATAGAAAGAAAACAAAACAAAATAAACCTTCCAGTGTAGCATTTTCACTCCTGGACAATCTAGTGCAAGGAAAGATTAAGAGATCATATGCCAGTTCCAACACTAACAAGTTACATAATAATATATTCCTTATCTCTTTGAACTTCAGTTAATAACTATAAAGCTACTGGCACATGCCTGGCACACAGGAGCGCCTCAAAAAAGGGTTCATTTCTTTTATGATTCCTTTTATGATTTTATTACTAAGTGTAGGAGGTTTAGACATCTCTAGAGATTTTTACATAAGCAAACCAATATATTAGCCAACAAGAATTCACAGGGAAAAAAAAAAAAAACAGCATCCCCATATCACTAGAGACTCAACTTGCTCTTACTATCTCTTTACCTGCCCTCCATTTCTCTCCCTTCCCTTCATAACCAAAAGATGCTTCTGATTAAAATAATGGGAAATATATTCTCTCCACGTTTTCTGATTACATGCTGAAGATTAAGTTAATCTCTCTGATGATCAGTGTTTAAGAGGACTCCACCCATTTCCTATTTTGTATGATGATAACAATTATGAACTAGATTACAAGTACACCATCAAGGGCCATCAGCTGATTACTGTAATATTTCTAATTACGTTCATCTAATACATTATAAGAGTGACAATATTAAGAGGTTACCCAGGCTAGATTAACCTGCTAATGTGTAGCCTAAATCTTTCAGTAGGAACATCATAAAGATGATATGAATCCATCCACGCTGCCAAGGGACTTCTCAAATCCTTAAGAAAAAAAAGGACGGTGAATAGATACATTTAGAGAAAAGCAGGAACTCCAAAGTAAAGACCTTTAGGGAGTATCTTCCACAAAAACCCACATGCAAGGTCTTAAGAGAGGGAAGGAAAACAGAGAGGAAACTAGAAATGCAGAGCACACTGTGGAGGGAGATAAATGGTACTTCTGATCAGAAGTTAATGGAGGTAGAACTAAAGTCTGGACACTTTTAGGTTTTATTCTTCCCGTAAAGTGGGCCAAAGTAAATAAACCCAGCATTGAATTGAGGAAGAAGTAAGGACAGATCATTAAGAAAATTAACCTCCGAGGAAAGGAGCAGGAACATCAGAGATGCCCTGGAAGAGACCTGGCTAAGCAACCTGAGATCATCCAGCTTTCAATTTTCTGTAACTGAATATTCCCTGAATTTCCTCATACTAATGGCCATTTTGTGATTTATTCAAGTCATTGATGAGTGCTGGACAGTAGCAGACAGGTTCCTGGGGGCTAGGGGATGATACTGGGAAGAAAGAAGCGACGCTGGGAATGTAAACTCCAGGAGGGGAAGGATGTGTTTTGTTCAACATCATATCCTCAGTATCTAGAATACTTACGATTCTTACAAAAGAAGTTAGGTACATCTTACGTTTATGTACTGCCACAACAGATGAGGAGTTTAACTGAAGAGAAGATTTTATGCCTTTGCTTGCATTAAATGTTTTAAAAAATGGCAAACCCTCTAACTTACTCTTGGAAGATTCCGGCTTTCAAGAGGAACAACAAAAACAAGATAAGTACACCACTCCATTAAAAGAGTTTAGTATCCTCCTATATTTTAAATTTAAAAAGTATCATCCCAAATGTCGATTATAATAAAATACATACATGTAAAATACTGCCCTCTTTTTTAAGAGGCAAATGTAATTTACGGATGCTTGCAGTAGTGATTAGAGAACACAGCAGATGGTGAACAATTAATTTAAAATGTTGTGCCCATCAAACTAACCTTTGTTATCATATAATTCTTCATCAAGAATGTTGACTTGTTTATTTAAATTGGATTTCACTACTATGGCATTCATTATCATGCAAAAAAGTTTTTGAAATTTTTACCCAATCAGTGGGCTTAGTCAGCCAACTCACATATTTTAGGAAAGCTGAAGACTAGATTCATTACACCCATACATACGTTAGAGAACTTTAATTGGGGAAGGATCACATTGCTGCTCTGTAGTTAAGGAACACTGAAAAAGAAAGCAACATTATATTTTTCTGTGCTTTTTCATGCATTACAACATTACTAATCTAATTTGGACTTGAGAAGCTAATTAAATTATTGTCTTGGTCTATAAGGCCTGAAACCTATTATTTATCCTTCAAGTTTTTACATGAAAATTAAAAAAACAAAGTCTAATACTGCCTAACCACCTTCTCCCTTGATGCTAGAAAAATCGGTTAACTGGGATGCCATCCTATTAAGTAGCCTGATATTTCAGTACAGAAAAAGCAACAGTAAACGGAAAAGTAAAGGGCTATAAAATGTATTTAATTATCATATGAAATTTCTTTTAAAGTAGAAGAATATAGAAAATTACTTCTACTAAATAGCTGGAAGCACTTAGGATTACTGGGGTAAAGAAGAGGTACACCATGGTGGTGAAGAGCGCCAAGTCTAGTGGCTAGGCCAACACGGCGCCTCGGCTCTGTCCCGAGTGACAGTGTGCTTCCACACCTCTCAAAGCCTTTGTTTCCTCGTCTATCAAATGGGTGGTAAAAGTCGTCACACCTCAATGAGTTGTTATGGGGATTAAAGGAAACAAGGCATGTGAGGCACCTGGCACACTGGAAGCGCCTGATCCATGTTGCCTTGGGAACATCTATGTCTACTAACATTTCTCTCCCTTCCTCCTCGGGCACTGACTCTTCCTCCAGCTAACATGTTTATAGCATGGGCATGCAAATCCCAGCAGACCCTGAGCTCCATGGTACTCAAACTGAGTCCGTCAGAGCCCTCTCTGGTAATGTGCTGGATCTAAAGAAGGGCTATCCCTCCCTGGTAGGAGGTCATAAGGTAGATGATTATAGGACAGCTAAGAAAATCAAACTTTGTAAAGAGAGACAGAAAGGAAGACAGAAAAAGCTTCTGGGTGGCATTTTAGTCTCTGTGGCCAGCTGTGACCTTGCCCTTACTATAATTTGGCTATGGGGGCTAATACATTTCCCCTTGTGCCTACACTTATGGAAGTTGGGTATCTGCCATTTACCATGACTAGGGTTCTAATTAATGAAGCTGGTATTAGGAAACCAAAAATGCCCTGGGAAAAAACACCCATCAGTTTTACGAACGTAATTACTTAGGCTATAATGTGTAATTTGGTCTCATTTTATGAGATGCAAGGAAATAATTACTGCCATCTTTTTCTGTAAACTTAAGTTATACTAAGAATCAGTATAAAAGTAACTTTTACTAAACTATATGATTAGTTCACATTGCACTCTTTTAATGATCATGAAATTTTATTTGCACAAGTTTGCTAACATTGGCATAAAATGGACTGACATAGTGGACTGAAAAATGTCATTTATTACTTCTTTGTTACATCATATATAAGATTTCACATAGGAGAAAAGTACTCCTAATAACTGGGTTTCTAAAATACTATGAAACATTTAATAATTAAAAGAAAACACTATACCCTGAGTTAAAATATTAACTACTAGTAAATGTAAATAGCCAGCTGTCAAAGACCAAAGAGGAAAAATATTAACCCATAATACTTTAGTATCTGAAAAAATGATAACCAGTAATCACAAGTACAGTCATACCTAATTATATAAAACACACACACACACACATATATAAAGCAGAGAAAAACTACAATAAACTAATAGATGTCTTTTTCCCGGGACTATCATTAAAAGAAACAAAATCAACTAATCAAGTATACCAGGCCGAAAAAGAAATAATGTTCAGACAGCTTAGAATAAAATAATAGTTGTAGCAATAGCAATGCCTTAACATAGTTTTTAAAGAAGACTCATGGGGAAATTGATGAAGACAATAATGCAATCTTCTTTATCTTGAAAATGAAAAGCTGAGAAGAGGAAAAGAACTTTTCTACACCTCTATATACAATAAATTGTACAACTTTCTAAACGCTTTTAGAGGCGAACTATCCTATAAAAGCGTTAGCAGTTTTATTTAGCAATTGATACCATAACCTCAAATCATGAAATATTCATGCACGTGTGTGCGTGTGTGCCGGCATCCCTATGCGGTATGGAGAGAGGGATGTCTCTGTAAACCCGACCTTTAACCTGAACTGTAGGTGACAAAGAGGTGAGAAGGCATGTGTACTCCCTGATTATCTCGAGAGGTTTGGGGGCCAGAGTGGGCTAAGGCTGACTGTGGCTGAGTCCACAGATGGCCTCTACATCCATCTTCCCTCGGCAGCCATGTGGTTTTTCAAAAGAAACTGAAAGCTGGGACTGAGAACAGTAAGGGGCAAGGGGAGGCTGGGAGAATGAAGAAGCCAAGAAACAGCTGTGCAGGGTTAAGAGGCTCTAGACACTGCAAGTGGAGAAGGAGCCAAGTCAGTGGCCAACAAGCAGAGAGAGAGAGGAGATAAAAAGGAAGAGATGTGGTGAAAGCCAGCCAAAACACTTCGGGTTAGGAAAGGTCACCAACATAGAAGTTTCGAGCTCTGTTCCTGGATCTATGCTACATTAGCTTGTGACCTTGTTCCGCATCACGGTATTTTCTTGGTGTTTGCGTTTTTACTGAAAAGGAAGGAGGGAAGGAAGGAAGGAAGGAAGATATGTAGGAAGAAAGGAAGGAAAGGAGGAAGGGGGGGAGGAAGGGATGGAGGGAGGGAGGGAGGGAGGGAGGAAAAGAAAAAGGCATACTGTTTTACCTACCTGATTCACTGGGATAGTTAGGAGAATATGAGAGTGGTTTTAGAAATACAAAGAACAATAAAAAGGGTGACGAAAAATTTACTCTTCTGTCATTCTACCTCTTCACAGATATAAACCAGGTGATTAAAATCAAATGAAAACAATTCGATTGTGTTAAAAACAAAATTAATATGGTGACATGATGCAGATTAAATCAAATTAAACAGTTCCATATGGCTCCAACCAGATAAGGGTGCTACTGACAAATTTGTGAACTCTGTAAAATATCTATAATTACTCAGATGATTTCAGTTCAATTAAAAATTGTATTTTTACAATGAGTAAAAAATGAGTTATTCTGAGGAGTTAGCATTCCAGGCAGCTACACTTTACCTATTTAGCCCTAGATTTTTATGGTTGCCATTTTAAAAGGAAATATACTAAAATGTAGTATAAATTCCTATGCCTTCTCTTAACTGATTTATAATCTGTCTTCAAAAATAAACAAACCATAATTCATTGCTTCAATTTTCTTTTATTATAAAAAGCCCCAAAGACTACTCTATTTTGTTTTATTTTAGAAGCCTCGTGTATCCTTTCTAGAATTTCTTTCTCCTCCTTGCTGTCTGACTGCCAGCAGCCATTGCTCACTGTCACCCTTCTCCCTGTCCTGTCATTTCCATTTTGCCACATACCGACCAGTCACTGGGAAACAAGCTAAACTAGTTACGACAGTGTCTAAAGTAAGAGTTAAGACCTCTGAGAGAGCGGCTTTTCCATGAGTCAGAGTAGGATCTTCACTGTATTTGCTGTATAGTATCTATTTTGGCTGCTCAGGTAATTTTACACACTCTTTCAGCTTCTCAGTAAGTGAGAAAGGTCACTAGGGAAGGGAAGGGCTGAGCTCCGGACACACCTCAGTCAGAGAGATGATGGGGAAGCACGGAGGAGAACTGAGAGAGGAAGGCAGCTGGGAAGACAGCAAGCCCTCGCTGACTGGGACAGGATGAGCAGGGGCTGGGGGGGCAAACAAGGAAGCAGTCGGAAACTCCTGTGGTAAGACAGACCCACAGGCAGGAAAAACCACGATAGGAGGCAACAAGTTTAGGGAAGGAAGACTATTACCCGCAGAACATCACTAGCTGTTGGGTGTCAAATGGACATGAGTTTGGGGCAGAAGAGAGATGAGATGCTGCCACACAGGAAAACTGAGGCCAAGTCCCTGTGCAGCCTTGGGTTTCAGGGGAAGGAGCTCAGAAGCCCTTCCAGGGGCTACTCGTGGTTTTTAAGCCTGGGGAGCAAATGCCAGGTCTGAGTTTCAGAGTTATCACTGTAGTGTCTATGTCGATGCAGAGATACCAATTAAGGAAGAACTAACACTAGTCCTAACAAAAAATGGCAAGGGCTTAAGGTAAGGCAGTAATATTAGTAGTGATTATTAAATATTTAAAATATACATACATGAAAGGTGGTAAGGGACTAGATTTATAACTTGTAATTGTGTGTGGTGATGGATATTAACTAGACTTATCATGGTAATCGGTTTACAATCTATACATACATCACATCATTATGTTGTATACCTTAAACTTCTACAGTGTTATATGTCAATTATATCTCAATAAAACTAGGCAGGAAAGGGGAAATGTCTAGCAGAGCATACCTGATGAGATTATCAGCAACTTATCATTTGGTTGAAATAATTAGTTTCTTTTTCATAGGATTTGTCAATTGACGGATTCCTGAGAGCAATTCATACCTGTAATACTCAGTAATTAGGTAAAACACCATAGGTTGCGCCACACACACACACACTATAAGATAATTAATAATAGAAAAAAATGAAAAAAAAGAGCCGAAGAAAAAAAGGCATTTAGAGAAGTCATGCAGAGAAGTACTTTCTGAAATAGTTACTTAAAAGTAAAGAGATAGATCCATTTTGCTATGCCCCTATGCGTGGTACATACAACATAATAAATAACTGCTTATTAAATGCAATAAGAAATCATTATATCAGGGCTCTTGGGTGCCTCAGTTGGTTAAGCAACTGCCTTCGGCTCAGGTCATGATCCCAGAGTCCAGGGATCGAGTCCCGCATCGGGCTCCCAGCTCCACAGAGAGTCTGCTTCTCCCTCTGACCGTCTCCCTTCTCATGCTCTCTCTCACTGTCTCTCTCAAATAAATAAATAAAATCTTTTAAAAAAATCATTATATCATTTCTCCATGATCTATCCTCTCCAACAGTGAGTACTTCACGTTGCATCACACAAGACAACTAATGTGCAAACGCTCTCTATTTCTGATAGCAGCTCTACATAATTCACGGTAAACAACAAAGGTATAAAAGCTGTTATGGATAATTTTCTTTCATTTACTTTTAACAGCAGGTAAAATCATCCAGCATCGCAGAAAGCAGTATCAGGAAAGGAGGAAAGTATAAGAATTACCAATCATAAAAAAACAAAAACCAAGAAAATCATAAAGTTAAGTTGATGACTTTTTTCTTGCCCCCCAATATAGTATTTGAAATGTGGCTTAAAAACATACCAAATCTAACAGCAAAATAAGAACGCAAAAAAGCAATATTACTGTACCCCCTAAACTGACTAGCCACCAAGAAGGAAAATTTAGAGCAAAGTGAAGCTTTAGTGATATAACACTTTTTTACTGCGATGAAGTAGCTTATTATAAAAATGTTGCCTCTATGCTCTGGAAAGTACTGGGAAAGCAAGGAGACAAGAAATGCAGATTTAAGGTGGGCTTCAAATTGAGTAAGGTGAGACGAGTGAACTTATTTTTCTTCCAAGTTTAACAACAATTGTAATAGTGCCTTCTTGTTGTATTGAGTTGAAATGTTCTGACTTCCCAGGTCCTCTGCAATCTGAACCAGACACCACCTGCAAGCCCCTCATTCTCGCTTCCTGCCCCAGGCACACAGCGGCTTTGCTCCTCCCTGCTGCTGTGGTGATTCTGTCCCAGTGCGGTCCTCCCTATTCCTCCCTCTTCCCTGAACCCGCTCACAGCCCAAGCATCCCCACAGGTGCTCATCTCACGCACGGATTCATTAAGCGTGTGCATGTGTATGCTGCATGCGTGTATGTGTGTGTGTACAATACACATATAATGGAATCCTCAGCAGGAATACTTCTTCAAAGCCAGAAATATCAATTACGAGGGATTTGCAGACTGTGGGGTTTGTTGAAAGGTGGAGACCCAGCAATCACTTGAGTCGCCAGTAGGCTGAGTGGAAAGACAATGATGCTACCAGCAGAAAATGAATGTTAGAAGACATAATAAGTGTATGTGTGTGTGTGTGTGTGTGTGTGTACACAGACACACGTATAAAGCTAGGCTTAGAGGGTTAAGAACATCATGATCTTGATGGGAAATTTATTCAGGTGGAAGCAGGGCTACTCTGACAAAGGCTGAGGAGAAAAATGGCTACTTGTCCAAATGTCTGCTCCAGTTTCGGCTACAGTCAAAGAAAGCATTTTCCAACTGTACTTCCCTAACAAGTAATAAATGCTCATGAATTATGCTGCTGGACACAGCATGAGGCAGTCTTTCAGGTCTGCCTTCACTACATGAAGTGAAAGATGAAAAAATATTTTGAATGGCATGTTTGTTTTTAAAAATGCATCAGAATGCTTTTATGGCCAACAGTGAAAAAATCATAATAAAGATCTATGTTGGCTCCCAATTCATCTCTTAAGTTTACTGCGTGATTTACTGCTATTTGCTAAGAAGGCAGTTTCTGTTTCAGTTTTCAGCCAAAGTACATAAATAGTACATGAATAGGTTAATTTTACATTAAATAAATTCGATTGTCTGCTTTTAAAAGAAAGGTGTTTTACTTTAGTGCCTTATTTTAAAAAGTAATCTGAAAAAACAGAAGCTTAAAAAAATCTTTATTTATATATTTTCATATATTGTATTTTAAATACCACTCCTCTAGTTGCAATCATTTATCATGTAATTTGTTTGAATATAAGAAATACACATTTATCTTTCTCAAAGAAATTACTTTTAGTTACAGTATGCCTTTTACTAAATCTATTTGTCTGCAGTTAATTTCCTTATAAAATAAGGATATTGATGTATACAGTCATCTCATTTTAATGTAAAAATCTAGATATTTGTTAAATAATGACATATTTGATTAAACACTTAAAAGAAAAAATTTTAATATCAGATCCTGAAATACTGTAAGGAAATTTCCTACTTGATTTCGGGATTTTGTTCCCCTCACATGTGTTTTTATGACGCACAAAAGAAACCAATCTCACCTGTTTTTGATTGTAGGTTTCTTCTTGGTTCTTCGGGGGCCTCAATTGGCTGATCAGCCAGGAAAACTCGAGCTTGGTCGATAGCATTCAGAACAGAATACTCTTTTTCCTTTAACTCTCGTCTCAGGGCCTTTGCAAAGAGAAGCAAAAGTCGAATTTGTAACCTATTGTGTTCACCAACTAATGAAACATCTTCAATTAGACTACTGACCATACTTGTCAAGGGAATGACTAATAACCATTTAAGCAAAGTCTGAAGTGAAAATATAAAGTTTACACATATGAATAATGAAACATGAATAAAAGCAAAAAGATGATAGGACTTAAAAGATGCAAAACAAAAATCTTTACAATATTCACCTAAGGGAAATTGTTATAGTATATTTGAGCTTACACAAAATGTACTTTTAGGGTGATCACTCCTGTCAGATTGCTAAAATAGAATAGCCTGTTCAAAGATACCTTTTTCTTTTAAGACTGACAAAAAAAATTACATCCAATAGTACAGAAGTAGGCAATTTCACAAGTAGTAATGAGATCCTCAGAAGTGTTTTACATTCTTTAGAATATATTAAGGAAAAAAACTAAGAGATGGAAACAAATTAAAGTACATGAAATCAAAACTAAACCAAAGAGAACACATAAAAGACAGTCTCCAATTATCTTCAAATACGTTCCATCTCTCATGCTGAGGCAATTGCGATTTTTCCCTTGTGAGGTTTTTCATGCAAATTTATGATTCTCAGAACAGTCTGCCTTTAGTACTTTTGTTCTTTTAAGTAGGGTTAAACTTTCACCTCTGCTCCCATAAAATGTTTGGTGATTAAGACTCTAATTGACTAGAGTTTAAAAACAAAGCTCATTCACTGACTACTGCAAGGTAAGAGGAAATGAAGATTTTCTCGTGTGCTATTTGAATGCTGGAGTGAAATCAAAATCGTTAATATTATTGTTATCCTCTTAAAATTATACACATTAGTACCTCCTGGCTCTAATATTTTCCTTTTGGCGCAGTTCCCTTATAATGCATTATGAAAACTCTGGTTTTTGTTTTCTAAAATATTGTATTCTAGTACAATTTTATAATCAATACAGTTTTTGCTTCTGAACACAACTATTTTTTAAATAGCATGTGGCATAACTATGTTGGGATGACAGGGTATTTGCAGGCTAAATCCTCATCTTCCACAGTAAATGAAAGAAAAAAAAATCTAGAAACACCAGAATAATCATCCAATGTGAAAACAAGAGCTAAACATCAGAAAAACACCGGTAATAAGTTTTTTTTTTTGCAAAGATTTTATTTATTTTAGAGAGAGAGAGTGAGTGGGGGAGGTGGGGCAGAGGGAGAGGGAGAAAGAGAAATCTCCAGCAGACTCCCTGCTGAACAGGAGCCCATGGGACTCTATCCCACAACCCCGAGAGCATGACCTGAGCCAAAATCAAGAGTGAGATGCTCAACCAACTGAGCTGCCCAGGCGCCCCATCAGTAATGAATTTAAAAGAGAACATTACTGGTGGGAAAGGGTGAGGGGAGATGAATGGCAGAAGGTTGGTTTTTCCAGTAAAAACTGTGACTATTATTCGACTTTTAAACTATTTACAATTATTATCTTGACAAAAAATTTAAATTAATAAAGTGAACAACAGCAAAAAAGCACCATTCTCTAAAATCCACAGATACCTTTATAGCATCTATAGAACCAGACTGTGAGGCAAGCAGAAATCAGCAAATCCCCCACATCATTTAGCACCTGTGAGTGTCAAATGACTATGTGACAAAACCTTCACCATCTCTATTGAGAAATGTGGCTTGTGAAGAAGTCCCCAGGTGTGACATTCAAGACAAATAAAAGATGATCTTCTAACATTTAAAGTTTCTGATACATGGAAACAGAAGAGACATTAGAGAAACAGGGAAACTACATTTTAATCCAGAAATATATACACACATTTCCAGGTCTGGAGCCTATTCTTTAAATTTAGATTATTGTGTTGTTACAGCAAGAAGCTCCAGATTGATGAAAATACGCCTAGTACTTACTTCCCAAAGCACCTGGAAATATAAAATAAAAAATAATGATACAAAAGAGCATGTTGCTTAAAAGCCAACAGTGAAAAACAGTGTAATGTAGCAGATTCATAAAAATTTTAGTGAACCAGAGTATTTATTCCCCCCAAACCCAAATCTAACCAGTAAATGTGGGAGAGGTAAAGATTCTTAAAATAATGTGCAAGGGCTCTGCTAGATTTCTTCTTTCTGAAAGTGAAGTCCCAGATATGAACCTATTTAATGCAAGTTGCTAAAAGGAAAGTGAAGGAACCTGAAGAACAACTCCTCCTTCTGGTTGATCAAATACAGTGAGGATTCACAGGCAGTGTTTACAGGTTTGGCACAAAAGGAAAACCAGGAAACACCAACTGGGTGATGATGCGGAAAGGACTTAAAAACTGAGAGAAGACAGAGCATAAAGGAATGTGATTCAGAGAAGGGAGCACAGAAGCAATACGGGTCCTCTGGAAACACAGTGATTACGGAGCATGTATTTCACAGAGCATGAATCCTGATCTCCTGGTGGAGAAAGAAGATAATAGGATCTGTATGATTTAGGTGTACAGTAGTGCCCAATGGGGAGTTCTGGATTATTATTAGTCCACAAAATGTGCATTGGCTAGGGGTCTGGGGAGTGGAAATCGCATCGGAGAGATTTGTGTTAAAACTATTTTTAGAATTTCAAATATCCAAATGGAAATACATATTTGTCTACAGAAAGGATACTTGGGAACACTAGCCAGTTAACTTCCTTGATGGCTGGAATTTTACCAATTTAACACAGATGCTCTCATGACGGGAGATTTCACTTGCTGGCTGTTTACTCTGCCTGGAAGGCTTTTTCCTCAGATATCCACATGGCGTATTCCTCCTCCCAAGAGGCCTTCTCAATGAGGCCCACCCAGCCATGCTATTTAATGTAGAATTCCACCTCTCCCATCCGCTACATTTCCCATCACCTTCTACTAGGCAAAGTAGGTATTTAGTTATTATGGTTATTGTTTCTCATCTGTTTCTCTCGGATAAAAGATAAGCTCTACAAGGCCGAGGATATTTTCTGGGTTTTTTGTTTGTTTGCTTTTTGTTTTTCAATGTGGTAAACAAGGCACCCAACATCAGTGCTTTGGGACCTGGTAGAGCTAGGGGGCTCGGAAATACTTCTTTGTGGAGGTGGTGTCTAAACAGAGTCTTGTAGAGAGAGAAGAGTACTTCCAAAAGAGGAAACTAAACACTAGCAGAAGAACAAGGGAGTACAACCGTGCGTGCACTTAGGGAACTATAAACATTTAGTGCCGAAGAGCCGAGCAGATACCAGGTCACAAAAACCACTGTATGAAATCCTAACGAAGCATGTGAGACACCAATAATGGGCACTGGGGAGCCACTGAAGAGCTGGACAAGATAGTAGGGGGCTATCACTGTCCAATTTACATTCCTGTTTTTTACAGTATCATTGTCAGGTCTCCCAGATTCATGAAAAACAAATCTGAGTGTGAGAATGCCCCATAGTACTGGAGAATCTTTTTTCCTTCCTAACCACATGAAACTTCAGCACTTTTTAAAACAATCTCTCTGCAAAGGGCGTTGGCAGGGGAATGTCTCCTGAACTCCTTTGATATGCCAAGGGAGGGAAGTAGAAGAGGCAAGTGTGGGCAGGTGGGAACCAGGCCAACTAAGTAAAAACGTGGGGCTCAAGCCCTAATGCCGACTCACCACCCAAATATCCTAGAGTATACAGTTAATAATACCTGTTCATACGATATTTTGTAAATTTAATTTTATTATTCAATTTGTCCTATTTCAATTATACTTAATTGCATGTCAGAAATGCATTTAACGTTCAACAGTATTATGCATATAATCATTTCACCACCCTTTACCTCTCAATTAGACATAAAAGAAAGCCAGCATTTCCTAACCACCTGGTGAACATTAATGATAAGATAATTAGACCCTAACAGAGCTGTTTTGTATACAGAGCTACAAAGGGCATTCAGCTTCACGTTCTAATATCACATGACTTACATATGGGCTGCTTTAAATGAGTATAACATAATCTAATAGGAATTTTTCTACTTTAATGACTTTTTATTTTCATTCAAAACAATTCTGTTCTCTGGCAATAACAAGTATTGGCAACCATGTGAAGAAGTTGGAACTCTTATATACTGCTGCTGGAATGATAAAATGGTGCAGCCACTTTGAAAAACAATTCAGTTTCTTAAAATGTTAAACATAGAGTTACCACGTAACCCAGCAATTCCACTTCTAAGGTACATACCCAAGAAAACTGAAAGTATATGTCTACATAAAAACTTGTATATGAATGTTCATACCAACATTATTCATTATCGCCAAAATGTGGACATAACCCAAACATCAACTGGTGAACAGATAAACAAAATGTTGGATATCTATACAATGGAAGTCTTATTCAGCAATAAAAATGAATGAAATACTGATGCATGTTCCAACACGGAGGAACTTTGAAAATGTTATGTAAATGAAAGTCAGACAAAGAAGCCCATTACTATGAAATGCCAAAAGGGATAAGGGTAGAGAGACACATGGTAGAAGAGTGGTTGCTTAGGGATGGATGGTTGGGGGAAGAATGGGGGAGTGATGGCTCGTGGGTGTGGGGTTTCTTTATGGGATAATGTTCTATCTAGATAATGATGATGGCTGTACAATTCTGTGAATATACTAACAGCTACTGAACTGTTTTTTGAATTTTATGCTGTGTGAATAATATCTCAATAAAATTAGTATTAAAATAAAATAATAATTCTGTTCTTTCTCCCAAAAAAGTTCCCAAGGTAATCTGTTTATGTCTAACCTCTATCCCCACCCATCCGCAAAGGAGTAGCTCATTCCGTATGTTCAGTATGTTCCCCCCTCAGAGTTTCAGAGCACTTCCTATTTCTCTAGCATAGCTCATCCTGATATATTGTGACCGTGCATCTGTCCCCTCCATTATATTGTCAGTTCTTCTAGGATAAGGCTCACATCTTAATCATTCGAAATTCTCTTCAGTGCTTGCCTAGACATATATAGAAAGTACTCAATAAATGCTTAGGGAATAAGGAATAAATGAAGGAATGCTTTCAGATTAAATACTAGGTAGGATTCCAAAATAGGGAGGAGCAAAATATAACAAAGTCTCCCACATGTGATTACCCTAAATTGGATATCCTAAATTACTGGATTCCAGTTAGCTCTGGATTACTTGAACTATATGCTTTGCAAATAATTTTTTAAGGCAAAGGTAGTTTTGTCCAATAATCTAATTATCAAAAGTATTTTTAAAAGATTTTATTTTTAAGTAATCTCTACACCCAACATGGGGCTTAAATTTACATGTGATCAACAGTCACATGCTCTACCCATTGAGCCAGCCAGGCACTCCTTCTTATTAACTAATTATCAGCCAGTCAATACTAAGCATTTTAATTTATTGTTGATTATTGTTGAATTAATAGCAAAAATATTTTTTTTTCTCCCTAGATAAATAAGTAACAGATTTCACCGAAAGGTATGGTATAGGCTCACTCATCTTCCCCTTTTTTCCCACATCCTAATCCATGAGGTAACTGTATAGAGCACAGTTTCAAAACTACTGGAGGCATTAGAGTGAAGGGTGTAAATGTTATTACTACTATGTATCAAATCCATCTGAAATGTACTGGCTTAAAACAATGACAATTTATTATTCAAGATTCTTTGGATTGAAAGTTGCCCAGCTCCTCTGCTGGTGCCACCAGAGATTACTCCTGTGGCTATAGTCATCTGTCATTTAACTGGGACTGCAAGTCCAAGATGGGTTCATTCATGTGTCCAGAAAATATTGTGCCCCACTGGCTGGAATACCACAGTTGCCCTCTATACAGCCTCTAAATGCCCTGTAGGCTGGACTGGGCTTCTTTGAAGCCTGGTAATTAGTGTTCCCAAAGAGCAGAGTAAAAGCTGCAAGATCTAAGACATAGACTCTAGAACATAGATCTGTCCAATCAAACTTCCTGCACTGATAAAAATGCTCTAAAACCATGCTGTCTAATAGGGTAACAACTGGTGGCATGCAACATTTGGTACTTGAGATATGACTAACTGAATTGAAGAACTAGATTTAAAATTTTATCTAATCATAATTAATTTAAATTTAAGTGGTCACATAGAGCTAGCTAAGAGTTACCACATCAGACAGTACAGCTCTAGAATTTGCACTTCTGCCACATTCTATTTAAAGCAAGTCACGAGGCCCAGTGTAGATTCAAGAGAATGGGCAAGTACAATGCATTTCTTGGTGAGGGGAACAGCAGTGATCCTCAGCATAGGGGCTGACATACAGAGAATCATGATTCATTATTATAACAATCTACCACACAGGATAAAGGGGAAAGGGAGGGCAGGGGGAGGCATAGGGATTGGTAATATTTTATATAATTCGTCACAGAAGGCATCTAAAAGACAGTGATATTTGAAGAAAGAGCTGAAGGAAGTAAGGAAGCCAATCCTAAGAATATCTGGCAAAAGAGAAAATCCAGGCAGGGGAACAGCAAATACAAAGGTCCTGAGGGGAGTACTTGTCTGGCTTAGCAGGCTGGCACTGTCAGAGCTGGCGAAACAAAGGATGAGGTTGACTGCTTCGGTAAAAATGTTTCAGATCTTGAAAGTTAGAAGGAAGTAAGTAAGTCTTTGTGGTTGATAGTAACCACATACTTCTTTATACAGCAGACATCTAGCTCCTTTATTGGTCATTGACCTAAGAACGCTCTGTGTGACAACCTCACCACAAAGCTTAAGCATTTTCCATTCTAATAGATAGTTCAAAGACCTCAATCCCCACCCGCTCCAGGCAAGCATGTGTGAAATCAAGCTTCACCCTGTAAGAATAGACCAGATCAGTTGTAACAAGGAAGAAGATACAAAATAATTTCAAAAACTAAAATTGAAACTCTATTTTAAAAGTTGCATGCTCTGAAGTTTTTAGCATAAGGAAATATGGTTTCGGATACCTCAGAAGTCAAGAGTAATAAATGGAGAGCACAATGATTGTCCCATGGCCATAATAAAATGTTCAACGTCTCTCTCATCCTAAGGTGGCATAAGAGTATATGATAGAATTTTCCAACAAAGATTTCCACCAAAATAAAACATTTAAAACATATTAAATTCATATAATCTGAAGGAAATACGCCAAGCACAAGAGGAGATGGTAATTCATAAACCACGATCCCAATCCTCAGGGAACTTACAGTCTAAAGAGAAGAGAATGTTGGTCATAATGTGTTAAGTGCTACAAATCTTTGAAAGAAGAACAAACAGGACACTGAGGAAATATAGAGAAGATGGAGGGAGGTAGAAGGGGCACAAGCAACTGTGTGTTGAGAAAGAAACTGGAATTAGATTAAAGGTAATTAAGGGAAAAGCAATTCAAGGAAACAGAATAGAGAGGTAAAGTAATCTAGTCTCATTGTTTTCCCCATTAAGTAGCTTCTGCATCTCATTTAAACTAAAGAAAGCCCTGGAATGTCAGATTAGTGAAGACCCGATTAGAGTATCAGAATTTAACTAGGAAAATCTCAGTATTTTCATTCTCAACAGAATTTCTCCAAGCCCCAGACTCCACTTAGCAGAGGCCACCTTTCCTGTCATTTCGCTGCCCCCTTTCAGACTCAGGGTACTGTTTGGCAGCTTACTGGTATAAGTGCCAGGCACTCATCAGTGTCAGAATAAATTGCTCCTTATTCAATTTTAAAGACCTGAAGAGAGACTCTCAATGTCCTCCTGCAATGTCTAGGAACACTTCTCCCCACCTGCTATAATGGGAAGGACGGGGGATTAAGGGATAAGAAGGTACAGATCTTCCTTCACTTACGATGGGTTTACAACTCCGTAACCCCATTGAAAGCTGAAAATATCGTAAGTCGAAAATACACTGAATACACCTAACCTACCAAACATTATAGGTTAGCTTAGCCTACCTTAAATGTGCTCAGAACGCTTACATTAGCCGACAACTGGACAAAATCATCTAACACAAAGCCTATTTTAGAATAAAGTAGGATAGTGCATATCATTTATTAAACACTGTACTGAAAGTGAAAAATAGGATGGTCTCGTGGAGAGAGAATGGATGTCAATAGGATTGGTTGTTGACCATTGTGATTGTGCGGTGGTCTGGGAACTGTGGCTGCCCCTGCCCAGCATCACGAAAGGGGACATCCCGCATAACGCTAGCCCAGCAAAAGATCCAAGTTCAAAATCTGAAGTACAATTCCCACTGAATTCCTATGACTTTTGCACTATCATAAGGTTGAAAAACTGTAAGTCTACCATCGTTAAGTCAGGGACTGTCTGCATAAAGAAGTGACTGGGGTGGCTTAAGTCTGGAAGTCTCTCAAGTCAATCAGCTGTTCATTTTCACCATGAACATGGCATTGACTCACTGGAGTAGCTGAGTTGCTGCCAAGCAAAGAGCACTAATATCAGTTACTCCTGGAGCACTGACATGGGCAGGACCTTGCCAATCACTTGATGTGAAAACAAGGTCTGAGAAAACCTGGAGGGAGGAGAGGAATCCCTGACATCCCCTTCTGTCCTAAACTGGTGACCTGCCACACTGCCCTGAGACCAAGGGGAGACAAGGGGAGAAGAGATGCACACACGTGGGTGTGAACTAAATCCTGGTGTCATCCCTTCTTCTTTCAGGAACAACTGTCTCCTCTCCTTTCTTTAATCTAAACCCATCATCCAAATAGTTTGTATAACAAGTGCCAAAGTTCACTGAGATGCACTTTTCCTAAAATTTTCTAGACCGCAATATTAAAATTATAGATAAAGCAGATCCTTTGGCTCTCTGGCTTAAAACCCTCCGATAACTTCCTGCTGTACTTGGAACAAATTCTAAACTTCCTACCAAGATCTAGATCTTCCCTGCTCTCCAACTTCAACTACTAAATACCCTAATTTCTAGTCTCAAAGTCTTTATTTCTGTTCCTAGGATATGCCGAGTGTTCCTTTCTCGTGTCCTGTGTAATCCAGAATCAAGGAAGGAGAAATCCTGAGAAATGAGAGTAGCCCATATGAAGCTGGTCTGCAAAATAAGCAACATGGAATAACCCTGAGCAGCAGAAGAGGGAAGGGGTCATCTCCTTTAGCCCTTCATAGAAAAAGTTATATTCTTTTTTTTTTTTTTTGAGATTTTATTTATTTATTTGAGATAGAACGAGAGTGAGAGAGAGAGAGCGACCAAGCAGGGGGAGCAGCAGGCAGAGGGAGAAGCAGACTCCCCGCTGAGCAGGGAGCCCGATGTGGGGCTCAATGCACGGCTCGATCCCAGGACTCCAGGATCATAACCCGAGCTGACAGCAGACGCTTAACCGACTGAGCCACTCAAGTGCCCCGAAAAAGTTATTTCTTGACATAGTATCTGTGTGCTTTCTCAGCAGTCTCACGGGCCCTCATTGGTCAAAGTCAAAAAGATCCATAAGAGTGGATCTTCCTGACCCTGGAGGGACCAGCGCCAATACCACCCTCACGAATAATACAAATATCACCTGGTTCTCCAGCAGAGCCTGTGCTCCTTTCTCCGAGCCTCTCCAGCTCTCGGCATCTGCTTTGCTGCAGCACTTACCACACATGCTGTCCTGACCTCTCTGCAGACCTGACTCCTACACCAGACTGGGCCATCTATGAAAGCATCACGAAGGGGAGGGTAGAGTGGAAGCTCAATGAATTTATGTACGAAAGAAAAAGGAGATGTTTAAAAAAACTGTTCTGTGGTATCATAAAATCAGAGATTTGCAGCCAAAAGCCTGTGTGACCGTCCAATGCCCGTCATGGAGGCACACTCTGATCCACCATGAGCCTTTGGGTTTGTCCCGAAACTTCTCTGCATGTTGAAAACAAAATTTCTCATTCTACTAACTTCACAAGTGAGACAGTAAATGTGAACGTATCTCAAAACTATTTAGTGCTGTAGAACGAGTTACTATTAAAATGATGCTAACCTAAAGTCTTACCAACATTCTCACCTCTTTTCCAAGACAGAATTCTTCCCTCAGCCTCTATTCACCATTACTTGTGGAGAAAAGTACTAGCTGCTTTATCTACAGCTTTGGATGACCAATAATGGTATCCAACCCTCCATTAACAAGAACAACTGTATTTAACTCTCTTAAGGGATAAATTATTTAATTCTAAGAAAAATGGAATCATGTGATCCTCCAAAATTAAGCAAAAATGTTTGGAAAGTATAAAACTGGGTTGCAAGTTTCTTATGTGACTTTAGATTTTAGAAAACAAACATATAAATATAATGTCTTTTTGTGAACCAATTTGTTCCAGACTAAAACAGCAAAGTAAAGCTCTGTGACGGCAAAAATGCTTAGCCAGATTACGTCACATACACTAATTTGATATAAATACCAAATTTCTTCAACTGATCAGCCCAACAATGTATAACTTTTTCCCAATCCTTCGACGGACAACTAAATCAAACACATTCAACCAATTCTCTCCTTTCTCTTTGAGAGAAAAACAGAATCAGACATCTGACAATCCCAAAACTGCTTTCTGAATTCCCATCCTGGCATGGGATACCAGCATTTTAATGCTAACAATACAAAGTTCAAGGAAAGAGGGGGGAAAATGAGAAATCACAGGCAAGGGTGCAGTGAAACTTCACTTTCATACATTGCTAGAGGCGGAAAATTGGTTCAATCACTTGGGAAAGTCGGTTGGCAATATATCAAGACTCATTACTATGTTCATATTGTGTGAAACAAGAATTTCACCTTTGAGAATATATCCTAGGAAAATGATCCAGAAAAAGCTACAAACGCAAAAGTTTTCATTATAAAGTTATTTATGATTTTAAAAATTTGAAAGCAATTTAAATTTCTAACACCTGGAAAATATTTAGGCTCACTATGGTATGGCTACACTAGAGACCATTATGTAACCTTGAAAAATTACTATGATAATGACTACATAGCAACATGAAGAAACAGACATGACGTATATCTAAGTAAAAAAGACAGAATAAAAACTATATACCCTATTAGAACTGTTTGAAAGATAAATATGCAAAAAGAAAATATTCATGCACAGTGAAAGTGGTTGTGTTACAGTGGTAAACTTAAGGCCAATTTTTTGTTCTTTATTTTATAAAATCTGTAAAGATATTCATTTCATAATTTAAAATTACATGCTTAAGAAAGGAATACTAAATGGAATCTAGCTCATTTATCATTGAACAAATTGTTACTTTTATTTTTCATTTTTTATTGAAATATACTGACATACACTACCCTATTAGTATCAGTAATATATCCTAGTCATTTATACATTACAAAATGACCCCCACAATAAGTCTAGTTACCATTTGTCATCACGCAAGGCTATGACTGTATTATCGCCTATATCCCTTATGCTGTACATTATATACCATGACTTATTAATTTTATAACTCTGAGTTTGTACCTCTTAGTTGCCTTCACCTATCTCACCCACCCACCAACCCCTCCCCTCTCTGGTAGCCAACAATTTACTGTATCTATGAGTCTGTTTCTGTTTTGTTTTGTTTATTCACTTGTTCTGTTTTTTAGACTCCACATGTGAGATCACATAGTATCTGTCTTTTTCTGTCTAACTTGTTCTGTTTAGCATAATACCCTGTAGGTCCGTTCATGTTGTCACAAACAGCAAGACTTAATTCATTTTTTTACCAGTGAGTGATACTCATTGTATATACAACACATCTTCATTACTAATAGACACTTAGGTTACTTTCATATCTTGGTTATTGTAAATGAACACAGGCATGCATATATGTCTCCAAACTGATGTTTTCAATGTCTTCAGATAATTACCCAGAAGTAGAGTTACTGGATCACATGGTAGTTCTATTTTTAATTTTTTGAAAAAATCTGGGACATTTCATGAATTTACATGTCCTCCTTGCACAGAGGCCCAGTCAATCTTCTGTGTATCATTCCAATTTTAGTATAGGTACGGCTGAAGCAAGCACAAATTACTACTTTTAAAGAATGGCATTACTTATGGCATTAAAGAATGGCATAATAATTATGAATATATTTTAGAAGCATAGTTTTTATATCTTTAACAACCATGAAACTTTCACATTAGGTTTTACCTCATGACCTCTTTGAAGCTAGATTCATTCTAAACATGTAACACATGACAACAGTGTTACTGAATGAGGCATTCCCTGTGTTTAATAAGGCATTGCCTGTGTATGAGGAGTCTTAGCCCATCCAGCTTTCAAGGTGTCAAATCTCTACACAAGAGAGAACTCAGCAATAGTCAGTACATAAGGGTAAAATAAACTACATTTTAAAAGCTATCTTAACAATTAGAGATATGTCAGTTCTTTCCCCCTTATACAAAAATCTTCCCAATTCCTGATCTGAATAATTTAGGTAATATTAAAACAGAAAGAAGGTAACCTCTTAACTGGCTATAATACTAAAATGTAAAGTATAATGGTGTTGATTAATTTTCTTATAACTTCAAGTATGTCATATAACTGAAATTATTTCTAGCTCTTGAGGAAATACTGTTACTTATATTTCTGTCCGCTAATCTTTATTAAAGATTCAACTATTCAAAGTAGAAATATCTTCAAAAGGGGATATTCTTTTGAATATGAGTGAGTACAAAAGGATTACAGAGAGCTAAAGAGAAAAAAAAGAAACAATCATACCAAAGGACATGTTATCTTTGGGTATATTTCATTCATTTAACATTCAACGAATATTGGTTATCTAATGTGTCAGAAGCAGACAAAGAGACAACAGAAAATAAATAAGTAATTATGTTAGAGGATGATAAATGTTACAGAAAAAGAAAAAAAGTACAACAGGGTAACAGAGATCGGGACACTGGGAATGGGGTTTTGACTGGTGTAGAGAAGTCTGGGTCGGCTTCATTGGGGGAGGTGCCACAGAACAAACATTTGAGAACAGTGGAGTTAATCATGTGGACACCAGGGAAAGAGCATTCTAGGTACAGAAGGCAACATGGTCCTGCAACTGAAGGCACAGCTAGGGGCCAGTGTGGCTGAAACCAGACTTTATGAGAGAAAAGACTAAGAACGAGGGGAGCAAGGTGCAAGTGGGAGGTAGGTCACACTATGTAGGGTCTTGTAGACCGTTCTGAGGACAGTGTATTTTATTCTGAATTATATAGGAAACCACTACAGAGTTCTGATTCATTGGAATAGGAACAGTCTGGCCACTGTATTAAGAATAATAGAGACTGATAACTGTAGCTCCTAATAGATGGTAAGACATAGCCAGATTCTGATTCTGTAGTTTGAACATGGAACCAACAAGATTTTCTAATAGAGGGAATATAAGAGAAAGATAAGATTGAAGGTAATTATTTAATTTTTTTATCTAAGCAACAATAGAATTCTTTCCATTGAAATGGGGGAAGATCAGGTAGAATGATTTTGAGCAGCAAGTTCAGGAATTCAGTTTAGACTTACTAAGTTGGAGATGTCTACTAGATACTCAAGTAGAGATGACACGTAAAGAGATATAAATTTGGTAGTGATTGGCATATAGATGGCACGTAACACCAGAGACAATGAGTTCAGGAAGGGATGGGCATAGAGAAGTTGCACAGCCCGGCCCTTGGTGCATCTCAAGGTTAGGAGGCTGAGGAAAGAAGGAAGGACCAGCAGAGAAAGTTGAGAAGGAGCTACCAGGGAGGTAGGAAGAAAACCAGCACAGAGTCCTAGAAGTCAAGTAAAGAGACTGAACAGAGCAACAGTTAGTGAGTTGACAGGAAAGGAAGGACTGAAAATAGATCCCCAGTCACATCGCAGCTGACACTAACACACAGAGACAGGAGAAGTTACAGTGAGGGGCATCTAAGTAAGAGTGGAGGCTCAGGTTGGCTTACATGAGAAAGAGAATGCTTGCGGTAAGTTTTAGGAGGCTTTCATTATTGTAAAAGTATTGTTTTACATATATCAAAATATAAACCTTAATGTTTTTCTTAATGCCAGCATGTCTGACCACAATTCACAGTGCTTCCTGTTCAAATGTTACTAAGAATTTCAAGATGGCGGCAGCAGAGCATTAAACCAAGTGCAGGGCCCTTCTAAGAGTGGAGTTTTATGTGATTGCATGGCACCACGAAGCTGGCCCTATGCAAGGCATCTCAACTCTAACGAATAGAAGTATTGCTGGTACAGCAGGCTTTCTTAGCTTCTGGTTTCAAAAAAACACTTAACTACTTATTGGAGAATACAAGCAGAAAAAATAAATGATACAAACATAAGGAGAATCTGCTAGAATGTAATTTACTTTTTTTCACAACTTGCTTTCAAAGCTAAATCAGCATATATGGATCTGAAGTCATTATAGTATGACAGCAAAAAAGGGCAGAAGAGTCATTAAATTTGATAGCACTAATAAAACTACATGAGAAAAAGGAAAGAAAACAGGCTTACTTTTCATTAGTATGCAGACAAAATAAAAAAAAAAAAAATCTCCTTCATAGAGCTTTAAAAGTTTTGGTTAATGTCCCTAAATGAACATTTAATATATAAACTCGTTTTGGTTCCACCTCATTGACATAAAAAATGATGCCTGAGTCAGAATACTAAGTATGAATGTTAAAACTAAGATAGGAGTCTTCCAGCTTCTCACAGTAATAAGAGTATTCTTCTCTACACTTTTCAAAATATATGCATGCATAAATATATTCCTTCATTTGGCAAGTATATTCAATATCTACTATTATCAGATACCGTATAAGGTGCTGAACTTGTATTTTTTTCCTCTTTCAAGTAAAACTGAAAAGGAAGGTAAGCAATACCTCTTGCTCTATTGCATACTCCAAATCATGCCATGACTAGTTTGGAGGATTTTCCCTCCAGGAGTTTTGATAATAGATTTTAGTGAATTCTTATTCCGAGATCTCTTTTTAGCTCAAAGGTTACTCGCTCTGTGAAGCCTTACCCGATGTTCCCAAGTACAGAGAATCCTGATTCATCTCTGCCTCCCTGGCTATGGGCTCATGCTCACAATACCATGCTTTTGGTATCCAATGTAGTTACTTTTTTTAAGCCTGTCTCTGCTGCTAGATGGTGAAATCCCTGACAGCAAAATTAGTCTTCTGAAGTAACACATACCCAGTGCCTAGCAAGTATGTGGCAAATACCAGTAGCAACATAGAAGTTTGTTGAATGAATACACAAACTGGCAGATAAATGAAACTGAGCTAAATATGTCCAGAGGCAACTCATTGGAAGTGGGCTGTTATATTCAGGGGATGGATTGTAACTGCTTGGTCTCTCAAACCTCTCCTTGCTGCTACCTTTGTGGTCCACGCTCAATTTCACCACCAGACAGTACCAGCTATAAGGCTGCCTTGCCTTTCCCTCTAAACTTGGATATTCCACAGCCTTTTGGGGTAAAGTCCCTATGACACCTGTCAGGCATAGGAGATAAGTCAGCTGCAGACAACTAAATGGAGTGTGGCCTGTAGGTGTAGCCTCACTTCTAGAACTGCTGCTTTGGGAAGGAATGCAAGTGACAGCTTTACTCACAGTCCTTAGTGGGCTATGCATTTAATAAGGAAGTCAAGAGAGGTGCCAAAGGCTGGAGGGGGAACTTAGAAATTAATTTAATCAATTTTAGAAAAAGGTCAGTCTCCCATATTTGGTAACTTCATCACACAGCAAGACCTTGAAGTTACACATTTGCAGGTAGAGTCTCTGATTACTTTAGTAGGGAGAATGATCCCCCACACAACACACAGCCTCAATTTCATGGTGGCATGTTGCTGATTTAAAGACAATGTTCAACTTTGTTACTTTAGTAAGCAAGTTTGCAAATGTATTTCCGCAAGTCAGTTTCAGATCCAAATGTCCTGAATCTCATATAATGAGGTTTGAATAGAGGAGTTAAATTGAGTTAAGTAAAGGACAAAGGGGCCCTGAGGGAATGGACCTAAACCTACAAAAAATTATACCAGAATCATACATTTCAATTATTTTTGGTGATTTTCTTTGATAAAATCAAGCATGCATTCTATTGGAGAAAGGGTGTCACAGCTCTGACAACTGCCCCCACATAACTGAGAATTTACATTGTATAGAAAATGAAGTGCAGAGTGAATAGCAAAACCTCCATCTGCAATTTAATCCAGTGTTAAAGCACATAATGTGAAATAAATCCCTAACATTACAAATGAATGCGATGTGCATTGTAGGTACGTTCTAAATAATTGTTGATTGAGTGATAATCTCACATTCTCGAAAGTGAAGCTGCATACAAGTGGCCTCCCTTTCTATAAAACTTTAAAAATGATACGAAAAATTTAGGTCATTAGATGGGAAAATTCAACTACATCCATTTATCCTAAAAATCATTAAAAATACTATATTTTGTTTTAAAAATCTATGTTTTATTTTATTTTATTTTATTTTAAGATTTTATTTATTTTTTGACAGAGAAACAATGAGAGGGAACACAAGCAGTGGGAGTGGGAGAGGGAGAAGCAGGCTTCCCGAGGAGCAGGGAGCCCGATATGAGGCTCGATCCCTGGACTCTGGGATCATGACCTGAGCCGAAGGCAGACGCTTAATGACTAAGCCACCCAAGTGCCCCCAAAATCTATATGTTTTAAAGTAGTAATTTATTTTGATATCTGAGGATATTAAATATGTACCCACATGAGAAAAAAATAATATGCTTGTGCTATTTACAAACTGATACATGTAAAGATTGGACGGTGACTCTGTCTAATTTTACAAGTTAATCCTAGATAGTGATGGGGCACTACTTCTGCAGGGCGGTATTAGATGGTAAATAATAGGTATCAATATACTTTACTTAACTGAAAGAACTTATATAGCCTAGACAGTTTTAAACAAAACAAAAATGATCAAAACTACCAAGATAGACTCCCAGAAGTTACGGGAGGAGATAAGCCCCTCTCCTTACTGTGCCAACCCCAGGGCCAAACGCTTTACTGTCAGAGCCCTTTGACATTTTATTAATTTTTGTTATTATTTAATGAGTCTTCTTATGTGTATGTGCTGTTAAAACATTGAACAGAGTATTTATTATTGTTGTTGCTGAAGACCTATCAATGTTCTGAATCACTGGTTAAAATATCCAACTTATCCAAAGTATCAACATTTAATTAAGGGTTCAAAATACATTGATGTTTTATAGTATCATTTCCTGGGACAAGTTTTTTTTACACAAGAAAAAATGCCAATCTGTGAGTCACTCATTTCAATGTTTAAGAGAGGGATTTTAAGCAGAGACTGCTATGGGTCTTTCTGCTTGCTCCGTATCCAGGACTGGGACCCTTCCCGGCACCACCAACCCTTCTAACCACTTTGCTTTTCTGCTTTGTTTCTGGTCTTTGGAATGTCTCCCATGTTCTGGAGCCCAACTTTGCCATGTTTGGTTTCCCAGGGCGGGGGGTGGGGGGTTGTTACATTTTATCTATAATTGCCAGGTGTTAAGCAGACAAGGTGATCTGAAGCATGACCTTACAGTACCATTCCAACTAAAAGTCTCAGAGCCATCCCTAAACATTTAAATATGTAATAGTCCATCTGGATACAGCCACAAGCACAGAGCTGTTATGAAAAGAAATTATTAAAATGTGTCACTGAAGTGCAGAGGCTGTGTCTTATTGCCCTTTGTACATTTAACATTGTTTTCAACAGACTGGACCCAGGATAAGGTCATGCAAATGCAAATGTAAGATCATATATATTAATTCTGTTTCTTTACTTACAGGTTTATGGTAACATCCAAATATTGAGTTTCAAGGTAATTAGACTCATGGTTAAACATTTATCATTTGCCTATAAACCTTTGATAAGTTAACTAAAGCAGGGCATACAGACGTGTCTTACGAGGTTGGCCTCTCCATGATAAGCTGTTTTCTTTTATTAAGAACAAGAAATTGGGGCACCTGGGTGGCTCAGTGGGTTAAAGCCTCTGCCTTCGGCTCAGGTCATGATCTCAGGGTCTTGGGATTGAGCCCCACATCGGGCTCTCTGCTCAGCAGGGAGCCTG